>OU452245.1:20627500-21252500 GCA_911728495.1 Furcula furcula
TGTCCTGTACCCCAAGGTTGACTGGAAGAGATCGCTTTAGCGATAAGTCCGCCTTGTTGTTCACTGTTTTTAATTGTTTTAATTTCAAATGTATATTTCTTTTGTGTGCAATAAAGAGTATTTGTATTGTATTGTATTGTATATTATGTACTAGCTTTATCCTGCAGCATCGCTTGCACATATTTAGTTAATATCCTGGGACAATTCACACACGGTCATCTGATTCAAACTAGGCAGAGCCTGTACTATGGAACCAGACAACTGATACTAATACATATATACTTTTTTTTGTAAGTACATACTTATATAGATAAACACCCAGACACTTGGTGGGAATCGAACCCACGACCTGTTGGGTAGGAGACAGGGTTACTAACCACTAGACCAACGGGCCCGTCATCAGTTAGTACTTAGGTATAGATTGTTTATAGGTTTTAAACAATCAGTAACAACGCATATTGTATAATAATTTCATGCAAGAAAACTTCGTCCTTTACACGTCGTCATTTCATTTTCATCTTATTTTCAATCGGCCTGTATTGTCCAAACCAATAATAAATAACTCACTTCGCGCGTTTCGCGTTTCGCGTTTCGTCGCATTTAGCAAAGTAAAGAAGAGCCCGGAGCTCTTCAGTTTCTAAAGCAAGCGGTTTCCCTGCGCTTCCGAAGCAACAAAGTAAGTTACATAAATGAAAAACGGCCAGTTCATGAAACCTTGATTGAACTGCGGGATAAAATTTTCTCCATTTTCATAACCCCTAGTGCATCTTTAAAATCACTTAAAGCTTGCGAAATATTTATTTATTTATTTTATTTAAAAAGTCTTTTCAGTACCTACGTATTGTGGTAATCGAACGCAATGATCTTATATCGTTATGATTATGAATACGGTTGTTTGTATTTAAAAACCACAAGAAATACATTATCAAAAATCTTATGAAAGAGAAGCTTGTTTTAACGCCCACTGTGCGCTGTAACGTGTGAATCCAATACACTGTAACTACGAAAAACTGATTTTGAGAAAATGAGCAAAATACACACATCAAAAGTGTCTAGGGATCAACATATATTTTTGCAATAACTTTTCTCCTGATTGATATTAATTAAAATTTTCTTTAAGGGTTCATCAAATAAAGTGTTTTCGTTTGTCACAGTAACGATAAACCAAGTCACCTTTGCATTAATAAAGAAATTTGCCATTTTCCTAATAAAGGGATTTTTGATATTTGAACCACTAACACAAAAGTTCGAAAAAAAGACTGAAATAACAGTTTTCTTTAAAATTTTATTGGGTAACTTAAACAATTAATAATCCGTGTTTCTACCGCGAACACTAACAACACAAGAACATCGGTTTGGCATACTCAAAATGAGTTCATCCAAATCACGCTGTGGAATGGCCGCCCATGTTCGTTGCAACAACAAAAAAAGGTCTTCTTGCGACTGGATACCCTCCATATTCGGCAGAGCTCTTCTCTGTAGCATATCCCATGCATGCTCAATCGGGTTCAAGTCTGGCGACTGAGCAGGCCAGGGCAGGACATTGATGTTAGCTGCGGCGAGAGTCTGTCTTACAACTCTTGCGGTGTGCGGTCGTGCATTATCATGCATTAACTGAAATAAGGGACCGATTTGCACTTGTAGAGGAACGATGACGTCTGATACAATCGTCTCAGCATAAATTTGAGCGTTGAGGTTGCCTCTGATCCAAATCAACTCAGTTCTTCCGCCGATCCAAATACCCGCCCATACCATGATGGTTCCACCACTATAAGGATGGACTTCCTGGCAGGATTTTAATCGCTGTTGGCGTCCAGGGGTTCTCCAGTGTCGTATACGTCTTGTATCCGGTCTCATACCAAAACGAGACTCATCAGAAAAGCACACGAAACGCCATTGTTCTTCTGCCCATTTTTTTGCCCAAAAATGCTTGATCCCTAGACACTTTTGATGTGTGTAGATTTTTTTAGTTTTTTCAAGATTACTCCAAAATTTTCGTTAGAAAGTTTTTAGTGTTTGCTGCCAATTTAAAAATAATTTTATAAGTTATCCAGCCTATTAAGTTTTATATATATTTAGAGTATACATAATGAATTATCGTCGATAACTTGTGTTGCTCTAATAGTTGTCAGAAGCTAAGGAAGATATTGTTAAGGCAATACACTGTATCATATAGTTACAGTGTATTGACTTGGGAAAACAGGGCCTAAAAGTGTATTGGTAGGTATAAGTTGGAGAACCATAATACTGCACAGACGTGGCAGTTCTTGATATATTTTGGTATTTTCTATTGAGAATGCTCCATATTTAGATCTTGATTTCAATTAATGCACATTTTTAGAAGTCACTTGTTACTCTTGATAATGTTAAGTTGTCCACTTTAAATTGTCTCTCTTAGCTATCTTTGCATTTATCTTCTCCTTTCTCTTTGAGTTCGGTTACTGAGGGGGTTGGGAATTATATCATCATGGTCTTCAGTTAAAATTGTTGTTACCTAACATTGAAGTAACCTTGACCAATCCTTGTCCAATAATCACTCGTTTCTTAAACTTTTAAATTGTTCCTGTTCTTTCCCGTCTTGGGAAGAACGCTTGTCATTGTCATTCCTTTTCCCAAACAGCCAAATTTTTCTGTTACAAATTTTAGTCCTATATCTACACTCCTTGTTCTGTTCTGGAAGTCCTGGAAGGTATTTATTGTTTACAAACAAATGACAGACTATTTTACACCTAATTGTCTTTTAGTCCTTAGTTTTAGTAAAAATAAGTGATGTTTGACGCTTGGTTATAGAAAGCAAACAACTGATTATTCTGGTATTATTGGATCTTGGTAGTGACTTCAATTCTGTTTATTTTGACATACTTCTAGGCATTCTTTCCTCTCTCTGTGTCGCTTTTTCAGCTATCAATTGCTTTGATCATATTCATATCATCGTGGGCGCTCCCAGTCTGTCCGCTTTGAGGAGACATCATCTGTGTGGTGTGAGCTTGAGGCGGGTGTTCCACTGGGTGGCGTAATCTCTCCTCTTTTCAGTTTTCATGAATGTTATCGCGAGGGTTTTCTAACTATCATCTCTATGCATGATCATCCTTAGCTTTATCGTCATGCCAATATTGATAAGCTTCGGTAAGCGATATATACGCTTAATAAAGATTTAGATAGCATAAGTCAGTGGGCAAAATCAATTGGCTTGTTAGTGAACTCTACTAATTCTCAGGCTATCATATTTGGTGGCGGATACGTGATGAATCTGGTTGACATTAACTCACTCTCCAGTTTAGTTTTCGATTCCGTACCAATTGCATACTCAAATAAAGTTAAAATTCTTAGAGTTCTGTTTGATTATAATATTTCTTGGGAATCTCATGTTGGAGATAGGTATAAGTAAGAAGATCTTTTACTCTTATCAGTCTCACAAGCGTCTCCAAAAATTTCTTCTGCGTCAGACAAAAATCTTTTTTGCTTGATCTTTAGCTCTTTTCGATTATGCTGATGTATGTTTCTAGATGCAACTGAGGAGCTTCTTAATAAACTGGAGCAATTGTAAAATTTGTGTATTCATTTCATCTTTGGTCTGCGGAAATATGATCGTGTCGGAATTTCGGGCTCAACTAGAATGTCTGCCGATCCGTCAGCGGCGGAACTGGTACATTTTTTATTTTCTAAATTGTATACTTAACAATCCTTAATCTCCTCTTTATCTTTGTGAGCGTTATTCCTTGCTCGTGTCTTGTGACAAGCCTTGACGTTCCAGTATATCTCTGCATTTTGAAGTTCCTCCTCATTATTATAGTAGCTATAATGTTTTTTTTTACCATGCAAGCAGTGCGGCTATGGAATTCGCTTCCACATTCCTTGCGTAGTAGCTGTAATTTAGTCATATTTAAAAAACAACATTTCCTCTCCAGATAGATTTATTTTAATATTTAGTGTATTTATAATACTATATTTATTTTTAAATTTCAGTACGTATTAGTTCATCAGCTCATACTTTCCAGCCACTGCGCCGCCGTCGCTCTCGGCCAGATCGACCAATAATAATTGAAATCGATAGCCCAGCCTCAATCTGATTGGCGCAGCCGCGTCGCGCTAGCCCTTCTACTTTGTTTTGACAAAACACTGTATCTTGCAATCCGCGAAGATTATTTGGACAATGCACTGCATCATCAATTGCCGTGTTTTACTATTTCAGGCCTGTAGTTTTTAGTAAAAACAGTGTAATTTGCATTGCAATATCTCAGTATTTTTCATACAAAGTAAAAAAAAACTATGAATGCTATAACATCAAACAGGTTAAAAGAAATCGAATGAACGTTGTTAATTCAAAACACTGTATCTGAAGTTACAGTGTATTGCATTCACACGGTACCGCTGGTGTGACATGTTTTGACTTAGGGGGGTTACCAACTTTTTCTGGTATTCTAGATTATTTTTCGGGGTCGATTTAAGTTACCACATTTTAAGGAATATTGCTGCTTTGGTTTTTAATTTCAAAGAAAGCACGTATTGCAAAAATATATATTTCACCTTCTACATGATTTTTAACACAAATCTACATGAATGATTGAATGATAATGTTTGCTTCAACACATAGGTTTTTGAAAACTGGTAATTGGATGTAGCCAGTACCGCCTTCACCGTGATTTATATTTTCACTTTATTAGTAAAGCAAGAAGCAGTGCAGCTTTATAAGAGTCCATGGTAACGTTTAGCTTCGTCAATATTTATTATTACACTGAACACATATTGCACGAGTCTCGTTCCGCACCGGGCCGACTACTACTCTTAAAAAATATTTTTTACAAAAAAAAGAACCGCCTTCAAAATGCAACTTCCCTTGGTGTATTATTAGGTTAACTTTTAAAAACATATATTTTATTCTGACAAACAGCCAGTTTAATATTTATTTTAAAAACACCCACTACATAACACAACTATGAACCATCACTAAAATATAAGCTTAAGCAAAAATTTTAAAAAATGTAGATGTGACAATATCTTAATAAAACAAACCAATTGCCATAAACCGAAGATATCTAGGTGTTATACTCGTAGTTCTCGAGAACCATGGACTGCAAGCTCGGTGGGTCTACATTTATTTGTGCCGAGAACCCGTGTCCACCTTCTTGCTCCATTGTCAGACCCTGATCACCATTTTTCTAGCAACTACTCGTCGAGACCTATCCAACGAGTCCAAATTCGGTAGGTCTACGTTTGTTGGTGCCGAGATACCGTGATGACCTTCCTGCTCCATTATCAGACCTTGATCACCATTGTTCTAGCAACTAGTCGTCGAGAGCTACCCAACGAACCCAAACTCGTGGGTCTATGTTTATTGGTGCAGAGATCCCGTGACAACCTTCCTGCTCAACCATCAAACCCTGATCTCCATTTTTCTAGCAACTAGTCGTCGAGAACTATCCATCGAGTCCAAATTCGGTAGTTCTACGTTTAGTAGGCACGGCTAGGATAGGATGGATTGTTAATTTTATTACAAAGTTCCGGTGGCCGTCTATGGCCTTCTTCATCAGATCCACTTCACCAAATGATACTTTCTGAATGAAAATGCTTGACTAGTTTCTAAAAATACCAAAAACGCTATATGTATGCCTATAATATTTAAGGAGTTCCCTCAGTTACTCATGGTTCCCATCATCAGAACATGTTTTTGAAAAAAATGGGACCAATCTGGAAGCATATCCCTTCAAAAAAATAATTTTCCAAATCGGTTCGTAAACGACAGAGTTCTGAGGTAACAAACATAAAAAAAAAAAACATACAACCGAATTGATAACCTCCTCCTTTTTTTGAAGTCGGGTAAAAATGTTTCCTCCCTAAATCAAATCAAGTGATCCCCAATTATACTTTATTTTTTTAGCCGTCTTAAAAAAGGAGGTTCTGTATTCGACGCGTATACATATTATAATAATTGACATATGTTAGACTATATATGGGCATCTAAGCATATGTATATCCGAGTAACCCCTTCGGCTATTGTTAGTCTCCCTTCCCATTACAATTTGTGAAAACGATACTTCTACCTTCCATTTAAGACACAACAAGACATTGACCTTTACTTGTCAAATAACAACCCAAACACGATCTTGTTGTACATGCTACGCGTCTCCACCGAACAGGCAAATCGTTTATGAGCCAAAGTATACACTTTTATAACAAACTGCCACAGGATATCCGAGAGCTTCCAATGAAGAAATTTAAACTTTTTGAAGCCGATTGTCAAAAAAGACTTATTATAAAATCTCGATTTACCTGGAGGATAAAACTGCGTGGGCTTGAACTGCTCAAATCATGTAAGCTTAGAATTTTAAGGCTACCTATACATAATTTGTAAAACTGTTTACACAATTGTTAAAAAAAAATTACAAAATAGGACATGCCCGCTGAGTGTCTTCCAAGATTAACGCGTTTTTTGCATGCTGTGGCGACCTATAATTAAGCTTGCACTTAGTTTTAAGTTCACCAATGTAAAAAATGCAATGTATTAGTGTAAGTCTTGTTGGTTGTCCTTAAATAAATAAAAAAAAAAAAAAAAGATCTTCTCAGTAGCGGCCGCGTAAAAATTATTTTTGTGTAAGCCTCCGTGGGACCTATACATAATAATGTTATTTTGACTTTGACTTTGATACTATTGACCTCATACCCTACATTTTAGAATTAACAGGACATTTAGTGTAGCAAGACCGGCTTATGCCTTGATACAATAAGGGGTGGAAATTAACAATCTCCAACCGTTCGAGGGAGCATTAGACATCAACGAAAGTAGGATTGAAAAGCCGCTTACCTTCGCTCCCGTTCTTATGAAGTCCACCGACCACCAACAGCAGACAGCAGACACGTTCCACTTTCACACCAAAAAGCATGAGTTCGTTATAGGGACCAGCAGCACCATTCGTATCAAAATCAATGTTAATTAGCAAGCACAACCGCTTCCGTTCAAAACAGAATCAACGTATTGTTCTGGAGTTGCGAGTAGTCTGTCTTGTTATGCGCCCGTCCAGCGAACGAGTGGTGGGCACATACATATCGATAGTGTCGATAAACACATACGAATCGATTACAGTTCGATTGTCAGTGGTCGTAATAAACGTACCCCAAGGAAGCGGCTCGCGTTTATCATCACGCTTGTCACCACTTCCATTAATGAAAAGATGCATAGGGTGATGTGGTAGCCAATGAACCACCAAAAGTTTTAAGAGCTGTATCACTATTTCTATGAGAGACTGTACAAATATTTTTAGTCTGGGGCCTAGGTAAATTAATTAACTTTCATTATGAATACTTCAATTTGGTTTATATTTAATACGATCGCGCTACGGAGGTTTTTTAAAAATAATGGTAAATGGTTCAATGCGTACACCCACTGGTATAGAATGAACCGGGGGGATTGTAGCCAATGAACCATGTAGTACACAATGAATCATTGTCCTGGATATATCTAATTTATGCTTACATTTATAGAAATAAAACAAAAAAATCATGTTTTACTTTTATTATGCTTATATTTCAAAACGTAGCGACGTAGCGTAGATAAGGTAAATTTGGTAATAAGGTAAATTTGCCTCTTTTGCGGACTTTCGGAGGCTCAGTCCCTTAAGATGAAGGTCAACCGTTTTTTTAGTTCGTCTCGAGTGTGAGCTCCTTTTTTGCCTTCTGTGTTTCGCCCCATACTGAAAATAATAACATACCTACCAATGTTTTTATAACAATTTAAGAATGCTATTAGGTACCTGAAAAGTCTAGTACCCAGTGAACCAGATGCAGTACTCAATGAACCATGGTTCATTGACTACTTCGAACAAATGGTTCAATGAAAACCACCCGCCTCTCCTAAAATTTGAGGTTAGATAACTTTTGATAGAAATACACTATGCTCACAAATTATATTGGCAAACAAGCATAAGAACATCATCACCGGATTAAAACCATGAATGACATTAAATAACCACAAAAGAAAAGTTAGTAACAAAAATTAACTCACATTTTTTTCGTCGTTTTTGTAGCCGAAAACAGACTGACGAGTCTAACGTGGCCACTCCTTACAACAAACGGCCGTCGACTAAGTAGGAAAGCTTTGATCGGCGAAACGGTTCGAACGTGTCAAATTGTACAATCTGGCAACGTCGCGTTTGGTCTGTACCTACTATTTTCATAGGGTACTCCTGGTTCATTGGCTACCACACCACCCTACTCAAACGCTTGAAAGACTGGAAAATACTATGGTTACGATACATTTAGTATTAATTGACAGCCTATACTAATGACCCGGCTGCGACATATATACATACATATATGTGTGTCTGTGTGTGTGTATGTATATATGTTTATTCCCATACTTCTCAGAAGCTACAAATCCGATTGCGGTAATTCTTGTTGTAATACCTTCATCAAAATCAGTTCGGTACTTTAGTATATAATGCACTGTTTTGTTCCTAGTAAAGTCTAGCATAGTTGTTCTAGTTGCATGGTAGTTTCATGCATTCAGAGCGTTATAATAGGTAAAGTCAATAAAAAGATTAAATTAAATATTTCTGGTATATTAAAATCCGACTTTAACGATATTATTATGATCTAAAAAGTACTATATAACGAAAATGTATTGAAGTCGGTGCTTAACATAACATATTAACTGACATCAGCTTCCCTCGCCAGAGTTTTAAACCTTATAATTATACATTATAATTATACCTACGTATAATATTAAAACGTGCCGAAACCCTCAAAATGATTGTAGAAATTGGGTCAAAATTCAATGTTTAGTTTAGATTAAGGAAACAAACAAACAGGAGCGACTATACGTATAACACGGATAGTGACTGATTTTATATCTAATAAGTACCTAGGTACCTATTTATTTAGATTGTTTTAAATTTCATACACTACAAGCGGCTTTGCATGGTACGAAAAAATATTTCAACGAATAAAAGGAGTTGTTCCAGAAATGTATGGAGCCTGGGCCAACACCATGTACACTATATGTATATAACTATTCACTATAGTAACCGTTTTGTAATGTTATCTTTTTTTAATATTGCTTCGTTTTATTGTACATTTAAGATATCTTGGTCAAGGAGAGCAACATCAAAGAGAATATAATACTACTATAGCAACACCCCACAATAATATGATGGATCGGAAATACGTAACTAAAATGTCATCTTGACAACTGACTATACCTGCGATTGAACTTGTTGCGGATTCCAATCCAAATCACAGACGATAATCAATACAATAAACCCCGGGTCAAGAAATAAACAGTCAATGAATGTCCGCAAACATAAATAATCACTAAAAACTCCGAAATACATTATGTACTCCACGCGTAAATAATCTATTACGAAATGTCAACTATAGCATTAACTGTCAAGTAGTAAACCAACGTCAAACGCAACTGTCATGGCTGCCCTAAAAACAGGGTGGACATACTAAATAACTGCAAAAGTAAGCATTTTTGTACAATTGTACTCTGCTTCAAATTAATTTATAAGTATTTTTATGAAACTCTCCTATGTTTTTCCTATTTTTCCATGTAGTGTACATAGTGTTGGCCCAAAATGGAACATCTCCTTTTAACAAAATTAATCAAACTCAATATATTTTCCTCGAAGCAAGTTTTTTACACTAAGATCTTAACTACAAGTCGGTTTTAAGATTAATAACATTGCCCATTAATAAATGTTACGTAATCAGAATACAAATAGTTCAATGTATTATGCTCCATTTATTTAGGGAGAAATCCTTAAAGTTGGGAACCCCGGAACTACCAAAGTCGCGGCGACTGGCATCTGTAGTGTGCGTGGTGTAGCGCGCGGTTGCTGCATCCAGCGACCGGAAAGCGTCGAAATCGCTGGTCGCTATCTGCTAGTAGTGTGCGGGGGTTCGCGATCGGCTGCGGTATCAAGCTTCCGAAAAGCAACAGAGTTGCCGAACGCGGATGCAAAAAGTATCGTGTCGGCGGAGGCCCTAAGTCGCATCCTTTCATTATCCTTTTATCTTGAACATTATTTTTAATCTATTTGCGTTCATCTCTTAAATAATGTTTTATTCGTTAATTCACTATCTTATTCTGCATATACCTACCCGGAAATACCGTTAGACAGCTGTTTGATTGAAAACTAATCTGTCACACTCGTAACAATATTCATAAGTCGACACAACTCGTGTTGCGCAATTAATTAGACTGCATTTTGTGTTTCAGTGTCATTTTGTTTATCGTAGCTAAGCACCTACTTATATGCAGTGCTGCATTGTTTTTATAAGAGAGCCTATTAATTGCAAGGCTGGGGCGTCGAACTGGTGCGCAAGCGGTTGCGCGGACGTGACCTCCGCTCCATGCACAAATAGACCCTTTATTATTCAGCATCGGACCCCTTTGCCTTATGTGCATGTAATTTCATTCCATAGCTCAGAACTTTGTCGTTCGCCATGAACGGGAGAATGCGTTTTTCGCAGTTGTTACTTTGGAATAATGACAAATTAGACAAAATGATAAGCA
The DNA here is from genome assembly GCA_911728495.1 of Furcula furcula. Taxonomy (NCBI): domain Eukaryota; kingdom Metazoa; phylum Arthropoda; class Insecta; order Lepidoptera; family Notodontidae; genus Furcula; species Furcula furcula. The sequence goes on from OU452245.1 coordinate 20,638,014, forward strand.
ATGTACTTAACTACACGTTTTGTATTATTTTCTCGGGCGTTATTACTGTTGTTAGTTTGATATATAATATTATACTACCGACAGTTGTAGCAGTCAGGCTGATTCGTTGCGGATTGCACAACACCGTAATCATACGCGTAACGATCCGTGATCGTCCAATAATAGCATGAAATAATAACTAATGGCCAAACTGAGACGATGCACGATGCATTAAACGCTGAGAAAGTTATAAGCACTGAACTTTACAGACGAGCTGTTCCAACCAGCAGTCTTACATCACGCACAGCTCAAACACGAAATGGTTTTTTAAACAAACACAGCATAGTTAAATAGGACACCATGTATTTGTGCAACGAAGATTGAAAGCGAAGATTTTGTAAAGAAGCGTCGTAATGAGAGATTGACGCAGTAACTTATATCTATAATAGAAGTAGTGTATACGGTGTTACCAAATCCATAAGTAAAAAACATTTTTTTTTTCTCTTCAGAAATATCCTTTTATCCTTTCGTTGAACCTACCGAAAGGTGAAGACACATTTATAGTATGACTAATAAAAGAAAAAAAGAAATGAATATAAGTTGTGTGGGGTCAAACAGGATGCTGCCTGAGCATGTCATATATTTACCTGCGCTGTGGCGGCATCTCAAAAGCCCGCCTTTGTCGATAATAAAAGAAATGACAAATAGTAAAATCTATACATAAATATAAAACACAGTAGGGTTAGTTACACCATTTAGGCATATAACTCAAAAACAGCTGGACCGAATTGAATGATCTCTGCCCCGTGGATTCGTCTCTGCCCCGAACAAGAATTAAAATATCGAAAAACTTTACGGAATTAATTTTAAAATAGGCTAAAGGATAAAATGTATACATGTATAAACTTAATTTAGTTATAATATCAAATAGAAATTCTCGAATAAATCTCTCTCTCAAGTACCATTATTTTGGCAAAATAGACCCTTATTTATTTTAGAAGCGCTGGCAAAGTGTTCTATTATTTATAGTTACAAATATATGTAAATGAACACCCTTGAACAGTTGTATTCATACAAATTGCCTTTTAAAGCTGTTGAGATCCTTGAAAAGGGATTATCCCCTGGAGTGTCCAGTATAAACTTATATTCACTTCACTGGTGACTACATTGAATAAAAACATTCATGATTCAAAATGCTTGTATTAACTACTTACCTATTTTCAATCCCAAGTAGCATTTTAAGATGATGATGATGTCACTATAGTAGGTACGAACTTTGCTTACAAAAACAACATGTGCATTGTACCACCAGATAATATTATAATGATACAAAAACCAAATGGATTAATCATCATCTGTACCTATTCCAAAGTTATTTTAAAGTAGTAACAAGTTTTTAATGTTTTTTTTTTCTTCCAGGGAGTGTAGTTAACTTTTCAAAACGAATATCTACGAAAAATCGTGAATATAAAAATAACCCATTCGGAAAAATTATTTAGTATTCCATGTATTCGTATTCTCTTCTCATTCCTATCTTCTGATAAATCCAAAGATACAGTGAAAAAAATCTAAATCTATGAATAAATTAAAAAGTGCAGGTCGGGTGCAGGGCAAACATTGTAATACGGAAAGAGGCTTATTAAACGAATGCATTTTTATACTTCGTTAAAATATTCCGGTTTTGGTTCTAATGGGAGACGGCTTATAGTTACCTACATTGGGCACTTTAATGAATGAGGTTTTTTTTCCTTCATTCTCACGCTCTTTTTTATTAAAATACGCACCCAAGCAGGACTGCTCAGGTATTTTATGTAGCGGATTAAGCAAGTGAAGAATTTTATGTAGGCGTTCGTCTAAGGTCTTCAACTATTACAAATAACTAATTTTCCACGTTTTAATCTGTTATGTTTTATGATTTTAGATCTATGTGTGAGTAGCATTTATTTATAAAGTTCTACTCGTTCCTAGATCGTAGATTATTAATATAAATTAATAGTTTAAAAAACTAAAAACACACGCTTTTATAAGGTATACCTACTAGTACCTAGTATTTACACAGTAAAGTGTAAATACTAATCGTAAGTGAATAGAACTCTTTAAGACAAATAAAATAAGCACAAACTCGATGTGTTTACCAGTAGCCAGTCCAGGGTTCCATCACCCACCTTTTCCAGTTCCATCACCGGGTCATCATTAATGATTCAAGTGAATAGAACTCTTTAAAACAAAACAAACGAGTCCAAACTCAATGAGTTTACTAGTAGCCATCCAAGGGTTCCCGTATCCACCTTCGAGCTCCATCATTAGATCAGCTCGATAATACAATATTATTAAATTGTCACGTGTCCTTGACACATGTGCAAAATTTCAAACTATTCGAACTTGTAGAAGTGGGTGAAAATTGAGTCGCAAGATTCCACCCGAACAAATTACATACATATGTACATACATTGCAAGTTAAATAAAAGCTTGTAAAAACATCTAATTTATTTTACGTATTCAATGAACAACTGAATATTGTTGTCTCAAGAGCTGATAGGTATTCCTAAAAATGTAATTTAAACCCCTTTGAAGTAAGTATCTGTTGAGAAAAATGTGCAAAAGGAAATGAGGCGATCATCCCGGGTCACGGGTTAATCATTGTTACCACGTGGCGTGCTCCATCACCCCTGGGATCAGCGACAATTTGTCAATCACCACGTGAATGCCCTTCACAAAAGCTTTCAATAAACGACCGGAGCCCACCAGATGACTATAATCAATATTCAATAAAACGTCGAACAGGGGTTTTATTAGTCCTTTCCAGACTATGTCAGGTAGGGCAGGGAAACGCTTACTGTGCAAATAAGGGGTGTTTGATATATAATTCGTCATATCAGCAGTTTATGAACGTAGGGTTATATCACCTCTTTGGTCTAAAAACATTAATGTATATTCATGAGTATTTCGTAATCTAAAGTCTGTGCTTTAGATTATTGAGCTCATAACCTGATTCCATAATAGTATAAAAAATATTTCCGCATGATAAATGATATAAACATTGAAGCATCTTTTATCATAGGTATTTAATATTTTACTTCTTTAAACTGTTAAATATTAATGTGTTTTGGCCAACCTGTTATGCTATTTTCTAACGTAAACTATCGTGGCTGTACTCGACAGCGAGCTCGACGTCGAGCCAGCCTTATACGAAGTTGAGCTTAACGCTGGTAAAATCCATATTCATCGAACTGACTGTTAAACTATTCGACCTTAAGTAATTCCACTGAAAACCGTAAATTTTCGTGGCGATAGTGCTACGTAAAAAAAGTAAATGAAAGCGACATCGCAACTCGCCGCAGCCCGCAGCGTCGAACTCTAGGTTGTGTTGCTTAAAGAATAGCAGGGCTGAACTCTAATGTAATTACCGCAAAAACTTGTCCCCCAATGTGCTTCGATCCCCACTATCTCCTCGACAGTAAAGGTGATTTCGTAATGTGTCACTAATTATGTACATACATTATAAGAAAGAAACATTGTTACACAACAATAAACAGGCTCTAAACACGCCATTATCATCTCTACGCTTGATTGAGTTACACTAGTCACTGGAGGTGTGATATCACCACGAAATATAGGTACTCGAAGGCGATAATATCATTGTTGATGTTGGAGACCTTGTCACACCTTAGACGCACATTGTGGCATTTGTATTTGTCAACACTATTATCGCATGTAACGTTGAGTACCGACTATCCTTATTAGGCAAACAGCTCTATCGATAGTCTGAAAAAGTTGTATGTAATTTAATAAATTTATATAATGTATAATCTTATAGATATTTTAATAGATAATAAAACTCCCGTGCGGTGCCGGGTTAGAATAGCATCCCCCCATATCCTCTCGTTGGGTGTCGTAAGAGTCGACTAAGCGAGAACAGGACGACGGACAGCAGCGTCTCTCTTTTGGATTTATCTTCCACCAATACTGCGATACCCAAGCCGCCTCTCTTCTAACGGGGAGGGGTTATCATAATCCCCACGCTTGGCAGGCGGCTTGCCTTTAGCATTGGACGTCTATCGGCTGCTTATGATGAATGATGATCGATGTCTTATACCGACTGACTGACAGACAATGTGCAACTTAAACAGGGTGGATATGGATACATAAAAATTAAATTTTGCACGGTTATATCGACTAAGGTGTCCGTGTGCTATTGCTAGTTATTATAATTCAGGGATAGGTTCAACCAAGCCACGAAGGATTTATAGGACGAAAACGACCGCCAGAAATTTTACTCAATGCTCAGAAATGGAGTGGTTAAGTTAGGTACTGGATTGGAGACCGCGCACGCGTCACAGAAGCGTCGGCAGACCACTAGCCAGATGGTCTGCTGACCTAGTTATGGTAGCCGGACAAAGCGGGATGAGGAAAGCTCAAGACCGAGAAGGGTGGCATGGGGGAGAAGGCATTCTGCATTGGGTGGCAACAGGCTGAAGAAGAGAGAGAGAGAGAGAGAGAGCTCAGAAATGAGATGTACGTTAAAGAATAGGATGTTTACTTTTCTATAAATATTACCAACAGCTTGTACCCAAATAATAACTTACGTTAGATATGTATATTTTCTTCTCGAACAAGATATGATTTGTGCTATAGCTTTAACGATCAGTTTGGTTTCAATGATTTCAGAAATCCGAACACGCACGCTTCTAGGAAGTAATTAAAACGCGAACTCTACTTTCGAACTATTAAATAGTATTCGTCTGCTGCGACGGAATTGATTCTAATTTGTCCGATGAAGATATCGTGTGTCGCCAAATCGATATTAATTAAAACCGCTCAAACAATGCTACCATTATTCGTTCGAACAAAGCCGTTACGAGGAGCGATTGTCTCAGCGGTGATGGCACCAAATGCTCGTCCATAGTAATACGGTCCTTGTTGCCTGTCATCCCTATATTTTGTATTGGAGTCAAGATATCATTGTTTTATGTAGGCAAGGTGAGTTTAATATTAAACTGTAAACTACAAAATTGTATTTCATAGGTATTAATTGTATGGTTTCATAGATTTTGTTTGCTTATGCAGTAGACTCCTTGACAAAGAGACCGTCTTGGTAGATATAAACGTAGAGTTTTATGCTGAAATAGTATGTACCTACTTAGCGCTGGAGAAATTTCTGTGCTCATGCTACATAATAACTAATGTTTCTGGTAAAGAACCAGCATGGGCCAGCATGTCGCTTACTATAAGATAAAAGACTTGATCGACTATTGCATAAAAAATGTCACATACAGACGACCTTTATAAGTTTATCTGTCTAATAACAAAAACCCTGTTTGTTAAATAAAAAGAAATTTGAGCACGGATACTAGACTTTGTATCAGTTGCTAGAACTACAGTAATTGATATGTACTTATGTAAATCAAATCACTGAATCGCGGTTTTTTATCTATTAATATTATTTTTATGACAGTCTTTGTTATACTTACTTACCTTTTGTTGATTGAAAGCACAATTGTATAGGAATTTTAATTCAGACCTCCATTGATTCTCAGTAAATACTAGACAAATAGATGTCAAAATTACATGCATTAATAAAGCCATACCCATCGTTCTGGTGCAAGTTATCCATATTTTTCCAATAACGATGCCGAGTGAAAGCAATATTAATACAGTGCCAGCTATGGCACGAATTTTCTTAAATAGATAAAGTTGCAGTCACGACAACTAACAACACGACATGTAAAGAATGGATTCACTCACTCGTAATCCCGTTAGTTCAATGACCCAAAAAGCAATCATCAGTGCGAATGAACGTGAAACTTTTTAATTTAATCGATTACACACACAATCGTGACGCCACGTAACGACTAATGCAAGAAAAACTTAATGTGTGGAGTTTTCTGATTATTGTTTCTCGCGTGACACAAATTGCGGAAAGTTATTTTGCTTGAAGTGTTTCTCACGGTGTTCAGACGAAATCAGACGTTACTGTGGTCGGTCGACATAATCGCGGTGCGCTCACAACGAACTAGTATGAATTGTTTAAGTGGAATTAAGTGGTTTAGTATCCTACCTATTTTTACCATGTAAACTGGTGACAGCATACGCGGCAGTTCCAATGACGATATCATGCTGAACAACATATTGAAAGAGTTGCTAATTTAGAATAATAAACTGTAACAACTATAATTTATATGAATATGAATTCATTAAAACGCTTGTTAATAACATAACTGTGTTACGCAATAGTAACCTGGTAACGTTAGAGAGAGCTAATGTCATTATAAAGGCTGTGACACCTACTCGTACTCGCTCTAGGCTCGTGAGTCAGCGCACAGCTGGCATTGTGCAACACTTAGCTTCACCATAAAGCACAGCTAACCGAGTAACTAGCGTTACTCTGCTCTATTGTTGATAAACAAAGGTGGAAAATCATGCTTCTTCTTATCATTATTTATCTTTAGAAACCCTGTTTGTTTTGGAATAACTTTAATTTTCAAAATCGATAGTATCGACTGACGCTACTTGCCTACACAACTCTGACCTTTGCACTCGTACCGGCCGTCGGCGGTGCGTGGAAGTAGTGAAACATGAAAATGCCAAGACCTTAATAGAATAGAAATACCACCCACTTATTCTATTTATGTCCCCTGTTTTGATAAATACCACGTCGGTATCACAACAACGGACAGTGCGTCAAGAACCAACCGAGCAACCGAAGCGATCGTGTTTGTTGCGATTGGCAACGAGCGTGAAATGTGGAGCGACGCAGCTGAGCCGCTCACCAGATCGATACTTGATACGCACACCGCGCTCTGAATGTCGCTGTGACCGGATTCAATGATTTCCCCATGAAAGGCAACATTTCTAAAAATAAAGAAAACCCCATCCGTCTGAGAAGGGAAAAACAAAGAGCGCGCTCAAATAGCTGCTACTATAAACGGAGGTGATCGGGTACCGGAAGAACCGGTCGAAGCATTTTAATGAATGATTCATATAAATATTTATATCTACTTAATGATTCTCAAATACATCCAAAAACAGTAGCAGTGTAGGGAGGTGTCGTTGTCAACCATCGATATACTATCTAAGTATATCGATGTTGTCAACGCAAGTTTCTATTATACGCGTGTTCGTGTATAATCACACTCACGCACACGCGTATTATAAAAACTTGCGTTGACAGTCGTTGCATTGCGTTTTGGATAAACAGGACACAAAACTAAGTATGGTTCTAAGAAAAACTAAAAACCCATTTGTTCCAATCGAGTAGTTATCTACAAAAATAAAGTTTTTATTATGTTTTATAATATCTCAAAACTATTGGATAATGTTTGAATGAATAAATAAACCTCCCAGTCACATTGCCAAATATTATAAACTTTTTCATGCCATACAAATACTTTTAATAATATTGAAATGAAACTAATTTTACGGATTATATCGCGGTTTATTTTTGATTTTAATTTCCCGACGTTTCGAATACTTTACAGCATTCATGGTCACGGGCGGACTGAGGTGGTAGCTGTCCATATGTCATAGTTGTCTTAGGGTACCCTCAGGTCTTCTAATTATTATTGTTAGTCCGATCTACGCAAAAAGAGCTTACAGTATCTTGAGGTCTTGCAGTGGAATGCTTGTCTTTGGATTTGACTATGTTTATCACGGGATCCCAAGCTGGTGGAAGATGGCTGGGTGCTACCACCAGCTTGGGATCCCGTGATAAACATATTCTATTTATCTATTACAAGCCACTATAAGTTAATGAGTTAATGGTAAACAAACACGTAACGTTTGCAGTGAATCCAAGTTCTAGGTCAGATACTTTATCATTGTTAACAAGGCGCCCAGCTGTGACGTGATCTGGGTCCCGACACTTTTGCACTGTACGACACACTACGCACTGCTTGCACAGAATTCAAATAAGATAAACCGAATGCACTTTCACTAGTTAGTGTATGAAGTACTAAACTTTTTCAAGTATCAGTCTAAGCCAAACAACTCTTTAATAAATAATACTCGGCGTTACGTAATATACAATAAGTATATACTAAATATACTTAACGGGCTAAAGTGATTGCCAACACATTAACCCAACTACGGAAGGAATAAGAACCTACTATTTCTAAATCGCATGTCTCACAAGCATTTTCTCTTAAAAATAACTAAGAACGAACAAAAAAAAGAATATTTCGGCATTCATCGCGTAATACCCGTGATTTGAAACAATCTCATTTTTTTGCAGAAAAATTTCACCACAATCATCAGCAGTCACGCGAATGTTCACAACACAACTATTCTCATTTTACATTGCTTAATCCGCTTTTATATTTACCAAGATAGAGAACGGAATAATAATATCTTGGGACAATCCACACACTGTCATCTGATCCCAAACTAAGCATAGCCTGTACTATCGAAACTAGACAACTGCTTAACAACTACTTATATACATTTTTTTTTGTAAATACATATTTAAATAGATAAATAACACCCAGACACTTGGTGGGAATCGAACCCACGACCCATCGGTTAGCGGATCTAGACCAACGGGCCCGTCAAAAATCGTCGGAATAACAAAGAAAATCATGTAATTATTAAGATTAAACAATTACTGTAGGCCGTACGTCATACTTGATGACTAATGTGATTTGATCGATGAGCTGTGACCAAGGCTGTGACAGCCTGCAGTCATTAGCCATGATAAATAGTTGTACTAAGTTTGGTAGAGTCAATCGCCGACGCCGTCTCGATTTGTATCGTATTCATGATCCGAACAGCAATAAGTAGATCAGTTGATCCTATGTATAGTTAATGAACAATAAAATATGAAATGAAACTATTGGACAAAATATAAGTATCGCCGTTAATTACTGATTTTAATTTCCAAACGATTCGAACACTTTCTTGGCCACGGGAGGACTGAGATGGTAAACGTCAGGAGTTTTCGAAGTTTTAGTTTTCTTTACATCTTCTTCTTTATCTTTATACACCTTCTTTAACTTTACATAGTATAATACAAAGTAGTTTTCCGCGTCTGTCTGTATGGTCGTAATGTAGTACCTACGGATCACTAGTGTAGTATAAATAATACATTAACTTCTTCGAAACTTAAGGAAAGTAAAATTCACAATGAACCACGCTATAATCCGTAAAATGAGTTTCATTTCAAAATCAGTTTCGGTTTAATCGACTTTAAAAAGGAGGAGGTTCTCAATTCTTAAGACACATACGTGTCACGTTGAGTATTTCATTATCTCCATATACAACATTCAATTCTACATCATTCAATTTTATCTTCGATTTCTAAGCACGGCGTTACTAATCAGTTCTGTTTGACTGTCAACAAGATGGAGAGTTGTGGCATGATTTGAGGAAGTAGTGGTTGAGCCGCGAGGCCGTGTGGTACCTTGGCGTCGGCAAAAAACCCGTGTAAACTACAAAGGGCTACCGAAAAGATTAGAAAAAGGCTATTTATATAGGGCTAAAGTTTGGACTGCTACTGAGTTACTTACAGATATAACCACATATATATGTAACAACCCGACCTGGAAATCAAACCCGGCTCCTAAAAATTAGAGTAATCGCATTTCCGACCACCGAAGTGTGTCAGATTTATTATTAAAAATGAAGTAACGTAAATTTGCTATTGTTGTCCACTGCCTAATGCGCAATGTAAGTCATCTATGCGGCAACGAATTTTAATACATTGCGATTGTGGTTAATATAGTTGAATTATCAAAGCGTGTGCGATCCGACCTTGAGCAATGTTCGGTCCGCTGCACTCACCAGTTCAGTCTGACTTTGTCTCGGTCCAAATACATCACTGCAAGCAGATGTGTTAATTCTATATAACATCAACAATTACACAACCTTATAACATTTATATGAAAACTAGCGACCGGCGCGGCAAGTTAATGATAATAATGTTGTATTGAATAAAATTAATGGAATACCGAATAATAATATTTATTTTGTTTCAGACCAAGATAACACATAAATACATCTCGGAAGAAAATCTCTGAATAGCGATGTATTATAATATTTAAAGACATTAAAACCTTTTGATTGGTTAAAGATATAGCCGATATCTTGTTAAAGAGCTGTAGTCCAGAGCTTCACAGTTGTTGCGCGGCGGCCAGTGTGTAGGACACAAACGCATTATAGGACTGCGTGTGGCTTTTCTTCCAGAGCGCAGCATCCTGCATTTCAGCACAAGTTGTCCTGCATGTCTGCCGCTGCGAAATCCGTGAAAGGTGCACCTATTGAGATCCTTTTCAACAACTCATGCTCTATACGTTGAGTTCAGCATCCAGAATGTTTCCTCACTTTGCTCCATTGAGTATGTTGCTGCAGTGGTGGGCGTACAAATTGCAAGGCCAAAATAGGTGTCAGTTTGTATGTAACATGGTAACCTTTACATACAAACTTCACGGCAACTAATAAAGCAACGTTAGGAAAATTTCATAATTTGGACGCCACACGGTCACAGAAGAGGAAGCATCAAAAAGGAAATGTTGGGAAGATTTGGAAGCCTTTGAGTACAAAGGCGCGTCCGTCCATCCATCGGTCCATGTACAGATTCTATTCTATTGATGGCTGTGACGTATCGAAGAATTACTTTAACTACGCCGCCATTGCGCCAGCTTGGAGCTGAGCATAATCACCTGGTGTAGGGTGAGCTACTCCGAGATGATTCAATCTACGTCTTGCAAGAGCGTCGCAACAGTGGGCTGCTACCCAATACTATCTGTACATGGGCCGAGCTTCCGAGGAAAATAAGTTAAGATAATAAGATCCATTGTTCATCTAATCTGCTAAAATGGATGTGAAGTAAATACACACAACACGAAACACAGCAGGAAAACTACAGCGAGGTATCATCTTTATAACAATGTTACTGTTGCAGTTTACTAACGGAACATAAAATCTAGCGTGGCCATGCATTAATGAAACTAATCAGTCCGACCTCGACCCGGCCCCGCTGTCAAACCTGAACTAAGAGAATGAAGTCGCGTGAAAACTAATTAAACTTTGACCTGCCCACTTTAACGTTATCCATAACACCCTGCTTAATCTTCAATGAACATTTATCACATAAAAACTTCTTTTTATGTGCAAATGACTAGAAAACCTGCGTAGGTGAGGAAAATTTTGCATGCCAAAAGGCTGTGAACCATAAGTAATGCGACGAAGGCGATGCATGGGTCATATTTTTATAGCGTATCTTTACGACAATAACATTGTCGTAAGTAGTTTATTTTTGGCCATTATATGTCGCACATATTAGCATATTGAAAACGTATTTCTGGCATCTAAGTAAAAGGAACTGGGATATCCAAAAGATTGAATCGCTCGCTACAATGGTTTTGCCAACTTAATTGGTTTAACCTGATGGTCTGATAATTGACATCCATTTGATATTATAGATCTCCTACCTCAATACGAAGGTATAATTTTCATTCGTCCGGTTAGACGTAAAGCGGAGATTAAGGCTAATACTGTTTTAGAAATTAAATACGAATATTACGTGGGCAGGAACATCACTAGGCGTGGGGCGTAGGGTACGTACGTGGTACCCTCTGGGAACATTAACGTGGGACGTTAGTAGTATTTTCATTCCACACACATTAGTTGGGATACAGCAACGTGTCAGGGGTGTCGACAGAAATTAATGCAAAACTTGTGGACTAAGCGCACTCGATGATTCCTTGATTGACCTTTCAATTTACCAGAAGGTGGATTTTTTATTGAAAACAGAGTAAAACTACGCAGTAGAAACACTTATGGTTTCTGTCGTCACCGCCGCCGATACTAAAACAATGATGGCATCATCTTGAAGTGACTCATTCAGTAAACTGAATGTACTGTGTGATGGTATACTGCTTCCATCTGACTTTGTTTACAAACAGGTAATATGTTGGTCAATGTCCTCAGTCTCGAACGAATCCAGAATTTGTTAGTTAAACTTACATGAAATAACAATTGTAAGTGGCAATATTTATTCCCCAATATGTAACATTAACTTTAACAGAAGCTCATAAACTGTGCCAAATGGTTCAAAATATTTTTTGCACATTTGGGAGTAACTCGTGCAACCTAGAGATCCAGACACATTTACTGTACTCGTATTCGTCTAAAATGCGAATCCAATTCTCTCCGGTACCGGAGTCCATGCAAATTGTCGTACCAACTTCTAGATGCGAACACGTAACGCAACAGTTACGCCATGTAATTTAGTCTAATTTCCCTAGAGACTCATGATATCTTAAAATGTGATTTCTGTTACAGTATCGTATACGTATGTAGCATATATACTTAGATACAATTTTAATTTGTTTTTAACTTCCATCCTGAATAGACTGACTGCTACTGTTGTTACGAGACTTTAAAGTTCGTTCTTTATAGTAGTAAAGTTCGTTCTTTATTTCTTTTTCTTCAATAATCGATTAGCAGTTGTAACAAATAGGCCAATAGGCGATGTACCTGCTCTTTAACAAAGAGCAAGTGAAATCAGCCAGTTGATTCTTTTGTAGAGTATTTATGGTAACTAATATATCTTTACCTATCATCTTCATAGTGCCATTGAGTACTTTGTCTAAACTTTGTATTAATGTTCACCCAAAATACGATCTTGTGCCGCAAATTACTTGCTTTTAAAATGCATCTTTTACAATATTAAAGAGTTGTTACATGTTTTAACGAAGCGAAACTTATTGAAGTTGAACGAAACACAAAGTAAGCACTGCGTAAGCCCTTATAACGAAAAGCCAAGGGCTGGCAGTGTCCGTCCGCTGCCAGACGAACTCATCCCGACGCCATTGTAACACCGCCTGGCGCTCATAAAATATGTACAGCATAGCCTGAAAGAACTACTAGTGCCGTGTCCCTTGCCTGTCTCGTTAGTCCAGTAGTTCCGTTTAACATGCTCATCATAATTATCGACAATTTATTTGCATCATATAGATGCAATTTTTATTACTAAACGGTTTATAACGGTACTTATCTAGCAAGTTTTTTTACATAATATAAACCTGTTATTCTTTTATTTCAACCGGTCGGTACTGAATAAAGGGGCACAGAACCAGTGTAAGTCAAAGCGATGCGGTGGTCAGAATCTACGATCGTTTATAACACGGAGATTTGATGAGGATGGATAGATCGGACATCAACTTGCGGGGACGAGTATGATTGAAAACAGCATGTCTGTCAAAGATCACTCAACTGAGTCGACTGCACCTCAGGACTGCACTATAGCAATATTCTATAATAAGTCAAATATGTTTTTTTATTTTAAATTCTAATAGTAGCCAACACCGCTCTAATATAAATGACTAGTTTCTGAGCGTGCTCTTTACCTGAGTGGTAATTGTTATCAGGTTATAATCTGAATGATTTCTAACTTAAAATTATATTATTTTTCATACAAATTGATGTCAAAAGTCAATAAACTGTATTATGAATATTTATAATTCATAAAGCTATTCGTCGTCATGAATGTAAATATAAAGGTAAATATAACATATAAAACGCTTTTGGAGCCTAATAAATAAAGCTAAATGCTGTCAAACAATAAACTTTTAAATTATACACTATATAGTTATTAATTATACTGATATAATATTTAAAATGTAAGACTATTTTATTTCACAGCGATTAACCATATTCGTCGTTACATTTGTCCCACGCTTTAGAAAACCACTTCTCTTCTGTAGGCAGAAATGGGAACCTTTCTGTTCCAAAGCTCTTCTAAAAATTACTTTCACTAGTTCTAATTGGTGCCTGAATACGTAAAGGTAAAATCTACTAAATGAAACGCTTGTTGATTGATTGTCTTACAGTTTATTTAAGTAATGTTGAATTTGAAGTGGTTTTTGTACGCATTCTTATTTTAAAAAACCTGTAATGGTGAAAAATATAAGTAACTGGAAAAAAAATAGTTCTATCTACAAGCAACAAAATGTACACCTACATATGAGGAAAAATAATAAAAAACAAATATGTTTAATCATGGAAGCAAATACTAGTTCACAACACAAGATATCGCCTGTGAGACCTTACTTACCCTATGTTATGTATTCATTCAGGAAACGGGACCGCTTAGATCAGAAACGTCACGGTGAACTGTCGCCACAGTGCATATTCCCAAGGTAAACAAAGATTACGTAAACGCAATCCCACGCACGCACGTCACCCGATCGATTTTCAAACTTTCGAATACGCCCTCATAAATTCTAAGAACAACAGTGCTAGGACCCGTTCAGACTATTCTACAGCAACACATCCACAACACTATCTAACAAGAGTCTTTGTGCCCTTGAAACGGTACAGGTTATGTTATCGATAAAGCACAACACGCGCACTGACAGCTCAAGCAAACAATCACAGGTCAAGTTCGGAGCCGGTCTAAGTTAAAATGAATGAAAGGTGTTCGAATATCCTGAAGGTTCGTAAATGTTTTGGATTGCGAGTCGCGTGTTTTATGTTTGAATGAAGATGCGATGTGTTTGCAAGGTTATCGAACCAGTCGTAGTGAGATTAGTCGGGGAGCGACACCATCCCCGCGCAGTCAAGCGCTGACTGAGCGAGCCGCGAGGGCGCCGCGGGCCGAATGCCGCCGAGGCCGAAGCCCCGCGCGCCGCAGCCGCCGCGCGCGTTGCCTTCGGCCGGCTAGTGCGCGCGCCTATCCACGCACCAATCACACCATCACAACCAAATTATTTATTTTGATTCAATATCAACACTATCGGCAAAAACAGTTATGATTCTTCCTTTTGATTTTTAAAGGATCGCCTGTGTGAATGTGGTGTTTCCAAAAGCTAATCAAATGGTTTCTTAAAATGGGACCTTCTATATAATATCCTAATCTCTATTTTTAATGCAATTAAAAACTTTATTATACTTACCCTTAAAATTGATAATTGTTCCTGATTTACCAGCAACAGGGGTGCAAGGTAGAGTCGTATAACATATTTTTTTTAAACGCTGCTTCCTTCACCCTATCATCTTAAGCATACAAAGCTTAGATGAATTATATGACTTCATCTAAGATTTTAAGATTATACGGAACTTGTAATTTTTGGAGGTTACACACTTTGAAATTGTCTTCTTTTGCAATAATATCAGCTTGTTTTTTTTTAATGTACTATTTGCTTGGTTACTTTTGTCAACACCACGCACTCCTTGTATATTAATAGATGATAAATATCATTTGTTACAAAATTCCCTCATACGTCAGACTAAAAAGGAGTCACTCTATACTGTCAGGAGCAAGTGATTGAGTCTTTATCGTTGCCGCTTCCCACCGGCAACCCAGGGGTGCAACCTGCGTCCATGTCACTGTCACTTCCCCTCTCATTTATCACTATACACAAGTTTCTGAGATTCAACCGAAGTACGCCCACTATATCGAAAAAGAAGAGGCAAAAGTTGCAGTTTCCCCCAATAGGCATGATGACTAATTTTGAAAAAATACTGTATAATGTACTTACGGGTCTACTATTGCCGAAAATAATCATATTTTTGTATTAAAATTACAATTAATAGAAATATTTTCAATTTTTAAAATAGAGTTTGAATTTCGTTCCAAAACGATGGCCGGTGCATGGCGCCATGTTGTGACGTCACTACGGCGGTGTAAATAAACATCTGTCTAGGTATAAAAGTTAAAAGTGAATCATTGTATGAAAGAAAAAGTTGAGATGAAAGTTTGACAGTTGTTTATTTACACAGGATTGACGTCATTCACTCTGAGCAGCGTTTATTACAAAATGGCGATTAGCTGTATTTAAGTAATTTATTTGCTTAAATATCACGAAAATCTCTCTATTATTATGAAAATGAGATGCATTTTTGGAATCAATGCAATCTGTTCTAATATTTAAAACCACAGATTTATTGGTATTGTGTTACAGTCATCATGCCTTATTCATATTACTTCTCAACTTTCATACGAACTCCACAATAAGTGCTCTCTAAATAACGGCAACAATGGATTTTAAAACAAAACTGCTCATTCTTTCGGCTCTCATAAAATTTCACGATGGTGTTTTGTTTTTGTTGCACCGGAGAAAAATGCTTCGTGTTTAATGGCAGGTAAGGCATGGGCGAGGGAGCCAGGTAGTGATGCGGCGTCTCGGTTGGTATTCTTTGGTCTCAGTCACAGGGTAGCCCGTTCAAGTGTTCCGAGAAGCGCGCCCCTCCAGCTCACCTCACCGCACATTTTACTTGATAAACGTGGAAATAATACCCAACGCGACGTCTGGCTTATTGAACACGCAAAGGGTTCTACAATAATTGTGTGTAAGTTATTCGTATCGACTTTTACGCTGACCTTTTTAAGTCACGACTATGGATCGATGTGTGTAGCTACTCGTATGCGGTTTTTAAAGAATGCATGCAACGTGCAGTAATTCTGTATAATCTGTGTCAAGGTTTCTAAACTATCTCTACATTGTAAATTATGTACGCAATATCTGACCATTGAAAATGTCAATTGCCTATACGGATATAAAATGTTATTGTATTTAGTAATTAGTGTAGATATTATTTTAGGCATTAAGAAGCTAATACTACTTGTTTCTAATGTCTGATTTTACTCACGATGTAGCAAAACGGAGGAGCTAGTTAGTGTTAATGGTTAAATATCCTGACTGACTGGTATCCAAAAGGAAGAAGAGTCAATTCCTACATAGAACATGCATTTGTATGCATAAATATTTCTGCCTTGTGTCTGGGTATTAACTAACTATCTACATAAGCTTAGAGTCAATGTGTACGTATTTGTATGAGTTATCTGATTGTCACAGCACAGTGTCAACCTAGTTTATAATCTGATGACCTGGTGTGGATAGTCCCAGATTATTATAGCAACATTGTGAAGAAACCGCCACAACCAAGAATTGACCAACTGAAACTGGTTCCGTAACACGTGATAACGTCCCCAAAGTAAACCGATGGACTGACCATGTTAGGTAGGACTTTATAACATGATGGATAATTGAGTTTAAATACATTCTTATACCATGTATGTATATAAAAACTATGTGACAAATATAATATATGCCATTGATATTTAAAAAATATACAATTACTTTCTACTCCTATCAGCTACGATGATTTTGACTGTAATCCACCTCGACGGCCTAGCTTCGATTCGTGGATGATATAAACTATTTTTAAAAAATAAAAACCGACTTCAAATTAACTTATCTAAAAAGCATAAAATAACGAAAATATATTGAAGTCGTAATCATGTTAGCTAACACTATCACCAGCTGACACCGACTTTCGTTATTTTATGCTCTTTAGATAAGTTAATTTGAAGTCAGTTTTTATTTTTTCAAAAATAGTTTGTTTAACACTTTTTAGTGACTTATTTTAGCGCAAAAATAGGTATCAGCACTATCACGCAACTCGAACGTCTACGTTACAGTAACTTACTGACAACATAAAAAGTTCATATCTCTTAAACTACTGGACCGATTTTGATGAAACTTGTACTCTACCCTAAGTTGAAACATACTCTAAAGAATTTTTGAAATCGGACTTGTAGTTTCTGAGAAATCCGCGGACAAACCTACATACATACACTCATAAAATTTGGTAAATTTGTTTAGAAGGCCACATAGACTAACATATGTATTAATATTATGCATTTATCAATATTACATACATACGCGTCGAATAGAGAACCTTCTTTTTGAAGCCGGTTAAAAATGAGACGAATAAGGAATCTCTTGGATTCCAAGAGCTTAGCTTTAAACAGGAAACAAACGCGGAACCAATCAATCTATAATCCTGTTTCTCTTAACAAGATCAAAATCGTAGCAATAAATGTATGAACACAGGAGTGGTGCCCAGCCAAAGGCAATTGGTAATCTGTACGGTTCAATAAGTCATATGTAAGCCTACAAATAGTCTTTTGGCTGGCCACCGGTGAGCCATTAATCCTGTGTCCATACATTTAGTGCTGATCTTGTAAAGAAAAACCGGGTAGAGTCTAGATCATACGTATATTGATACTACATGTTACTTAGTCGGTTGACGGGCCCGTTGGTCTAGTGGTCAGTCACCCTGCCTGCTAACCGATGGGTCGTGGGTTCGATTCCCGCCAAGTGTCTGGGTGTTGTTTATCTATTTAAGTATGTATTTACAAAAAAAAAAAAATAAGTATTTAAGTATTAGTATCAGTTGTCTGGTTTCCATAGTACAGGCTCTGCCTAGTTTGGGATCGGATGACCGTGTGTGGATTGTCCCAAGATATTATTATTATTATTTCATGTTTTCTTTACTCACGGGCTTAACCCGGTCTTTTAGAGGCTTGCGTGGGGACGAATCCAACACGTAGAGGCCCGTTTTAGAAGAAGTAAATGGTGTGTAATACACCTCCCGGGATTAACTGCCACAATGATGAAATTACCGCAGATGACCTCGGCAGGTGGTAGGGACTATTGCAAGTATGTGAAAAGAATTCTAAGTTTATGGGGTTGAGCATTTGGTGGACTGGCGACTGGGGTATTTCAAAAGGCCGGGGTCACTTGCCATAATTTTATTTCAAATTATTTTGCGGCAAGTGGTGACTTGCCACCCACTAGATGGGCTCCCTAAATGATCGTCAGCGGACGACAGGGAGCAACACCGGTGTGAATGGCTCAGTGGTGTCGAGAGGTGTGCTGCGCTTTCTCCGAAGTTACTCGCGGCGTTATGCCCTTTAACACTTCCACCCCTGGAACATATAGCTCTAACAGCTCCTCTCTGGACGGCCAATTAAGGCAAGCCAGAGCTGAGAGTCCTGCGGGCCCCTTTCGGGTTCCACTCGGCCGACGAAGACTCGCCGAGGTAGGGACCCTGACCGACTCTCTGGAGCACTCGGGTCCGTGGTGTCGTTACGCACCAACAGCTCGCCACAAGCTGCCCTGCGGCCTTATTATTATTATTATTAGTCGGGATTCCTGTCTCGGAAATTACGATGAATCTACAAGATGGTCTAAGTAATCTCCCAATACTAGGCTACCAGTACTTTTTAACATTTTAATAAATGATGTTCTTAGTTTTTACAAAGTTTCAAAATTCCACGAAGTGATTTCATTAAGTATATAAAACAATTTTCAATAAAAAATAAATCTAAAAGAAAATTTTGATGGGATTTTGGCATATGAAAAAAATCGTTTGATGTATTTTTATTTTCATAAAGTCATAAATATTATCCACATGTCAGTTTCCAACAAAAGTATTATATTCGTAAAAAAAATCCCTTGCCCTTTTAGGGGCTGCAGCAGGCAGCGAATAAAGGGCCCGAAACTCCCTCAATCACCTCATCCCCATATGTAGATAAATATAAAATCGAGCTCCTTTTATAATCAGTCATGCAAAAATACCTATCACCATTTGAAATTGAAAATTATCGATAACGACGTGGCTTGCGTGTAGAGCGATGAGAATCAAAATGCCATTAAATATATTGTGATAACATTATCTTAATTAAGCAATAATTCCCTGAATCCCACTAATTGCGAGTGTAAGTGTTAGTAACGTAGTCTTTCATCATCATCATCAGCCGGAAAACGTTCACTGCTGAACATAGGCCTCCCCTTTCGAACCCCACAATGAACGACAGTTGGCTATTTGCATCCACGGGTTACCTGCGACGCACACTATGTCGTCTATCCACCTAGTGGGAGGCCTACCTACGCTGCGTCTTCCAGTTCGTGGTCGCCGCTCGAGAACCTTTTTTTTATATAAACTTAAACGTACTCTTTGGCCAATAGGAAAATAAATAATTTAAAGAGCAGTAAGACATACACAGCTGTGGAGAGAGATATGCTCGAAGATTGGTAGCTTTTAAAAAAATGACCATTCAAATGTGCTAGCGTTAAGCCTATTTGAAATAAAGATTTTTGAGTTTGACTTTGAGTTTCTTAGCGCGACAGAATCCGGAAAGAGGAAATTGGAACCGACATAGCTCTTAGGATTTGCAAGTTGAAGTAGTAATGGGCAGACCACATCGCTCGAAGACCCGATAACTGTTGGGGAAGAAAGGTTCTAGAGTGGCGCCTACGAACCGAAAGACGGAAGTTAGGCAGACGGGTGTTAATATTTACTAAATTTAGGTGAATACATTTGTAAAATGTGTACATATTTAGCTCTGTAGCCCATTACATTTTTTATTTTTGCTTTTATTAGAAAACATCGAATAAATTCACCTTTGGTTTTCGTAGGCACACAAGTATAGGCACATCTAAAGTTCCAAGCGCCAATACTAACGGTAGGTACAGCCTATCTGCGAGTCATTTCCTGTTCAGACGCGGTTCAGACACGCTGTATATCCCTAAATACAGATGGAATATTGTAAACACAGCATTCATAGATGTTGGAACATTAAGATCACTCCTCATTTAATTTAGTAGTATGTGTACCTATTGCCTGGATTATTAAACACCATTATAATCTCGACACGCCCTGTCTCTGGGGCAGTTTTATATTTAAGTCAAGTCAAGTCAAAGTCAAAAATAGTTTATTTCAAATAGGCTTAACGCTAGCACTTTTGAAAGGTCATGTATTTTTTTTTTTTTTAAAAGCTACCACCGGATCACAACGCGGCCTCAACTGAGAAGATCCGGCAAGAAACTCAGCGGGCTTGTCATTTTATCACTTTTTTTTTTTTTAAACAGTGTGTCATGTTACAGTTAGATCAGAGCGACAGTGTGTCTTGCCGTTCAAAAGATCAAATAATACAGGGAAAAAAAATAATAAAATACGACGAAAATAGGTACAACAAACTAAAAAGCCAAAGGGATAGTAGTCGGACCAGTCCCCCCAAGCAGCACCCGCGCACGAGTTGACTCGAGCAGCAGCCATCACTCCCCTCAACCATATTGGAGGGAAGGGGGTGACCCGCCACACGAAGCCGCCGCTTTAGAAGAATTGTATTAGGCTCCTTAGTAAAGGAACATTAACTATATTTTAAAAGTATAATTATACTTATCATGATAAATGGGTATGCAGCAATAATAAATTTAAATGAAAGAGTAACTGCAAAGTAATTTCTCGTTGAAATAAAATTCTCGCACATTATTCTCGGTGTTTGTAAACATTGCAATGCAGATAAAACCCAGACTGTTTACATTCTCTATACAGGAATAAGTTGTTCTAAACTGTTGTTGCATTGTGCACGTCTTTCATTCATCTTAAACCTTTTCAGACGCACGGTTTAATTCAGTGCAGACAAATGCGCGGCGCGTCGGCTACCTCCACCGCGCGGGAGACATAAAAACCTTCATTTGCATTGGTGCTCCCGCCGCGGACCCTGTATTTATCCAATGTTACCCAGCCACATAATAAGAGAACACCATAAGCTTTGACGACTAACGCAAACCCATTTAAAAATCTGTTGAAAGTATACACGAGCACTCGTGGGATTAACGCTAATTAGCCGATTATATACCAGACATTACAGACTCGGATGACGGCATACATACTCAATTGCTATGACTTTATTTATGTACGTTTGATGCCGTAGTTGGCAATTAAATGGATGATAAATTAGCTACTGCCGGCTGTAACTGGGATATAAAAATTACGTTGAATGATTATATAATGTGTAGGTTAAAACGTAGGTAGATTTTGAGAGAAATTTGAAAGGTCTAAATGCTTGGTTGATCAGACAATGTAATAGTTAACATTTATAAGATCAAATTCGGAACAATAAATGTATGAACACAGGAGTGATGGTTGACTGGTGGCCAGCGAAAGGCAATTAGTAGGGTTGAGTATGTCATATTACCATATTCATTTTGTAAATAAAAGCAGGGTAGAGATGTCTGTATGTATATATTATGACTCAATATTATACTTATAAAATATTCTAATATTACTAACGGCAATACACGGAGCAGTAACAGCTCAGTGGGCGAGCAGTGCACAGGTTCGAATCCTGAGACGCACCTCTGATTTCTTTAATTAATCATGTGCGAATCGTCTTTGTGCAATTGTTTTTAGCTTTCAGTGAAGGAAAACATCGTGAGGAAACCTGCATGTCTGAGAAAGCCTAACCAGCTTTCGAATGACGTGTGAAGTCCGCCAACCCACACTTGGCCAACGTGTTGACTAATGGCCTAAACCCCTTCATCTTGTGAGAAGCTTCCTGTGCCCAACAGTGGGATATAAACAAGAGATGGTATTATTATATTATTATTTACAGCAGCTATTACAGCTTGTTTAATATTTTCTTCAACATTATTACCTAATTTTCCGGATGACGCAAAGTTCACGCGTCTTTTGTCATTAAAGGTGTAATATATGGCTTTGCAAAAAACTTTGTTGTTCTGTCACATTCTTTTGCGACATAGCAGCAACATTTTATCGGGGTTCCGTACCGCATGTTCTGCTGATCGTCGTACCCTCACATTAACTGCTCGCCCCATGGCTCCCCTCGCCCTGACGTTGTCATAAGCCCAAGGTAACATACAAACTGTAATAACAACTTATCTTCATCGCCTGTTTCATTTCCGGCTCCAACTTATCGCCACATTTCAGGCGTTGTACCCTCTTTTTGCTTAACTGACGATTGTCCAAAAATCGGTGGTTGTCATAAGGTAAATTTTATTTGAAAATATGTTTTATCACCGACGTAGCAGAAAGCTGAAACGGGACTGGGCAGGTCTGCCGCATGTCGGACGAGCAGTTTGCCTACAGAGCGATATGTTGGAGCCCCGATACAAAGACGCAAAAACGCGGCAAACCACAAAAATGATGGCGCGATGATCTAGATGCCTTCCTTGTAGATTGGTCAACAGAGGCGGGTAATAAATAGATCAAGATGGAGGGAAAAAGGGAGGCCTTTGCTGGGATAATAATATTTTACACTTACCCATCGTGTAGGCACATAGGGGAAAGTGGTCACCCTTCGTACACGGGGCACATTCATACAGTAAGTCTAGAAGAAAAACTAAACGGCACACAAACACGCCTTTGCTTGTGTGCATAGACATACCGGCCACCATGTTACTAACGGAACTTCGGGGCCAGTGTTGCCAGATCGGCCCCTGGGGGGCTGATTCTCGGCCTTTTCGAAACTATGTCGGCCTTTGGCTGCCATCGGCCCTTCATCGACCTTTAAGCCTCCGACAGCCAATCCATCGAAATCATTGGTTTGGTTAACCAATTCTTATTCTAAAAGCTGTACTAATGTGCTATACTTTATACATATAGAAATAGACATAGGTCATACGTTCTAAACATAGATGTAAAATTAAAGATGAAGGATGGGCTCTTGTAAAACAGAAAAACGAAGATTTTCGTTTTTGTTTTTTTAATTTACATTTCTTGTTTCCCGTTTTTTATTACTGTTTCTGATGGAGAGGGCTCCCCCTTTGCCCCACAAAACAAGCGGGAAACCCTTGTTTTTTACACATATTACTAATTTTAATTCATAAAATGAGGAAAATTTCCTCAGATATAAAAATTAAAGAACTCGAAAATGGGAGGTCTCCGCAACTTTTAAGGAAAAAAACCTCCCATTTTCGAGTTAATTAGTGATTTTAATTGAGGTTCTACCCCCCTTAAAAGGTTAAGAGGGGGGGGGTTAGTACCTCAATTCGACGGACGTCAATGGAAAGTCGTCGGCCTTTACTGCCTAAAATCGGCCCCTGGCAGCACTGCTTTCGGCCCATTCTTAAATTGCCTGCTGGCAACACTGTTCGGGGCAGTCGCGCCACGCTGTATGAGCTGACAAGACGTTAAGTGTTTCCGCGCGTGGTGAGTAATTTTACTTACTAAAGTTTAGTTCGTAATTGTAGGAAGTTGTTTTTGACTAAATAGTAATGATTAATTAATGTTATTGTTGTTTATTTTGAGCTTTAATTGTAATATTTCTCATACTAAATTAGAATTTATATGAAATTGTAATTTTAATTTTAGAGTAAGGCCTGGGGCACATTCGGACAGTACTGCAGGGGGCACATTCGTACGTATACGAATGCTCCCCCCTTAATATCTTATTTACCGCCAGTACATCAAATATCATTTTTTTATGTAATGTATACAGTAGGTACGTCAAAAATTGTTTTAAGCATATTATAATTAGGGTACTTTTTATGTATATAGATCAGAAACCTTTAATTTAGCTCAGCTGCTTAGTTTTATTATGTAAATCTTTTATAAAATATTTTCTTGCAGAATCATGGCTTGGAAATATAAAAAAGGGTACGCAAACCGAAGAGCTAAAAGTATCTTATCTTCGGAAGAAACCAGGATCATCATGGCGATTATATTACCCTGATATAGAAGATATACATACTTTCTATTTTGGAGGCGTCACCATGATCCTCCCTGATCCTTCGATACGAGCAAATTCTACACCTAGAATGGCTAGACTTTTTACTTTTACAGTTAATTTTAATGTGCAATAAGTTCTAAAGTTACTAGTTAGTTCTAAGTAACCAAATGTTTATTATACCTACTTTGTTTTAATTTTCAAAGATTTATTACAAAGATCTCACACATATTGATTATAGATCTGTTACAGACTGATAGTAAATTTTAGAATTATCAAAAAGTATAATATATTATTTGCGTTTTTTTACGGAACAACAATTGATTAATTATGAGTCAAGTGAAACATTATTAAGTTAGTTTTATGATAAAAACATTATTCTTTGTGATATAATAAAGTTATCGAGTTAGTAAGTTAGTTTCATTTCAAAGTTATCGAGTTTAATAGGCTTTTTAATTACCCTGTATCAATCTACCCCATGGTGTATGAAAGTACCCCACATGTGGGGTGCGTTCGTACAAATATCTTATCGTAGAAAAATGGCTATAACCCTTTAATCGTCTGACATAAAGTTTAAGTTTCAAAGTTTTTAGTAACTAACTATGATATATTTGTTACACGTAGGTGCATAAACTAGGTAATTTTGACAGTTGATCAAAGAGTAAAAAAATAATATGTAAAAAGTGTACGAAGGGTGACCACTTTCCCCTACGGGAAAAGCCAGTTTTGCCAGAGATGAGAACGTCTGCTCATAATCAAAATTAACCAACCGGATGGGCGGGCGGGGGAGTTGGTTGTGTAGTACCTTCGACTGTTGTTCTATACCTAACTGCAGATCGAGAATATGCTCTTTGCACCTTTACTATGCTGATAGCACAGCGATAACTCTGATGACACAGGGACCTTTTTAACCGACTTCAAAAAAGGAGGAGGTTCTCAATTCGTCTGTATATATTTTTTTTTTTTTTTTTTTTTTATGTATGTTCGCGCATAACTCTGGCAATTATTAACCGATTTGAAAAAATCTTTCTTCCATCCATTCTTGAATCCATTGATTGGGTCCCATAAAAAAATTATTGCTTAGTAATAAGTAGTTCCTAAAAAAACAAGAATGGTGACTGCGCACTGAGAGTTGCAAGAAAGCCTATATAGATGACGTTTTAGTCGCTCGGACTCGCTCGGTCGGACAAAAATGGTCATAACTCTGGCAAATATTTACCAATTTCAATGATTCTTTTTTTATTCGAAAGAAGAAACCACTGTATTGAATCTGTATGAATTTTATTACAACCGGATAAGAACTTCCTGGAGGACCATGAACGATGTGGAGGAATTTATCTGGTAAAAACCATAAAACTGATGTTCTCCATTACATTGCTCTGACAATTATGAACCGATTTCGATGATTCTTTTTTTATTCGAGAGAGTAAACTACTATGATGTTTCCATGCAAATTTCATTACGACCGGATATTATTTTCTGAAGAAACATGAAATATGTAAAACTATGTAGACGATAATGTGATCATAACCTACCTAGATAATTTTACGGTTTTCGATGGTTCAATCTTTATATATGAAAATATCACTAAAAAGTTTAAAATAAAATCTTTTTAAAAAAAAATTGAACCGACTTCAATATCACTGAAAAGTATAAAATAATTTAAATATTATTGAAGTTGGTGCCAAATACACACAGCAGGTACGCTAACACCAACTTCAATAATATTTAAATTATTTTATACTTTTCAGTGATATTGAAGTCGGTTCAATTTTTTTTTAAAAAGATTTTATTCTTGTGTTGTGTATCGGACATAGCTAATGCGTTTTCATCTACGTTTTGTCTGTACCACCACTTACCATCAAATGTGACCACAGTCAAGCACTACTGTATATTGAGAAAAAAAAATACTTGACGCTATTGCCAAAATAAAATCTACCTACTACCACATACGTTTATTGAAAAAATTATAACATATTAAATTATTTACATTTAAAAAGTTTCAATTCTCAAAAGTATCCAGCTTTGATGTATCTAGATAGTTTCTATTGTTTCACAAAACAATTGACTACAATCCGATTGCAGAGAATAACTGGATTTCGCCAGTACGTGACGTCATGATGGGGTAACCTCTATATCCCTGTATAGCTGGCAGATCGCTTCAAGTACCACCGTGATTTATTTAGTGGTCGTTTTTCATGTAGGTATAGTGCACGTGGATAACCTCGCCGTCCAGGGCTCGTGCGGAGAGCCGCACCGCAATCAATTGGAGCTTTTTATTGCACTATGCACACAAATACACATGACGTTAGAAATGACTGGCTTTCCCCTGTGTAGCTGCGTATGGAACACTTTATTGGTTTCGTTATATTTACTTATCATAAGAAAAATATCCAGGATTGTTCTAGGATATTTTACACGAGGTTTTCTGGTCCCAAAAAAGGTAGAGCCCTCACTGAGGTAACCAGGCAACTAATACAAGTACCTCTTCTGTAAATACAATTTACCCTTTTTTGTGGATAAGTAAATAACACAGACATGATACATCCGAAAAATTTCATGCACATAACAAATGTTTGTCCTGGGTGGAAATCGAACCCAGACATATTTCTTAGCGGTCAGGGTGTCTAACCACTAGATCAAAGATCCATTAATGTGTCTCTTCCAGTGCACTGGAACAAATCATCTAATGACGTATTTTGTATTTATGATTTTCCTAAATTGTAATGGTTTCGTATCAAAGAGTTCTACTAATGTTATTAAAAAGAACTAGCGCTTTTGGCCAATATTGAGAGTGAAACAAACTTCACATAGGTACGCTTTTATCTTCGGTGCCCAAATACTGAGAAGGGATCCTACTGAATAATGAAAAACGTTGAAAGGGAATTGTGAAAAAATACGTAAGCGAATTTTATTTTGGTAAGGGAAATGAAAAAATTGCGTCCGTTCCTGAACCGGGCCGCAGCGGGTAATTCCGGAAAGATTCGGTAATGGTGGTCCTAAATGCCAATTATATCAATTAAATACGATTGCGGTAAACGTGGGTACGTTTTCCACGCTTTTGTTGCTAAAATACCTTTATTATTTTTAGTATTCTGGAATCTGGGATAAGTGATGCGTAACAAACCAAAATAACGAATTAAACGATCAAATTGAGACTAGGCAGGCCAAGATTCTATTTCATATTTTAAGAATATACTGAGTGACTGTGTATACAAGTACTGGCATAACTTGAACAGAATACCCTACAGCGTTGCGAATACTTATAAATTATGAATAGCTGTCCGTTAGTCTCGCTAAATCTCGGAAACGCCTTGGCCGATTTAAATGATCATCATATCTTCAGAAATTCTGATGTGACAACAACTCAATAAAACTACATCTATGTTTCTATTAACCATTTATTTCTTTTACTACTATATAACACTACGGACGATAACACTACGGACTATAACACTAAAAAGTTTACAACATTTTTATTGGATATACTTACAATCAAGTAGATAATATTGCTTACGAGTATACGCTAGATGATTTGAATTTCTAGAAAGGTACAATTATTCCGTTTCCTTGATGGTTTCAATGAAAAGAAGTTAAGTTGGGTAAATGGTGGCCGACATTGTGAAGGGTCGACTAAGTATTTAATTACGGAGAGATTCTCAACTAAGCCTCGTTTGTTTCGGTACAAGCTTAGCTGTATAATGAAAGTAAATGGGCTTTTTAGATTTAAATGATTATTTATACATAATGAAAAATAGATCTATTTACACTAAATAAATACATACCTACTTACTGGGAAATACCGTAATTTTTTGTATATTTCAACTGGTTTGGATCAAGTTATTAAAAACATGTAACAGTAGTCCTGTGTCAGGTAATGGGATAATTTGCGCTTTATTATTTTATTGCTTCCTAAAAATGGAATATGTCTGTTTCTTTATTAGTTGTACAGTTCTAAATAGCATGTATGTCTGTAGTCACACGAACTATGTGTGACTGTTTCTAAGCTTACTTCTTCTAAACAACACTGTTTGGAGTTTTGATGCGGATTGCACCATTATTTAGAAATTTTGCGCAATGTTTATGTGTTTACCTAAAATATTACTTCTGCATACCTTTTTTTTTTGACGCGGGGGTAATCTTCCAACGATCCCCGGGAGCTGTGGGGCTACAAACCACCGTGGCGGTCGCATGGGCACATGAGAGGACCCCAAGGCCCTCCTGAGATCTGCACCAGGGGCCCCTCAGTGCCTTGCCTTTGAGCCCGCCGCCGGGGGGCGCATTGTAGCCCCCCGGGAACCTGATACGGTACTCACGGGGACGGGGGTCGCAACCCCGCCGCCGTCCTCCTCGGAGTCGCCACCGTGCTCAATGGACGTTCTAAGGGCCCACACCCCGAACGTCCAGCGACTCTGAAGGACTTCTGCATACCTACGACCTTAAGACCTTAAAAGGCCGAGGGAAGACACGGTTTTAACTAGTTATTGAAAATATGTAGGTATTAGAATCACTGTATTTTATTGGATTACATTTCCCGTAACGTCGAGGTTTCTAGTGCATAAGACAGGTTTTAGTAGTAGGTAGGTACTTAGCCAACCGACGCTAGACGCCGAAGCGAGCTCTACTAAACTGATTTTCATCATTAAGGTACCACCTGGCTGCACCCCCACGAAACCACCCGCATATTCTCACATAAATATTGCCATAACTTAACGTACATCTGAAACTTTCATAATATTTAAGAAACAAAATAACGCAAAAATAATGAAATATTGTAGTATTTATTTACGAGAATACTAGGTATTTTTAAAGTATCTAGCTTTCTTTGGGATTTTGTTCAATTGCTTCAATATCAAAGAGGACATAAACACTATGTTTTATAATACCTCACTCCTCCCGTGGTCAAGCATGTGCTTCAAGGCATTGGAAAATAAAAATAAAAGAAAACATTGTTTTATTTTACTTCATTCGAACTTTTATACAAATATAATAAGTATCCGTTAAGAGAATTGATTAAGGATTATTTTATTATACGTACATTAAATATAATATTGCAGTATCATCCATTTAGAATAAGCTGTTATTACTTTATTCACATTGGTTTGATGAAAGCCTTTGTTTCATTAGTTCTATTTTCTTTCCGCTTCTCTCAATTTGTGCCGCCTGTATCATTAGTCATTACTGTGTTCAAAGCAACTCGTACGTCTTTGCGTGTCTGTTGTAAATGAATAAGAAGTGCGTACACAAAGGACGTCGGATATCAAGTGCTGGTGCTTTCAGCTCAATGCCAGAATCATACCCGTGCTCGTTACGTGTTGAATACCGCGTAATTGAGTCCCTCATCGTCGCTTCTTCATGAAATTACACCCCTAAACTGACCATCTTCATATAAAATAAGACTTTTTCTTTTTAACTTTTGCTATGAAAGTGTACTCTTAAAAAGTATCCTTTCATACAACCTTATTCTTGGTTTATTAAACACTATGAATTATTCAAGGGAACATCACACTCAGACACCGGGTAGTAGTAAGTATGAGAAATATACGAGATGATGAGAAGAGGACACTGTTTTTCCCTACAGTCAGTGTTTACCCAACGACCAAAAATAAAGGGTTAATAAGTTTGACGCCTATGTCTGCTTGTCTGTCGCATCGTAGCGCTCCAACGAGTGAACGTTATTGATCGTGTTTTTTCTCTAATCTGGTTTAATCTAGACTATTCTAGGTGGTTCTTAGTTATGATTATGAAATTCGGTGTTGCCGTTTAAAGACTCAGCTCTCCTCCTAGACGATGTAAGGAAATTAGGTCTATAATATACATTGTATGTATATTATTGCAATATACATATAGGGTTTAAAAAAATACACTTATATGTATGTGTTCAGTTAATAATGTTAAACTTATGTTATTTTTTTTAAAGTCGAGACGGCTCGACTGAGTAAGTACATTTACCATAAAAAAGATCACACAAACACCACTTTTGAGTGGCGTGATGCTAATCCCGTACTAGGTAGAACCTGTTCTGTAGTAACCATACAACTAATACAAATACTTTTGTTGTAAATACATACTTACTTGTATAGATAAATAACACGCAGACACA
Source organism: Furcula furcula (assembly GCA_911728495.1). NCBI lineage: Eukaryota > Metazoa > Arthropoda > Insecta > Lepidoptera > Notodontidae > Furcula > Furcula furcula. Next base: position 20,668,355 of record OU452245.1, read on the forward strand.
AGGTGCAAATCGAACCTACGACCTACTGGGTAGCGACCAGGGTGGTGTCTATGGCTAATCAAAAATCGCCCGTCAAAATGACAGATTGACAGAAAGTCACGTAAGATAATCTTATTTTCTGTCCAACATAGTTGGCATAGTTAATAACCCTTAAGAACCAGTTGAAATAATAAAATTGTCACAGGACTCTAGCACGAACTACTGAGTAAACACTATAGCGGACCAGATTACATATGAGATTGCACAAGCAGAACAATAGTCGCATATTCAGCAAGACGACGACGGAGCATATTTTGTGAGGCGTACGTCCGCCAGCCCCATAGTGTCCGAAAAGAGAAATGTGGGGCGGGGACCCGGAACTGTGCGAGGTCGACGACCCCGCTGGGCGGGGGCCGGCCGTATGCAGCCTTCAGCGCCTTTAACATACTTACATTATAACCAAGGGCATCTTATTTCGTACTAGCGACCCGCCCTTGCTTCACACGGGTGCAATGCTGATACTAAATATACTACCGAATGTCTTTATAAGTAGGTATACAACGTTCACAGCTTTTTAGTCATTAGACAATACAGACATATTTTCTTTAGAGGTTATTAATATTTAATTATACTTACTTGATAAATTACAAATTCATTTACAAATAAATGTATTTATACTTAATTGGATAAGGATTATAATGATTTCTGATATTTACGCGAATACTACACATTGAAATGAAACTAATTTTACGGATTATATCGCAAAATTAAAATAATTAATAATTAATTAATTATTAATCCGTAAAATTAGTTTCATTTCAATGGATAAGGATTAATGTTGTATTCCTTAAAATCGCTTCGTAAATAATCCATTATTTCTCATAAAAAGTAAAGGATAAAAAATGGTTATTGTGGGTTATCCGAGTTAAACATATACCATCGCGGACTTTTTGTAGATTGACACTTCATCAAAATTTAACAACGTAAACTTTTAACATATTTTTTGTAAACAAAGAAACTGACAGATGTCCAATGTGATCTACTAAATAAATAGGCTCTACATTCAGTTACTGGAAACTACAACGCTTCTACCGCAACCGCCCGTGAGGTAAACGACAATCAAAATGGAAATTTATTTTCAAACTGTCCGGAAATAAAGGGTCTTACCTCAATACGAGTGAACTATAAATCGGTCTCTGGAGACTTTTTGGTGGCTTTTATTATTCAGATGGACAGTTGTAAAGGTAAGTGTACCTATGACAAATGATGGCCAGTCCAAAGAATGGCAGCGAGCGTGATGTTTTGCAACGGATAAACAATGATAAATGTTACTTGTTTACTTCCAAGACAAAGTTTTGACGTTGATGTACACCTAATAAAGTTATAAACACCGCAAGTACATTTAAAATTCAGTGATATTATGATTATGAAAGATTTAGTATGTATGTTGTAGTGAAATCACGATTGTGCTTTTGATCTAAAATATAGGTACTTAGAAAAAAATAAAATTAACTAATTGTAATGCCATTAATTTTACGAATTATATTGCGATATAATCCGTAAAATTAGTTTCATTTCAATTACATATTCGCGTAAATATCAGAAATCATTATTTGTAAATAAATTATCTTCATTTTCAGGGTAATTTTAACATACTCTACTTATTAATATACTAGCGACCCGCCCCGGCTTTGCATGGGTGCCATGCTGATACTAAATATACTACAGAATGTCTTTATATACAACGTTCACAGCTTTTTTGTCATTAGACAATACAAACATGTTTTCTTTAGAGGTTATTCATATAAAGTAAAGGATAAAAAATGGTTATTGTGGGTTATCCCTAAGAGATTTATTTATTTGCACAAGGTAGGTACTACACCTTGTGCAAGATACCGTCCAAGAAGGTGAACCACAGCAGTGTCATATTCCGTTACAAAGCAATATGTAAACAATGCTTTGTTTCGGCAACAAGAGCATTATAGTCGGCTCAAAAGGCTTATGAATACGTGACGAGGATCGAATGCAAATATATCGCATACCATCAGGGCATCAGGCGAACATCTTGACTCTTCACTGAGTTGCATAAAATACAAACATAGGCGCATGCCAAAAACAAGGGCAGGTTAATACCTGCCCTTGTTTTTGGCCCAATATTGGTCACGCGCCTCTCCTCAAGGTGAAGGGGCTTAGGTCATAGTCCACCACGCTGGCCAAGTGCGGGTTGGCGGACTTCACACGTCATTCGAAAGCTAGTTAGGCTTTCTCAGACATGCAGGTTTCGTCACGATGTTTTCCTTCACCTAAAGCTAGTAACAACCGCACAAAGACGATTCGCACATGATTAATGAATGAAATCAGAGGTGCGAGCCGGGATTCGAGCCTGCGCAACTTGTTTCCAAGGCATGCGCCCCCTGAGCTGTTACTGTATTTAAAACGTAAAGCTAGTAAAAATAAATATAAAAACTTGACGTGAAATGAACGTGAGATATATTTCTCATTGTGAAAACGACATTTTGATTGAGACTACGCCAAAATTAGAAGGCGCTTTTTATTAACGTTTACGTGTTTCTGTAATCAGTAATCACAGCATACTGACAAAAGAATACTTAATTAACGGCAATAGTCAATACATTTTTCTTTATTTTATTGATATCTAGATATTTTTTCGTACCTGTTGTATTGCTTTTTATCTTTTTTCATAACCTAGGTAAACTTTCTTACATTAAAACAGGAGCTCCAATAAATTGTAACTTTTACACCAGTAGTAAAATATTTTCTTTATGAGATGTAGGGTATCCCTGTAGCTGCTGCTTAAAACAGGAGCAGCCCAGAAGCACCAAGAACTTACAGAACGGCACCTGCGAGAGCCGTTTTGTAAGGGCCGTTTCCATATGTTATATAATTTAGTGGTTCATGCATCTTCACATACCTACCATTAGCATCACGGTCAGCACTATCAATTATATAGTTCAAGTGGCGTAATAATCATCATCATCACCAGCCGGAAGACGTCCACTGCTGAACATATGCCTGCCCCTTGAAACGCCACAATGAACGACAATTGGCTATTTCTATCCATCGGTTACCTGCGAGCCTGCGACACGCAGTGCCGTCGGTCATCTAGTGGAAGGCCTGCCAACGCTACGTCGTCCGGTTCGGAGTCGCCACTCGAAAACCTTTCTTTCGGTTATCGGTTCCTCGAGTGTTGGCCTGCCTATTGCCACTTTAACTTGCAGGAGATTTCAGAATAGCTTAATACATTCCATAAATAAGATTAGCCAGATCAGCATTTAATTAATTATTATCTTCGATAGTTTAAACTTTTAAGGCTCCAACTATTAAAATCAAAACAAGCAAAATCTGCAAAGGACTGTAACAGTTTGACTGGTTTTCTAAAAAAAATATAACATAAGCTTCAAACCGACCAATCATTTCGAAACCGATAGGTTGGAAACAGCGATATTGGTTTTAAAAATTGAACAAATAGTATTCGGTTTATTTTAACAGAGAACAGCGGACTTCAATCTAATTTTACTCAATCGCTCCAGTAAGAGGGCTTTGTTTTCAAGCCTTTGTAAGTTTGTATGTAAGGTAGATACTATGGTAGGTATATCTATTACTTTTGTCCAGCGTGTAGCTAAAACAACTTGATGAATTTCAGCATAATATCTCCTTAGTCGACATAATTATAAGAACTTTAATAAAATATTACTAAATATTAGTAGGTAAGTATAATATTTGGAGAAAAATGGTGGTCATCCGTTACTAACATGTATTTTCATCACATATTGGTTTTGATTTAATAATTAAAACATCATTATGCATATCAAATTAAAGATCTTAATGTTGAGATGAGTTCAAATAAGTACAATAATAAATGTGTGTATGTTTTATGTCCAAACTTTTAAGTAAATTTCAGCAGAGTACTTAATCGAGTTTTATGTGCCTTTTTAGTTTATAATAGGTACTTTCGAAGTAACTTATAATAACGAAGTTATAAAATAATTAAGTCTATATTAAGTAAGTTATAAAATAGATTGAAGTTTAATTACTCATACGTGTTAGGACTCGCACTTTCCCCAAATCATAATTTTAGTGTCTTATACTACACCTGCGAAAGGCAAATTAAAGATAAAGAGCATTCTTTAATTGCAGCTGAGAATTCTAATATTAGACATCTTGCAAACAGATATAAAAACTATTTGTCTTTTGTCATTACTAGGTTGCCTCTAACTGCGCACTCATAAATATCAATTTAGCCATATTCATAATTTATTATTCAAATTATTTCACATTACGGAGCCGTTTATGGTTATGTTCCATTATTGTGTATATTAAGAATTGATATCTCTAATAACTAACAGAGTAGGTATCACAATTTTCATATTTTTTTCCACCCGCATATATGTCAGTGGTGATGTATTTACTGTTTAAAAAAAGGAAGTTATGTACTTGAAGGATACGGTTTCCATTAGGTTGTTCACGAACTACTCTACATTTTTGTGTAGCTACAACGCTGATTGAGCAAATCGCATATTACATTATGTATTTTCTGTATGTGATCACCTTTTGAGAAAATAAATGTCTTAAACCGTAGATTTGTTTATTTGTTTACAAGCCAGGGAGATGGCGTAGATGTCAATCAATTATGAAAACTGTCTTGTCTGGGAACCGGAAATGATAAAAGTTTATACACTGTTATCTGTTCGTGGCGCAGTGACACCTGTCAAATACCACGGAGGGCACTTTGAGGGCACGGACATTAATCACTGACAATCAAGTACAATCTAAAAATTACAATTCGTTGGAAATTTTTAACGAATATTTGCATACAATGATATTATGTAAAATATAATTTCATGGTTTGCATATTACATAAAACTGCATTTATATTGACATCCGTAGTTAATACCTACTTACTTATAAATCATTGTATGATTTTTTTTAATAATATTTAAGTTATTTTTCACTGTTTAGTGTGGTGTCTGTTGAAGTCGGTTTATCTTTTATATAAAAAAAATATTTTATTCTTTTTAGTCATATTATCTTGAATATCTTTATTCAACTATAGCGATTTGGATATAACGCTTTATCACTAACAAGTATATTTTTTTTTTAAACCCTTAAATAGATCAACCAACCATAGATCTAAAATTCGGTGGGGTCCTACATTTATTGGTGCAGTGATCCCTTAACCACCTTCCTGCTCCATCATCAGACCCTGATAACCATTTTTCTACCAACTACTCGTCGAGACCTACGCAACGAGACCACGGTGGGTCTACGTTGGTGCAGAAATCCTGTGACAACCTTCCTGCTCTACCATCAGACCCTGGTGAAGGTTACCATTTTCTTTAGTATCAACAGATTCACATAATTACGTTCTAAATTTCAGATCTTTCGGACTAATAGAAGAAAGGAAATATGTCCATGTGTATACGAAATATGGAATCTCAGCCGAGATAGGGAATCTCAGCTTGGAAAAGAGCTGATGGTCTGTCTTCACACGGCTAAACCGAATTTCATGAAACATCGCTATGAACCATCTCCATTAAACCCGCTTTCAAATAAAAAAGAATCGCATACAAATCTGTCCATTAGTTTGGGCGCTGCGATGCCACAGACAGTTATACAGACAGACAGACACGACGAAATGAGAATCTCCTTCTTTTTTTAATTCGGTTAAAAAATAATTGAATTATGAAAAATAGGTATATACTATTTTAAATCTGTATCCTATTTTAAAATATAGCAGGCACGTAGGTATAGTCTTTATTTCAATAAGTCTATACTTATACGTGCCTTTTATACTTTTATATTAAACTAAGAGAAGTTTAATATAAAAGGGATGCATTCGTTTTTTTGTTTTGCATACATATCTAAATATTTAACCTCGTAGTTACGCAAAATGTATGTGGTGCTTTTGCATGTTTTGTGTGCGAATCACGTCAGGGCTTTACATATAACAGCGATATTTTTCATCTGAAGACACCTTCTCAACGGCTTGTCACGCTCCCCTCTCCCTCGCATCAACGCTTTCCAATTACATTAACAAGAAAATTCCAAATTAATGCATAGCTAGACATAGCATGACTGGAAAGTCAGATTATACTTAACGTAACTTTAAGTATCCACAACCTCCTATTTTAGCGAGGTAACGTTTTTTATTTATATTATCTTAAAACGTGTTGAATGATATTACATCCACACACAATGGCAGACAAGGCAGTATTTGTTTTATAATAATAATAATCAATTTCATTTCTGATAGTAGTAGCAGCCGCACGCTGTGGACGTCCACAGCTGAACTAAAGCCCTTAGAAGGAAGGGGTTGCCATAATACCCACGCTTGGCAGGCGGCTTGGGATCGCAGTAAAGTGGTAGGTAATCCAATAGAATGACGCTGCTGCCTGTCTTCTTGTTTTCCCTTAGTCGCCTTTTACGGACATCCAACGGGAGGAGATGGGGGGGGTTGTGCTATTCTTACCCGGACACCCCACGGGTTATTTCTGATGAAACATGTATTATTATTTCATTTATTTTCAATATCACAACATTAATTACATTGTTAATATAGATTATAAAAAAAATACATTTATTCTTATATACTTACTTACTTACTTAATAATAATATAAATAATAGTCTCATCTGAGTAACAATTTTCTTAAAAGCTATGCTAGAAATAATATACTATGATGTATATTAACGCATTGTTGTGTAGTTATTCAAAAACAAAACAACTGAAAAGCACAAAATAATAATTTACTTTATTCTATGTTAGTATAATTATCCGAGACCACCGCTGAAACATGGCATTTCAGCTGTTATTAAAACAAACTGTTTCAAAGTGAGAACAATATTTTTGTTGTTTTCTTAATTTTAGTTAAAGGTTACAAAAAATTATTTGCATTGTAAGCCATACCTGAAGACTTCCTCCGCACTTAACGCAGTCAATTACAGTTAATTATCATTAATCGAGGTCTTGACATCGGATTATTTAGACAAACAAAGCCAATTATTACTTTATACTCTGTCATTTAGTAGAGATATCGATTATCTGGTACTTCAATAAATATAATTGACGTTCGTGAGTGCGTCAGTTAAGTATGCAATTTAACTTTCAGAAGTGTTACTTAATTACCAATGTTCGAAATCAATTGACGTCTAACCTAAATCTGCATTTGAATGAGATCCTGTCTCGAGACTTCCGACGAGTTCAGCGCAATCGCAACTCAATCTTAATAACTCCAATCTCGCAGTTTGAATGTAAACGGAGTGGACTATAAGGATTAAAGTCGAGTGATTTAACAAAGTTAAGCTAACCTAACACTGCGTTGGTTCCGATCCATAGCTTAGTTAGTGGGTAGAACTTTGAAAGAAAATTAAATACGCCTAACTAGTTCGAGATTTGTCCTTGTAAAGAAATCACTCCAACCAAAGAAATCACTCCAACCCACTAAATACCGGAGATACAAAATACATCGCGCACCTATAAATAATATTACTCCTTTTATTTAAAAAAAAAGATAACGTATTTCCAATGTATGTACAGTCAGAATAAAATAAAAGAACATGTTTATTGTTGCAACACAATGATATTATCATTGTTGTAACATAAATATTTTTTTTTATTGGGTGGCCGGCTCATTTTAAGTCACCATTGTATGATTCTGTGTTCCGATGTAAAGGGTATCTGTATATAAGTATAGCCATAGAAACGGGCTCAAGAGAATTTGGAACCGGATATTCCATGTGACCATAGGCAGTGCAATGCAGCTGTACTGTTTTGTGTTCCTAGTACGCCATCCTATTGTAAATAGAAAAGTTCATACGATCAGTTTTCATTCATACATTTTAACTGTTTTTGATAGTTACCGGCTCTGGCGTGAAACGTATGGAGAAAAACTGCAAGTTTGATCGTACTATCAAACTCTTATTGCTTGTCTTGACAGTACTTAACGTACACATACACGAACATTTTAAATCTTTTTTCATAGGTCAATTGGTCCAGAGCCCAGAATCAATAACAGAAACCCCTATCGAGATGACACAATGTTGAATAGCCAATAATGCTTTCCGATCTATCTCATCCGAGTCATAAAACTTTTCGATTGCAGAGGGAGACTTGGTTACAACTTTCGCCAAGAATAGATCCGTAGCACGTTCTAGTTTTATCATATACACGCATCTAATGAGTTACACATACAACTCTATTCAATATTCTGAGGCTTAACGCAACTTATCAGAGAAAAATTATCGGAATCTAGTAGTGAATATACCTACGAACTTGATAGGCACAAAACTAACGACGTGTGATTCTTAAAAAAAAATAGACGCCTGCCTTTTGATGCTGTTCTTTTGGACCTAAAAGAAAAACTGAGTTTTTTTTACATCATACCATGTTATATATACATACCATGTTATATACACACATCAAAAGTGTCTAGGGATCAACATATATTTTTGCAATAACTTTTCTCCTGATTGATATTAATTAAAATTTTCTTTAAGGATTCATCAAATAAAGTGTTTTCGTTTGTCACAGTAACGATAAACCAAGTCACCTTTGCATTAATAAAGAAATTTGCCATTTTCCTAATAAAGGGATTTTTGACATTTGAACCACTAACACAAAAGTTCGAAAAAAAGACTGAAATAACAGTTTTCTTTAAAATTTTATTGGGTAACTTAAACAATTAATAATCCGTGTTTCTACCGCGAACACTAACAACACAAGAACATCGGTTTGGCATACTCAAAATGAGTTCATCCAAATCACGCTGTGGAATGGCCGCCCATGTTCGTTGCAACAACAAAAAAAGGTCTTCTTGCGACTGGATACCCTCCATATTCGGCAGAGCTCTTCTCTGTAGCATATCCCATGCATGCTCAATCGGGTTCAAGTCTGGCGACTGAGCAGGCCAGGGCAGGACATTGATGTTAGCTGCGGCGAGAGTCTGTCTTACAACTCTTGCGGTGTGCGGTCGTGCATTATCATGCATTAACTGAAATAAGGGACCGATTTGCACTTGTAGAGGAACGATGACGTCTGATACAATCGTCTCAGCATAAATTTGAGCGTTGAGGTTGCCTCTGATCCAAATCAACTCAGTTCTTCCGCCGATCCAAATACCCGCCCATACCATGATGGTTCCACCACTATAAGGATGGACTTCCTGGCAGGATTTTAATCGCTGTTGGCGTCCAGGGGTTCTCCAGTGTCGTATACGTCTTGTATCCGGTCTCATACCAAAACGAGACTCATCAGAAAAGCACACGAAACGCCATTGTTCTTCTGCCCAATTTCTGTGTTCAAGAGCCCATTGATATCGAATCCTACGATTGTGCATTGCTATAGGTGGTACCCGTAGCGGTCTTCGGGAATGAAGGTTCACTTCATGCAAGCGGTTTCTGACTGTTTGGTCGCTAATTAAGTTCCCTGAAGAGTGATGAAGCCTCACGGCTAACATCATGGCAGTTATTGTTGGAGCTCTTCGAGTTAAGATTTGAATATATCGGTCTTGTCTCCGTGTGGTGCAGCGATACCGTCCTCCATGGCGCTCAGCCACGGTACCAGTGCTTCGGTAACGTGTCCAAAGTCGACTGATAACACTCTGACTTGTATTCAGAGCTAAAGCCACAGTACGTTGCCGGGAACCAGCTTCTATCATTCCCACGGCTCTGAGCATTTCTTCCCTGCTTAAATGACGTCGCCGCTCCATAATAACGTTGGTTTTAATCAGTAGTAGGGAAACAGTAGCACTAATAATGTCTTCAATGCGTTGTATGTTTTTATAGGGAAAATATTGACAGCTGATTTTCATCTTTTACTCGAATTTGATTCACAGTTCCTGATTCAAATTATGAAATGCACCAAAAAGGATCCATATAAATTTATAAAATCATAAATTTATTACAAAGCCACATCTCAATCTCAAGAAATCCGCTTAAAAATGCTTGATCCCTAGACACTTTTGATGTGTGTATGTGGGAAGGCAAGTAAATCGCGAACAAGTACTTGAAATATTTTATTATAACACAACACAGGCCAGTACAACTTCTTTTTTAACAATACAATGACTACTGTCTTCTTGACAACCCGATTGACAAATGACATTGCATCGTTAGTGTTGTCGTAGCAAAATTTAGATAAACCGGAACATTCACGTATAAAGACAACCATTCCCACACGGCCATCCTGATCATTCATCTGCCCCAGATGATACGTCGTCGTCCACAGCAGAACTCCAAGGTCTCATCATATCCGCTGAACTATTTGTGTTATGGGGTCCCTCGCCATTTCCTACTATCTTGAGATCATAGCGATCGTTTCTCTTTTTCTTAACTATTTCGTAAGGACCAAGATATTTTGGATATAGTTTGTAGCCTTGAACAAACTGGGTCCTTTTGATGGCGACAAGGTCTCCAACTTCATAAGTTTTAGCTTTTTTCCGCTTACTGTCATAGTTTACTTGTTTTCATCTTGTATTTTCTGAATATTTTCTTTAGCAGTCTTTCGTAGTTCTTCTCGTTGATCATAAAATATCTCTCGGCTTTCTTCTTCTGTTAGATTATAAATCTCATCATTTTTATCATTGATCTTTACTCCTGTGAGTAGTTGAAACGGCGTCATTCTGATGCTTCTTTGGTATGTGCCGTTTAAACAACGTTGTACTTCACTTACTTTTCGGTACCATTTGGTAGGATCATCCGCAGATAATTTACTCAACACGTTAATGATAACTTGATGAATTCTCTCAACCTGGCCATTGCCCCTTGGTTGGCCAGTCGTGATAGTATGGTGCAGTATTCCTTCTGTTTCACAATACTCTTTAAACGCATTAGAAGTAAATGAAGCATTGCGATCGGTTATAATCCTTTGCGGTGAGCCAAAAGTCTGTTGCTGGATTTTCAGTTTATTCAGAACTTCATCTGTCGACGTAGTCTTTGTGGGGTAAATCCAGGTAAATTTGGTAAAACCATCAACAACAGTCAAAATGTACCTATAATTTTTGTTTGTGGACGTTAGTGGACCAAGGTGATCAATATGGTAAGTAGATAAAGGTACATCTCCTTTATCAATCACGTTTAAAAAACCTTCCTTCTTTCCTCTTCTATTTGAAATCAAGATACATTCCACACAGTTTTCTATCATCGACTTAATCTTCTCTTTTATATTATCAATAAAATAATCTCTTGTTATCAGGTCTTCAGTTTTTACTAAACCAAAATGTCCTTTCTCGTGATTTCGTCTTATTATTTCGTTTTGCATTTTCTTAGGTACTACCATTAACTTTTTTCCGTCTTTAATTTTCCATAATATACCACTTTCTAGATTGTAATCCTCGTAGGTTTCTGTTTCTAATACCTTTTTCAGTAGTTTTATTTTCAGGTCATCATCTTGTGCTCTTCGGAGACGTGCAGCAGTATCGGTAAGTACACAAATATTAGGTGTAGTTTGTCTGCTGAGAGCATCGGCATGTTTCATGCGTATTCCTGGCCGGTGTTCAATAACGTAATCATACTCTTCAAGCATCAACGCCCAGCGAGCTACTCTCGGAGGTAAGTCATTTTTCTGCAGAGTCATTGTTAAAGCAGAACAGTCGGTAACGATTTTGAATTTTATTCCTAGTAGGTATACTCTGAATTTCTTAACTGCTTCAACAATAGCCAGAATTTCTAAGTAGTAACTATGGTATTTCTTTTCAGCAGCTGACGTCTTTTTGCTCATGTAGTGGATCGGGTGCATCTGATTATCTTTCGGGCTTCTTTGTAGTAAAACTGCCCCATAACCTTCTGCGCTCGCGTCTGTGTGAAACTCTGTTTCCAAATTAGGGTCGTAGATTCTCAATACCGGTGACTGACACAAATTGTGCTTCAATTCTTGAAACGCTTCTTCACATTTCTGGTCAAAATTGAAGATAACACCTTTCTTCAAAAGATCAGTCAAGGGCCTTGCTATCAGTGAATAATTCTTTACAAACTTTCTGAAGTAACCGGTTAAACCTAAAAAAGACTGAAGTGACTTTATATTCTGTGGCTTCTGAAAATTGGCAACTGCAGCTATTTTCTCTTTGGACGGTCTTATTTCACCTTCGGACACGATGTAACCTAAGTAGTTGATTTCTCTTTGCATAAAATGACATTTTTCCCAGTTGAAAAGTAGTCCATATTCTTCTGCTCTTTTAAAAACTCTCTTTAGCTTTTCTAGCCCTTCTTCTTCAGTTTTAAAGGGTAAAATCAAATCATCAAGATAAGATAACACAGTGCCATCTAAAATCATGTCCTATAAGACGTCATTTACGAATCTCTGAAAAACAGAGGGTGCAGTACATAATCCAAAAGGCATTTTTAAGAATTCGTACTGCCCTCGAGGTGTAACGAACGATGTATACTTCTGACTCTCTTTGTTAACATTCACATGTAGAAATCCGTTCTGTAGATCAAGAGACGTAAACATCTTTGCTTCTTTCAAACGGTCTATTTGATCCTCTATGAGTGGAAGTGGAAATCGTTCTTTGATTATCTTCTTGTTTAATTTCCGGTAATCAATACATAGGCGGTATTTGCCATTCCTTTTTTTCGCAAGTACAATCGGACTAGCAAAGTCAGATTTACTAGGTTGGATTATTTTTTGGTCAAGCCATTCTGCTATCTGCTGGTCTACTACATCCAATTCTAATGGTGACAGTCGTCGTGGATTTTGATGGACAGGGATCTCATCGGTGAGCATAATCTTTAATTCAACGCTGGATTCCTTCTGACGTCTTTTAGGGTCGTAGTCTTTAATCATATTCTCAACCTTGTCTCTATAATTTATATCTCCAACGTCATAGTATTCCTCTTCCTGATTATCTAACATTGTGAGATGTAAAATCCGTTTGGCAGATATAGTTCCAGATTTAAAGTTAATTTCAACTTCATTAAGGATTGGGTTACCTATTATAATATTAACTGGTATTGCTTCATCTTCAACTACATGGAAAGTTGCATCGAAGCAACAGTCGTCGATCTCAATATTCGCTGTAAACGAACCCTTAGTGTAGATTTCCTTATCAGCTATTCCCGTGAGGTTTTGCACGGTGTGAGGGTTATAACTCAATCCGTCGCAGCTAATTTTGTCAAAATAAGTTTCGTTTACTAAATTTGCATCACTACCAGTATCAATTAACGCCTTTACGTGTACACAATTGATGCTAATATCTTTGTATGGTGCCAAACTATCTTCGGTATTGTTGATATCAATCTTCAAAGTCTTCTTGGTATTCTTCGGACATTCGGTAGACTTATGTCCAAAATCATTACAGCGGAAACACTTTATTCCTTTGGTACAATTAAGGGACTCGTGATCTGTATCTCCACAGTTAAAGCATCTTTTCTTCGGCATGTATCTTTTTATTTTAGATGTTGTAGGTTTAGGCGCCATCGGATAGTTCTGAGTTCTGGAAGAAACCTTTTTCTTAATTTCAGCATAGAGATCCAGTTTCTTTCTAAATTCTTTTATATTAGTAGCTCCATATAAAATTGACTTATTGCTTTCTATGTCCCGTATACCGTCTATGACATATTCAATCAGTGCTTCGTCTTCAATATTTCCCAATACCGCTAGCTCTTTTAAATGGAGAAAATACTGTTGGTAAGTTTCACTGGGTTTCATCTTTCTACTAGCCAGCTTCTTATGAATAGCCGCGCTGTTCAGTTTTTGTCCAAATTCTTCCTGAAGTTCTTCCTTTAATTTATCCCATGAAGTTGTACTTCCTAGTGATCTTAAAAGCAGTTTTGCTGTTCCATCCAGTAGTCTTTTCGAATAAATCAACTTCTCAATTTCGCTCCATTGCATCAATGTAGCGACATCTTCGAAATCCTTTACAAAGGTCTCGATACCATACGCGTCATCTCCAGTAAAATGAGTCATCGATTTCTCAAGATCGTTGAAGGAAATTCGCGGTGCTGCCTCCACAGCGACCGATTCTTCATCATCTTTGACTTTCTTTGGCGGCATTTTATAATACTGGTTAGTCTTGCAGTCGTACGTCGTTTACCAAATATTTATAAAATGCAGAACGTATCGTCTTTAGTCTTCAAATCTTCAAGAAATAATAAAGCATCGCCTTAGCTGGCACGTTATTCTTCCATATGCCAAACGTATGGTAATAGTTCTTTAGCTGGAACGCACCTTAATATTTCGTCTTCGTTATGCTTCATAACATAGAACAATCTTCGAACTGGAACGCGACTTGTCAAACTCAATTTTATATCTGTCAGTTGATTTTGACAATAACCTCATGTTCTCGTATTAAAATGTAACAATCTTACATGTTCTCGTTTCCAAAATACTTTAAACACGATAATACTTCAGCATCCCGGACGAGCCCCCATTTTTCTGTGGGAAGTCAAGTAAATCGCGAACAAGTACTTGAAATATCTACACTAATATTATAAAGAGGAAATCTTTGTTTGTTTGGTTGTAATGAATAGGCTCAAAAACTACTGGACCGTTTTTAAAAATTCTTTCACCATTCGAAAGCTACATTATCTACGAGTAATATAGGCTAAATTTTATTTTGGAAAAAAATAGGGTTCCGTAAGATATTTGGGTTTTTTCGGACACAAGGTGTAAAAAATCAACCAGAAAAGTTACTTATTTTGCGTACGCTGCCTAAACTATAAAAGATAGAACCATAAAATGTTCTAATTAATTGTAGATCTTATAAATAACTACAAAAAAGTCCGTGGGACACTGTCTATGTCGAGGCCCAACAACCATTTTTTTATTTAAAAATCGTGAATTTTGTTTGGACTACATTTAAACGCATTTATTTTACTCATGCTATTAATCCTTATCAAAATAAATTATTTCATCATTAAGTACAATTTATGTAGATAATATTTGGTCTTTGAATGATTAAAATTGGACATTTGGTTTTGAAGTTATGGCGAAATTAAAATATTACGATTTCTGCTGCACGGCCCGTTGCGAAGTGAGCGTCACCAAGGCGGGGGTGCGCATGCGGGAGGGGAGTTTAGATCTATGAGTAAGGTACCCGCGCGGCTCAGACGCGAGGTCGGCTCCCTCTCGATTTTTTTTAGATTTCTTTTTAAAACTACACCTACGCAAAAGTTCTTCTCAGAGCTAATCAACAGTTCTTTTCAGGGCTAACCAACAGATTTTTTCAGGGGTAACCAACAGTTCTTTTCAGGGCTAACCAACAGTTCTTTTCAGAGCTAAACAACAGTTATTTTCAGGGCTAAACAACAGTTTTTTTCAGCGCTAGAATATTACACGCTGTTAGCATTTTCTTAAACATTTGAAAATGCCTAAGAGAGCCAGGTCTCAACTTTCTAAACATAGTTCTCAAGCACGGGCAGCAAGAATACGTCGTATGGGATAATCTTCACCTGAACGTTCGCAACGCCTTGCACAACAAAATCTGAGAACCTCTGAGTTACGTGCACGAGTCGGGTGAATCGATATGTATGAAATTTTGCGGGTAGGTCTGATAATAGGTTATAAAGTATATTTTATGCCGCTGATACGTAGTAGAAGTATATAGAACGAGAGGAGGGTGCAAGAGAGGGAGAGGGAGGGTGATTGAGTGAGTGATCGGAGGAGTTAGGTGGAGCAAGGGGGGGGGAGTGAGAGGGAGCAAGTTGGGAGAAGAGAGAGGAGGGAGAGGGTTCAGAGAGGACAACGGGCAGAGGAAGAGGGGAAGTGTGACGGGGACCGAAACGGGAGGGGAGAGAAATAGCATAGAATTAGATTTTTATTATAAGAGAGATGGAGAGAGATAAATCAAGGGAGTAGGGAGAAAAGGGGAGCAAGATGTAATTAAAGCGCGGGCGGAGCTGCGCGGGTCAGCTATTTTATTATAACACAACACAGGCCAGTACAACTTCTTTTTTAACAATACAATGACTACTGTCTTCTTGACAACCCGATTGACAAATGACATTGCATCGTTAGTGTTGTCGTAGCAAAATTTAGATAAACCGGAACATGCACGTATAAAGACGACCATTCCCACATATATCTTATTATATAAAAGAGTAAGCAAAAACCCACTCATCACGAAATCTCAGAAACTACAAGTGCTAGAAGTCTCAAATTTTGCATGGGGGTTCCTTTTAGGACAAAGGTGCTCACTAAGACGGGTTTTTGCGAAATTCAATCTCTAAGGGGGTGAAACAGGGGGGCAAAGTTTGTATGGGAGATCGCGATTCCTTAGTCCTATTGACTTGAAATTTTGCACAGACTTTCGTTAAGAAAGTTAATTGAATTTGTATTTCATATTTTTTTTTATTTATCCCTTAACAGGGTAAAAAAGGAGTATTATTACTCAACCGATGGCGGTACAAATATATAACAAGAATAAGATACGGTAATTCGAAATACAAAACAAGAGTTCCTTGGTCAAGTGGTTAAGGAAGCGTCCTCTAAACACGGACTGTCCGGGTTCGCTACCCGTGAACGGATTTTCTTTTTGTATTTATAAACTGTTTTAGATTTTTTTATTTATATTATAATTCGATGTTTTAAATATTTAACTCATATTAACTCCAGCACTTTTTATTTCTAATATTTTTTTTTTTTAATTTAGTATCATGCATACGTGGTTAGCTTCTCTCTAATGTTATGATTTAGTTATTAGTGGAAACCTAATTCATTTTTGTACTATTGGATCTTATATTAGTAATAAGTGGTATGATTTGTTTGTTTCGCAAATAAAATAAAAATAAAATAATGAAAATATATTTCCAAAATGTCTGTTTGGGTAGGAATACAATATGCATGTATTGTACGTATGATATAAAAGCCAAAACTTTATTGGAATTATTGTCTGTCTGTGAGTCAGGGTTTTTTCTACAGGTTGGGTGGTGTTGTTCCCTATCGACGTCAAAGTATCTTTACATAGTGTGAAACAAAGTCGCTATCCGAGTCTGTCTATATCCGATAGCACCTCCTAAACCACGCAGCGGTTTTCACCGCATCGGTTAGTTAATTTTTCATTGAAGGTTTTAAGTTTTATCTAAGTAAATAAACTTACATAGCAGCCCCCCTCTTTTGTGTGGACAGCTGTGGGGGACACATACCGTAGTCGATCGCCCGTAGGATCTTGGAGGTTTCCCCCGCGATCCCCGTATCTTTGAGCACGATGATAGTTTCCCGGGTGGCTTAATTGTGCCCCTCGGTGGCGGGCTCAAAGGCAAGCCACTGAGGGATCTTGGTGCAGATCCCACCGGATAGCCCAAGAAGGGGTTCTTATGTGCTGATTGCACGGCCGTTGGAGGTTTAGTGTATAAGAATTCTACATACTCGGTTGACCATCAACAGGGTCCCGTAAAGAAGCGGAGGGGAAATAGGTCGCACAGGCTCGGGTCGGAGAAGCTTCGAGTCCAAGACCGAGTTATCTGAACGGCCTCGGGGCATCGCCGAGCCGGTGCGGCCAAAACCCGGCCCTTCAAAAACAACTGCGACCACGACGACCGCCACCCCCGCCATCTCATCACCACCATGGAACAAAACCTTCGACAACAGGCCAGCGGAAGCAAAGGCGTATTTCGAGAGGGCCAAGTTACAAATGCAAAACAGCCGTAACCTTAAAACGGAAATAAAATCGGACGTTAATGAAGCTATCTTGAGGCTGTATAAGCGGGTGATAGACGCCGAGGAAGGAAGACCATATGGCGGGAAAGGGGGTAGTATAGAACGGAAACGGAAACAGGATAACGAAAAGGAGACACAGGAGCCACAAAAGGAGAAACTCGATCAATTGATCTCCACAGTAGCAGAGCTCACAAGAACCGTAAAGGAGAACAGCGAGAAAGAGAGGGAAAAAACCCGCGAAGTGGAGAAACCCAACAAAAATGAGGGTCTTCCCAAAAAACTGGAGGAACACTCCCTTCTAATTGCTGAGAGCAATAGAAAGGTAGAGGACCTCAAGGAAGTGATAGAGAAGCATCAAAAAGAACTAAAAGAGGAAAGAAAGAGCTACGCTACCATAATGTGCCTCTCCGGCGGCGGGTTCAAAGTCAAGGCACTGAGTGGTATCAGCTGGTGCAGATCCCGACAGATAGCCCAGGTCCGCCATCTAAAGTGCCGACGTGATAGCCGCGGGGATTTTGGTGGGTAAGAATTCCCCGGTTGACCCCCGTTTACGTCTTAACGATGAAACCGAACAAGGAAGCCCGTATTGCTTCCATTAATTGGTTTTAAAGAAATGGTGTCCTGTTCATGTCCTTAATCCACCCAAATTGTGCACAGGTACACGTCTGCAGTTTCTAATAAAATTATAAATACAATTAACAAATCACAAGCTCAGAGATTCAACGTTGCAGGCTTAAACCTAAGCGTTGAGTACTTTACCCGTGGACAGACAACTATTAGTTTAATCTGTGGCTATACGTAGCCCTTTCACGCATCTATCTAAACAAAATTTGTTCATATTGCGTTACGAAAAGTCAGCTACAAACATTATTTATGAAGAAATTCTATAATCAAAGGCTTATACTTTAAATTATTCACTTCTTTTTTTTCTCAATTACACCCGTGCGAAGCCGGGGCGGGTCGCTAGTACGTATATATACATATAACATGGTATGTTGTAAAAAAACACAGTTTTTCTTTGCGAATGCGCATTCGCGCTTGGTTTTATTTAGACTTCTTTGCCTTTATAGGAAATACAAATAGTTTGCCTGGTTCTAAACCGCCAAGTTGTCTATCCAATGCAATTTTTTGCCGCGTTTTTAATTCAATGAAAGGAGGAAACCTTTGCTCGTTAAAGCCTTCGCCCATCTCGTTAACCTTATTACCGAGTGCGAGTCCTGCATGAAGCGCTGTGCCTGCGCCCTCAATATACCCCTTATCGCACACATTTCTTTATGCACAGTGACCTATAAAATTATGAAATTTAAAAATTACTAGCACAGTGCTTAAATACGACCATAATTCTTATGTGTGTCTGTGAATGAAATGCATGGTAGTGTGTGTTTTGTTTTTTTATTAACTACTAATGAATATTATATACAAATTATTAACTTTCTGCACTCATTAATAATAATAATAATATCTTGGGACAATCCACACACACATTCTCCATATATACTTTAACTGTTCGTGTAGCTGGCTAGATCACTGTATCGTTACGAGCTCAGCAAGGCGAGCTGTTACAAACGTTTCTGTAAAATATGACACACTGTGGTCCGATCATTTTCCTCTCATCGTAGAGTGTAACTTAAGTTTGCTTACACAAAAATTACCGCACCAAATATTATCTATTGATAGAGACGTGGTATGGGGTGCAAGAAACAGTGAAGAAATCGTGAAGTATACCACAGAGTGTCATAATCGATTAAAATTGATTGACTTTCCGACCGAATGTAGAAACTGTGCTGATTTTTATTGTAATGACTCCGACCACAAACGTATTCTTGATGTGATGTATTCTAATATTGTATTCGCCATTCGTGACGCATCCTTGGCGAGTCGAGGGGCATGAGGGCGGGGAAGAGTGGGGCACGTATAGTGGGATGGAATAGGCATGTAAGTGCAGCCCACCAGGAGGCTAGAAGGAAATTTACAGAGTGGGTATCATGCGGTAAGCCACGATCTGGATTCATGTATAATGAAATGTGTGCCAGTAGGAGAGTCTTTAAGTCACGACTTAAATGGTGCCAAGATCACCAGGATCAGATTAAAATGGATAATCTTGCTGAACGACATTCTAAAGGTGATTTCCGTGGTTTTTGGCACAATACCAAGAAAGTAGATGCTAGACCTGGGCTACCAGCGAATGTCGAGGGAGAGAGTGATCCTAAGGCCATTGCAGAAACCTTTAGGCGTCATTTTTCTGTTCAATCACAAGTGGGTCCGGCTTGTGAGGTTTTTAATTGCGATATACAAGAGAGACAATGTAATGCGAAAGTAGGCGTGAGTTTTGGTGCCAAAGATGTGGCTCTAATCATTAAAAACATGACAAAAGGAAAAAGTCCGGGTTATGACTTTTTATCAATTGAACACCTTAAACACGCTGGTCCACATATAAACAGAGTACTAGCAATGTTTTACTCTCTGTGCCTGACTCACTCTTATCTGCCGCCGGATCTTATGAAAACCGTGGTAGTGCTGATTGTGAAAAATAAAACCGGTGACCTAGCCGATAAAAGTAACTATAGGCCCATTTCCCTAGCCACAATCGTAGCTAAGGTGTTTGACGGTTTGCTTAATACACAGTTAAATAAATATATAGTCCTGCACGATAATCAGTTTGGGTTTCGACCTAAACTGTCTACAGAAAGTGCTATACTGTGTCTTAAGCATACCGTTAGATACTATAATGACCGCAAAACCCCCGTATATGCGTGCTTTCTCGACTTATCCAGGGCGTTTGACTTGGTCGTGTATGACATTATGTGGAAAAAGCTTGAAAGTGTTAATCTACCACATGAACTTGTAAATATCTTCAAGTACTGGTATACGCACCAACTCAATAGTGTCAGATGGGCGGGAGCAGTATCGGAGCCGTATCGACTGCAATGCGGAGTGAGACAGGGCGGATTGACTTCTCCTATACTATTCAGCCTCTATGTAAAGAAAGAAAAGAAAAGAAAAGAATATTTATTTACCGAAAAATAACGACGTACATACAAGCGAAATAAAAATAAAAAGTTAACAATAAAATAAACAAGGAAGTACAATACACACAAAAATGAATAACATTCAAAAAAATAAAAACATAGGTACCACTAAAAGAAATATTTAAACTAAGCAACTATTGTACGCCGCATTTTCGGCAAACGAGGTCAGCCACTCAGCATTGTTGCTGCACCGAAAATCACATTCCGGCCCAGCGCTGATTTTCAGGGCTAACCCCCGTGACATTCCGATGCCATTTCGCCATTTTAATATAATAGATATTGATAAATAAATAAAAATAATAATAATCGTTTTTCATACTTAATTATAAATAGGTATGTACATATTTCATTATAATATATTACATTCTTAAAAGTATATATTCACGTAAAAATAGTAATATGATAATATAAGAACTCAATTTAAAAAGTGAAAAGTTGAAGAAGAAAGTAGCCCTATATAATCTATAGGTAGTAATAAAAAAAAAATACCAATATATAAAAAAATAAAAAATAAAAATATATATATAAAATTACATACACAACGAATTGAGAACCTCCTCCTTATTTGAAGTCGGTTAAAAAGGAGCACGCTTCACTCCACCCATCATAACAAATTCCACCACTCACGCAGTCAACCTTATCTTTTGTTAATTATATCCTTATGTGAGCCAAGAATAGTTTGATAATAATACGATAATATAACATATAGTAAGGTAAGTAGGTACATATATATATATATAATAATAATAATAATAAATACACTTTATTGTACACCAAAAGTTACATGTAAATTTAACAGTTACATGTATATATAAGATATGATAGTAAAAAGATTGATGTAAGTGCCAAATGTAGATCACTAATAAATCAAAATGTGAAGTAACTACTGTATTTTTGGTGGGGAATTAACAATTGTGATAATCTCATATTATTTTGAATAAGTTGGATCTCCCTTTTGTTCATCCAATAAATATATTTTTAAACTATATTTAAATGAATTAATGGTTTTCAGGTCTCTAATAGGTGGTGGAATATTGTTCCAGCACTGAGTAGCGGCATACTTGAAGCATCCCCTAAAAGCAGCTGTCCTGTGTCTAGAAGTCAACAGCGGATCTGTAACAGACCTAATTGCATAAAGTTTAGACCTTGCCTGCCTCCATTGAATTTTGGTATGTAAATACCTAGGATTTTTGGTAACTATCACTCCAAACAATAGGCATGACAAATGTAGTTTCCTTCTGGCTGCCATCTTTAAGACATTATTTGTATTCAAGTAAGGGGTAACATGACTTCTCTTTGGTATTTGAAAACAATATCGTGCACAGGCATTCTGAATACGCTGTATTAACTTCTCAGTTCTTGCTAATAAACACGGGCCATACACCGTGTCACAGTAATTAAGCTTTGATAATACCAGACTTTCTACCAGTAATTTCCTTATATCAGTACTGACGTATTTTCTAATGGAGTATAATATTTTTAATCTATAGAAACAATTTTTTAAAACCTTATTAATATGAGCTTCAAAACGAAGTTCCGAGTCTATAGTAAGACCGAGATTACATGCCTCATTAACGATGCCAATTTGCTCACCCTTTACATTTATTATAGGTCTTGCTTCTTTTATTGCTTGAATCTGATGTCGACTCCCAACTACCATAAATTTGGATTTAGATGGATTTAAGACCAGGGAGTTTTCATCTGACCATTCCTGTATTCTCTGTAGATCACTATTAATGTCGCTGACTGCACTATGTAGACGTGCTGATCGTCGCGCTCAGCAGCCAGCATGTCGGCTGCCATATTGACGATGTTTGTGTTAACAATCTAAGTTATGCGGACGACATGGTGTTGCTGAGCGGGTCGGTCTGTGGCCTGAGAAGTCTAATAGCCATTTGTGAAGAGTATGCAGCGAGGCATGGACTATTATATAATACGAATAAAAGTCAATACATGGTCTTTGAGGCCGGCCGTGCTAGGTGCCCTGAGCAAGTACCATCTGTGCTCTTAAATAATATTTGCCTTGAGAGAGTGAGGCAAGTAAAGTACTTAGGACATATAGTAACGGCCGACCTCAGGGATCATGATGACATCGAACGGAAGCGGAGGGCGCTGTCAATAAGAGCGAACATGTTGGCCCGTAGGTTCGTACGATGTTCCGTCGAGGTGAAAGTGACTCTTTTCCGAGCGTACTGCACCTCGCTATACACGTGTAGCCTGTGGGCTAACTACACGCAGAGATGCTACAGCGCCCTTCGTGTCCAATTTAATAACGCGTTTAGGGCGGTGTTGGGCCTGCCCCGCCATTGCAGCGCGTCGGGTATGTTCGCGTGGGCGCACACGGACTGCTTCCGCGCGACCATGCGCAGGCGTAGTGCGTCCTTGGTACGCAGAGTGAGGGCTAGCTCCAATACCGTCCTAAAGATGATTGCCAACCGGCTAGATTGTCTCTACGTCCGACACTGCTGTGGCAGGCATGTAGCAGCATGTAGTGTGGGACGTAGGTTTTAGATGTAATTGGGGGTTTGTATTTATTTAATGTATTTTGTGTTTATTATTATATATTTCAAATGTTGTAATTACTGATTGCTTATTATGGGTTGTCTTACCTGAAATAAAAATTGTTTTTTTTTTTATTACTGTGCCAAACTTCATTCTCCTCCGTCTGCATAATCTTCTTAAAAAGGGTTAAATTGTATGCCCTTTCAACAAAAATATTGCGTCCAATGCTCGCGCGCTGATTTCGGAGATTTCTGACCGCACCACTGGATAGAACACGATTTAATTTATTCGTGATATGTCAGTTTTAGTCTCCCCGGCTCCGATACCTGTATCTGTCCGCTTTATCATTAACTAGCGGCCCGCCCCGGCTTCGCACGGGTGGTAAAAAATGTATTTATAGTGGAAATGTAATAGGAAATGTAAATGTAAAATGTAATTGGATAAGGATTAAGTCATGCTATATTGCATAAAATCGCTTCGTAAATAAGGTAAAAGATACAAATGGTTATTGTGGGTTATCCCTAAGAGATAAATATATACCTACCATCGCGAACTTTTTTGTAGACCTTGTTAAGGTATACCATACTGTAGTACACTATTTTGATGTATCTCGTAGCATTTGCAATGTAAGCGCATAAAAAATATGTTTATTTACGACATCACATTAGAAAACTCTAAAATTGTCAGTGTTTCTCTACTATATTATGAATGTATTATATATATGAACCTTCCTCTTAAATCACTATATCTATCCGCAGCAAAATCCGTTGCGTAGCTTTAAAGATCTAAGCAAACATAGGGACAGACAGACAGCGGGAAGCGACTTTGTTTTATACTATGTAGTGATATTGAATAAGTAAGAATAATATTTCGTAAGTCTATTTTGGGGAGGCCTTTGTTCAGCAGTGGACGTCTTCCGGCTGGTGATGATGATGATGATGATGAAGTCTATTTTACTAGATGTGATCGGCCTGCATCATCCTAGCCAATATGGAACAACTACAGAATGATGATCTTCTGGATTTTAGCCCGCAACCTTTATTTGGCAAAGCAAGCGTTTCCCGATTCTATTCTATTCTATTGGTGGCTATAAATTGGGCCCGGTAACCACCGGAACGCACTTCAACCGAGTTGGATCCATTGTGCATGCCCTAGCCCTTACTCTGTTTCTGGCGTGTTGAAGAGTTCCCTCAGGTACGCAACGATTGCGCCAGCTTGGAGCTGTGCTGAGCATAATCATCTGGTGTAGGATAAGCTACTCCCAGATGACTCAACCTACGTCTCGCAATAGCGTCGCAGCCACACAAAATGTGTCGCATTGACTCTTTTTCACCTTTACAAAATCTGCAAGTATCAGTAGTACTTAGCCTCATTCTGTGAAGGTGCTCATTGGTACCAAAATGTCCCGTGAGTGCACCTATTAGGTGCCTTATCTGTGATCTGTTAAGTTTCAATAATTTAACCCCACAGTCCACCCTGGTGCTAGAGAAAGTTTTGGAGTGATTTAGGCCTGACGCTTCCCTCCATTCCTTTAAGTGTTCATTCCTAGCATGCGCATATAATGCTTGGTGGTACGTTCCATACGGAATCCCCACAAATGGTTCAGGACCCACCAACTGTCTTTGTGAGCCGGCCCTTGCTAGTCTGTCCGCCTTCTCATTACCCTCGACACCTTCGTGTCCAGGTACCCAGATGAGGCTGACGTTGTTGTGTCATCCCAGGTCATTCAAACCTGTAACACCTTCTTTAACCAGTTTAGAGTCAACTCGGAAGGAGTTTAGAGCCTTCAGAGCTGCCTGACTGTCACTGAGAATGTAAATGGTTTTACCTTTAACATTTCTCCTTTGCATTTCTTTAATGCTGGCAATTATGGCATAGGTCTCCGCTTGGAAAACCGCTGCATAATGCCCCATGCTCTGACTGACGCAAGCCTGTATAGAGACTTCCTTGCCTCTGTTTGGATATGAGTGTGTAGTGGAATTAATTCCAGTATCCACTCAAGAGCCTGTGTAGGCGTTGTTTTGAAGGCACCCGTAGATAATTGCCATGCAAACTACTCTTTGCACCTTCCTAAGCAAATCTTTACAGATCTTTAGTTTAGTCCTAGGCCATCATACAACGCTGCCATATGTGAGAATAGGCCTCACCATCGTAGTATATAACCAGTATATTTCCTTTGGTTTGAGTCCCCAAGTTTTGCCATAGGCAGAACGGCACATATTGAAGACTCGTAAGGCCTTTTTTGTTATATTTTCAACATGACTATGCCACGTGAGTTTCCTATCGAGAGTTACCCCCAGATATTTAACTTCCGTAGTCCATTTCAGTTTGGTACCGTACATTTCTAGTTCCCGAAGGCCCTCTAAATGTCTTTTCCGATACGCACGGTAGATACACTTGGTTGTCAGGAAAGTAAGATGATCCATGCGTCAGATGGGCATGTAAAAAGTCAGTCCTGCCAGCGCCTGACCTCTCCCCGGTCGAGTCGGACTTCTGTCCCATCGGAATGTAAGAGTGTAAAAGAAAGAGAGAGTGCACTTGTACTTACGTAAACAGTTGTGTACGTAGATCGCTGATCTTTTAAAAGATTAACTGCTGTCGTCGTATCGGCCAGGAGGACATTATTATTTAGAAGAAGAAATATAACAAAACCATTTATATGTGACACGACACACAAGAAAAAATCCGTAAGAACGAAGTACAAGTTACAGACATGTGACAAAAATATTATTTATTAATATAATTTAATTTAGTATTATTATTTAATAGATGTATAGTTAAATTATATTTGTTTGAATCATGAATCAACTCTGAATAATGTAAGTAGATGATAGGACATTGGATTATGTACTTTCTTAGTAATTTTGGGGGTTTATATACATATATAGTTGGAGTAAGTCGCTAGTCCTGTGTCATTATGACTTTAAATTAAGTCATAATGATCAAGGTAGAAATGAAGTTTACGGTACTAAAGTGTTAATTCTGTTAAAAACTAATTGATCGATCACTACTAAATGTCTTGCATGCCATGCTAAACCGGCAGTATTGATACAAGACACAATAGACTATACATAATAATATTCCTTATATTCAGATTGCCACAACAATTAACTCCCGGAAGCAATCTCAGTTAATATAATGAAATCGATCAATCAGCTAAAACCAAGAGTCCTCAAGCGTGCGGAATTGGGTACATACTTGAACCTAATTATTCTTAAGAGGCAATTATCCTGAAGGTTATCTATACTCGTCGTTTCAGTAGACGCGTCTATAATGAGTATCTACTAAATAATGTTCCATTGGGATTACTTCATAAATTAGGTTTGTCTTTATTATTGGATACGTGGCAATTATGATTTCATTCTTTGAAAATAACAGCTTACTGAATTATTTTTTAACATTGGCTTGCCTGGCTAATCGCATGCCGTAAGGTCAAAAGTTAAATTCGCACTCAGGAAAAACATTATCATAAAAGCGTTGCAAAATACGATATCACTAAGTATATAACTAGCAAATAAGTTTATAGCGTTGTTACATGAAAATGTATATGCATGCGAATACTCTACATATCTATGCATGGATAAGTAATACAGACAATTTATAAGTAAGTATCCATAGTATAATCTACTTACACTGTTGACTGACTGGCGCAACGAAAGTCAATGAGGAAGATCTTCAATAATGTTTTCTCCCCTTTGCTCAGCTCTCCCTTTGTGTATCTAATAAAAATGAAGATTTATAAGAGTAAGAATGAAAAAATTCACACCAATTTTCACCTTTGCAATCTATACTTATAATAAAACTGTAACAAGTCCAATTCTGTACATTGTTCTATAACCGATACTGAGGCCGAAAATGTATTTTTTTTAATTTTTGTCTGTCTGTCTGTCTGTATCACGGCTGAGCATCACGCCGAAACTACTGAATGGATTCAATTGAAACTTGGCATGATTTGAGATCTTACTACGAGGTAGGACATAGGATACTTTTTATCCCGTTATCTAGCACGGTTCTTTTGGGAGAAGGGATTAAAGTCAAAACGGGTAGTTGGTTATACGCTTGGTCCAATTTTATCAATTTTTCTTTATAATATAATAAATATTAGTAAGGGACACTCATAGAGAGTTGTTATCAAGGTTTTGTAATCGATCGGGTTAAGCAACGTTAGGTAAGGTCATTAAATAGATGGGTGACCGTTTAAAGCCATTTGAACTAAACGGGTCTGTGCTTCGGAGAGCAAGTAAAAAGTGGGTCCCAGTTTTTAACCGACTATAAAAAATGAGGTTATGTATTCGATGCAAATGTCTGTTATTCAAAGTTTAGTTAACGTAAAAATAGCGCAGGCGGAGCTGCGTGGGTCAGCTAGTATAATAATATGTATATTATATGCACACAGGTGATGATTGATAATGGTTAATTTTGAAGTATTTTCACAGGATTGCTTCTATCTTTTATTAATAATCATGCATATGTAAAATAAATACCTAACAATAAAAAAGAATAATTTGCGTTTATTGGTGTCATGGAATTCCATGTGGTTGCTTCTTATTCTTAATAAACTTTATCCACCACAATCGTCTTCGATTTAAAACCTATTTACTTTTATTATATAACCAATATAGAAAAGAAAATAATTAAAAATGTAAAACAAAGAAAACTTTTTAATTTATTCTTTACACCTTACAAACTTGGAGCATTTGCTGCGAATCCCAATTAAAAGTTTAATTTTCTTTATTCGGCTAATGATTTCACGAGTTTGTGTCGAAGCGATAAGGGACTAATAAATATTTATGTTTACATAATAATAAATGTATTTCATTAGAACGTTAAAAACATATTTAAGTGACTTACTTAAGCCTTTTAACATCCATTTAGCATCAGATATATACCCCTACGTAATAAAGAAACAGTCAATTTACGTCTTTCTTGAAACTTATTCAAATACATATTATAATTATATATAGTATCCAATCTTAAACGAATAAGTACAACTATTTGGAATGGTAGGTACATTATGTCGATTGGGTTCTAGTTATGTTTAGTCCATCTATCACTTGAAACGAGTTTGCGTGTAGCACAATTCAGTAGTATTCTTAGAGCGCGTGATCGATCACGAATACGCACTTGTTCACTAATTCAAGCATTACCTCTCCTTTCCAAAAAAAAAACCTATTAGGGTTATACCTACATACCTATTTTCAACTTCTTCATTTGTCTATATATTATTAATAATAGTAAGTATACCAATAGTGGCTAACTTTTATTTCTTAATACAACTGTAGCGATAGCAAAACAACAGTATTACAGCATACTTACATACTTATAAATAGTGGAATAATGTAAAAACCCATTTAATTACTGAGTATTTATTACTTGACTAGTTATAACGTTCGGCAAGATAGAGCCCTTACAGCTCTTGTCATTGTCATGTCCATGTAATAATGCAGCGATTGAAGTTTGGAGGTGCGTAAAAAGAGCCAAATAATACAAATATTTTGGTCGGCGCAATCATAATTAGACGTAAACAACAGCGTAGGTCTTACGCTGTCGACACGAAAAGACTAATATTGAAATTTTAATAGTTTAACATGAGATGTGTGGGTTCTCAGGGTTATAGATTAAGGGTACACGACAAACGATTAAAAGGTGTACACGACAAACGATTAAAAGGTTTTTATTGCACGAGAACTATGGAACAATTACACGTAGGTAATAAGTATAATTACAATAAAACAAATTAAACAGCTACGCGCGTCGTTGCGGCTATGGGCGGACTAGGTAGGTGCTTGCCGCGCGCGCAGTAGATTCGTCGCTAGGCGGCGGGGTGAGGGACGAGTGCCTATCCCTAGCCCCGCGCTGGACATGATAGGGCGCAATTCACACAGTATGGGATAAGGTCCGGTTACAATAGTAAAATATTGTCAATTTGAGTCTTTTAACTTTATTTCTTTAGCAACATATATGAAAGATATCGACTTTGTGATTTACTCGCAATCCCCACAGGATCATCCGGATAAACGTCGCCAATAAATCTTTACGTTTTTATTGTTTACGCCACCATGGTAAAATAATATTTCATTCGGGCTAAATACTTACCCTCTATAAGCATTTACCCCGCCATTTACAACATCTGCTATAGGATTATCGAATATTGGTCACATTTTCGTTACTGTCAGCAAATTGAACCATTTGTAGTAATATTTTCAATTGAAGTTTTATACGATGCTGTTATCGATATATTATTATATCGATGGATACTGTGAAAAAATAACTTTGGGATAAATAGGTACTAACATAATAAAAATTGAACAATTGTTGTGTTCTGAATATATTGTTACACAAAATTTTAACGTACCAATTTCTGTTAATAGATATTTTTTATACTGGAAAAATACGTAGGGCAAAGGAAAGTTGAACTCCATGCAAAAGAGTAGACCACCGGAATTCTATGATAAGTTGAAAAAAAATATAAAAGACAAGCTCTCTCAGTTTATCTCATCAGACATGGGCTAACATATTGAGAAATATTTTATTACGATAAGGATACTATACTTACATAATATGTAGGTACCTAAATCTATATATCGTATACAAAAGATAAAAATATTTATTATAATAAATAATTTTATTTCCCTATTTAACTAAGTAGTGAATATTGGAAACATGTAAACAACCTAATGAAAGCTTATTAAGACAAAAATAATACCCCTTCAATTTACAAGATTGCCGAGAAACAAATTAATTTACCTTTTCGTCGAAAACAAATGAATTAATCAATGAATATTAAACTAAGCACATCAAACAACGATCGGTCATCGTTAGATGTTGTTGGTACTGTCTGAACTTAGCGAGCGATTGTGATTGTCTTCCGGACTTGCCAACTAACAAATAAGTACATAGTTAGCAACTGCGTTGCGCTGACACTGGGTCTCAACTATTTCCGCCGCTATCATTAGAGCCACTCGTAATATTTTTATTGTCTTGAACTATTTGTACACATTAAATAAGTTCTGAATCACTCAAACCTGTTCACGTGGAGATCTGCCGAGATCCAAACGTATGTGTGTCTGTTGCCACGGTTGCCAGATATATGCTAACTCAATTCGCCTAATTTTGCCTACCGAGTAGCCTAAATCACCCAAAATATTTTTTCTTGATTCGCCTAATTCGCCTAAAATGTTGTTAGCCGAAAATAGAGAGCACACTGAAAAAATCATGTAACCGTCTCTGTCATACAGCGAGTTGGAATGAGTAGGTAACTTAAATTGACACAAGCTCGCTTTTTCGAGCTTTTCGGGAACTTTGCACCTTGCTAGTTTAGAACGTGTTCGCCTAAAGGTGCAAGTTAACTCGACCGGGTAGTAGATATTTTTGGGATCGGAACATTTCCGAGGTTTGTGAATACAGACCCTAGATTCGTGACGTCTCATTGTGGCAGTTCTAGGCAAGGATAGGTTTTTTTTTAAGAACAATCCACACACGGTCATCTAATCTCAAACTAGGCAGAGCCTGTACTGTGGAAACCAGACAACTGATTAAGTATAATACTTATATACTTACTTCTTTTTTGTAAATACATACTTATATACATAAAATACGGCCAGACTGTCTAACCAGTAGACCAACAGGCCTGTCAATTGCATAGAAGATGTAGTATGGAAAGAACCTGAGGATTCCTCAGACTTGTTTCCTCATTGACGAAAGAATGTTGTATCTGCATATTACGTTTCGTCTAAGCATACAAATAACAAGAAATT
Organism: Furcula furcula; assembly: GCA_911728495.1. Taxonomy (NCBI): domain Eukaryota; kingdom Metazoa; phylum Arthropoda; class Insecta; order Lepidoptera; family Notodontidae; genus Furcula; species Furcula furcula. The sequence goes on from OU452245.1 coordinate 20,699,231, forward strand.
ATTTAATTTTGAAGTAGCCTAAAGCGCCCGTTCCTTTTTTCCTAGGTAGCCCAAATGGCTACTGGTAGCCGATTGGATTTTTTGGTCGCCATTTGACCCCCTAAGGTAGCCTAAATGGCGATAAATCGCCTAATCTGGCAGCCCTTGTGCAACAATTTTTTTTTATTAAAAAAAAAACAATCTGGCAGCCCTGTCTGTTGCCAGTGGCGTGTCCGGGTAATAATATCCCATTTCCACCCGTTGAGTGTCGTAAAAGGAGGAAAAATCTCACATATAATGCGATCGCCAAGATTTCTACCAAGCGTGGATCTTATGGCAACCCCATCTAGGGGAAGGTCTATGTTCTGCAGTGGACGTCGTCCGGCTGAAAATGATAAAACGTAATATCTGTATACGAGTATGTATGTAATTAATGACGTTTAAACACGAAAACGTATGCATTTTATTGGTGTACTAGCGGCCCAGCTTCGTACGGGTAAACATTTTTTTTTAAATTTCGCATAAGTTACTCAGGGATATACCATATAAATCTTTCCTGTTTATAATATTATTGTAGAAGTGTACATGTAGAAGTGTAGATGTAGATGTATCCTATATAGATAAGATAGATATAAAATTTAATTATTTGATATCATTGCCAATTATCATTGTATCATTGCACAATTTTACTAAACGATACACAAGAAAACCGTATTCATATCGAATTAAATTTTTACCGTGTTAAACTTAAACCCTCATGATTTATTTTAACTAAAATTAATTACTTAATGTAGAGTTCATCTCCTACAGGTTTACGAGTCGAACAAAAGCGCCGTCGTTAAATTAAAACTACAAAAATATAGCAAAATGTTGTTATAGCGTCATGTTTTATGTGAGCTTAGGCTTTTATTTGGAGAACCCTTGTATTGTTCGAGAGATAAGAAGTCGTAGACGCAGTCGCAGTAGACGGCGCGCCATCGAAGCGCGCAAATATCCATCTCCGATGTAATTGGAAAGCTCGCTACAGTGGAGGCTGGGGGCGATGCGGTCCGATTAAGTGGCGACAGATATTCCTACATTCACGCAACAATGTCAAGAACCTAATTATCTTTGCATCATTATATAAATAAATAACTTTGCCGCCTTTTTATAATCACGGTTGGTGCAATTCGGCTGAAACATCAAACGAAATTTGAAATAAACAGTTGTAAATTTGAAATTTTGAGGTAAATAAAAAAAATATTTGCGCCGCATTGTCAGGCCATGACAACCACGACCACTCAAGAGTGTAACGACTGAGAAGAAGAAAAATTTTAGGTCGTCTGCCTAGGTTTGCCTGGTACCTATTCAAGTTGACGTACTAACTTGAAATACGAACTTGTTGAGATAGTAGAGTACTACTCTACTACTTTACTACTACTACTCTACTAGGTATGTCTACTCTAAGAGTAAACATACCTAGTATGTAGCCTATTCGATTCTGTCTCTGAAACTATTACGCGTATTGATGCGTATGTAAATACAAATTGAAATCGGCAGAGAACATTATTATTTCATACTGTCTTCATCGAAGTCCGATAAAAACAGAGATTCAAGAGAATGCATAGTTAGCATTTGTTCACAGCTTAGCCAACGTTATATCATAAAGTACTAGAGATATTATACGCAATATGATTTAATGGAATAACTTAATATGTAAACCACTCTGCATGCCGCTGGATAATCGAAAGTTACGTAGGGCGGAAGACAGGATCAGTCGCAGGTATAAGTATCAAGGAAAAAATGAACGCAAGGTTTGATGAAAAACTGCGCTACGCATACTGAGGTATTATGTATAGCTACGCATGTGATTTTCGCGTCAGTGAACCCGTGCACGATCGTATATTTTTTCATAGGAAAACATTGCAGCCAGTTGTTTTTTTTTTAAATACCGTTTTTATTTATGCTTGGATCCATGTCCAAATAAAATATTAAAAATTACAGAATATGGTCATATACATTTAATATTCAATATAAATTAACAACTTCTAAAATGGTTCTACCCTCTCTTATCGACTATAAGTAATAAGTTTTATTTAATACATAACATTAAATTTATCTTCTACAAATATAGAATGAGTTAAAATAGCAAATGTATTGATGTATTTATTTATGATTACAGACTTAAGTAGGTAAATACTAAAAATATTTTGGTTCATGATATATGTATAGGTAACTAAGTATATTAATAAGTATTTATACTTAATCATAAGTAGTATATCATACTCCTAAGCAATGACAAATATCGTATAGGTACGTAAAGTTTACTATGGAAAGTATGTAAGTAAGTACTATCGAGGACACGAATGTTGTACCAGTTTTCAATCAAAATCGTTTGAACGATACGACGTTATGTGTACGCTTATCCCGCCCGCACCTATTTTGGGTCGGCACGTGCTACGATTGTCCTCCGAAGGCATCGATATAATATATAAACTAGATTTGGTGTCACGGTTCAAAAAGTGGTAGCGAGAAAGCGCCCTTGTGTCGCTATTTCTTTACAAGCCACATCCTGACAAATTTATTTTTGCCGATAGGAGTGTCGCTACTGTCTATATGAAACTGTCAAACTACAAGTCATTATCATTACAAAATCGTTAGTTCACGTTTCCGCCACCAGCACAGATAAGTTTGCAACCTCCGCGACCACATTTTAGATGTGGTGGTGAACAAAATGTGTTCGTGAATGTTTATCTAGTTTATATATTATATCGATGTCCTAAGGTGATACACCGCTTGTGACCGCGAGAGTACATACATAGATATAATTCACTTTGCGCACACCAGAAGGGTTCACAGTAAGCTAAAATCGTGTTAACTGGGTTGCAAGCGTGTAACAAAGCAACTAAATTTTAGACAATACAAGGAGAGGAAACTGGCTTATCTTACACAGGCAGCCTGAACTGGGGCGGTGGGGCGACATTCGAGCCACACACGTCACTATTTTGACTTCAACAACCTCTCTTGTATGCGTTAGCACAAATAATTATGAACTAACATATTAGGTACATATTTTTGCTTATGATTGTAGTAAGCAAACAAATAGACAGACGCGGATTCTGATATAAGTACTAAGTACCCACCTACGTATAGACATACCTAAGCCCTAGATACAAAACGAAGAACACAAAATGTTTCACATAGGTACCTATACACAAACATTATAATGCGGAATATGTTATTATAATAACATATTGTTAATGTTTCCGTATCCTCTCGATATGGGCAAATATCGAATTCACATTTGATCGGGAACAAATCAGTCTGTATCGGTCGTAAACGTCACGTTTACTATGATAAATAGCCTCTCTGACCCGCTTCCAAATGTGGCCAATATTCTTCTATACGAGTGCATCACAGCCTAATGTAACATAAAACACATTATTGAACACCCATTATCAGTTTAAGAAAGGACCATTGATCCTTTTTACGAACGTTCCGTAGAGTGATAGCATATACCTAAGGCATAGATTTTTTTTCACTGTTTGTATACGTGACTGCAAACTGTGCTGTTTTATGTGGCCATTATCAAAAGAGGATGACTACAAGGATTCACGTACTTATCGCCAACATATTTTGACACGCCCCACCCAGTGTGTACAGTCTTAATATTCGTTTATGAGCACTCTACTCTAACATAAGTAATTACATTTTTCAGGTCCCATGTTTCCCCGTGGAATGCCGGGTTAGGATTGCATTCCCCCGTCTCTTCTCGTTGGGTGTCGTAAGAGGCGACTAAGCGAGAACAGGAAGACGGGCAGCAGCGTCTTTCTTTTGAATTTATCTGTCATCTATACCTACTGCGATCTCCAAGACGCCTTGCCAAGCGTGGGGATTATGGCAACCCCTCCCTTCTAAGGGAGAGGCCTTTGTTCAGTAGTGGACGTGTTTTCGGCTGCTGATGATGTTTCAATAGCAAAAAAAATGCTGATATAGGTATATAGAACCAGTATTACCTATTCGAATTAAAATCTCGAAAGTAACTAGGTTGTGATAATCTTTACGTTTCTCGTTACAAACAAATTCGAATTACAAAACGGAAACGCCATTTTTCGTCGAGCGGCTTTCGACTCGTCACTCGATTAGGGAAGTGTTCATTAAATTACGCGATTGTCGGCGTCCAGTTTGTTGAGCAGATTGCACTGACGATAGGAATTCCAACGAAATCAGCAAAATTCCGAACTATAGTCGTAGGTATTTGCATTTCCACTTCTGTATTTAATTGATAATAAACGTTAAAATAAGTAAGAACAGATTAATGTAACGATTTCCTTACATAACAAATAATTGTACGTGTGTTTGATGCCTTTTTGGAAGCGTGTATGCAATGTACTCTAAGTTTATCTTTTAAACTCGTAAAATCCCTATTCCATACTCGTACTTATAGTTAAGTTAGTACTTAATAGGTAAACTATTTCTAGCTTCTTTTGTCCACAATTACTAACAATAATAATTTCTAACCTACAGATATACGATTATCATCATTCATTACTTTCATTTACTTTCGCCATATATGTATGCAAATGTTTGGATATTGTTTACGAAATACATAAATATACTTAGATCCTGACAGATAACATTATGTATGCCGCATTATTGTCTAGATATGGCTTTGCGCCAAATAGCTAAATCAGCTATAACTATGCCGATAGCATTAGCTCTAAGTGTGATCAATAGGTAAAATCTTATTATATAAAAGAGTAGACAAAAACCCACTCATCACGAAATCTCAGAAACTACAAGTGCTAGGAGTCTCAAACTTTGCATGCGGGTTCCTTTTAAGACGTAGGTGCTCACTAAGACGGGTTTTTTCGAAATTCAACCTCTAAGGGGGTCAAACAGGGGGGCAAAGTTTGTATGGGAGAACGCGATTCCTTGGTCCTATTGACTTGAAATTTTGCACAGACATTCTTTAACAAAATTAATTGAATTTGTATTTCATATTTTTTTAAATTCGTCTCTGATCAGAGTTAAAAAAGAGTATTATTACTCAACCGATGGCGGTGCAAATATATTACAACAATAAGATACGATAATTCGAACAATAAAACATAAGTTCCTTGGCCAAGTGGTTACGGAAGCGTCCTCTAAGCGCGGTCTGTCCGGGTTCGCTACCCGCGTGCGGGTTTCCTTGTTGTATTTTTATTTGTTTTTGATTTTTTTATTTATATTAAGATTCAATGTTTTAAACAGTTTTAAATATTTAACTCATATTAACTCCAGCATTTTTATCTCTACTATATTTTTATATTTAATTCGTTTAAAAAATTTATATAAAAAAGTGTGTGAGTGGTTCGGTGTGGTACGGTGTGGTACTCGGACTGACCGGGACTGAGCGGGACTGACCGGGACTGACCGGGTCTGAGCGGGACTGAGCGGGACTGACCGGGACTGAGCGGGACTGACCGAGACTGACCGGGACTGAGCGGGACTGACCGGGACTGAGCGGGACTGAGCGGGACTGAGCGGGACTGAGCGGGAATGAGCGGGACTGAGCGGGACTGATCGGGACTGAGCGGGACTGACCGGGACTGCCCGGGACTGAGCGGGACTGACCGGGACTGAGCGGGCGCGGCCGTTAGGGGTTTAGTGTATAAGAATCCTACATACCCGTTTGACCACCAACAGGGTCCCATAAATCCCATTAAAGGCTTCCCCCGTGACCCCTGTAACCGTGAGCACCGTGACAGGTTCCCGGGGAACTATAATGTGCTTCTCCGGCGGCGGGTTCAAAGTCAAGGCACTGAGTGGTATCAGCTGGTGCAGATCCCGACAGATACCCCAGGTCCGCCCTCTAATGTGCCGATGTGATAGCCGCGGGGGTTTTAGTGGGTAAGAATTTCCCGGTTGACCCCCGTTTACGTCTTAACGATGAAACCGAACAAGGAAGCCCGTATTGTTTCCATAAATTGGTTTTAAAGAAATGGTGTCCTGTTCCTGTCCTTAATCCACCCAAATTGTGCACCGGTACACGTCTGCAGTTTCTAATAAAATTATAAATACAATTAACAAATCACAAGCTCAGAGATTCAACGTTACAGGCTTAACCTAAGCGTTGAGTTCTTTGCCCATGAACAGACAGCTATACGTCCTATATAGCCATCTTCTAAACAAAATTTGTTCATATTGCGTTACGAAAAGTCAGCTACAAACATTATTTATGAAGAAATTCTATAATCAAAGGCAGTAACTTTAAATTACCTATTCATTTTGTTATTCTCAATTACACCCGTGCGAAGCCGGGGCGGGTCGCTAGTTATTCTATAGATTAATTAGGAACACCATATAAATTAACTCGCACGTTTAAACACACAATTATTTCTACAATTTACCTTTCATTACACTAGCAATTTGCTTCTATGCTGCGAAATCGCGAGTATGTATATTATGACGTATACCTACATGATACATTGGCGATTCTCTTGCGAAAATGAGATAACCTTTACAGTAGTACTGTGATCTCTTGCCCTGACTTTCTATGTAACTTTTATTTTTTAACCCTGTAATATAAACTATTGTAGGACAAGTATTAATTTAAGATACCGGTATAACAACAATACGTATTTTTATATAAACGGCTAAACAGATTTTTATTAAAAATAGCGCTTTCTGATCCGTCAACTCTCTTCCATTCCAATGTGCAACTGGGTTGTTTTTAACCGACTTCAAAAAAGGAGGAGGTTCTCAATTCGTCTGTATATATATATATTTTTTTTTATGTATGTTCACGCATAACTCTGGCAATTATGAACCGATTTGAAAAAATCTTTCTTCCATCCATTCTTTAATCCGTTAATTGGGTCCCATAAAAAAATTATTGCTTAGTAATAAGTAGTTCCTGAAAAAACAAGAATGGTGACTGCGCACTGAGAGTTGGAGGAAAGCCTATATAGATGACTTTATGGTGCTTTTTAAGGACAAAAATGGTCATAACTCTGGTAAATATTTACCAATTTTAATGATTCTTTTTTTATTCGAAAGAAGAAACCACTGTAATGAACCTGTATGAATTTTATCACAACCGGATAAGAACTTCCTGGAGGACCATGAATGATATGGAGGAATTTATCTGGTAAAAACCATAAAACTGACTACATTTCTCTGACAAATATGAACCGATTTCGATGATTCTTTTTTTAATCGAGAGAGTAAACTACTATGATGATTCCATGTAAATTTCATTACGATCTGATAAATTGTTTCCGAGTTCCTGAAGAAACATGAATTATGTAAAAGTATGTAGACGATAATGTGAAATCATAATGATGTCATAACCTACCTAGATCATTTTACCGTCTTCGATGGTTCAATCTTTATGTATAAAAATATCACTAAAAAGTATAAATTAAAATATTTAAAAAAAAAATTGAACCGACTTCAATTTTTTTTTTTTTTTTAATATTTTATTTCGTATCGACATCGACTACCAAAGGGGACTAGAACAAATATGATCAATCAGCAACATCATCTAGGGCTAATTGTCTAAGATTTGACAGACAAAAAAATATTATTAGGCTGTTCCAGGAGGCTCTTTCCGCACCCTTACGCTATGCTTACGCTAATGTTAGCTTAACGACTTCGCTTCACTAGGCAGCGCATATTTACATATGTCTGGTAGAATGTAATAGATAGAATCATTGCCACCTTGTTGCCATCCAACTATGTATATATGTCAACGTACATTAAAATTCCATCGGTTCTCCCTCAAGGAACATGTGATGTGCCTATGATAAGAGAGATTTTTTTATTAATAGCTAGTAGTCAAGTCTACACCTTTCACAACATAGGTAACCTATACAGTTTAATCACTACACAATAAATAGGTACCTACGAGACAAACGCCAATATCCGCCAAAGTTGGGCTCCAATCCATTTACCCACTGAAAGTATCAGCAAGATTGATGGAGTGGTTATTCGGGAACGGCAAACCAAGCATAGGGGCCTGCCCTAATAGATTATTACTTACACATAATATATTCGGCTAAGACATACGCCAAGCTTAACAGAAGCAACCTAGATATTTTAAGGATCATTCATTCTTTTATTCTTTTAAAACTAAGTAAAAAGAAACTATGCATGCAGCACCGTTCACATAAGTGAAACAATACTTCTATCTAAGTTATAATGTAACGTTACGCCAGGTTTTTTCTTAAAGATATGTGACAAGGTCCCATATTATTATAATGAAGACAGTTTAATGATAGAGGTTGATTTTGCTTTTAACGCCCAATATTTAATGGTGGGTTTTTACTTATTTCATTAGTGGGCAAACGGTATTGGTCTTGCTCATTCACTTCTGTCTATCCTTGACTATTCTGAAGTCGTCAAGGCATCCTCGTTTGATAAGAATATTATGAAGATTAACTCCATAAAGGTAGATTTTATGGGCAGGCAGTTTACTTACATACTTATGGAGTGCAGCAAAGCTTTTATAAGATTTTCTGAGAATTTTTAACATATTTTGATAAGACGAGAATACAAGCTAAATCATTGGGTACGTGTCATGAAAATATGAGGAACTAAGTGGGACGATTTGACACACTGTTATTGCTAATGCTTTAGTTCCGATGCGTTTTATTTTCGTGACCCTAAAAACTCGTAGAATTTTGAAATAAACAAAATCAGCTTACGTGACGCTCGCTGGCGGAAACGGGCACTAGAGCAGCAAAACGAATCAAATTTACAGGAAATCTCATGCTCCAATTAGTATTTCGCTTCCACCCCTAGCTTTGGTATTACAAACCGAATGAAAAATAAATTATGGCCTCTAGAAAATAACTAGGTTTCAGTACTTACTCCTGGCGGATACGGCTATAGCTCTAGCAGTTCACGAAGTGCAGTGCAGTTCCAGTGAGAAATCAGACTAATACTTCTTTCACGCCCACACGTTAAACAATACAGATCAGTTTAAATAAATTGTTCAGTACAAAGTTGTTGCTCCTCCTAGGACAAACACTCGATCTTCGGTTATTGCAAAGCAAGCGGCTTCCGTCAGGATAGACAACAACACTACAGTCTACAACAACTACGTTTTAATTAAATAATAGATTTGAATAATTTGTGAGTATAACAATAATACTTAGTAACTTACTAAGATTCTCATAGCCAGTTGTAACCACTGTTCGGTAAACGATCAGTTGGGTAAGCAACGTCAGGCAAGAACTAACCGTTCTTAGATGGGTGACCATTTAGTGGCATTTGAACTGAGCATCTCAGTGCTTCGGAGGGCACATTAAAAGTCGGTCCCGGCTATTGTCTTCTATACAGCAGTAGTTAAGCTAAGTCAGAGGCCTAAGGGCAGCTTGAAAACTCTGACACCAGGTTGGCCACTAACCATACGACAAAAAATAAGTTTAGGTACTTACCTACAGGTCCAGTTGATTGAGTTTATTGAATTGGTGCACCTACGCAACGATGAAGTCTAATAAAATGTATTAATTCATTTACGTAAAGCAAGGCTGTGATAAAATCGTCAGATTACTTTATAATTTATTGTTTTATCTATACACTAGCCGACCCGCGCAGCTCCGCTCGCGCTGTTTTTACGTTAGCAAAATTTTTAATAGCATTCATTTGCGTTTAATACATAACCTTTGTTTTAAGTCGGTTAAATTCTGGCCCACTTTTTACTTGCCCTCCGAAGCACGGAGACGAACTTAATTCGAATGGCATTAAACTGTCACCCATCTATGTATTGACCTTCCCTATCGTTGCTTAACCTTATCGATTGCTACATATTGATACTGCCTATGAGTGTCTCCTTATTATTTATACTTATAATGTTTATATTTTATAGTATTAGATACATTTGTCGAATACATAACCTCCTTTTTTTAAGTCGGTTAAAAACTGCATCTCACTTATTACGTGCCCTCCGAAGCACGTAAACGCTCAGTTCAATTATCATTAAACGGTCACCCATCTATGAAATGACTTTGCCTGACGTTGCTTAACCTGATTACCAGCTCAGTATCGATTAGAGAATGTCCTCCAAATATAATTTTCAAAATATCTTCAATGTACAGAATTGGACCTGTTACAGTTTTATTATAAGTATAGATAGTAATAACTTGAGAATTTTCACCGGAAATTGCTAACGCTAAATTGAAAGGTCTGTCTGTAGGCATTATAGGGATGCGAGAAATGTGCATAGTTTAACCGTATGCTGGTCCAATGGATAATGGTTTCGATAATATTATTTTTTATAATCTAAACTGTAATCTTACCCCATTGCACACATGGGTGGTTAAGGGGATTAATATTATTCATTTAATTATAATATTTGGATACCTTACCTATATTTTGAGGCTATGAGGTGGAAGTCTTGACGTATTGATAAATGCAAAAACTGTAATTGGTTTAAAAAACTCTATGTATTGTGTCTTCCGTGTCTACGCCACGCGTATCCACCACAACCGTATCAATTATTTTATATCCCTTACTGTTACGGGCCCGTTGGTCTAGTGGTCAGACACCCTGCCTGCTAACCGATGGGTCGTGGATTCGATTCCCGCCAAGTGTCTGGGTGTAGTTTATCTATTTAAGTATGTATTTACAAAAAAAAAAAAGTATATAAGTATCAGTTGTCTGGTTTCCATAGTACAGGCTCTGCCTAGTTTGGTATCGGATGACCGTGTGTGGATTGTCCCAAGATATTATTATTATTGTTATTATTATTACTGTTAGCTGGTATCCTATCATACAATACAAATCTTATCAGATGAAGGTGCTTTTAAATGAAGAGTATGTGTGGTTCTTATGTATTTAATACATAGGCACATCAAATCAATGAACAAAAAAAAAACACCATACAAAGGTTCAATTCTTATTTTAAAGCCTTAAGTGATGAATTTTCATAAAAACTGGAATAGTATGCGTGCTAAATTGCAGGTCAATAGACAGATAGGTACAAAATGTTTTTTAACACACAAACTTTCATTCCCTATTTTACACCCTTTACTGACGAATTCTGAAAATCGCTGATTCATGTATCTTATTATTTTTAATAAAGAGTCTAATTACAAAATTGGTGACAATGTTTTTACACCCATCCCATACAAACTTTCATTCTCTATTTTACAACCTTAACTGACGAATTCGGAAAAACGCTGATACACGTGTCTTATTAATTTTGATAAAGAGTCTAAATAGAAAATTTCAAGTCAAAATACATTGTTTTTGCACCCATCCCATAGAAACTCTCAACCAATATTTCACACCTTTAGAGTTCGAATTTCCAAAAATCCTTTCTTATTGATTGGTTAAACCATAAAATGAACCTCGATTTTTGTAGTCCTAGCTTCGGCAGTTTCGTCTCTGCGTTGTTGAGTCACGCACGCGAAACAGGCCCACCTCTTTATAATATAACTTTATTTACACCCTTAACTAACGAATTATGATAAATGCTGATACACGTGTTTGATTATTTTTAGTAAAGAGTCTAAGTACACAAATTCAAGTCAAAATACAATGTTTTTACACCCACCCCATACAAACTTTTAACCCTTATTTTACACACTTAAAGTTCGATTTTCCAAAAATCCTTTCTTGTTGGTTCCCTAGGCTATAAAATAAACCTCCTGTTCAAATTTTGTAGTCTTAGCTTCGGTAGTTTCGGCTCTGCGTTGATGAGTGCAGTCACGCGAAAAAGGCGTACCTCTTTTAGTTCATACTAGCTGTAGCCCGCGGCTTCGCCCGCGTTTACTTTGTTACTCAAACGTGTTTTGAATTATGGATCGAGGTTTTTTAAAATATTGTTTACACTAATGTTGTCTTTTAATTACGCGAATGCTACACATTGAAATCAAACTCCTTTTATTTTAGCTTTTACTATCACGATGTTTCGAATGCTTTGCAGCACTCATGGTCACGGGAGGACTAAGATGTTGAATATGTCACAATTATGCCGGTGTAGTGTTAGTTATTACTGTTGGTCCGATCTTCGGACGATCGATTTTTAATATTGTTCACACTTTCATTAACCCTGATCTAATCGGTATCAAGTATGTAGCCTGTATTTTTTGGTAAGCAATCATAGTTCCCATTTCTTAAAAATTTACTTCTTTAGTTAAAAAGATACAGTACTTATTTTGTAATTCCATTAAAAAAACTTTTGAGGTTGTTAAGTGGAAACCATTTGGTAACCCCATTGGTAGATGCCCTTAGCGGTTGATTTTCGAAAAATGGTGGAAGTTCGTTTATTCTATAGTTTTGTTTAGTTCGTTAACTGAGTTTCGTTACCATAGTTGCATTATAGCATTAAATGGAGATCTTTCTTCGCGCAAACTTTAGGGATTTTTCGAAGAATGCCGGTAACGGTTTCTTACAATCTTGTATGCAATACATAAAATATGTCGTATGGCTGTAGGAATATAATATTTTTTGGAACTGAATTGAACGCTTTTAGGGATTAATTTAAAAAAAAAGACATGGATTACTTCAATATTACGAATTTATCCGCAAAGTGTCATCAGTGCAGCATGAATTTTTTTTCGCGTTTGATACTCAAAAACCGTGCTTTGTTAGACGACAAAATTTGTTAGACGTGTTTCTAAATTTTTATATACACTGACAAAGTTTCGTGTCTAAAAAAATATTTTTTACATACAAACTTTGATATCATTTGTCCTACGGGTCAATTTTCGAATAAAACATTGCACACAACACAACAAAAAAAAATGAACCAACTTCAGCAACACTAAAAAGCTAATAATTTAAATGTTATTGAAGTTGTTTTTTTTTTTATTATTTTGTGTAGGAGTAGTACTGTTGGCCGCAGATGGCCATTACAGCTTCACCGGACAAGAGGGCGAGCGCTTTAAGCACTCCAGCCAGAAAGGTAGCGACTAGCTCAAGGGCACCTCAGGGAGGCACGGCCTCGGCTTGGGCTGCCGCTTAGAGAGTATGAGTTTACCACCGGTTCACAACGCGCCCCCGCTGAGAAGAACCGGCAAGAAACTCAGCGCATGTCGAGGTCGCATGCGTACCCCTACGACCCTTCGGCCTTGCCGGCGAGACCGGTGTCTGTGTGTAGGTGTGTTTACGACTCGTGACGTCGTTGTCGGTGTTGGTGTTGGTGTAGTGTCATGGTCCAGGAGGACGGACATTGGGTCGGGTGGGTCGAGCAGTACATGCCGCGGACGGCGGCGATGTACGGCAGTTCGACGATCTGAGGGACCAGGACCAGGGTCGGGGTCGGGGGTGTAGTCGGCAGCGGCGCCGATTAGCGGGTTTGGGTGGACGCACGCTTTTTCAAAGTAATGTTCGGACATTTCTTTGAAAAATTTGCGGATAGGGACTAGACCGAAGTCAGAATGAAGGTCGACATTCCGCATGTACCACGGGGCACCGACGGCGTGTCGAAGGAATCGGTTTTGAATAACCTGGAGGCTGTTGATGTGAACGGGAGCCGCGTGTGCGAATACGGCACTGGCGTAAGCTAGGATGGGACGGATGCAGGTTTTGTAAAGTGTCAACTTATTCCTAAGCGACAGTTTACTCCGCCTGCAGATCATGGGGTAGAGACGACCGAGGACGAAGGCCGCTCGATTGCGTACTGACCGTATATGCGGTCCAAATGACATGTGGGAGTCTAGGGTGACGCCTAGATATTTGACCTTTCTGGTCCAGGGGATGGGACGCCCATAGAGGGTGATCGGACCTAAACGACGACTGGGATGGCCCGCAGTGTGGGATCTGATGGTACCCCGGGAGAAGAACACCGCGGCGCTCTTTTCCGGGTTCACATCGATGAGCCACTTACGGAACCATTCGCCTAGGGCGTTGACGGCGACTTGAAGAGTGCGCGTCAGGAAAGCCTTATTTCTGTGTGAGAAATATAGTGCGGTGTCGTCCGCGTATAGGGCTAGCTGCACCCTGTCCGAACGAGGGATGTCGTTCGTGAACAGGCTGAACAGGAGTGGAGAGAGCACAGAGCCTTGAGGGACTCCGGCCTGAATAGGGTGGGGAGTGGATCGTGTCGATATCGAAAAGTACGATTCCTGAGAAAATCTCGTATGATGAGAACGAGACGGTCTGGCACGCCCATGAGGTAGAGCTTGTGAAGCAAGCCATTGTGCCAGACCTTATCGAATGCCTTGGCGACATCAAAGAATAAGGCTCCGGTGTATATAGGTCTGGGCTGGTTGAGCCCGGAGTGGACATGCTCCATGATGCGGTGCACTTGATGGACGCAAGAGTGTCCAGCTCGAAAGCCGAACTGCTCGTGTATGAGTATGCCCTTCGAGATGACAAATTCTTTGAGTCTTGCGAGAAGCAAGCGCTCGTAGAGTTTGCCCAGGGCGCTAAGGAGACTTATGGGGCAGTAGCTCGTGGGATCGTCACGTGGCTTACCGGGTTTGTGGTAAGCCACGTGTCGATCCCACGAGCTACCGCCCCTTGAAGTTGGTGTTGACGTACCTACTGTGTATATTTTCTTCAGGAACACTTTATCCGGTCCTAATGAAATTTGCATGAAATCATTACAGTAGTTTACTCTCTTGAATAAAAAAAGAATCATCCAAATCAGTTCATATTTATCAGAGTAATGTAATGGAGAACATCAGATTCATGGTTTTTAACCGACTTCAAAGAAGGAGGAGGTTCTCAATTCGTCTGTATGTATTCTTTTTTTTTACCGGATAAATTCTTCCAAATCAATCATGATTCTCCAGGAAGTTCTTATCCGAATGTGATAAAATTTATACATATTCATTACAGTGGTTCCTTCTTTCGAATAAAAACGAATCAATGAAATTGGTAAATATTTGCCAGAGTTTGTCCTTAAAAAACATCATCTTTTAAGCATTCCTACAGTTTTTTCTGAGTAACCATTTTTGTTTTTTCAGGAACTGCTTGTTCGTTAGTAGGTAATATTTTTTTATGGTACCCAGTCAGTGGAACGGCCGTGAACGTGAATCTTTTGAAAATCTTCTACAAATAATAATCACAACACTCAAGCAATTTAACAATTCATAGACTTGATTCTGCTAGCTCAACTCTCTTAATTAATTCACTAACTTATCATTAATTTATTTTTCAACAACGAATGGTGAAACTTGTATACCATTAGCAAGGCCATTCGTTAGATGGTCACTGCCTCTCTACCCCAACCCAAGAAAGGAAGGATAGATAGACAGAGACTATGACAAAAAAAGGCCTATCCGTACCAGAAAGAATTTTTGAAATCGGTTCATAATTGCCAGAGTCATACGCGAACATATACATAGAAAAAAAAATATGTACAGACAAATTGCGAACCTCCTCCTTTTTTGAAGTCGGTTAAAAATGCTGAAAATTAGTTTGTTAAATTGTTGTGTTGAGTTTACTTACAGAGTTTAGTGACTGTAGCTGCATTATCAAACTTTATTCTAATCGGGAATTAACGCGATTTACCTTATATTAAAAAATAAAACCTCGCTAAAATGACAAAACCTTGCTATTTGCCGGCGGTGAAATATACAGATACTGTGAGTGTAGTGTGTAGTGGGCTTAACGTTACAAGTGAAAGAACGGGGGTAGACGAAGATATTTCTGCCTCGCGCACGGAGCCGTCTCGCTGAACCAGTCTGCCTGTGACCACGGCTGGTAAAATATAAGGTAAATCGCGTTAATTCCCGATTAGAATAAAGTTTGATAATGGAACGCGAAAGTCTAAAAGTATATGTAGCTGCATTATAACTTAAATGGAAATCCTTCTGTATGAAAATTTTGAAACCATTAATTGACCTTAGGGTTTTTATTTTTCGATGAATACAGGAAACAGGTTTCTTAGATTCTTATGTGAATTACATAAAATAAATCTTGTGTGTAGGGTAAAAAAACATATTTGGACCTGAATTAATGCCATTTGGGGGTCAATAAAAAAAATCACATGGATTTCTTTACTTTCATGAATGCATGTCATCAGTGCAGCATGAATTTATTTTCCGAATTCATACTCAAAAACCGTGTTAAAACCCCGTCAAGGGTTGATTTTCAAAACAAATCTGTCAGACGTGTTTCTCAACTTCTTTTGATGACAAAGTTTTGTGTCCGTGTGATGATAAATATTTTTTTGTTAACTTTGATACCCTATTTGACCCAGTTAGGTTGATTTCCGAAAAATGCAGAAAATTTGCATATTGAGTTTATTTAATGAGTTTTGTGACTGTAGCAGCATTATAGCTAAAATGAAAATCCTTCTTCATGCAAACTTTGCAACCTCATAAAATTACCTTAGGGATTGTTTTTAACCGACTTCAAAAAAGGAGGAGGTTCTCAATTCGTCTGTATATATATTTTTTTTTTTTATGTATGTTCGCGCATAACTCTGGCAATTATTAACCAATTTGAAAAAATCTTTCTTCCATCCATTCTTCAATCCATTGATTGGGTCCCATAAAAAAATTATTGCTTAGTAATAAGTAGTTCCTAAAAAAACAAGAATGGTGACTGCGCACTGAGAGTTGCAAGAAAGCCTATATAGATGACGTTTTAGTCGCTCGGACTCGCTCGGTCGGACAAAAATGGTCATAACTCTGGCAAATATTTACCAATTTCAATGATTCTTTTTTTATTCGAAAGAAGAAACCACTGTATTGAATCTGTATGAATTTTATTACAAGCGGATAAGAACTTCCTGGAGGACCATGAACGATGTGGAGGAATTTAACTGGTAAAAACCATAAAACTGATGTTCTCCATTACATTGCTCTGACAATTATGAACCGATTTCGATGATTATTTTTTTATTCGAGAGAGTAAACTACTATGATGTTTCCATGCAAATTTCATTACGACCGGATATTATTTTCTGAAGAAACATGAATTATGTAAAACTATACGATAATGTGATCATAACCTACCTAGATAAGTTTACGGTTTTCGATGGTTCAATCTTTATATATGAAAATATCACTAAAAAGTTTAAAATAAAATCTTTTTAAAAAAAAATTGAACCGACTTCAATATCACTGAAAAGTATAAAATAATTTAAATATTATTGAAGTTGGTGCCAAATATACACAGCAGGTACGCTAACACCAACTTCAATAATATTTAAATTATTTTATACTTTTCAGTGATATTGAAGTCGGTTCAATTTTTTTTTTAAAAAGATTTTTTTTGAATAATGCCTAAAATAAGTTTCTTAGATTATTGTGTGCAATGCATAAAATAAGTCCTGTGACTGTAGGACAAAAAAATACTTTTTGGACCCTGTTGTACCCTATTAGTGGTTGATTTTAATGACGGGCCCGTTGGTCTAGTGGTTAGTGACCCTATCTGCTACCCAACAGGTCGTGGGTTCGATTCCCACCAAGTGTCTGGGTGTTTTATCTATATAAGTATGTATTTACAAAAAAAAGTTTATATGTATTAGTATCAGTTGTCTGGTTTCCATAGTACAGGCTCTGCCTAGTTTGGGAACAGATGACCGTGTGTAGATTGTCCCAGGATATTATTATTATTATTATTTTCAAAATAAATTGCTGAATGAATTTATTCACAAATTTTCATCAGTGCAGCATGATTTTCAGCTAAAACACCTTCAAGGGCTGATTTTAAAAAAAATGTGATACACGTGTTTTTTTAAAAGGTGCACTGATAAAGTTTCGTGTCCATGCGATGAATATTTTTTCCATAGTAACTTTTGGCCAACTTAGGGGTTGATTTTCGAAAAATGCTGAAAATCTGTTTGTTAAATTGTTTTGTTTATGTATATATGTTGTACTTATGTACCGAGTTTTGTTACTCTAGCTGCATTATAACATTCAATGGAAATCGTTCTACGTGTTTTCCAACCCCATTATATGACCTGACCTTAGGGATTGTTTTTCGCAAAATGCCAGAAATGAGTTTCTTAGATTCTTGTGTGCAATACATAAATAAAGTGTTCTGACTGCAGGTCGAAAAAAATTTTTGGACCCCAATTGGATCCCTTTAGGAGTTGATTTTCAAAAACTATTTACACATGGATTGCTTTAGTTTGATTATTGTATTCGCAAAGTTTCATCAATGCAGCATAATATTTTTATAAAAACCATACTAAAACCCCTTCAGGGTCGATTTTCAAAAAGTTGTAATACAGGTGTTTTTTCATTTCTTTTGTTTAGTACGTTGACAAAATTTCGTGTATGTGTGGGGAAAAAAATAATTGTTTTTCATACAAACTTTGAGACCCCATTAGACCCACTTAGGGATTGATTATCGAAAAATGCTGAAAATTAGTTTATTCAATGTTTTTATTGTGTTTATGTACCGGGTTTCATTACTCTAGCTGTATTAAATGGAAATCATTCTACGTGTATACTTTACAACCCCATTAAATGACCATAGGGTTTATTTTTTGCAAAATGCTGGAAATAGGTTTCTAAGATTCTTGTGTGCAATACATAAATTAAGTCTTGACAGTAGGTTGAAAAAAATTTTTTGGACACTAATTGAATTGATTTTCAAAACAATAATTTTTACAAAAAAAAAGAACCGCCTTCAAAATGCAACTAAAAAGCCTGAAATAATTTCTAAGAATTAGTGGTTTTTACATGTACATTGTTGGACTTGGACTACAACATATTATAAATACATATTACTATCAAAGACGGCGCCAAACTGGAAAACAGTTAGGTACCTACTGCCCTTGTAAGTATTTGCTAGACGTTAGGCGCCGACTTCGATAGTAATATGTATTTATAATATGTTGTAGTCCAACTCCAACAATGTACATGTAAAAACCACTAATTCTTAGAAATTATTTCAGGCTTTTTAGTTGCATTTTGAAGGCGGTTCTTTTTTTTGTAAAAATTATTTTTATTTTATTCTTTTTAGTGGTTCCCTTGGTGTATTATTAGGTTAAGTTTTAACAACTTATATTTTATTCTGACAAACAGCCAGTTTAATATTCATTTTAAAAACACCCACTACATAACACAACTATGGACTATCACTAAAATATAAGCTAAAGCAAAAAATTTTAAAAATGTACATGTGACAATATCTTAATAAAACTAACCAATTGCCATAAACCGAAGATATCTAGGTGTTATACTCGTAGTTCTCGAGAACCATGGACTGCAAGCTCGGTGGGTCTACATTTATTTGTGCCGAGAACCCGTGTCCACCTTCTGACGATGGTCAGACCCTGATCACCATTTTTCTAGCAACTACTCATCGAGAGCTACCCAACGAGCCCAAACTCGGCAGATCTACGTTTATTGGTGCAGTGATCCCGTGACGACCTTCCTGCTCCATCATCAGACCCTGATCTCCATTTTTCTAGCAACTACTCGTCGAGACCTATCCAACGAGTCCAAATTCGGTAGGTCTACGTTTGTTGGTGCCGAGATACCGTGACGACCTTCCTGCTCCATTATCAGACCTTGATCACCATTGTTCTAGCAACTACTCGTCGAGAGCTACCCAACGAACCCAAACTCGGTAGGTCTATGTTTATTGGTGCCGAGATCCCGTGACGACCTTCTTGCTCCATCATCAGACGCTGATCACCATTTTTCTAGCAACTACTCGTCGAGAACTATCCATCGCGTCCAAATTCGGTAGTTCTACGTTTAGTAGGCACGGCTAGGATAGGATGTATTGTTAATTTTATTACAGAGTTCCGGTGGCCATCTATGGCCTTCTTCATCAGATCTACTTCACCAAATGATACTTTCTGAATGAAAATGCTTGACTAGTTTCTAAAAATACCAAAAACGCTATATGTATGCCTATAATATTTAAGGAGTTCCCTCAGTTACTCATGGTCCCCATCAACAGAACTTGATTTTGAAAAAAATGGGACCAATCTGGAAGCATATCCTTTTAATTAAAAAAATAATTTTCCAAATCGGTTCGTAAACGACAGAGTTCTGAGGTAACAAACATAAAAAATAAAAAAAATAAAAATAAAAAACATACAACCGAATTGATAACCTCCTCCTTTTTTTGAAGTCGGTTAAAAAATGATTAGTTATACAATAATTGATTTAGTTTGATAAATGTATTCGCAAAGTTTCATCAATGCATGATATTGTTTTCCGCGTTTCATACTCAAAAACCATACTAACACCCCTTTACGGGTCGAATTTGAAAAAGTTGTGATACACGTGGTTCTTTATTTTTTTTTGGCTCAGTACATTGACAGAATTTTATATCGGTGTGATGAAAAAAAAAATCCATACCTTCTTTGGGAGCCCTTTTCACCCACTTAGGGGTTAATTTTACAAAATGCTCAAAATTAGTTTTTTTTCAATTGTTGTGTTGAGTTTATTTACCGAGTTTCGTTATTCTAGCTGCATCATAGGATGAAATGGAAATCCTTCGTTGTGCAAACTTTGAAATCCCATTAAATGACCTTAGGGGTAGTTTTTCGAAAAATTCCGGAAATAGGTTTCTTAGATTCTTGTGTACAATATATGAACTAAGTCTTATGACTGTAGGTCGTAAAACATTTTTTGGACCCCAATTGGACCCCTTTAGGAGTTGATTTTCAAAAAATGATTATTTGCACTTGGATTGCTATAATTTGATTAATGTACTTATTCGCAAAGTTTCAGCAATGCAGTATGAATTTTTTTTCGGCGTTACCTACTCAAAAACCACGATAAAATCACTATAAGGGTCGATTTTCAAAAAGTGTGATACACGTGTTTCTTTATTTCTTTTGTTTAGTACACTGACAAAGTTTCAAGTCCGTGTGACGAAAAAAAAATTTATTTCCATACAAACTTTGGGAGCCCATTTGACCCACTTTAGTATGGAATTTCGAAAAATCCGTCCTTATTGTACACCTAGACTATTTGAATAATGTTGGTTCCAAATTTCAAGATCGTACGTTATATGGTTTTTGCTGTATCGTGATTCCTAGAAAACACCCTGCTCTTTTATTAATATAGATTACACCCTTAACTGACGAATTATGAAAAATGCTGATACACGTGTTTTATTATTTTCGTTAAAGAGTCTAAGTGAAAAATATCAAGTTAAAAGACAGTGTTTTTACACCCTTCCCATACAAACTTTCAACCCCTATTTCACACCCTTAGAGTTCGAATTTCCAAAAATCCTTTCTTATTGATTGGTTAAGCCATAAAATGAACCTCCTGTCCAAATTTTGTAGTCCTAGCTTTGGTAGTTTCGGCTCTGCGGTGTTGTCAGTCACGCAAAAAATTCCTACCTCTTTATAATATAGTATAGCTATAGAGTATAGATAATATTATCGTGATCGCAAGTGTACTTATACTTTGTCCTAATAAAACTATGTAATGCAACTAATGCATCTATAAGCTATTAAAATAAAATTATACAATGGTGTAATAATAACTCCACAGTAAAAGCTTATAATCGTGCCTAAGTATGTACGTGTATTATGTGCCTAAGCATGTAAGTAAGTACGTGTATTATGTACAAACTATAGGTACCAAGTTTTTTAAATTTAAATTGTTTTGCTCCTGCCTGCCAGCACTAACCGTTACCATAATATTATGGTTTTTGACGTCTCATAAGCTTAAGCAGGCAAGTATTTATAATTAATTAAACGTTTATCTTCTACTCTGTCGTAACCATAGATTTAAAATTTTTCACTTTGGTCGTAACGCTCTTGACAGAGCGGTCGTGGCCGTTATGTAGTGTTACTAGGGGCCGATGTTACGCGCCTCACGACTCGTCGCCATCTTTCTCTGTTTGCCGTCATCCTGTTGCACTCATGCAAGGGATCGCCCAGTGCAGATTTAATTTGGTCGCTCCTTCGCATAGGTGACCGCCCGCGTGGTCTACTGCCTTATACCCTCCCCTGGACGACAAGGCGCTCTATGGAGTCTTCGCTTCTTCTGGAGACGTGACCGAAGAACTTGAGTATACGATATTGTGCGGTTTTCGACAGACGCTGCTTGATGCCGAGTTCTTGGAGTATAGACACATTGGTTCTAAATTCGGTCCAGGATACTCAAAGCATCCTTCTCCAGCACCACATTTCCAAAGCGTCTATCTTTTTCTTTTCGATTTCTCGTATGGTCCACGTCTCTGCAGCGTACAAGAAAATGGGGAACACGAGTGTATATACGAGTCTGATCTTGGTACTTTTAGTGAGTTTTCGGTTCCTCCATATTTTCTTTAATTTATCCATGGCACTCCTTGTCGCCATACGACTCTTCACTTCTTCCATGCAACCTCCATTGTTAGATATCAATACGCCTAGGTAAATATAGGATGGGACCACTTCACAGTTCGCTAAATGAGTAACTTCGGGCGAGTTGTTATTGAGGTGGTCAACAATCATTACCTTAGTCGTACCATATTGATTTATAATCCAAACTCGAGACGCGCTCCTTGCTCTGCAATAACTCCTCCATACGCTCCGCAGACGTTTATATACCATCTGGGGTGGATAATACGACAATAAATTAAACATCATGTGCGTAATGAAGTTCCTAGTCGAATGCCTAATAAGAGATTAGAAAAAGTGATTGTAATTAATCTAATAAATAATTACTAGAGAGGTGACTATTCGGTGTGATCGTGTCGAAACATACGAAGAAGTAGATATTTCCGCCCGCGCTGTTGCTGCCCGTACCAGAGGTTAATGGCCCAATATTTACAAATGGTGTTTTATTTTGATTACGTCTTTCTGCAGTATATTTTGTTCAAAAGTAACATTTTTTGATTTCTTTGCAAGGATATATTTGACGGTTCCAAAATACTCCTGTGTAGTGGTATTACCAGATATTTAATTAATTGTCGTATCGTCTTCCCCACATTGTATATTTTTTAATACTTATAAGCTACTGCATAAGTGCAGGGCCACCTAATGGAAAGCGGCAACGCATTTGAGGATGGTAAAGCACACGGGCCTGTTAGTCTCGTGGTTAGACACCCTGGCCGCTACCCAATACGTCGTGGGTTCGATTCCCGAGTTATTTTTCTATTTAAGTATGTATTTACAAATGATTTACAACAATAAAAATATAAGTGTTTGTAACAGTTGTTTGGTTTCCATCGCACAGGCTCTGCCTAATTTGGGATCATGACCATATTATAGTGGATTATCCCACGACATTATTATTATACATGAATAAAGGTATTTATCGCCGAACTTAAACATTTCCCTGCTAATTCTCATTAGTTCTATCTCCTCGGAGACTTATAAGTACCCATTAAAGTTCCACTAACTGGCTAAGAGGCAACCAGCTAGTCAATAGAATACTCGATTTCAGTTGTCTGTTTACTATAAGATGCTATGTTTTTGTGTATATATATGCCTAACACATAATGAACACTTGGTTTCTAGAAAACTTTATAACATTTTGTGCAAATCGGTGTGTGAACAGTGAGCTGTTGTTACTGCGTAGTAATAAAAACCGTCGTGTGTGAAAGCCTTTTTAATAGACTGTATTTTTGTGTTTGTTTTATTTCCAGTGTTTCTTGACTGGTTTTATGATTTTATTTTTTATCTTTCTTTTTTAGGGTTCCATACATATAAGGTAATAAACTATTTTTAAAAAAATAAAAACCGACTTCAAAGTAAATTATCTAAAAAGCATAAAATAACGAAAATATATTGAAGTCGGTGCTAGCACATCATGTTAACTAGCACCAGCTGACACCGACTTCAATATATTTTCGTTATTTTATGCTTTTTAGATAATTTACTTTGAAGTCGGTTTTTATTTTTTTTAAAATAGTTTATTTAACACTTTTTAGTGACTTTTATTTTACCAAGATAGGTCAGCACTATCACGCAACTCGAACGTCTACGTTACAGTAACTTACTGAAAACATAAAAACTTTATATCTCTTAAACTACTGGACCGATTTTGATGAAACTTGTACTCTACCCTAAGTTGAAAAATACTCTAACTATTACAAAAAGAATTTTTGAAATCGGACTTGTAGTTTCTGAGAAATCCGTGGACAAACCTACATACATACATACATACATACATACATACACACATAAAATTTGGTAAATTTGTTTAGAAGCCCACATAGACTAACATATATTAATATTACGCATTTTTAATAATATTACATACATACGCGTCGAATAGAGAACCTTCTTTTTGAAGCCGGTTAAAAAAGGAACGCTTATGGTCTGACTTCGTCTGTCTGTCTGTCACACCTATATACATATTTAAGGAACCACTGATGCTATCGATTTGAAACTTGGAATAGTTTTAGATCTTAGTTACCCAACCTCATCGCAAATGAAAAAAAAATATTTTGTCTTTTATTTTTTATTATAATGGGTCATCAAAATTTCAACGTGACATTACTATACAAATACTATGTATTGAGTGGGGCATCATATGAAATAGCTTCGTTTGCACATTTCAGGACAGATTTTTATTTTGGTTTATGACACGTATTTTTTGGCTGATAATAAAAAATGACAAAAAAAATACCGTTCCCGCCCCTTATCTCCGAAGTTTGTGGAGGGAAAAATCTGAAATAATTATGCGTAATACATGTCTATCCATATTTTACAGGAAAAATAAAATGATCTTTGTAAGTAGTAGGTACAGTTGATTTTAATACATCCAAAGATAGTATGGAACCCTCGGTGCGCGAGTCGGACTCGCACTACACCGTTAATTTTTTTTAATTTAAATAACGTTTATCATGATTTTCGAAATTTAATCTGAGAAAGAATATCGAATTGAGTGCGTGGGACTCCTACACCGGCGATGAAGATTTTAGTTTTTTGTTAGAAATGTGCCTAATATAAGTACCTTTTTTGCGGGAGAAAAGGTCCCTGGGAGCTGCGGGGCTCAACCGGGGTATGTGGGATTCTTACCCATTAAAACCATCTGTCTATCGCATCGGCACATGAGAGGGAACACCCGGGCTCTCCAGTGGGATCTGCACCAGAAGCCCCTCAGTAGCTTTCCTTTGAGCCCGCCGCCGGGAGGTGCATTGCATTGTAGACTATCCAGGAACCAGTCACAGTGCTCACAGGCACAAGGGTCGCAACCCCGCCGCCGTTCTCCTCGAAGTCGCCGCCGTACTCAACGGACGTCTTCGGGCCCACACCCCGAACGTCCAGCAACTCCGAATACACCTCTGCCAACCCGTTCAGAATCGAAAACCTATTTTTTTACATTTTGTAGGTTGCACAGATTACATGTCACTTTATCAACAATTAATTTCTGCAATCACTATGAGCCGGCAGACTGATGATTTATGATAGAGTCGTCCTATCGATTTTATTTACCCTGACTTATCTCTGAAAAGCAACATTTCGGAGTTGCGCTAAGTGTAAGAAAAGTGAGCTAACGAGCGAAACACTGCTCAGTGTCACAGGCTGAGTGTCAGGGGCTGTCAGGACAGCGGGATGACAATTAGTGCACTGCGATGCCCTCAGACGGCCCTCCGCCAACGGTGAACTTTACCTGAGAGCTCAAACTAAACGTGCGTCAACTAAACTTTTAAATACTCGTAAGTACATATATGTTCCGTTTGTACATGTCACTCATTTTTGCGTCGACTTATCTATAAAATGTATACTGGAGTACGCATTTTCTTTTCTTATTGGTTGGTTGGTACGTTGCTAACCATAAGACCACTATTTCTCAATTAATTGTTGAAATAAAAATAACACTTGTTTTTCAAATTTTGTTACTGCACTACTGGTTCAAAAATTAGCTAAGTAGTATACGCATTAAAACTGTAGTTAGCCACTACCTAACCACCACTAATTGGAAAATACAAATGACAACATCACACATCAAAAAAGAAGTATGTAAGTGTCCTTAAAAATGTAAAAAAAAAGTAAAAAGTAGTAAGTAAGTCCTTGTAATATATGTATCCTTATTCTCAAAAGTTTTTAGGGTTAAATACCTAAAAGTTAAAAAAGGAACCCTTATGATGCGACTTCGTCTGTCTGTCTGTCACTCCTCTATATTTCAGGAACTCAATTCGACTGTAGGTATATACTTTTTTTATGTATGTTCGTGCATAACTCTGGCAATAGGCATGATGACTGCAACAGAATAGGAATAAATCTGTGGTTTTAAATATTAGAACAGATTGCACTGATTCCAAAAATGCATGTCATTTTCATAATAATAGAGAGATTTTCGTGATATTTAAGCAAATAAATTACTCAAATAGAGCTAATCGCCATTTTGTAATAAACGCTGATCAGAGTGAATGACGTCAATCCTGTGTAAATATACAACTGTCAAACTGTCATCTCAACTTTTTCTTTCATACAATGATTCACTTTTATACCTAGACAGATATTTATTTACACCGTAGTGACGTCACAAAATGGCGCCATGCACCGGCCATCGTTTTCGAACGAAATTCAAACTCTATCTTTTAAAATTGAAAATTTTGCTATTAATTGTAAGTTTAATGCAAAAATATGATTATTTTCGTCAATAGTAGACCCGTAAGTAGGTACATTATAGAGTATTTTTTCAAAATTAGTCATCATGCCTATTATGAACCGATTTGAAAAATCGACATTTTTTTAAAAGCTACCACCGGATCACAACGCGGCCTCAACTTAGAAGATCCGGCAAGAAACTCAGCGGGCTTGTCATTTTTTCACTTTTATTTAAACATTGTTTTGTTACAAATGAATCGACATTAGCGATAGTGTGTCCTGCCGTTCGAAACATAAAGAAATGGAGAAAAGAAGAAAACAATAAATTACGACAAAAATTACAACAAACTAAAAGGCCAAAGGGAAAGTAGTCGGACCAGACCCCCCAAGCAGCACCCGCGCACGAGTTGACTCGAGTACGAATAAGTAGTTCCTGAAAAATCAAAAATGGCGGGTCAGAAAAATTTGTAAAAATGGCATGGAAGCTTCGGTGCGCAAGTGCGACTCGCACTGGACCGGTTTTTTATTTTTACATAATTTAATGTGTATAACGCAGTATAAATACATCAAACATTATTTTTATTTTGCCTCCGTCTACTTACGCGTTTTGATGCCGGTATGATTGAGGGCATTCGCGCGTGAAATGGCATCTCCGATCCCTTTTGGTACAGGCTTAAAAATATATAGGTTGTAGGTATATACCACGTTCACCTGTTAACCTGTAGATATTACATTGACATACCCTTATGTAAGTATACTCTATTATAATGGAATATTATAAGGCCACGAAAATATATTTTGTACAGTAGGTACATATTTACCTATCTTAATATAGAATTCGTCTTGAATTTTCGTAGCTTCTGTCCTATTAGGCATCAACTGCGATTTTCGCGATCCAGACTTTTCTCAGGCTCCATTTCCGGCTTGTTTGAAATTGCTATTTGTGTTTCGAATGAATATTTGATTCATCCAACACGAGAATAGCAATCTCAAATAGGTAACGACGAAATATCCTTCGATTTTGTAAGTGGATTAAGACTTGTGATACCTTAAAGCATTAAAGTCTGGCTTGGTTTAGTTAGGACGATAAGTACCATGAGTAAGTACTTACGCACCATTTTTAGTATACGCACTAGTCGTACATACGAGTACTACTACAATGACACGCGTATACTAAAAATTAGATTATCAGGAGATAATCTAATTTTTAGTATACGCATGTCATGTAGCTATACTCCTGTAGGTATATAGCTACATATGAGAAGTAGGTAAATGCCATCTTCGTTACCGAAGGTTGGCGATCATTGTGGCAATTTGAATCTCCAAGGACGATAAGTACCATGAGTAAGTACTAGGACGATAAGTACCGTGAGTAAGTACTTACGCACCATTTTTAGTATACGCACTAGTCGTACATACGAGTACTACTACAATGACATGCGTATACTAAAAATTAGATTATCAGGAGATAATCTAATTTTTAGTATACGCATGTCATGTAGCTATACTCCTGTAGGTATATAGCTACATATGAGAAGTAGGTAAATGCCATCTTCGTTACCGAAGGTTGGCGATCATTGTGGCAATTTGAATCTCCACTTTTTTGCCTGTACATTCTAATATGGTTACATTGCGAACTTTGTCTCTCCAGGAAATTCTAAACATTCTTCTGTACACCCACATTTCGAAATCTTTCCCTCTCTTACACATAGTCGCCACGATTCAACGCCGTACAGAAGAATGGAGAAAACATAACATCGTGCCAGACGAGAGCGCAGACGGATTTTAAAGCTGCGGTTGCATAGGAGCTTCTTCATTTTGAAGAAAACACTTCGTGCCTGCTCTATCCTGCATTTTATTTCAAGGCTATGGTCACCCTGGTCGTCAACGTAACAGCCTAAGTATTTTTATTTCTGCACCTTCCCTAGGCTTTGTATACTGCAATGCAGGTCATGTTCTGGTGCAATTTTAGAAGGTGTGATGCCCACGTATTTAGTTTTTTTTTTATATTTACGTTGAGACCATACTTACTCTGTGCTCACATTGCGGATTTATTATTATACGTAATTATTATGAACATACATACTTACATAAATTACTATCATTAAATTTGTTAGTAGTATTTATTTTACACCATCTTTAAACCTTTCCACACCACGTGTGTATCTTACTTGTGGTACAAATCACCTTTTTCTTGTCCTCGCGGGGAAAATCTTCAACAGATCCCCGGGACCTGGTGTATGTTGAGGTCAACCCCAACATACACCACGCGGCTGTCGCATCGGCATATGAGAGGGGGGCCTGGGCTCTCTGGTGGGATCTGCACCAGTTGTCTCCGTGCCTTGCCTTTGAGCCCACCGCTGGGGGGCGCATTATAGTCTCCTGGGAACCAGGTACGGTGCTCACGGGGACGGGGGTTGCAACACTCGCAATGTAAATTTTTGAATAGTCCCACAGATAAGTGATTTCTCGGAACAAAATTTAACTAGAAAAAGGGTCCAATTCTGTACATTGAAGATATTTTGAAAATTATATTTGGAGGGCATTCTACAACCGATACTGAGGCCGAAAATGTAATTTTTTTAATTTTTGTCTGTCTGTCTGTCTGTCTGTCTGTATCACGGCTGCGCATCACGCCAAAACTACTGAATGGATTCAAATGAAACTTGGCATGATTTGAGATCTTACTACGAGGTAGGACATAGGATACTTTTTATCCCGTAATCTAGCACGGTTCTTTTGGGAGAGGGGATTAAAGTCAAAATGGGTACTTGGTTATACGCTTTGTCCGATTTTATCAATTTTTCTTCATAATTATAATAAATATTAATAAGGGAACACTCATAGAGAGTTGTTATCAAGGTTTTGTAATCGATCGTGTTAAGCAACGTTAGGTAAGGTCATTAAATAGATGGGTGACCGTTTAACGCCATTTGAACTAAACGGGTCCGTGCTTTGGAGAGCAAGTTAAAAGTGGGTCCCAGTTTTAAACCGACTATAAAAAAGGAGGTTATGTATTCGATGCGAATGTCTGTTATTAAAAGTTTAGTTAACGTAAAAATAGCGCAGGCGGAGCTGCGTGGGTCAGCTAGTTGATAATAATTGTATAAACACAAATTAGGGCCTCCGCCGACACGATACTTTTTGCATCCGCGTTCGGCAACTCTGTTGCTTTTCGGAAGCTTGATACCGCAGCCGATCGCGAACCCCCGCACACTACTAGCAGATAGCGACCAGCGATTTCGACGCTTTCCGGTCGCTGGATGCAGCAACCGCGCGCTACACCACGCACACTACAGATGCCAGTCGCCGCGACTTTGGTAGTTCCGGGGTTCCCAACTTTAAGGATTTCTCCCTAAATAAATGGAGCATAATACATTGAACTATTTGTATTCTGATTACGTAACATTTATTAATGGGCAATGTTATTAATCTTAAAACCGACTTGTAGTTAAGATCTTAGTGTAAAAAACTTGCTTCGAGGAAAATATATTGAGTTTGATTAATTTTGTTAAAATTTTATTCGTTGAAATATTTTTTCGTACCGTGCAAAGCCGCTTGTAGTGTATGAAATTTAAAACAATCTAAATAAGTAGATACCTAGGTTCTTATTAGATATAAAATCAGTCACTACCCGTGTTATACGTATAGTCGCTCCTGTTTGTTTGTTTCCTTAATCTAAACTAAACATTGAATTTTGACCCAATTTCTACAATCATTTTGAGGGTTTCGGTACGTTTTAATATTATACGTAGGTATAATTATAATGTATAATTATAAGGTTTAAAACTCCGGCGAGGGAAGCTGATGTCAGTTAATATGTTATGTTAAGCACCGACTTCAATACATTTTCGTTAAAGTACTTTTAAGATCATAATAATATCGTTAAAGTCGGATTTTAATATACTAGAAATATTTTATTTAATCTTTTTATTGACTTTACCTATTATAACGCTCTGAATGCATGAAACTACCACGCAACTAGAACAACTATGCTAGACTTCACTAGGAACAAAACAGTGCATTACATACTAAAGTACCGAACTGATTTTGATGAAGCTATTACAACAAGAATTACCGCAATCGGATTTGTAGCTTCTGAGAAGTATGGGAATAAACATATATACATACACACACAGACACACATATATGTATGTATATATGTCGCAGCCGGATCATTAGTATAGGCTGTCAATTAATACAAAATGTCCTGTTAATTCTAAAATGTAGGGTATGAGGTCAATAGTATCAAAGTCAAAGTCAAAATAACATTATTATGTATAGGTCCCACGGAGGCTTACACAAAAATAATTTTTAAGCGGCCGCTACTGAGAAGATCTTTTTTTTTTTTTTTTTTATTTAAGGACAACCAACAAGACTTACACTAATACATTGCATTTTTTACATTGGTGAACTTAAAACTAAGTGCAAGCTTAATTATAGGTCGCCACAGCATGCAAAAAACGCGTTAATCTTGGAAGACACTCAGCGGGCATGTCCTATTTTATAATTTATTTTAAACAATTGGGTAAACAGTTTACAACAGTTTACAACAATTGGGTAAACAGTAACAAATTATGTATAGGTAGCCTTAAAATTCTAAGCTTACATGATTTGAGCAGTTCAAGCCCACGCAGTTTTATCCTCCAGGTAAATCGAGATTTTATAATAAGCCTTTTTTGACAATCGGCTTCAAAAAGTTTAAATTTCTTCATTGGAAGATCTCGGATATCCTGTGGCAGTTTGTTATAAAAGTGTATACTTTGGCTCATAAACGATTTGCCTGTTCGGTGGAGACGCGTAGCATGTACAACAAGATCGTGTTTGGGTTGTTATTTGACAAGTAAAGGTCAATGTCTTGTTGTGTCTTAACTGGAAGGTAGAAGTATCGTTTTCACAAATTGTAATGGGAAGGGAGACTAACAATAGCCGAAGGGGTTACTCGGATATACATATGCTTAGATGCCCATATATAGTCTAACATATGTCAATTATTATAATAATTATGTATACGCGTCGAATACAGAACATCCTTTTTTAAGACGGCTAAAAAAATAAAGTATAATTGGGGATCACTTGATTTGATTTAGGGAGGAAACATTTTTAACCGACTTCAAAAAAAAGGAGGAGGTTATCAATTCGGTTGTATGTTTTTTTTTATGTTTGTTACCTCAGAACTCTGTCGTTTACGAACCGATTTGGAAAATTATTTTTTTAATTGAAAGGATATGCTTCCAGATTGGTCCCATTTTTTTCAAAAACAGGTTCTGATGATGGGAACCATGAGTAACTGAGGGAACTCCTTAAATATTATAGGCATACATATAGCGTTTTTGGTATTTTTAGAAACTAGTCAAGCATTTTCATTCAGAAAGTATCATTTGGTGAAGTGGATCTGATGAAGAAGGCCAAGACGGCCACCGGAACTTTGTAATAAAATTGACAATCCATCCTATCCTAGCCGTGCCTACTAAACGTAGAACTACCGAATTTGGACTCGATGGATAGTTCTCGACGAGTAGTTGCTAGAAAAATGGAGATCAGGGTTTGATGGTTGAGCAGGAAGGTTGTCACGGGATCTCTGCACCAATAAACATAGACCCACGAGTTTGGGTTCGTTGGGTATCTCTCGACGACTAGTTGCTAGAACAATAGTGATCAAGGTCGGATAATGGAGCAGGAAGGCCGTCACGGTATCTCGGCACCAACAGACGTAGATCTACCGAATTTGGACTCGTTGGACAGGTCTCGACGAGTAGTTGCTAGAAAAATGGTGATCAGGGTCTGACAATGGAGCAAGAAGGTGGACACGGGTTCTCGGCACAAATAAATGTAGACCCACCGAGCTTGCAGTCCATGGTTCTCGAGAACTACGAGTATAACACCTAGATATCTTCGGTTTATGGCAATTGGTTTGTTTTATTAAGATACTAGCGGTAGCCCGCGGCTTCACTCGCGTTTAGTTTGTTACTCAAACGTGTTTTGAATTATGGATCGAGGTTTTTAAAATATTGTTTACACTAATGTAACAATATTGTTCACACTTTTATTCACCCTGATCTAATAGGTATCAAGCTATTATTATATGTGTAAGAAATGGAATTCTTAAGTATTTACTTCTTAATTTATAAAGATACTGTACTTATTTTGCAATTGCATTAAAAAACTTATGAGGTTGTTAATTGGAAACCATTTGGTAACTCCATTGGTAGACGCCGTTAGCGGTTGATTTTCGAAAAATGCTAGAAATCAGTTTATTCAATAGTTTTGTTTAATTCATTCACTGAGTTCGTTACCATAGTTGCATCATAGCATTAGGTAAATGGAGATCTTTCTTCACGAAAACTTTAGGGATTTTTCGAAGAATGAGGGAAACGGTTTCTTAGATTCTTGTATGCAATACATAAAATATGTCGTGTGGCTGTAGGAATAAAATATTTTTTGGAACTCAATTGAACGCTTTTAGGGGGTAATTTAAAAAAATTACATGGATTACTTCAATATGACAAATGTATCCGCAAAGTGTCATTAGTGCAGCATGAATTTTTTTTTCGCGTTTGACACTCAAAAACCGTGCCAAAACCCCGTTAAGGGTTGATTTTCAAAACAAATGTGTTAGACGTGTTTCTCAATTTTTTTATGAGTACACTGACAAAGTTTCGTGTCTTTCCAACCTCATTTGTCCCACGGGTTGTTTTTCGAATAAAACATTGCACACTTTATCCAGTCCTAATGATATTTGCATGAAATCATTACAGTAGTTACTCTCTTGAATGAAAAAAGAATCATCGAAATCGGTTCATATTTGTCAGAGTAACGTAATGGAGAACATCAGTTTCATGGTTTTTTAAACGACTTCAAAGGAGGAGGTTCTCAATTGGTCTGTATATATTCTTTTTTTACCAGATATTATTCGAAAGAAGGAACCACTGTAATGAATATGATAAAATTTATAAATATTCATTACAGTGGTTCCTTCTTTCGAATAAAAAAGAATCATTAAAATTGGTAAATATTTGCCAGAGTTTGACCATTTTTGTCCTTAAAAAGCGATAAAAACATCATATTTCTACAGTTTATTTCTGAGTCGGCATTTTTGTTTTTTTAGGAACTGCTTGTTCGTAAGTAATATTTTTTTAAGGGACCCAATCAGTGGAGCGGCCTATGCGTACCAGAAAGAATTTTTGAAATCGTTTCATAATAATTATGGCAATTATTGCCAGAGTCATGCGCGAACATACATAGAAAAAAAATATATGTACCTACAGACAAATTGAGAACCTCCTCCTTTTTTGGAGTCGGTTAAAAATGCTGAAAATTATTTTGTAAAATTCTTGTGTTGAGTTTACTTACCGAGTTTCGTGACTGTAGCTGCCTTATAACTTAAATAGAAATCCTTTTACATGCAAACTATGAAACCAGTAATTTACCTTAAGGGTTGTATTACGATGAATTCAAGAAACACTGTTCTTAGATTGTTATGTGCAAAACATATAATAAGTCTTGTGACCGTAGGGTAAAAAAAACATGATTTGGACCCCAATTAATCCCTTTTGGGGGTCAATTAAAAAAAAATTGCACATGGATTTACTTACTTTCATGAATGCATCCGCAGTGTCAGTTGAGTTTATAAATTGAGATTTAAAATTTAAATTCTAAAATAAGTTTGTTAGATTATTGTGTGCAATTCATAAAACTTACTTATTTTAAGTCCTGTAACTGTAGGACAAAAAACATTTTTTGGACCCAATTGGACCCTTTTAGGGGTTGATTTTCAAAATAAATTGCTTTAACTTGATGAATTTATTCACAAAGTTTCATTCATCAGTGCAGCATGATTTTCTTTCCGTGTTTGATACTCAAAAACCATGCTTAACCCCCTTCAAGGGTTGTAGGAAAATAATGTGATACGCGTGTTTTTTATCAGTACACTGATAAAGTTCATGCGATGAATATTTTTTTTTCTATAGTAACTTTGATACCCCAATTGGCCAACTTAGGGGTTGATTTTCGAAAAATGCTGAAAATGAGTATGTTAAATTTTTTTGTTAGACTCACCAAAACAATGTGTACCGAGTTTCGTTACTCTAGCTGCATTGTAACATTCAATGGAAATCTTTCTACGGGTAATCTTTCCAACCCCATTAAATGACCATAGGGGTTGTTTTTTGCAAAATGCTGGAAAAGGCTTTCTGAGACTCTTGTGTAAAATACATAAATTAAGTCTTATGACTGTAGGTCGAAAAACATTTTTTGAACCCCCAATTGGACCCCCTAAAAAAGTGATTTAAAAAATAATTTTATTTATACAAAATTGCTTTAGTTTGATAAATGTACTCGTAAAGTTTCATCAATGCAGCATGATATTTTTTTTCCGCGTTTCATACTCAAAAACCATGCTAACACCCCTTTACGGGTCGAATTGAAAAAGATGTGATACACGTGTTTTTTAATGTACACACATCAAAAGTGTCTAGGGATCAAGCATTTTTAAGCGGATTTCTTGAGATTGAGATGTGGCTTTGTAATAAATTTATGATTTTATAAATTTATATGGATCCTTTTTGGTGCATTTCATAATTTGAATCAGGAACTGTGAATCAAATTCGAGTAAAAGATGAAAATCAGCTGTCAATATTTTCCCTATAAAAACATACAACGCATTGAAGACATTATTAGTGCTACTGTTTCCCTACTACTGATTAAAACCAACGTTATTATGGAGCGGCGACGTCATTTAAGCAGGGAAGAAATGCTCAGAGCCGTGGGAATGATAGAAGCTGGTTCCCGGCAACGTACTGTGGCTTTAGCTCTGAATACAAGTCAGAGTGTTATCAGTCGACTTTGGACACGTTACCGAAGCACTGGTACCGTGGCTGAGCGCCATGGAGGACGGTATCGCTGCACCACACGGAGACAAGACCGATATATTCAAATCTTAACTCGAAGAGCTCCAACAATAACTGCCATGATGTTAGCCGTGAGGATTGCAATAATTTGATAAATATATCCGTAAATTTCATCAATGCAGTAAGTATGTTTTTTTTCATGTTCCATACTCAAAAACACCTTTAAGGGTCGATTTACAAAAAGTTGTAATACACGTGTTTCTTTATTTCTTTTGTTTAGTACACTGACAAAGTTTCATGTTCGTGTGACGAAATTTTATTTTTTTCCATACAAACTTTGGAAGCCCATTTGACCCACTTAGGGGTTGATTTTACAAAAATGCTCAAAATTAGTTTCTTCAATTGTTGTGTTGAGTTTATTTACCGAGTTTCGTTACTCTAGCTGCATCATAGGATGAAATGGAAATCCTTCTTTATGCAAACTTTGAAACCCCATTAAAAAACCTTAGGGGTAGTTTATTGAAAAAT
This sequence comes from Furcula furcula, assembly GCA_911728495.1. Lineage (NCBI taxonomy): Eukaryota > Metazoa > Arthropoda > Insecta > Lepidoptera > Notodontidae > Furcula > Furcula furcula. Next base: position 20,734,928 of record OU452245.1, read on the forward strand.
GCTGGAAATAGGTTTCTTACATTCTTGTGTGCAATATATAAACTAAGTTTTATGACTGTAGGTCGAGAAACATTTTTTGGACCCCAATTGGACCCCTTTACGAGATGATTTTCAAAAAATGATTATTTGCACTTGGATTGCTATAATTTGATTAATATATTCGCAAAGTTTCAGCAATGCAGTATGAATTTTTTTTTTCGCGTAGCATACTCAAAAACCAGGCTAAAATCCCAATATGGGTCGATTTTCAAAAAGTGTGATACACGTGTTTCTTTATTTCTTTTGTTTAGTACACTGACAAAGTTTCATGTCCGTGTGAGGAAAAAAAATTTTTTTTCCATACAAACTTTGGGAGCCCATTTGACCCACTTAGGTATGGAATTTCGAAAAATCCGTTCTTATTGTTCGCCTAGACTATTTGAATAATGTTGGTTCCAAATTTCAAGACTGTACGTAATATGGTTTTTGCTGTATCGTGATTCCTAGAAAACACCCTGCTCTTTTATTAATATAGATTGTCTGTCACATCTACATTTTTTTAAATTTTTGCTTAAGCTTATATTTTAGTGATGGTTCATAGTTGTGTTATGTAGTGGGTGTTTTTAAAATAAATATTAAACTGGCTGTTTGTCAGAATAAAATATAAGTTTTTAAAAGTTAACCTAATAATACACCAAGGGAACCACTAAAAAGAATAAAATAAAAATATTTTTTACAAAAAAAAGAACCGCCTTCAAAATGCAACTAAAAGAATTCTAAGAATTAGTGGTTTTTACATATACATAATACATTGTTGGACTTGGGCTACAACATATTATAAATACATATTACTATCGAAGTCGGTGCCTAACGTCTAGCAAATACTTACAAGGGCAGTAGGTACCTAACTGTTTTCCAGTTTGGCGCCGTCTTTGATAGTAATATGTATTTATAATATGTTGTAGCCCAAGTCCAACAAAGTATATGTAAAAACCACTAATTCTTAGAAATTATTTCAGGCCTTTTAGTTGCATTTTGAAGGCGGTTCTTTTTTTTGTAAAAAATATTTTTTAAGAGTAGTAGTCGGCCCGGTGCGGAACGAGACTCGTGCAATATGTGTTCAGTGTAATAATAAATATTGACGATGCTAAACGTTACCATGGACTCTTATAAAGCTGCACTGCTTCTTGCTTTACTAATAAAGTGAAAATATAAATCACGGTGAAGGCGGTACTGGCTACATCCAATTACCAGTTTTCAAAAACCTATGTGTTGAAGCAAACATTATCATTCAATCATTCATGTAGATTTGTGTTAAAAATCATGTAGAAGGTGAAATATATATTTTTGCAATACGTGCTTTCTTTGAAATTAAAAACCAAAGCAGCAATATTCCTTAAAAAGTGGTAACTTAAATCGACCCCGAAAATAATCTAGAATACCAGAAAAAGTTGGTAACCCCCCTAAGTCAAAACATGTCACACCAGCGGTACCGTGTGAATCCAATACACTGTAACTTCAGATACAGTGTTTTGAATTAACAACGTTCATTCGATTTCTTTTAACCTGTTTGATGTTATAGCATTCATAGTTTTTTTTACTTTGTATGAAAAATACTGAGATATTGCAATGCAAATTACACTGTTTTTACTAAAAACTACAGGCCTGAAATAGTAAAACACGGCAATTGATGATGCAGTGCATTGTCCAAATAATCTTCGCGGATTGCAAGATACAGTGTTTTGTCAAAACAAAGTAGAAGGGCTAGCGCGACGCGGCTGCGCCAATCAGATTGAGGCTGGGCTATCGATTTCAATTATTATTGGTCGATCTGGCCGAGAGCGACGGCGGCGCAGTGGCTGGAAAGTATGAGCTGATGAACTAATACATACTGAAATTTAAAAATAAATATAGTATTATAAATACACTAAATATTAAAATAAATCTATCTGGAGAGGAAATGTTGTTTTTTAAATATGACTAAATTACAGCTACTACGCAAGGAATGTGGAAGCGAATTCCATAGCCGCACTGCTTGCATGGTAAAAAAAAACATTATAGCTACTATAATAATGAGGAGGAACTTCAAAATGCAGAGATATACTGGAACGTCAAGGCTTGTCACAAGACACGAGCAAGGAATAACGCTCACAAAGATAAAGAGGAGATTAAGGATTGTTAAGTATACAATTTAGAAAATAAAAAATGTACCAGTTCCGCCGCTGACGGATTGGCAGACATTCTAGTTGAGCCCGAAATTCCGACACGATCATATTTCCGCAGACCAAAGATGAAAGGAATACACAAATTTTACAATTGCTCCAGTTTATTAAGAAGCTCCTCAGTTGCATCTAGAAACATACATCAGCATAATCGAAAAGAGCTAAAGATCAAGCAAAAAAGATTTTTGTCTGATGCAGAAGAAATTTTTGGAGACGCTTGTGAGACTGATAAGAGTAAAAGATCTTCTTACTTATACCTATCTCCAACATGAGATTCCCAAGAAATATTATAATCAAACAGAACTCTAAGAATTTTAACTTTATTTGAGTATGCAATTGGTACGGAATCGAAAACTAAACTGGAGAGTGAGTTAATGTCAACCAGATTCATCACGTATCCGCCACCAAATATGTATGATAGCCTGAGAATTAGTAGAGTTCACTAACAAGCCAATTGATTTTGCCCACTGACTTATGCTATCTAAATCTTTATTAAGCTTATATATCGCTTACCGAAGCTTATCAATATTGGCATGACGATAAAGCTAAGGATGATCATGCATAGATATGATAGTTAGAAAACCCTCGCGATAACATTCATGAAAACTGAAAAGAGGAGAGATTACGCCACCCAGTGGAACACCCGCCTCAAGCTCACACCACACAGATGATGTCTCCTCAAAGCGGACAGACTGGGAGCGCCCACGATGATATGAATATGATCAAAGCAATTGATAGCTGAAAAAGCGACATAGAGAGAGGAAAGAATGCCTAGAAGTATGTCAAAATAAACAGAATTGAAGTCACTACCAAGATCCAATAATACCAAAATAATCAGTTGTTTGCTTTCTATAACCAAGCGTCAAACATCACTTATTTTTACTAAAACTAAGGACTAAAAGACAATTAGGTGTAAAATAGTCTGTCATTTGTTTGTAAACAATAAATACCTTCCAGGACTTCCAGAACAGAACAAGGAGTGTAGATATAGGACTAAAATTTGTAACAGAAAAATTTGGCTGTTTGGGAAAAGGAATGACAATGACAAGCGTTCTTCCCAAGACGGGAAAGAACAGGATTCAATTTAAAAGTTTAAGAAACGAGTGATTATTGGACAAGGATTGGTCAAGGTTACTTCAATGTTAGGTAACAACAATTTTAGCTGAAGACCATGATGATATAATTCCCAACCCCCTCAGTAACCGAACTCAAAGAGAAAGGAGAAGATAAAGGCAAAGATAGCTAAGAGAGACAATTTAAAGTGGACAACTTAACATTATCAAGAGTAACAAGTGACTTCTAAAAATGTGCATTAATTGAAATCAAGATCTAAATATGGAGCATTCTCAATAGAAAATACCAAAATATATCAAGAACTGCCACGTCTGTGCAGTATTATGGTTCTCCAACTTATACCTACCAATACACTTTTAGGCCCTGTTTTCCCAAGTCAATACACTGTAACTATATGATACAGTGTATTGCCTTAACAATATCTTCCTTAGCTTCTGACAACTATTAGAGCAACACAAGTTATCGACGATAATTCATTATGTATACTCTAAATATATATAAAACTTAATAGGCTGGATAACTTATAAAATTATTTTTAAATTGGCAGCAAACACTAAAAACTTTCTAACGAAAATTTTGGAGTAATCTTGAAAAAACTAAAAAAATCTATTTTGCTCATTTTCTCAAAATCAGTTTTTCGTAGTTACAGTGTATTGGATTCACACGTTACAGCGCACAGTGGGCGTTAAAACAAGCTTCTCTTTCATAAGATTTTTGATAATGTATTTCTTGTGGTTTTTAAATACAAACAACCGTATTCATAATCATAACGATATAAGATCATTGCGTTCGATTATGTATTATGTATTGTGTATTATATCAATACGTAGGTACTGAAAAGACTTTTTAAATAATAAATAAATATTTCGCAAGCTTTAAGTGATTTTAAAGATGCACTAGGGGTTATGAAAATGGAGAAAATTTTATCCCGCAGTTCAATCAAGGTTTCATGAACTGGCCGTTTTTCGTTTATGTAACTTACTTTGTTGCTTCGGAAGCGCAGGGAAACCGCTTGCTTTAGAAACTGAAGAGCTCCGGGCTCTTCTTTACACTTTGCTAAATGCGACGAAACGCGAAACGCGCGAAGTAAGTTATTTATTATTGGTTTAGACAATACAGGCCGATTGAAAATAAGATGAAAATGAAATGACGACGTGTAAAGGACGAAGTTTTCTTGCATGAAATTATTATACAATATGCGTTGTTACTGATTGTTTAAAACCTATAAACAATCTATACCTAAGTACTAACTGATGACGGGCCCGTTGGTCTAGTGGTTAGTAACCCTGTCTCCTACCCAACAGGTCGTGGGTTCGATTCCCACCAAGTGTCTGGGTGTTTATCTATATAAGTATGTACTTACAAAAAAAAAGTATATATGTATTAGTATCAGTTGTCTGGTTCCATAGTACAGGCTCTGCCTAGTTTGAATCAGATGACCGTGTGTGAATTGTCCCAGGATATTAACTAAATATGTGCAAGCGATGCTGCAGGATAAAGCTAGTACATAATATACAATACAATACAATACAAATACTCTTTGAAGAAATATACATTTGAAATTAAAACAATTAAAAACAGTGAACAACAAGGCGGACTTATCGCTAAAGCGATCTCTTCCAGTCAACCTTGGGGTACAGGACAGAGCATTCTTATGGGCAGGTGCAGTTATATAAATAAACTAGCGACCCGCCCCGGCTTCGCACGGGTGTAATTGAGAAGAAAAAGACGTGAATAATTTAGTTACTGCCTTTGATTACAGAAATTCTTCATAAATAATGCTTGTAGCTGACTTTTCGTAACGCAATATGAACAAATTTTGTTTAGAAGTGACGCGTGAAACGCTACGTACGTATAGCTGTCTCTCCATGGGCAAAGTACTCAACGCTTAGGTTTAAGCCTGCAACGTTAAATCTCTGAGCTTGTGATTTATTAATTGTATTTATAATTTTATTAGAAACTGCAGACGTGTACCGGTGCACAATTTGGGTGGGTTAAGGACAGGAACAGGACACCATTTCTTTAAAACCAATTTATGGAAGCAATACGGGCTTCCTTGTTCGGTTTCATCGTTAAGACGTAAACGGGGATCAACCAGGGAATTCTTACCCACTAAAACCCCCGCGGCTATCACGTGGGCACATTAGTGGGCGGACCTGGGCTATCTGTCGGTATCTGCACCAGCTGAAACCACTCAGTGCCTTGACTTTGAACCCGCCGCCGGAGAGGCACATTATAGTTCCCCGGGAACCTGTCACGGTGCTCACGGTTACAGGGGCCACGGGGGAAGCCTTTAATGAGATTTACGGGACCCTGTTGGTGGTCAACCAGGTATGTAGGATTCTTTAGTGTATAAACCCCCAACGGCCGTGCAATCAGCACATAAGAACCCCTTCTTGGGCTATGCGTTTGGACCACGATACGCTCACAATAAAGCCACCCGGGAACCTGTCACCGTGCTCACGGTTACAGGGGTCATGGGGGAAGCCTTCAATAGGTCCCCGGGACCCTGTTGGCAGTCAACCGGGTTATGTCGGATTCTTATACACAAAACCCCCAACGGCCGTTAAATCAGTACATAAGAAGGAGACCTGGGCTATCCGGTGGGATCTGCACCAAGATCCCTCAGAGGCTTGCCTTTGAGCCCGCCACCAGGGGGCACAATAAAACCACCCGAAAAACTATAATCGTGCTCAAAGATACGGGGATCGCGGGGGAAACCTCCAATAATCCCCCAGGATCCTGCGGGCGATCCACTGCGGTATGTGTCCCTCACGGCTGTCCACACAAAAGAGGGGGGCTGCACCGTGTACCCCTCAGTGCAAGGCAAGGGCCTTTGAAGCCGCTGCCGGGGGCGCATTATAGCCCCCCGGGAATTGGTCACCGTTGTCACAGTTAAGGGGTGGCGGGGGAAACATCCAATATGTCCCCGGGATCCCGTGGGGAAGTCAACCTGGGTATTTGGGATTCTTACCCACTAAAACTCCCGTGGCTGTCACATCGGCACATGAGAGGGAAACCTGGGTTCTCGGGTGGGATCTGCACCTGGTGTCCCTCAGTGCCTGGCCTTTGAGTCCGCCGACGGGGGGCAAGCATATTATATCCCAGATTTACCTTATATTATATGGAATGATAATGATATATAGAATGTCTTACTTGATTGTTAAGTATGTAGGTACCTCTTTAGGTTTAGTCATGGTAAACTAATTAAATTTATTTACTTAGATAAAACTTCTAAATAAATTCATTTAATATATAAACCTTCAGTGAAAAATTTAAAAAAAAGACAAAATGATCAAAAATAAAATGTTTAAAAGTACACAAAAAAAATCCCAAAGAGAGATTTGAACCCGGACCCTGCTGTGCTTAGAAGACGCTTCCGTAACCTCCAGACCACGGCTACTCTCTATTATTCGAATTACTTGATCATATTCTTGTTATATGTCTGCTCAGTCCCTAATGCATGTAGCGTGATATTTTACCTTAGATCCAATTGTACAAAAATTAAGTTTCCACTAATAACTAAATCATAACATTAGAGAGAAGTTAACACGTACGCATGATTTTAAATTTTTAAAAATCATTAAATATAAAAAATATATTAGAGATAAAAAGTGCCGGAGTCAATATGAGTTAAATATTTAAAACATCGAATCTTAATATAAATAAAAAAATCAAAAACAAAGTTTAATAATACAAAAAAAAATCCGATCAGGGGTAGCGAACCCGGACAGTCCGTAATTAGAGGACGCCTCCGTAACCACTTAGCCAAGGAACTTTTATTTAATCATTCAAATTATCGTATCTTATTGTTGTAATATATTTCTACTGCCATCGGTTGAGTAATAATACTTATTTTTTACCCTGTAAAGGGATAAATTATAAAAAATATGAAATACTAATTCAATTAATTTTCTTAACGAATGTCTGTGCAAAATTTCAAGTCAATAGAACCAAGGAATCGCGTTCTCCCATACAAACTTAGCCCCCCTGTTTGACCCCCTTAGAGGTTGAATTTCCCAAAATCCAGTCTTAGTGAGCACCTACGTCTTAAAAGGAACCCCCATGCAAAGTTTGAGACTCCTAGCACTTGTAGTTTCTGAGATTTCGTGATGAGTGGGTTTTTGTCTACTCTTTTATATAATAAGATTTAGTGGATTAAAAAAAAATATACATATTTAAAAAAAAATAAAAAAAATTAAAAAAAAACTACATATTATAATATATTATGTTAAACTAATACATATCTATTACCAAGAAAGTGAGAGAAGATCAATTTTTTTAAAGCTAATGTTCAAACTTAAGTGCATTTATTTGAATCATACTGTAAAAACTTCTACACTTGCCAACTCTGGACAAATTATAAAAGGAGGTCATTGGATGGTATTCGTGTACAATATAATAACATTTTCAGACACCTCATGGGTTTTAAATAGGTACTGTAGTGCCTCTAGCAAGTTTACGGAGGCGCGTCTGAACACGTTCAATGCCATTCAGAGAAGCTGAATTGCTTCATATATGGCCAGGGTTGGTCAGTGTAGAAACGGTATTATTAAAGAAATCGCGGACCGTTGGTCTATAACGAACATGTGTAGACGTTGGCGTGAAATAGCTGCTTAAAATTCTTTTTTTTACTGGAATGTCTGTTTTTTTTTGTTTAGTTTGGTTATTATTTATTTATTCTGTTTGGTTTCTTCCTTTTTTTTATCAATGTGTCTTTGTATTTTTTTTGTATGGATCAAGAGTCTGAAATAAACGTATATTATTATTAAATACATTGGTTTAATTAAAAGGCAGATGAAGTTCTCTTTTTATAAAAAAAAACTACGAATGTGTAGTTTTTTTTCTGTCTAAATTGTTCTTATTGTGCTTGTTTATCGTAAAGATTATATAATTAAATAATACCTGAAAATTGTTTTGGGTGAAGTATATAATATATTTTTTTTTACTAGGTGGTAGGTTCCTTGTGCAAGGAACCGTCCAGGTAGGTACCACCGCAGTGTCAGATATTCTGCCGCCAAGCAGCAGTGTGTAAGCATTGCTGTGTTCCGGCGTGAAGGGCACTGTAGCTGGTGAAATTACTGGACACAAAGACTTAATATCTAATGTCTTAAGGGTCGGCAACGCGCTAGTGATTCTTCTGGTGTTGCTAGCGTCTATAGGCTACGGTGGCTGCTTACCATCAGGTGGGCCGTACGCTTGCTTGCCACCTTGGTAGTATAAAAAAAAAAAAATATATTTCATTCAACTTCTTGATTATGTATTTGCATTTCAAAGTTCTTAAGCGATTTTACCATTATTCAGAAGGATTAGTCAAATCCTGGTGACTTAGATGCAAAGCGAACTTGTTTTTTTATAAAGTACCTACTGGGTATTAGTTTATACATACTTATATGTATATCAACATAATAACAACGACATCTATAATACCGCAATAGCAGTATGTGATATTTGTAAAAGGGTTAAGGTTGAAACTCAGACGGTTTTGTTACCATAACCGTAACGTGACCAAAAAGATTCAGCTTTACAAATCAAACACAAAAAAAAGGGGAAACAAATTATATTTTGATACATTTGGAATGTTGTTACAACATTTAATGTTGTTAAGTTAAAAATAAAACTTGTGATTACTAAGTAATTCGATGTTATGGTAATTTTAACAAACCCGTGTATTTGAACTACATAAAATATATTTCATTTTTCAAAAAAATTAAGCTAGTGAACCTTATTTTTGGCCCACTGTGCATCGATGACAGCAGTCGCTAAAACGCGGTGCAGCATTGATGCGGTTGCTAAAACGCGCGACTCCGATACAGCGACCGAGCGCAAGGAGTAGCTCAATGGTCGCTAATGAGTTGCTAAAACGCGATGCAGTCGCAAAGTTGCCAGTCGTTGCAGCTAGAAAACGCTAGTGGGCGGAGGCCCTTAGGTATAAGATCATGAAAATAAGATAAGTAAGTACCTACTTATTCGACCATTTGACTAGTAACAGTCTAATGAAATGTTTGTGCCTTTGATTATATATGTTTGTGCCTATACACAGTGTTTCTTTATAAGATCAAATTCTGAACAATAAATGTATGAAAATATTCACCCCTACCTTTTTTTGGCCGGTCATCGCACCGTTTGGCCATCATCCTGGTGTTCATACTTTTTTGTTCCAAATCTTGTAAAGAAAAACAGTTTATACTAACCACGGGTAACACAGCTACAAATTAAATATAATGTACCTACCTAATAGATAGATAAAAACATATATTTTAGCGTCATCCCAAAGCAAACAAAATACATAATATATACCTATATAATAATTATACCTAATTAGTCTAAGCGCAGATTCATTTTGCCTGGAATCTGGATTATTCGATAACGGAATAAAACCTAAGCAAAGTACAACATTACTTACGACGTAACATATTTACTTACTTACCTTACATATGTACTTAGGTAAGTACTTAAGTTATAAAATTCATAGACAAAATAAATATTCCTTACAAAATTGATATTTAATTCCAATGCATTAACATCACGTCTTCTTCGAAATATGTAATCCATTCCGCTCGCAAAATTGCGGGGCATCAAATTTTGTAAGAAATCTCGTTACCTCGTCGTTCTGTTACATAAAGTGTGCCTACACAAATATGTTGAGATGGAGATTTATACGCGTATGATGTGGAAATGAAAGAGTAATTTTCTACCCCGTCTCGCGTAACCGAGTGTAATCTTATTACTATTTATGTAAATATGATGTGTAATTTTACAACGCGAAAGATCGCAAGTCAGGTAGGTACCTACATACCGTTAGTCCACCCCACCTGTTGGGCACTACAGAAGTTACTAGATTTAAGGGTAAATTGTATAATAATAGGTATGACAGAAACGCTTGAAAGCACGGACATTTTCAGAGTCGCCAACAAGGTCCGAGTTATATTTATTACTAGCTGACCCACGCAGCTCCGCCCGCGCTGTGTTTACGTTAACTAAACTTTCAATAATATACATTCGCATAGAATACAAAACCTCCTTTTTTAAAGTCGGTTAAAAACTTGGACCCACTTTGTACTTGCCCTCCGAAGCACGGAGACGTTTAGTTCAAATGGCGTTAAACGGTCACCCATCTATTTAATGACCTTACCTAACGTTGCTTAACCTGATCGATTTCCAAACATTGTTAACAACTGTCTATGAATGTTCCCTTACAAATATTTATTATGATTATAATGAAAAATTGATAAAATCGGACCAAGCGTATAACCAAGTACCCATTTTGACTTTAATCCCCTCTCCCAAAAGAACCGTGCTAGATTACGGGATAATAAGTATCCTATGTCCTACCTCGTAGTAAGATCTCAAATCATGCCAAGTTTAGTTTCAATCCATCCAGTAGTTTCGGCGTGATGCTCAGCCGAGATACAGACAGACAGACAGACAGACAATAAAAAAAATATATTTTAGGCCTCAGTATCGGTTATAGAATGCCCTCTAAACATAATTTTCAAAATATCTTCAATGTACAGAATTGGACCTGTTACAGTTTTATTTATTTAAGTATTTATAAATTATAAATTTATCAAACATGGTTAGAGAAGTATAGGAGAATACAGGTACAAAGGCAGAGCTTATTTCTATAGAAATCTCTTCCAGCACGCCCAGGAGAGAAACGGTGAAAGAAAGAGATAGGGCGCAGTGTGTATAAAAATACACACTGCGCCCACAATACAATAAAATACGATAAAATACAATAAAATACAATAAAACGCAATAAAATACAATAAAATACGATAAAATACAATAAAATACGATAAAATAAAATACAATAAAGTACAATAAAATACAATAAAATAAAATGGCGTGTCCCTTATCATCAGGTGAACGTCTTATTTGCCTCATGACCTAATAAACCTAATAATACTTTTAAGTAAGTAAGTACTTACCTATATAAAAGTAATTCATTTATCAAAAAATAAATTAAAATAATTTTAATTGATTTATTTAATGTTTTGGTCAATATCTACGTATTACGTGTCATTAAATTCATTTTTGTTAAAAGAAAAATTACCCCAGACTTAAGATATATTCCCCCATTATTACCTAGCAACACCAGTCTAGTCGGACAATGTACAAATTGACGTAAAAACAATCGAGTTTTTATAATAATCCTTCACAGAATCTTAAGACTTATGAATGGAAAATTAAGTTAGGATCTTTATTAATTTTACTTAGTTAATATTTTCACGATTTGATTACACAATTCGGCATATTTTTTTTTTTTTGCGAGCGCAAACCATCGGTACAGTTCAAGTGATACTAAACAACCAAGTATACCAATTTGATGTTTTGGCCTGAGATTGTCAAACGTTTGAACATCGAACGTTCTATCTAGACGTATATTAATCAAAGGGTACAGTTTATACGAGCAATCCGACTGGAGTAGCATCTCAAGCTTACAGAAGATTGCAACAGAATCACGCCAGTTCAAGAAGGTATTATTATTTTCCCGCTGGTTGACAGACATGTTGGTAATTTAGCGACTTTGTCGTAAGAAATAACGAGTTTTGACAGACTTTTTTTGCGATATGTTTGTAGTATCCGAATAACTCCCACGTAACTCCCTTCTAAAACGTAGCAATTATACTCATTTACTCCCTTCCCTTTTGTTGCCGGCACATCTATGCGATAGGTTGCCTCCAAAGTGATTAAATAAAGGCCATTGAGCGGTGGAGCGGTTTTCATACAAAACTGTCATCTTTTCTAAAGCCGGGTCTGCTGCGCCAATTTTTGAACAAAACATGTTTAGTGAACATTGAACATTTCCCGTCCGCTGCGACATGTTCAGTAAACAATGTTTTTTAAACATCTATATCCGGAATTATTATTTTATTTTTGTTTTCATTTGAAGTAGCATTCCAAATCACGGGTCTTTCACGTATTAGGAACGCAATTAAATAACATTACTTATAGTATCTGGATTTCACTCTATAGTCCAACCAAAACAATATCCACGTGCAAAAAAATATTCCGGGCATAACGACATGATTCTTAAGAACCATGTCGCTAAGAAGTTCATGAAAATCGGTCCAGCCGTTTAAAGACCATCAGCTCTTTTCCGTGTCGAGGTAGGGATATTTCGTATACAGTAGACATTTTTCATGATCGCCATCGCCATTCCGTGTGCCCACCTTCGCGTTGAAGTCCCCCATAACAACGGTGAAGTGTGTTTTGGAGGTATGTATGGCTTCTGCTATCTCCTCATACATAGCCTCTACTTCATCGTCAGGGTGTGCCGAGGTCGGCGCATAAACCTGTATACCTTCAACGAATACCGACTGGTTATTCTGAGTATAAGGTACGCTACCCTGCTTGACACACTATCGACCTTTATAACGTTGTTCATGAGGGACTTACGGACGAGAAACGCAACACCACCCTGAGATTTTCGGTCTCCTTCCCGGAAGAAGAGCAAGTTGGGATGGATGGAAGAAAGATTTTTTCAAATCGGTTCATAATTGCCAGAGTTATGCGCGAACATACATAGAAAAATATATATATATACAGACGAATTGAGAACCTCCTCCTTTTTTGAAGTCGGTTAATAATAGAAAAGTATACAGCAGACCATTGTATTTCGCATTGGAAAATCAAAATATATATTTAATTTATTACGCAAGATATATAATATTAATACAGCAGCAATCGAATTAGAAAGGATTGGTTCAACATTTAAGATAGAAAAGGGGGGGGAACAATCAGGGTGACCCATTATCACCGAAACTCTACTAAAGTACGGTCGCCGAGCAGGAAGAATTTGGTACATTGACCTGTCATTACCTGTCTCTGTTGCTCTCGGGCAAAATCATAGATTTAAGATTTTTTTCACTACGTTCAAACAGATGAACATAGCGTGGGAAGGAGAAGTTCTAATCAAATACAAACTGCACGAGTGCAACAGAGGCAGAGATAAAATTCTTTTTTTTTATTCCGCATCACTTTTGACATTAGCCACTGCAACGCTGCCTCGCGGTCTGTTTACTGTCAAAGTAAATCATAATAATTTAGCACGATCTCAAATTTCTAATATGAAATATCATTGTTCCATTAGGGTGGCTTGTGCCAATAAGTGTATGTGATGTTACAAATCGTAATAAAACGAATAAGTAAACATTTCATAGGTAATTGATTACTATTCCTGACTGCATTTTTGCTTGCTATATTTTTATGGTTTTGGTTGAAACTTTGGTTGAAAATCGTAATAATATCGTAGAATACATGTTTTTCTTCAAACTGATCATAATTTATTACTTCTATAAGAAGAATAGCTGGATATTTTGTGTAAAATGTAAATCGATTTGTTTACAATAGGGCTTGAAAAAGTCCTGACGTCATGAGTATCGATATCGATAATAAAGCAAATAGTTTTAATAGAACAAATATAAATGCTACGTCTTTTTGTTTTAGTTTCAAGGAGTTTATATTTATTCGGTATAAAAATATTTTGCCGTCTCTATATTCTTTATGTAAATTGATATGATAATTCAAATGTATTCAGATTATCAAAATAATTCTTTGTTATGACAAAAATAGATGCGGATTAAAGACGAGGATGGGTGGAATCCCTACATTATTCCAGTGTCTGTGATAAAGATTTTGATTTCTGTCTGTGATATCCATCCATATCATCGGTTCTACAGCCAATATGACCAGCCACTCCAGTCTGGTAATTCGTTGACCTACGTCGGCAAGTTTGATTCTCTGGTGATAACATTTCTTATTCGATCCTTCACAACAAATAATTTACTTCGTGTTCATGTGGTTTAAATAATATTAAGATGTTACCAGATAAAACGTGCTCTATTACTGTCGTCACCAAGAAGCTGAAGTATATATTTAGAATATATTTTTATGAATGTTGAAATAAGTAAGGTAAGGTGCTAACATACTTTACTGTCGGACAAACAAACTGTATTTTTCTGACTTACTTTTATGCCCTACCTTTAAGACAGTAACGCCACTGGTACATTCACACTATAAGCTTATATAAAACAATGAATACATTAGCATAATTGCATATACAATCGAAAACAGGGGTGTAAAACCTTTGAATTGTTTTTTTTTTATCGACATCAAAACCTCATTGTCACTATGAAATAGTTCAGCTATTAAAGTATAAAGAAGGAGCAAACACAAACTCTCACAAACTTTCCTTTAAACAGTATAGGAAGCTTTCGAAAGAATGCTATATGCACATTTATAAATGCGTATGTATCTCTGTCTCTCTGTTGTCATCAATTTTCTTAATTGTATACGTGAGTAAAAGCGCGGGACGTCGCTAGTAGGGTTATTACAATTAGTTTTTCTAGGTAGCAACTAATAATTATTTTTTAGCACCTAGTTAAAGCCGATACCGGCTTTGAAAATGTTTAGAATATCTGACTTGGGGCAAGACTAACATACGTTTGTCTTGCCCCTGGTAAACTGATAGTCTTCCCCCACTTTGACATTTTTATATTATGGTTTTATTTTGTTAAATATTAAGGAAACTTATTTGTTTTATGTGATAATAACAAGATAATTTTAAACTCTATGTTGGTATGATGCTATTTACAGCAAAGATATCTCAATTTAACATTTAATATCACAAAGTTAATGTTTTTTTCAGATCCACCAACTAGCCTTTTTTTAATTTCTTACAGCTGACATTTTAATTGTGTGATATTGACCATATAGTTCAGCAGAAGTGACAACTGTGTTTTGAGCCGAGAACCATTTCATGATAACTGTTTTATCGACAAGTTAAATTGGAAAAAAACGCAGAATTTTTCGAGTTATTTGAAAGTGACAGTCTTACCCCGGTGACAGTCTTAGGTGGGGACCTTACCTTATGTATTTTACAATAGAAGTATATTGTTTGTCTTTATAATAATAACCTGGTACGATCCACACATGGTGGTCTGATCCCAAACAAGGCAGAGCCTTTACTATGGAAACCAGACAACTTTTACTAATACATACTCATATACTTTTTTTTGTAAATACATACTTAATAGATAAATAAAACCCAGACACCTGGTGGAAATCGAACCACCAGCTGGCTACCCAATAAGCCAGCCAGGATGTTGAACTATTAGACCAACACGTCCGCCAAATGTTTTGGTTTTATACTATTTAGAAATATTGCATACTTCTCAAGGATCTCAGGGGATACTCCTTCACCCATACTGAAAAACGTTAATAATTATTGTTTATAATGCATGCTGATTTGAGTAATTTTATCATGCGTAACGATAACTTATTTACATGATCTAATTTACGATGTTTCAAGCAAAAAGAAACTAATTTTTTTGTTTAGAACGACTGTTTTACCACTTTTGACAATTTATCGTTATAAGATTTGCAATACTAAAGGTTATTAGTAACTTGTTATTAATCAACATCAATTTTAAATTAAACAGACTCAGAGTAATTAGAATGGAGCTAGTATCGCGTCGATTCCCCGAACAAATTTTTCGTGGCACTTTTGCGGGGTGCGGGAGGCGAAGAAAACACACACAGATACAATTTTACGCATACCCACACTATAATAAACTCGCAACACATTCAAAAAGTTACGCACACAAATAAAGAATGACCTGACCATATGACCAAAATTTGGCAGAGGGATTAGCGCATCATGATCTCTCCAGTGGTATCTCCTCTAAGTAAACAGATAATCGTGTAAATCTTCACACAAAATATCATCGATATCGATTACGCACGTAGTACTTTTTAACAACACTTTTTTTACACATAAACAATTCACTCACACATAGGTTTTTCTTTTTTGGTTTCATTTTTTATCGGACTATGTTTATCTTCTACATATAATATCTTTGGGCAAAATACAATCACACTCCCACAGATGCAATGACCGCGCGGCTGCATCTGTGCAAGCGTGACGCAACAACACATCCCACCCAGGAGCGACAGAGACAGGTAATGACAGGTCAACGTACCAAATTCTTTCTGCTCGGCGACCGTACTTTAGTACCCAAGAAAAAGTTTTCAGAAAGCAATCAGTGAGATGGGAAGAGCAAGGTATTGCACTTGGCGAGGCAAGATTAACGAATCTAAGATTCGCAGACGACATTGTTCTATTTTCTTCATGCGCTAAAAACTTAATGTAAATGCTGCAAGATTTGAGTTGTGCTAGCCTTGAGGTCTTTGACTAACATCTAGTAGTCCAAACTAAAGGTATGCCAACAAATATGGAGCGCAGTATTCTTGGTGTTAAATTACCGGATCATGTTCGAAACACCATAATGCGCTCCAAAACACAGATCACCGACGTAGCAGTAAAGGCTGCATGTCTGAAATGGGACTGGGTAGGTTATGTCGGACGAGCGAGCGACATTTTGGAGCCCCGACACAGCGACGCGAAAATGCGGCAGACCTCGAAAAAGATGGTGCGATGACCTAGATGCCTTCCTTGTGGATTGGCTGATAGAGGCGGGAAATAGACCAGGATGGAGGGAGGGAGGGGGCTCAAAGGAGCCCCCTGCCTGCCTGGTTCTGTCCCACTGCAGTGAACAGGCTGACATAATAATATTGTATGTTAGAAAATAAACTTCAGCAGGCTCTGTTCTTAACTTGCATAGTATTAAAATTATGATTTTTGTGGGCTTTTATGGGTATTCGGTGGGTTTTATTCTGAGGTTTTATTGTGAATTGAGTCTAAACTCAAAAAAAAATTTCACCCATTTCACTAAGGTGAAATGGGTGAAATTTTTCAAATGATTGCAAGCAATGCTTTACTCTATGATACATCTATGATAGATATGGTTCAATCATTAAAATAGACTAGACTCGGCCCCAATTTTGACAGTTCGCAGCTGGTGCTCAGTTTGTTTCTGTTATGGATTTTTGGGTTGTTTATAACGTAAATATTATATAAATTGTCGAATGAAAGCCGCGAGATATATAAAATTACATACGTATCCTCATTGTAATAAAATATTTTCCTCAATTCACAAAATGTTAAAGGTAAATGCGTTGTATTTATTCTGTCACAGTGCATAATGAAAAGCCAATTGTGTCAATTACAGCGTATTTTTGTGAAATCCTAGTTAGATTTGCTTAAAACTCATAATCGTAGATGGATTAAGTTCTGTGAAACCCATATGATTTGGAGTAACTTGTCAATTTCCAACATGGCTCACTCCAGTCATACAGAGTGGTAGGTACTTTTGCCTATAACGCGATATAGTGTAATACGACTAACGACGTAGCGGCACTAATCAAGTTTACTTCTAATCTTTATGAAAATAACATGATCTACATACTGAATGTTTTGCATTTAAGAAACATAAGTAGTTTCATCTCAACATTTATCCCTATATGACAATAAATGGGTAGTCACATCAAGTATTAGATAACAAATAACATGACTGAAGAGAGTATTTTTTATTATTTCAGATTCACTCCCTTCATGATAACCCCATGATTACTTAGTTATCCAGGTAATAAACACAAAATTAACCTATCCTACTTGATTAAGTTACTCACTACACCTATCAATACCTGCTTTTAATTTGATGCTTTGTTATTATAGATAACATAAATTGTCATTATTGTACAATTTTTAGTAATTCTTGAGGTTTATTGTGTATTTCTTTATTAACACTCCATAGTTACTGAATATTAAGGTATTGAGTTATTATGTACCTAGTACTTAATATCTCAATGTGTTAAGATAACAATAAGTACAACACTTGAGTGATGATAACCTAATGGTTATAGGTGTCAAGATAGAATTTCATAAGGCATAGGTTAATACCCACCTCAGTCTGGTAGAATTATAGTAGGATTTAGAAATATCTTTTACAGATTTGAAATCACAGACCATTTAACCATAACACTTTGACTTGCAATACAATATCAGCATTTAAAATAATCATCTTCATCATACGGGCGTTATCCACAAGTTGATGTCAATGCGACGTTTCGCATGTTAGAATGATTCAATCGGGATCATTGGCCATTAAGTGGTTAAAATAATCAAATTATACTTTTAAATGTTGTGTCCTTCTTCCTCAAACAAAGGCTAAAACACAATGTATAGTACTTGCCATCGTTATACCTTAATAAAATATTTGTTTTTAAAGATATACTGTAATTTGTGTGTTAAAAGTTGAATGAATGTTGTGTTGAGTACCCAATGCATGTGTAACACTGCAAAAAACTAACAACTAATTAAATATTAAAACATCATCATAGGTGCTACAGATATGAATATTTACCATCGTCTTCTTCATTGTATGGGCGTTGTCCACAAATTGACGTCTATTGTGACTTTTCTGTGTGAGGTTAGAGGTTGTTCATTCCAGCCATCCTAACTCCAATAGGAAGTTTCCCAGCCACTTGATACCAGTGAAACATATTGGGTTATATTTATTTAATGTTCATGATTCTTTTGAGCCCTGTGATGCATTCATTATATTCATATCATATATGAAATATGTATATCAGACAACCTTGTAATAAATAAGTAAGTTTATAATTATTGTTTTCATAATTTTACACATGGATTTTGAAGTTGGTTAAAGGACAACTTCTCATTTATAGGTCTTGTTATGCATACAGCCATCCTTCTCAGTACTGGGTGCAACAATATATAGGTATATTGGTGACTGGGTGCCAAAGTGCCCAGAATGCTGGCAAAATAATTGCAACATTAAGTTTTTGACGAAAAGGCTTGCATTACGGTCTCCAAACGTTCTTACAAAATGTGGAGCATTAGTTGGGCTCCCAGCTCCATTGAACTGTGGTTTCTGCCTAAAATATTGTATCAAACATAATAAATTTGTTATATTATTGACGACTGATGGCCATAGTATTATATTTTATCATTTCAACTAACATTCTAACAAAACAAAATTATTTATGTTTAATTTAACAAGTTATGTTCTATTAATTAGTGATAATATAATTGAAGTCTTTTTTTTTCTTTTACTTTAGGATAATGGACCCCGTTATAGACAATGAATGGCTTGCCTGTAAAAATGAACCAATTGACGATATGCCAATTGTGGGCAATATTGCTCGTAGCTGGCAGTGGCGAGAATATGGAATTAACCCCCCACACCATCCTCCAAACAAGGCTGTTCTTGAGAACATTGCCGAAGATATACTTGTCCAGAAACCACTAAAAATTAGAGTATGTACTACTGCTCACATACATTAGTTTACCTTATTTAAAGGAGTTACAGAGGTGTCACTAATATTTTTATTGTATTTTCAGTCCTTTGATTTGCCCAGCTATCCTAGATCAACATTTTTAATGGTTTTCAGTCCTGATGGGTGAGTTTAATTCCATACATGAACCGTAACTTTTACAGGGTTGTAAGGGAAAGTCCAGGACCTGTTCATCAGTGGTCAGGCACTGTAGCTCATGAAGTTACTGGGCTCAAGAGATTAAATAACTACTTAATGTGTCAGTGACAAGCATGCATCTGTTGATGGGCAGTCGTGTTGCTTAAGCAGGCCAACATTCTCCATGTCTTCTTGTGGCTTTAAACATAGTTTTAGAGTTTTCAGAGAATTGTAGATGGTAAATATTAAATATTATTCAATTTAGTGACGAGACAAACTAGATGTTCTCCTGATGGAAAGTGATATGCCTGCTTTTGCAGCTGTATACTGCATTGCACTGCCGCTAGTCACCTAAGACTTTAGTTATTAAATGCGCGAGGACATTGCGCCACCCACCCCCGCCAACGTACCTGCGACCATCTGCTTGCCACGCGTTGATCCATCCGTGATGGACGACATTTCACTTTTTGGCACTAAACCGGCCCTATATTTTCGTCCACGTCCACTGCTGAACAAAGGCCTCTCCATTAGAAGGGAGTCAAAGGAGGTTGCCTTAATCCCCACTCTTGGCAGGCGGCTTGGGGATTGCAGCATAGGTTTTTAGTTAATCCAATAAAAAGACGCTGCTGTCCTCTTCTTGTTTTCCCTTAGTCGCCTTTTACGGACACCCAATGGGAGGAGATGGGTGGGTGCTTTTATTACCCGGACACCCCACCAGTAATATTTTAATGCAGTCCACGAATTTTATTTCACGACCCTAATATGCTATCATCACAGAGTCTTCAAACAGTCCAACCTGTATAACCTTAGTTACATTTAATTCTGTTACAGGACTAAAGTAGCTTCAACTCACGGGAACCACAATGTGTATGTGTCTGAGTTGGCGAGTGGTAAACATGTGCGGATACTGAAGGGCCATCCGCGAACGCCGTGGTGCATTGCGTTCCACCCCTCTCATCCACTGCTCATTGGCTCTGGCTGTCTCGGAGGACAGGTCAGGGTTTGGGACATAGCCAGTGTGAGTATTACAATAACAATTACACACAGGTATTGTCAATAGCTGATAATAATAGAATGCCTTTTTGTATACCAATGTCCTGGCACTGGCGGTCCGAGGGGGGGTCGTAGGGGTCATGACCCCCCCCCCCCCCAAATCCATATTCGTACACAGCAAAATTGGGTAGCAATTAACCCTAACCTAGTCTAGGTACAATACCAACGGGACCGTCAAATGTGACCCCCCCCAAAATCGTTGGCTGAAACCGCGCCTGTGTCCTGGAGTGATCTCCTGTAACTATCCTGATATGTCTTATCTTGCCAGACAGTCTACCTCAATAAATATCCATGAATATATGACAGGCTCACTCTACGCGGTATTTAGTCGAAAAGTTTGTTTTGTACTACAATAGTTTCTTGTGTTCGAAATCAAAAATCGTATTGTTTAACCCCAAAACCCAATAATAACAATGAACTCAGGATACAGTACAGTGGTCAGTAGCCCTCTATCCACAACTGCACGGGAGGACCTATCTTTGTCTTACTCAAGCTACTTATCATTTTGCATTGATGTTATTAACTTTTCATTGATTCTCCACAGGGTGGCAGCGAGGTATGGAATGTT
Organism: Furcula furcula; assembly: GCA_911728495.1. NCBI lineage: Eukaryota > Metazoa > Arthropoda > Insecta > Lepidoptera > Notodontidae > Furcula > Furcula furcula. The sequence continues at coordinate 20,756,168 of OU452245.1, forward strand.
CGCAACGAAACAGTCGTAGCTTCGATTGCTTTCCATCCACGGGAGCAATTGCTTGTTATAGCCACATACAATGAGCTGTATTTCTGGGACTGGAGTCAGCCAGCACCGTTTACTAAAGTTTCCACTAATAATATCAATGAGAAAGTCAGGTATGTTTATTTTATAACGGATGAATCAGAAGTCGCAGATTTTATGTACTCTTCAGCAATATAACTGTTTATTAACTGAGATTGTGTTTTGACAAATATTGTATTGTATTGTATTCTTAGATTATGTATTTCAGATATGTGGCCTTTGACGCTCTCGGCTACAAACTTATCACGGGAATATCGCTGTGGACTTGTCCCGGTGGATCCGCAAATAATTCTTTACTACAACAGAACCCTCCAGTGGGCCCCTCGAATAGTCAGAGCAACAGTGGGAGGAGGGATGAACCTGACGATAGTCCGGGAGGCAGTAGACCGCAAGAAAGCCCCGGCTCCGCACAGGACATGATTGTGAATTCTTATCAGAACCTCGTGCAGCGATATGACAGCTTAGTGCGTAATTACCAAAGGCTGTTTATGGTGCGGCATCGTCTCACCAACACGCCACCGCCACCGAGCACGGTAGTTTTTATTATTTTTAATGACTATAAAATGTTGCAATGTTAAAATGTAGATGCGGTAACAGCTCAGTGGGCGAGCGCTTGCCTTGGAAACAAGGTGCGCAGGTTCGAACCCCGGCTCGCACCTATGATTTCTTCAATGAATCATGTGCGAATCGTCTGTGTACGATTGTTACTAGCTTTCGGTGAAGGAAAACATTGTGAGGAAACCTGCAAGTCTGAGAAAGCCTAACTAGCTCTCGAATGAAGTCCGCCAACCCGCACTTGGCCAGCGTGGTGGACTATGGCCTAAGCCCCCTCATCTTGAGGGGAGGCCCGTGCCCAGCAGTGGGACATAAACAAGGGCTGGTATTATTATTTTTATTATTATTATAAAATGTTTAGGTCGTTTTATCCGATATCGATTTTAATTACCAATAAGTAAGTTTTTAAATTCAAATTAGTGATAATACAAGTACCCGTGGGGTGCCGGGTTAGAATTGCATCCCCCCATCTCCTCTCGTTGGGTGTCGTAAGAGGCGACTAAGCGAGAACAGGAAGACGGGCAGCAGCGTCTTTCTTTCGGATTTATCTTCCACCTATACTGCGATCCCCAAGCCGCCTGTCAAGCGTGGGGATTATGGCAGTGGACGTCTTTTGTCTGCTAATGATAATACAATAAGACGTCCACCTTATGATAATTAATACTAGCCTATTCTCTGTCGAAACGCTCTTGACAGAGCGGTCGTTTACGTTATGTAGTGTCACTAGCCATCTCGCCATCTCTCCCTGATTACCGTCACCCTGGTGACGCGTCCGTCACGAGAGTTAGATGACCGCGTGCGCCAGTCTAGTACCTTCCACTCTATAAACGGATGCATTGCACTGCCTCTCGTCAACCCAGACATTAAAATATTTGGTCCCTTGTGCCCGGTAATTCAATAGTTACAGTGACACCGCAGTGTTTTCACATTGGTAGCAGAATATCTGACACTATACCTAGTGGTTACTCCATGGAATCATGGATCCACATTCCACAAGGCACAAAGAACCTACCATTTAATATGAAATATTTCAGAGCCTTTATGGGAGCGGATAAAGAAAAGCATGTTTATATTTCATACATTTCTTGTCTCGATATTAGATGACGTCTGACGCCGATGCGATATATAGCATCGGATAATGTAGATGTTCCTATACGTTAAATTGCAGATCGATCGCGGCACGGACCCGATGGAATCGGACGTATCCCCAGGTACATCTGGTTGGTCACGTAGCTCGCGGTCATCAACCATGTCTACTGCATTTGATGATGGTAAATATAACTATTTATAAGAATAATTAATTATTCACACAGAATAGTCTTCTTTCCGAAGCTTGATACAGCGACTGATCGGTTTACCGTTAGCTATTTAGTCACCAGCCATCTAATATAACTGTTTAGCTCGAGAGCGAGTTTCCTATAATCCCCTCCTGTAAGTTCTCCAATGCCATGCATCATAGAATCAATCGCTAAAACGCGTGATTTTGATAGAGCGTTCGAACTAGATTCGGCAAAATCGCTGATGTTAAAAGAATCACGTGTGCTACATCAAATTTGCTTAGGGTCTTGCACTAGTTAGATCGACCAGTACATAACTGAATGTATATCTCCGATGGCTAGGTATATGTATTTTTGTTTGGCACTCAAGTCTGCTCAAATTCAATAAACATGTAATTATAATTTCATACAAAGCAAAAAAAATTTTTAGCAAACCCAACGCCGGGTACTTCTCGACAAGATGCTGCGGACAGTGGAGAGGCTGAAAGCAGTAGTAGCCGTTTGCTCAATCTGGATGTTTTATCATTTGATAGTAATCCATCAGTCAGGTATGATAATTATATATTAATAAGAAAGAAAAGTAAGCTTTTCATATAACTAACATGTCGATGAATTTATTTGCAGTAATCAGACCTCATCACATCAAGAAAGATCTTTGTTTGGTTCGCGATCTTCGGCTTTTCAGCCTTTAAACGGAGCTGAGCGCACTTTCAGAACCGTGGACCAAAATGAACGTACAAGATTATTACCAAACCCTTTTTCGTCATCTAATGGCACCCCGCGACTGCAGCGAGCTTCATTGTCTGAAACCACGTCAGATTCAAATTCGACTAACGCATCACGCACTAGTATATTTACTTCATCGAGGCCTGGTTCTGGATTAGGCCGTGAATTTGCATTTCGTCGCAGGAACTTCTCTCCTTTACAAAGTCAAGATACCCTGCGAAGTGATAACATAACCACGGCCGCTGACAACGAGCAGTCTCCATCGACAACGAACCGTCCCTCACTACTGACTAGTACCGCGCCCGATAGCTCGCCATCGACCTCAGGCACTTCATCGCAGAGGCCCACGATGACCAACTCGTCGACTCAGATGAGTCCCGTCAGCGCGCCGGTTGACGCCCAGACTATAAACGAGAGTCTCGACTTAATACGCGATATTCTTCGAGATTCCGGCACAAGACTGTTGAATTTAATCACTAATATGTCTCTATCGACACTTGCCAGCGTGGAGCGCAGCATACCTCGTCGCGGTAGTAGCTCGCGTGCGCACTCCGATGACAGTGAGGGAGGCGGTCGTACCGCGCGTGGACGTCCACGCAATCGACTTCACGACATTTGGCTACGTGACCTACTGTCCTCTAGTTCTGACTCTGACAGTGACCAATCTCCCGAAGTGAACATATTCAGGACGAGAAATTCCACCTTTCAGGAAAACGAGTCTAGGGACGACGATCGACCTGCCGCTTCGACATCGTCGGAGCGACCGACTCTTCCCACCGACAGAATGGTATTCGAATTGGGTGATGAATCTCGTACGAGTAACGAGGTCCCGTCTAGAGATTCAAATGGGATAAACGTGTCGTTGTCAAACAACAGGTTTCGTGTGCGAACCCAAAGTGATTCAGTCACTGATGACGTCGGCGCATTTCCGACTTCCCCCAGAGATGAGAGTGCAACCACGGAAACCCCGATACAGAACCCGCCCGAATTTAATCCAGATAGACCTTCTACTAGCAGAGAAGACTTCTGGGCGAGAGGCAGTGTGGTCCCACCTGCTGAAGCTTACAGAAGAGTAAAGAGCGGAGTAAACGCCTTACAAAAACATACTATGCAACTATCTAATCTTTGGCTGCGTGAAAATCGCACCACAATGAGAGAATTACGCATCATGTGGGAGAATTTACGCCGACGTATACTCATGTTACACAGAGAAACTGGAAGTCAAGACGTGCCAAGTTATTACACGAGACCTCTTTTAGATAGATGCATGATGCTGACGGACATATCAGATAATTTGCCACGCTCTTCCAGAAATCCGCGAACCAATCCAAGGAACGAAGAAAATGATAGGAGTTCTACCGGAGGTCGTAATGCGCCTCCCAGTGCTGAAAACACTAGAAACTCCAACACTGCGTCAGAAACTGAACAGAACACACACACTGCTAATGAGAACAGGCCACCTCAGAGGGGCAGAGCTTCACAGCTAAGGTCTTCGGCAAGCATGAGATCTTCACCACCGTTTAGAAGGAGAATGCAATCGAGCTATCGGTGGCGCCCAGAAGATGAACTTAGAAGGCGATCACGTAATCCCGTGGCAAATCGTTTGTCTCCTCGGTATTCCTACAGGTCAAGTAGGGACTTCGCTCGTGCTATAGAAATTAGTGCTATTAGGCATGAAATTCGTATGCGAGCGATGCAAGTATTGTCTGTGATGTTCAATATGATGATGATGTGTCTAGAAGAACGTGGTCTAAGTCAACTGATCATTACAATGCTACGAACCCTCAAAAGGGCGTTAGCTTTAACTTGCTTAATATTTATGTCAAATCGAAATAGCGGACGTGCCGGTAACAGTACAGCCTCGACACCACAACGAGTGGATTCGCTGGATGTGGTAAGAATACAAAATGTTGACCACACGGGACCTGTCAATGTAGACGGACCCGACGAGCTTCAGGTCCCTAGCAACACTCAAGCCGTTAGAGAAGGAAATTCAATTACTCCACAGAATAGAAAGAAAGATAAAACAGTCAAAATTTCTACAGAATCCTTAAAACCGTCAACTTCTAAAGAAAGTGCCATTGAAAACGATACTAATAGTCCACAAAGAGATGATTCAATCCCCTCTAGCTCTTCGGCTAACTCTGTCTCACAAAGGTGGAGTAATCGTCTTGCAGTGCAGATTGCTGCTGCCAATAAAAATAATTCTGCAACTGCCAGAAATAGAAGAGAGCTTTACATCGAAAGCAAAAGACTAAAAGCTTTGCATAGAACAAACCCTACCGCACACCCACTCATCAAAAAGAGGGTTGTACCACCTGTTTCGAACTATAGAATACCGGTATTGCGTTTTTTACCTGACAGAGCTACTGTACCAAGATCAAGAATTCCTAGAACCGAATCCCAAAACAACGAACCCATTGCTGGGCCGTCGAATGCACCTCCATCCAACGAAAATTCCAATATTAACGAATCTCCCGGGAGTGAGATAAATGAGTTCGAGCATAGAGTCAATTTTATTCGAATAGCTCACATGCAAGCGATTAGATTGAGAAATGCGGCAAGAAATAGATTTAGGCGGCTACAGACAATTCGTTTGTATACGCCGTCCTCGGTTCGCGAAATGTTTACTCTCCATTCGAACAACGGAGACGGCCAATCGGAGAACCGTCCCCCGGCACAACCAAACCAAGATGGCGCCAATCGACACCCTTTGGCAATGTTTCGACCGCACATCTTGACACCCCGCGGCGATTTGAACAGGCCGGACGAGAACGGTCAATTTCACACCGTGCTCAATAATGTAGCCATGCCCCTGATGCAAATGAGTGATGTTCCCGCCAGCGCTGAGGCACAGGGTGCTGAACCACAGAGACTGCCCAGGATACACGAGTACCTACAACCCATCATACTAGCTCAGGTTAGTTCATTGTGCCCATCGATATAATATACAAATTTATTTTTGCCGATAGGAGTGTCGCTACTGTCTATATGAAACTGTCAAACTACAAGTCATTATCATTATAAAATCGTTAGTTCACGTTTCCGCCACCAGCACAGATAAGTTTGCAACCTCGGCGACCACATTTTAGATGTCGTTTAATAACCGTAAAGCTTAGTCGGATACAGTTATTAAAAGCACTATGGTGTGTCCAGAACGCGATGGTGGTGGACGAGGATGGTGGTGGTGGTGGTGCGGGCGGGGCGGCGGCGGGCGAGGGTGCGGGGGCGGCGGGCGGGGGCGCGGGGGCGGGGGTGAGGCGCCTCGGCGGCATGGCGGGGCTGCTGGACGCCGGCATCATATCGGAGGCTCTGCCCGCGCCCTCGCACCGCGTGCAGGCCTGGGACTTCACCACCGGGGACACGCCGCAGATCTCAGACAGTGAGTGGCCACCCAAGAATTTGCACATTATGTCTTACATACAGCCAAGATGGGTAACTTTGAACACTTTTCTCAGATCTTTATGGATACTGAAAAATAAATGCATTGGTTGGGCCATGTTAGGTGTTCTTGCATACTCAAAATTTTAATAATATAACAATTAGGATGATTGAGATAAAGAAATTTTTGAGAAATTAACATTTTTGTGACCATTGATCATCATCAAACTTCGAACTGAGTTATCTGGGACTACTTAAATCCATAGCAATTCACTACCTTTTTGGTATGGGTAAGATTGAACAACAGAAAATCCGCAAAATTTTTGAAAACTTATGCGCATATGACATTTAGAACATTATATGTTACGTTTCAAGTAATTATACTAAATGTTTGAAGAAAAACAAATATGAATCTTATAATCAGTTTTATTCAAAGTTCACGGAAATTCAGTTTCCCAACTTGACTGTACCTAGAATGCTGTCTGCATATAATTATCAAAAAAAAAATTACAGGGTTGATTAAACGAACGGGACACTGAGGGGCAATTCACTGAAAAGAAACATTATTTTATTTTCTTAAATAATAATCCGGGACTCGAAACAACTAAAAATGCAAAAAATAGACAACCACTATTTTATTGGATTAATCGATAGGATAAATGATAAGGATAGGGACTCGAATAAACTTTGTATCTTAGAATTAAGAAAGAGATTGAAATTTAACAATTTATACAAACAAAAATAACCAATTAAACATTTCTTCTTATACACTCCTTTGCAAAAAAAAACGGGCGGTTTTGATTTTTCTACATTATTGGTAATAATTTAGTTCGAAGGAGGTTTTAATAGCCATACTATGTTACTGGCACTTAATAAACAGTCTGCGTATGAAAAAAGTTCATTCCAAATATGAAACCTTTGTTTTTAAAAATAATAATCCCTTTGGGGAAACTTGGTCGTGGCGGGAGTATTTTTTATTTGAAAAATAATTTTATTAATACACACATCAAAAGTGTCTAGGGATCAACATATATTTTTGCAATAACTTTTCTCCTGATTGATATTAATTAAAATTTTCTTTAAGGATTCATCAAATAAAGTGTTTTCGTTTGTCACAGTAACGATTAACCAAGTCACCTTTGCATTAATAAAGAAATTTGCCATTTTCCTAATAAAGGGATTTTTGACATTTGAACCACTAACACAAAAGTTCGAAAAAAAGACTGAAATAACAGTTTTCTTTAAAATTTTATTGGGTAACTTAAACAATTAATAATCCGTGTTTCTACCGCGAACACTAACAACACAAGAACATCGGTTTGGCATACTCAAAATGAGTTCATCCAAATCACGCTGTGGAATGGCCGCCCATGTTCGTTGCAACAACAAAAAAAGGTCTTCTTGCGACTGGATACCCTCCATATTCGGCAGAGCTCTTCTCTGTAGCATATCCCATGCATGCTCAATCGGGTTCAAGTCTGGCTACTGAGCAGGCCAGGGCAGGACATTGATGTTAGCTGCGGCGAGAGTCTGTCTTACAACTCTTGCGGTGTGCGGTCGTGCATTATCATGCATTAACTGAAATAAGGGACCGATTTGCACTTGTAGAGGAACGATGACGTCAGATACAATCGTCTCAGCATAAATTTGAGCGTTGAGGTTGCCTCTGATCCATATCAACTCAGTTCTTCCGCCGATCCAAATACCCGCCCATACCATGATGGTTCCACCACTATAAGGATGGACTTCCTGGCAGGATTTTAATCGCTGTTGGCGTCCAGGGGTTCTCCAGTGTCGTATACGTCTTGTATCCGGTCTCATACCAAAACGAGACTCATCAGAAAAGCACACGAAACGCCATTGTTCTTCTGCCCAATTTCTGTGTTCAAGAGCCCATTGATATCGAATCCTACGATTGTGCATTGCTATAGGTGGTACCCGTAGCGGTCTTCGGGAATGAAGGTTCACTTCATGCAAGCGGTTTCTGACTTTTTGGTCGCTAATTAAGTTCCCTGAAGAGTGATGAAGCCTCACGGCTAACATCATGGCAGTTATTGTTGGAGCTCTTCGAGTTAAGATTTGAATATATCGGTCTTGTCTCCGTGTGGTGCAGCGATACCGTCCTCCATGGCGCTCAGCCACGGTACCAGTGCTTCGGTAACGTGTCCAAAGTCGACTGATAACACTCTGACTTGTATTCAGAGCTAAAGCCACAGTACGTTGCCGGGAACCAGCTTCTATCATTCCCACGGCTCTGAGCATTTCTTCCCTGCTTAAATGACGTCGCCGCTCCATAATAACGTTGGTTTTAATCAGTAGTAGGGAAACAGTAGCACTAATAATGTCTTCAATGCGTTGTATGTTTTTATAGGGAAAATATTGACAGCTGATTTTCATCTTTTACTCGAATTTGATTCACAGTTCCTGATTCAAATTATGAAATGCACCAAAAAGGATCCATATAAATTTATAAAATCATAAATTTATTACAAAGCCACATCTCAATCTCAAGAAATCCGCTTAAAAATGCTTGATCCCTAGACACTTTTGATGTGTGTATTTAGTTTGAAAGTGATTTGTTTTATAGTAGTTAGTAGTATTATTTAATTTTGTATATATCCTTCTCTTATTCTTCTATTAGTAGGTAAGTTTTTTGTACATATTTATAGTTCTATAAGAAAATGAACGAGCCGCCTGACCCTGGGGGTGGCCCTCCGGTTGCTGCGTTTGTAACTGTGGAGCATTCGGAGTCAGGTATGGACACCGATTGCTCCACATCTAATAAAAACCCCAGAAAGAGGAGCTACGCAAAAAAAGTATGCAAGCATTGCAATAAAAAAAAAGAGTTAGTAAAATGGCTATTGACCCATCCAGAGAGTCCTGCAATTGTTCAGATATTGACTGCAATGTTGGCAATGACTTCAAGGTTCCGACATCTTCACCGATACCTTCTGAGACTTTGAAGGGAAATGATACATCCCACAAAGTCAAAACAATAGCCATAAAAAAAAATTATCTCTTTTACTTACTTTTCGCGGGTTTTCGGGTAAAAGGTAACTAAAATTAACTTGTTTATTTTTTAGTAGAATAATTTATGTTTGGCGCATAATCTGCCTTTTTGTGACTTAAAACAAATATCTTTGTGTCTATTGCAATGGCAGAAAAAGCAATAAGAGCTAGTAAAATTATAGCGCTGCTGAAAGAGGGGTGCAGCCAGTGTTACGTCTCACAGCGGTTAAACGTGAGTCGTTCAACCGTCCAAAGAACCTGGACTCGATACCAAGAAACAGGTTCCATTCATAGAAGGCAAGGTTCTTTTTAGTGACTCAGGCGCTGAGGAACTGCAAATGCAATTACATAGACCTCAAAAGAAACCTTGGAAGAGGTGCGAGGAACGCAAGTTAGCTTATGGACTGTGAGGAGGAGGCTTTTAGCTGCTGATATACGCAGTCAACGACCAGCGCGGGCCCCTAAGTTACTCCGTGAGCACCGCATTGCTCGATTGGGGTTCGCTAGAAATCGCCTATCTTGGACACTACGTAACTGGAGTAACGTACTCTTCTCGGATGAGGCTCGAATTTGTCTGCATGGTGAGGACCGACGTCGGCGAGTGTTACGAAGACCAGGAGAACGCTATGCCGACGTGTGTTTTGAAGAAATCACACGTTATGGTGGGGGGTCCGTTATGTTTTGGGCCATAAGTTCTAGCTGTCGTACTGAGATAATATTCATTGAAAATGGCTCACTAAATGCGCAAAGGTACATAACAGAAATCATTTGTCAACATGCACAACGCGCACTGGCTGTAATTGGTGAAGATGCCATTTACATGGACTCATTTAATGTTTAAATTAATTAATTTAAGGTAATTGTAAAAAAGTTGACAATATGTAAGTGCCCTCGTTAGGCCTATGCATAATAAAGATATTTTGAGTTTGAGTTTATTATTTAATGTCTTTTTTTATTAAAATTCCATAAAAAATCTCTTAGTCTTAATTTCACTATACCCATAAAAAAATTAATTTTAACACGGCTCTCTGTTTTCATTAACTGAAACACCGATTCCAGGATTTAAGTGTTAAAACCTATATTCTCATTGATAATAAGAAATTTCTAGTCATCTAAGCTAATGAAATACTAAAAATATTAATATTATCCATAGAAAAGCCAATGAATGTAAGGTGCCCGTTTTTTTTGCAAAGGAGTGTACATTTGTTCCACTATTGTACAGTTGCCGGCACATAACTTGGCAAGATGCGTAGAAGTCATCTTTTAGGTTTCTTTGGTAACCAAGAGGGACGCGAGGAATTACGTTACTATTAGTTAACCGGTCAAGCCTCGCGTCCCGTAACTCGTCCCGCTCGCTCCCGAGTACATTTGCGTGCACTAAAATAGTTCAGTTCAGTAATTACTTTTTCACAATATTTAACTTTATAATAAGTAGTTACATTTCATAAGTAAGTTTAACTGTATGAATTTCATTTATTACACTTTATTATATTTCAATCATTCCACTGTTTTTCTTCTTTTAATGACATGATTAAAAATATGTCAATAAAATTGCAATATACACACATCAAAAGTGTCTAGGGATCAACATATATTTTTGCAATAACTTTTCTCCTGATTGATATTAATTAAAATTTTCTTTAAGGATTCATCAAATAAAGTGTTTTCGTTTGTCACAGTAACGATAAACCAAGTCACCTTTGCATTAATAAAGAAATTTGCCATTTTCCTAATAAAGGGATTTTTGACATTTGAACCACTAACACAAAAGTTGAAAAAAAGACTGAAATAACAGTTTTCTTTAAAATTTTATTGGGTAACTTAAACAGTTAATAATCCGTGTTTCTACCGCGAACACTAACAACACAAGAACATCGGTTTGGCATACTCAAAATGAGTTCATCCAAATCACGCTGTGGAATGGCCGCCCATGTTCGTTGCAACAACAAAAAAAGGTCTTCTTGCGACTGGATACCCTCCATATTCGGCAGAGCTCTTCTCTGTAGCATATCCCATGCATGCTCAATCGGGTTCAAGTCTGGCGACTGAGCAGGCCAGGGCAGGACATTGATGTTAGCTGCGGCGAGAGTCTGTCTTACAACTCTTGCGGTGTGCGGTCGTGCATTATCATGCATTAACTGAAATAAGGGACCGATTTGCACTTGTAGAGGAACGATGACGTCTGATACAATCGTCTCAGCATAAATTTGAGCGTTGAGGTTGCCTCTGATCCAAATCAACTCAGTTCTTCCGCCGATCCAAATACCCGCCCATACCATGATGGTTCCACCACTATAAGGATGGACTTCCTGGCAGGATTTTAATCGCTGTTGGCGTCCAGGGGTTCTCCAGTGTCGTATACGTCTTGTATCCGGTCTCATACCAAAACGAGACTCATCAGAAAAGCACACGAAACGCCATTGTTCTTCTGCCCAATTTCTGTGTTCAAGAGCCCATTGATATCGAATCCTACGATTGTGCATTGCTATAGGTGGTACCCGTAGCGGTCTTCGGGAATGAAGGTTCACTTCATGCAAGCGGTTTCTGACTGTTTGGTCGCTAATTAAGTTCCCTGAAGAGTGATGAAGCCTCACGGCTAACATCATGGCAGTTATTGTTGGAGCTCTTCGAGTTAAGATTTGAATATATCGGTCTTGTCTCCGTGTGGTGCAGCGATACCGTCCTCCATGGCGCTCAGCCACGGTACCAGTGCTTCGGTAACGTGTCCAAAGTCGACTGATAACACTCTGACTTGTATTCAGAGCTAAAGCCACAGTACGTTGCCGGGAACCAGCTTCTATCATTCCCACGGCTCTGAGCATTTCTTCCCTGCTTAAATGACGTCGCCGCTCCATAATAACGTTGGTTTTAATCAGTAGTAGGGAAACAGTAGCACTAATAATGTCTTCAATGCGTTGTATGTTTTTATAGGGAAAATATTGACAGCTGATTTTCATCTTTTACTCGAATTTGATTCACAGTTCCTGATTCAAATTATGAAATGCACCAAAAAGGATCCATATAAATTTATAAAATCATAAATTTATTACAAAGCCACATCTCAATCTCAAGAAATCCGCTTAAAAATGCTTGATCCCTAGACACTTTTGATGTGTGTATTATATTGACCATGTTTTGTTGCAACTAAGTGCACTTGCGCGAACTTTCCCCCATTACGCCAAAACCTTGCCAAGTTACGTGCCGGCGACTGTATCTGTGTGGTACGTGTTAATCCGATTGAATTGTTAAATTTCAAGCACATCTTTAAATTTAAGTTATTTCTTCAATAAATTTCGATAACTTAATTATATACTTAATGTACTTCCCCTCCGTGTGCCGTGCGTTTGTTCCACCCTGTATTATTCTATGTCTATGAACTTACGTACGTACTATATTAGAATATTTTAATAATAAAGGAGAAATTATATAAAATAAATAACTAAAATCTATTTATGAAAGAGAAATCATCTGGTAGAAAGGGACAACTGCATAGACGGCTACAGTTATTGGTAGTGTGGTCACTGCAGTGTCAAAGACCACCGAACAATGGTCTGGTTCCCAATGCACCATAAGATAGGATCTACCTACTCGTTGTTTGGGATCAGATCAGATGTAAAGAAGCATTCAAATGCGAAATTTAAAATCATTTAAATACTAAACGCAACAGATTATCACATCATTGCATGATGCTATCACGTTTAACGCTTTTTTAAGAACTGGAACTGAAACCACTAATTCTCACCACTGTGACTGTTGTCAGCCAAGATCCAGAGCTGCCACCAGTGTTTTGAAACTGAGGTTTGTACCTCGGCAAGTCCTGGTGTGCTAAATCGAGGTCAGACCCTCTGCGAGTCCCGGGGAAATTCTAAATCTTGTTGGAATCTGCAACAAACTTAAAGATTAACGCTTATTAACCGACTTCATTTTATAATATTGCATCAGGTACGAAAAACGTCGTAGTACAGCGCTGCAGGATCCACAATGACGCTAGCATTGACATATCCAAGGACGGTCGCCTGCTCGTGGCCTTGCTCCCGGTGCCGAGATTGAGGAACACTAATCACTGGCTTGGTGAGTCGTCGAATAAAACATGTTATTTTATGTTGTATTACTGTTTGGCGCAATTGATTTGATGATCAAGCGTTTACTGATGATCAATTGATTAGATGAGGGTGAACGTTAGAATTAAAAATACATTAGGAAGCATTTATTTTTGAAGCCTTTTAATCCTTATAAATGCGGAAAAATCATGAACACCAAACGCAAAATTTAAACAAAACAGCGAAATCATGTCACTTATTTAATTAGCAAGGTCGTCATTAACCAATCTTTCCACTACGACATGTATACTACCGCGGCAATATTCATAGCGATTCTATAGGACTCTATATATAAACCACAGAACACACAAGTATCTACTATAGAATGCTTAATTCAAGTAAGAGCCTGTAGCCACGAGTAAGAACATGAAAATACATAAATATCAGGTACACGACAATAGGTACTATACCGTCAGCTGTATTTATCGACATTTGCGCTTGTGAGAGATCAAACTCATCACTATTTATCACTTACATATCAATATAACTCTTATAATATAACTTTAAATAGTTCAATTCACCTGCTTTTTAGAGGAAAATCTGCCTACGCTTTGTTTAATATATAAACTCTAAGATATAAACCCTGTGGGTAGGTGTGTATTCGTTGGAGTGGGCGCGGCTGGGGCAGTGCCTGCACACGGCGGTGCTGGAGCAAGCTGCCGTGTCGGTGGCGTTGTCGCCCACCGCGCGCCACCTGGCCGTGGGCCTGGGCTCGCGGCGCTTCACCTCCGCACCGCACAACAGGAACAACGTGTTCGCACTGCTTTACAGGCTCGAGCCGCTCGGTAAGCAACACCGTCTCACAATCTTCTTGCGATAATCGTATCATACGTCCATCGTAATAGGCATGATGACTGCAACACAATACCAATGAAACTGTGGTTATGAATATTAGAACAAATTGCATTGATTCCAAAAATGAATCTCATTTTTATGATAATAGAGAGATTTTCGTGATTTTTTAATATATAATTTACTAAAATACAGCTAATCGCCATTTTGTAATAAACACTGATTAGAGTGAATGACGTCATCCTAGTATAAACAAACAACTGTCAAACTGTCACTTTCTTCAATAAAATTCACTTTTATAGCTACAGACAGCTGTTTATTTATACCGTGGTGACGTCACAAAATGGCGCCATGCACAATATACACAGCAGGTATGCTAACACCAACTTCAATAATATTTTCGTTATTTTATGCTTTTTAGATAATTTACTTTGAAGTCGGTTTTTATTTTTTTTTAAATAGTTTTTTAGTTTATTAATCACTACTTGTTTATCAGGTTTGCCCGCGATCTTTGATCGGACGCGATATCTGCTAAGTTTCCTTTTTTTACAATATAGTGACGAGTCTGAGAGACTACAGCTCGTGACATTATTAAGAATCCTCCTGTGTCCGATAATTTCACCAGCTGCAGTGCCCTTCACACCGTAACACAGCAATGTTTACACACTTCTGCTTGGCGGTAGAATATCTGACATTGCAACGGCATCTACCTGGACGGTCCCTTACACAAGGGGCCTACCATCTAGTTGCTATCGCTCAATGTCTCGATTGGCAAATCTATAACATTTTCAGAGAGCTCGAGCCGAACCGGTCTGTCGCCCATTAAGGAATTGGAACAGAATTGGGAGCACGGTTTCACCAGCCTAAACTGCCTCCGCTGGGCGCCGCACGCGGGCCAAGGCCTCGTATACGCCAACAACACCGGCCAACTCATCATTATGAGCTAAGCAAGCGAGCGCAGATTATCTGCCGCGTTCACTGTCGACTGCCGCGTTCACTGTCGCCTGCCGCGTTCACTGTCGACTGCCGCGTTCACTGCCAAAACAACGTCATTGCACACGATTGTGGCAAATTTTACGAGAATCCCTTATTACTGAGAAACAAGTAACAGTTTTACTCTACTTACTATAATTTATCGGAGTAATATTAGTACTACAAATCTAATGTATTTATAAGTTGGACTATTGCAATGACGATTTTCAAACTCAGTGTTTGACAAAATATTTAATAATATGCAAAACCAATGCTCTACAAATTGTAATTGATCTCTGTTTAAATGTTTGTGTTGGAACTTATAGGTGTGATGCTATTATAATTTTTTTAACATCTACGGTTATAGTTCTAAGCCGAGTTGAGTTTTAATACATGATTTAACACTTTGTAAAATAATGCAAGAGACTTATGAGTGTTTAGTTAGATAACCGACGAATGGAAGAGTAGTAAATATTATCGAGTTTACTTAGATATTTATTGTTTAGGTTTAATTAAAAGATACTATATACCTACATCTATGTTTCTTTTATATTTTTATCACGCGTTATATTGGAATTCTGCCTTCACGGTGTGTTCCCACTTTACGAGATTATTCTGTCTTGACAATGTTACTTCTAAATTTCGACGCCTAATAAAAACTATCTTTAAATTGCAGGTTTTTTGTAAGTTCGTTTCAATTGAAAAACGTTTAATTTCCTACAAATTGTGTTATTTTATTACGTTTCTTGAAGTAGGCACTTGTTATTTTACTGGATGGTGTTTTTATTTGTAAAATATGGCTCAGAGAGGGCAGTGATATTTCCAGATAGTTCTTCCACTAATTTACATTATGCACTATATCGCGACTTCGTCGTGACACTCCTGCGGTGCATAGACGGAGGAAAAGTTAATAATATTTTATGCCCGCCGTTACAAGGTAACGTTGTTAAATTTTGATGAAGTGTCAAATATGATCTATTAAATTGGGCCTACTTTAGTAGGGATATAACATATAATATAAAATTGTCGTCCGTACGTACTGACTGATTGTCGACGAACTTAAAATTTGATTGAATTGAAATTTATACTGTTTTCCAGAGTTACCTTGTTTGCCTTGCCAGCGGCCTCCGTACCCCGTGAGAGTGTCACATGCTGTTGTAGAAATGTGATTCTTTTTTTAACCGACTTCAAAAAAGGAGGAGGTTCTCAATTCGTCTGTATATATTTTGTTTTCGTAGGAATATTACATCACTAGTTTTTTTTATTTCTGTTCCGTAGTTCCCTTTAGTTATATATATTTTATGTATAGATAACTCGTAGTAGATAAACACATTTTAGAACAATTTTAAATATGTGGATCGTTTGCGTCAGGAGAACTTATAATTATCCATCAACCCAACAGTCTTCATGGTATTTTAATAGGTAGTAAAATCATGATTTCTATAATTAAATGTAACAATTAGAGATGCAGATACTACTTACTACTACTACTACTTACTACTATTAAAAACTAGTACTAATAATAATATTACGTATGGTTAACCATGTAGGAACGTTCCGAATCACGCGTACAGACAGACGTACTTGCAAAGTATTGATAACTACTTAATTAAACAATTTCTTAAATATTTTTCGAATGCACTCATAGAAATTGAAAACTATATACCTACGTAGATATTGAAAAAAATAAGGAAGAAGGAACAAAGATAGATAGAGGTGACACAAAAGTTCCTAACACAAAATGTACTTACAAATACCAAGTAAATATACTTAGAAAGAAAGATATCTCTATCATACTAAAGAAAAATATCGGGTGTCTACTTGTATCGGAATGTCCCTATAACCGTATCGACAAAAAATATTTTCTATGTTCTTAGAGACTGATGACAAAATTCAACCAAGACATACTTGCTGTATTTTATTTGTCGAATCATAAATATCGTATGAGGAGGCTTAATAAAATAGTATCATGAAAAACATTGATTGTGTGTATATTTATATCAAATCTATAGTTAGGTACTGGAATAATGCAAGGGATGTCAGTTGAGTAATGTTATGTAAAAAGCTGTCTACCTTTCATGCAGATTCAAACGGACTTCATCTGTATTCCAAAAGTATAAGGTCTACATTTTCTTAAAAATATTGAGTCACGGTTGACAGATTAGTGTATAACAGTTATATTACTCCAGCCATGCGCTAGTGAATATTCTTACTACACTGGCTGTTCTCAACTAGGAGCCCTACCGCCAGATCTTATGACAGCGTGTTAAAGTAATCTTACTTTTACGTGGGTGAAACGCAGATATACGCAGTTTATAGCTCCGTCCCTTTCTCGCTATAAAATAATATTACAGTAACACTAATCTAGCAGAGGGCGGTAGACCTCAGGTCAACCGCATAGTATATATCATGGGGCGACTCGTCATTCATAGTTAATTAACTAAGACCCAATTCGAAGGTGCGATCCGAAAAAGGAGGTTATGAAAGGCTCCCTGAAATCAACTACTCGTGTTATAAAAATAGTATTGCAACTGGTTTCGATTCTAACAAAAACAACGGAAACTTAAATGACATAATGACTATAGTAATAGTTAAACTTCTTTAAATATGCAACTGTCCTGCCCTTTACATCAACTTTCAGGCAATGGTAGGTACAGGGGCTCTACCACAAACAATGTTATTATAATCTTATTTACAGAAATGTCAAAAAACGTAGCATAAAGCTCTCACTTTCGCAGATAGCAACAATAATGATTAAGGGACCGGATTTATAATTATGTAAATACATATTTTTAATTTCAATAGTTTTTGTTCAGTAAGCATGTTGTTTTCTTCACGAATATTTTGGCATATTTCAAAGATAAGTCCATATTTTTACAAAAATGAATATATTTCTGTGCAAATGGTAGAAAATACGCAGCAAAGTACTTACGATAAAAGTAGGTAATTCACAAAAAAAATGTTCATACGGGGTAGGAACAATTTGCGAATGAGCAAAATATTTATTATTCTGTAAATGTGTCGCATCGCAGTCACGGGTCGTTACAGTAAGCTATCGGCGCTTAATTCAGCACCTATTCACCTACTATTTTCCCCGTACATACACCTTTAAAAAATCACTGTCGCGAATAGCGGTCCGTCAGATTCGAACCCGCGACCTCTGGTTTGCACAGCAAGAGGTTTCCCACTGCGCCACCGAGGCTACAACTGGAGGCCAGTCACATACTGCTGTTGAAAGATTAATCAGCCAGTACCAAGCCTTATTTTGACCAAACAGAACGACCTTGAATTTTCATCCATCCATTCGTTCTAAGCGGAACATAAGCGCATAAACTTAACTATGCCTTTTTGCATTGGGGGTTACAAAACATGAGATGTGTACGTGTACTGCAACAACACAAATACTGAAAAGAACTGCCATATACCTGAAACTTATGGTTATTTTTAACTCCATATTTTACCATATTTTCTCTTTTTAGTCCATATTTTCATTTTTTTAGTCCATATTATATGTAAGTACTTACATATTTTGGAATTTTAAATACATATAAATCCGGTCCCTAATAATTATATTAGAGGTGGTGGTACAGCTCAACCTAGTAGAGTAGATAGTCTGTTTGATATGTTGGCGAAGACTATTGTAACCGTTAGAATCGCGATGCCATTTCAAATAATATGGTGGCGCCTATCGTCGCGTGACTGGTTAACAAACGGTACCCTCACTTGTCGTCCACGTAGCAAAAATAGTGAGAAAATGTACGTTGATGCAGTGAGTATTTGGTACATTGCATGGTCCTTTCCCAACCCAAATATCACATACCTACCATTATTTTCGATTATCGATGGTTAAAAATGTAAATCTGTGTAAATGTACATTCACATTACTCTCTAAGCTAAAAATAGCAATGAAATCATTTTCATACGGAAAAACGTCTGAACTTAGAGGAACACTAATTCGCATTGTATTTTGCGATTAATCGGTCGATTAAAAAAAATGTTACGGTAAGTTAACATAATGACGTCACATAATTAGTAAGTAGGTACATAGGTTAACTATAGGTACACGGAAACAAAAGTAAATGTAGGAATTTTTAGATTGTTATGCATTGGATTCCTGCAAACGGGCGATGGAAATAGTGGCATTTAGACCTGATCATAAAGGGGTTTTGGTAAAAGTGGCATGATTTTTTAATGTTATTGTGTTTATTTGTATCTGTTTTGAATCACAACTACTTAGCCAGGCGCGGTCGCAGCCGGATTGGGGAGGGTGGGTCTGTTTGGCGAGCACGTTGGGTCATCGTGGGTTCAATTCCCACCTTGTGTCTTGGTGTGTTATTTATGTATGTATGTATTTACACTCCCTCCCCTTCCCCCTAGATGAAGCTTCCAGACCCCTGCAGCTACGTTATTTCTTGCCTCGTTAGCGGGCGGGGTAACGATTGAGCAGGGGTGCGGTTAATAACCTTGGGCGGATGCCTCACTACCATACCTGCACTGAACTTTGACCCTGGCAACACACAGCATTCGCACGTTTAGGATCGACGAGATTTTCGAGCTGAAGGAAGAATTGAGCAAGTTGCGTAACGTTGGCATCTTGGTATTTTCTGGTAAAGGTGGATAGTGTTTCGAGCAGGGAAAAAATGATTTTCAACACACTTGCATTTTAATGCATTGAGGGTCATTTTTTAACCGACTTCAAAAAAGGAGGAGGTTATCAATTCGTCTGTATATATTTTTTTTTTTTTATGTATGTTCGCGCATAACTCTGGCAATTATTAACCGATTTGAAAAAATCTTTCTTCCATCCATTGATTGGGTCCCATAAAAAAATTATTGCTTAGTAATAAGTAGTTCCTAAAAAAACAAGAATGGTGACTGCGCACTGAGAGTTGCAAGAAAGCCTATATAGATGACGTTTTAGTCGCTCGGACTCGCTCGGTCGGACAAAAATGGTCATAACTCTGGCAAATATTTACCAATTTCAATGATTCTTTTTTTATTCGAAAGAAGAAACCACTGTATTGAATCTGTATGAATTTTATTACAACCGGATAAGAACTTCCTGGAGGACCATGAACGATGTGGAGGAATTTATCTGGTAAAAACCATAAAACTGATGTTCTCCATTACATTGCTCTGACAATTATGAACCGATTTCGATGATTCTTTTTTTATTCGAGAGAGTAAACTACTATGATGTTTCCATGCAAATTTCATTACGACCGGATATTATTTTCTGAAGAAACATGAATTATGTAAAACTATGTAGACGATAATGTGATCATAACCTACCTAGATAATTTTTCGGTTTTCGATGGTTCAATCTTTATATATGAAAATATCACTAAAAAGGTTAAAATAAAATCTTTTTAAAAAAAAATTGAACCGACTTCAATATCACTGAAAAGTATAAAATAATTTAAATATTATTGAAGTTGGTGCCAAATATACACAGCAGGTACGCTAACACCAACTTCAATAATATTTAAATTATTTTATACTTTTCAGTGATATTGAAGTCGGTTCAATTTTTTTTAAAAAAGATTTTATTTTCATAATAGTCATATGTTTTTATCATTTTATTATGTAGTAAACTTAAATTATTTTGTTTTTCCTCGCAAGTATGTTGAACAACGTCGTATGAAACTCGTGAGCTCTGCTCATTACACACTTGGCTAAATTACGCCTTCGCCTACGGCTCGGGCTGCAACCCACAGCCTCGTGTGTAGTGAGCAACTTAGCTGACTTGTATCATAATATACTATATCCTGGGCGGGAATCGAATCCATAACTTTTCGGTATCATCCAGCCGCTATACCAACGACGAGTCCGTGCCGTACGTAATGTTTGAAATAGATGCCTACTTATTATATAAAAAACTATACAGTTTTAACCATCGCGCCAAAGAGAATGGTGTTGTAACGTAACTGAACTGACGTCTACTGTCTGACTGGTTCATCTGTTTGTCACACCTATATATTTTAGTAACTACTGAAGCCCTCGTTTTGAAACTTGGAATAGTTTTAGATTTACCCAAAGTCATCGCAAATCAAAAAAAAAATATTTTGATATTTTTATGGGCGTCAAAATTTCAAAGTGAGAAGTAAGTAAGATATGAAAGGGCTTCATTTGCGCATTTTAAAACTGATTTTTATTTTGCCTCCACAAAATTCGGATATAATAATATCCGCTTATCTAGAACCAAACATGTTAGGGAACCCTCGGTACGCGAGTCCGACTTGCACTTGACCGGTAGGTATTTTTTTATTTACATAAATGGATTAACAAAGCAGCGCTGCAAATTTAAATTCACCCATAGGGTGTTACTTCAACTGTCTGTCTGTCGCATTTTCTGTATTCGCACTGATTAATACCTACTTAAACTATATGAATTTGGATTCATTTTAAATATTGTACCAAAAATCGCATTTTTTTTTTCAAAATAGGGTGTGTAAATTCGGGATGTAATCATCATTATCAGCAGCCGAAATACGTCCACTGCTGAACAAAAGGCCTCCCCCTTAGAAGGGAGGGGTTGCCATAATCCCCACGCTCGGCAGGCGGCTTGGGGATCGCAGTATACTTGGAAGATAAATACAAAAGAAAGACGCTGCTGCCCGTCTTCCTGTTCTCCCTTAGTCGCCTCTTACGACACCCAACGAGTGGAGGGGGGATGCAATTCTAACCCGGGACCCCTCGGGGAATGTAATACGAGGATGGAAAGCATGAAGTGACAGTTCTTTTAATTACCTTCACGTCTGATTAGGCGATTAGTAACCCATTTAATGGTTGACACGATTTCCTCATTGTTCCAGTAACTATATGTAGGTTACCTTTAGGTAATTATGGTTTTTTTTTCACGTTCTAATTTCTTACTGACCTACGTTTATATACCTACCGAATAGGAAATAAAAAACCTATTACAGGTTGGATACATTCTACATCGTTTTTCAAAATCATAATACACGACTCAATGCAACTATTTTTGACATTAATATACTAGTTAGGTTTTAGGGGTTTCCATACCTAATAATAGGTAAAACGGAACCGAACGAACGAGTAAAATAACTAAATTTAATACGAAAGGACTAATAGCCATCTTGGGTTCCTATTGTATGATTTTACCTTTGATTATATATACGTCACGTTATATATACGTATATATAATCAAAGGATTATACCTATTCATTGATATTCTGTTTCTATCTAAATATATGTGTCAGTTAACTTGTGATAATTTTAAGAATAGCTAAATACCTAGGTGATACCTACCTGTACAGTTTACATATATAAGCTACTATGTACAGATTTCTTGAGTCTGAATAAAACATTATAACTGCAATTAGTGTTTTAGAACAACCACGAAGTCATGATCATCGTCAGCCGGAAGACGTCCACTGCTGAACATAGGCCTCCCCCTTCGAACGGCACAATGAACGACAATTGGCTATTTGCATCCACCGGTTACCTGCGACGCGCACAATGTCGTCTGTCTACCTAATGGGAGGCCTACCTACGTTGCGTCTTCCGGTTCGTGGTCGCCACTCGAGAACCTTTCTTCCCCAACGGTTATCAGTTCTCCGAGAGATGTGGCCTGCCCATTACCACTTCAACTTGCAGATTTTAAGAGCTATGTCGGTGACCTATTCCGTCGCGCAAAGAACACACCACCAGCAACCACGAAGTACGACGACGTATTTGATGTTAAAGATAAAAAGTATGTAAAGGTAATATATGATAATGATATAAATATCATATTTATTCCGTTTCTATAGAATGTAATTGCAATAATGACGCTCACAAAATATTATACAATAAACATATGTTACAAAAATTTTGAAAACTTATACTTAGGTAAACTATAAAATTAAATAATACCTGTGTGTAGATTTTGAAAATATGTATTATTAAAATTAAAACATCCGAAATAGTACTTACTAAGCATATCTAACTTAAATATTTATGACATCAAAATATTTTCCCATGTTGACATTTTAATGATAACTTTTGTTGTAAAGAAAATACTGATAATAATAATAAATGATATAAAATATACTTTTCTACATGTTCAACAATTTATACCTCTGATAATGATTATGATGCAAAAAGCAACTTACATAATCCAATCATTGGAGGCCATTATAAAATGTCGTATATACAATATTCTCTTGCACAGGACTCCATTAAACTGCTCTATGTAATTATTAATCTGAGGAAATAATTAACTTCCGGAACTCGCTGGAAATGTGGCTATTTGATTGTGACTCCGCAGCAGTCACTAAACACGTCATAAACCTAAAAATGGTTTCAACAACTTACACAAGACATAAGTCAAACCATAAGTAACGCTAATACCTACGATTGTTTAGTAAAAATGTTAATTTGCTCGTAGCTCAAATATACTTTCCGACTCATCACAGACCATGTAAAAATCTATTTAGATTTCCAATATTTATTATATTACTGAACTTACCTTGCGGTGACGCACAACACCCTCTGGTGACTTAGAAGCATTTAAATATAATAGCATCTATAACTAACATCTTTTTGAGGAGGAAGTGGCGATATAATAAAATGCAATAGGTGTTAGTGTTCTGAGGGCTTGAGTTCTTTGATCTGCTTTATAAGGTAAGCTTTTTCATCGTTGAACTGCTCATCTTCAGAACGATCTGTGTGAAATTTGGTGAGGAAGTCCACAAGTTTGTCTTGATTCCTTAATAAGATATCCAATATTGGTTTTGGTTTATTAGGATTGGCTACAAATACCTGAAAAAATTGTGCTAATTAATAACTTAACTAATAAACTAATTTTAAACATATTATCTAGCCCTTTTTAATAGTCTGAAACATATAGGTTTAAGATAAATATATGGAAATACCTTAAAAACATGAAAAGCTTCAAATTGTATATTACGTGACTTCTCTTTAAGCATATTCATCATTAGTTTAAGATTGTCAGGATTAGTAATGTAACGTGTCATTATGGAGAAGTTGTGGCGGTCAAGTAGCAACTCCCCCAGGAGCTTCAAGCTCTGCCGTCGAGTCACATAGTTCTCAGAATTGAGCAAACGTTGATAATGACTGAACACTTTATCATAGTTAGTTTCTAGAAATTCAGCAGACAACATTTTGTGTCGCGTTAGCAATTCCTGAAAAAAAAAGGACAATGTTAACTGCAGTCTAACATTATTCATGACAGCAATTATTGGTTTTTATAAGAACAGAATAAAATCTAAACAATATTGGTTAAATAAATATTGAATTCAATGTTCTAATCTGATCAAAGGAGGAAGCACAAACTTTGACCGAGAGTGGAATATTATATAGGAGTTTTCAATGCCAATCTTCCTTTTCACAACACCTATCCTTCCCTTTCTTCCCTTATTCATGAGAACGCAATGGTCAATCATATAAATAATTTAATTGACCAAAATGGCGGCGATATGGTTCGCCACCCATCACGTCTCGTTTCTCACGGAGGCGAAAAGCGGCCCTTGGGCTCTGCCTACCCCTACGGGAAAAAGGCGTATTTTATGTATGTATGTATGTAGTTTTCAACGGAAACATACAAACCTTAAAAGTAGAAAAGGCATCTGAGGCAATATCAAAAGTTGAAACTTCCACATAACGGAAGAAATTGTAAAAATCATCAGAATACAACATTATTTTAGCCAAAGCCTCATATCTGGCACACTCACGTAGCATGGTGCCACAATTAGATGCTATCTCCTGATGTTCATATCTGAAACATTATGCAGTTATCAATTATTAACAATAAAATCAATTAATGTGTTAACCCTATCCTTTAGGATTTCAAAACATGAAGTAAAGTTTAATGTTAATAAAGACAGTTATATCAAAACACAGATAAGGCATATATTTACCCAGACATTAAAGTGAACAGTATTTCAGGCTTAGTGCATATATACTCCACTGTGGGTGACCTAGTTCCAATCTGACGTCTAAGCACATTGTTGAAAACTTGAGCAACATCCTTCTTGCCCTCAAAGTCGATGCGGTTCAGATTCTGCATAAATACACAAAAATATATACTCAAAAATTGAGATGTCAAGAACATTGTGGTTACAGGTAATTTAAAGTATCACATACCTGAATGAGGAGCAGAAGTAAGTTGGTATTGTATAGTTCCTGTGCTAGTTGTGCTACTATGATATCAGTTTGGGGCTCTGCATCAGAAGTGCCATACAGCATGTTCTTTATCAGGACCTAATGACACAGGATCAACATTTTTAATGAGTTCAGTATGTTCTCACTAATGTGTTCAGTATGATGCCCCATTGTAATGATGTTATGATTCACTCACCAAGTTCTTGCTCACATCTTCTTGAGCCTTTTCAGCTTTCTTATCGCCCCTTTCTAAAGCTGTGACTGCATCTTTCAAAGATCTCACAAGCTCCGCTGGGCTCTTTTGAGACTTACCAAAAAGAGGCATAGTATTTCGGTGATTCGGACAGCTGATTTAAAGCAATACTGTCTACATATGATTGTATCTGGAAACGACAAGGCAAAATGTACCTTTACTAAATAAAACGCTATGTTTTGAGAATATCTTCTAAACATTTTACGGTAATGAAAGAGAAGTGAAATCAGTCGTATTTAAAAAAATATGTTTGCCGACCTGATGTCTAGTCACTTAGCTCTAAGATATTGGAGTGTATTATTTAATTTACCGTATATTATTGTTATTCACGAATAGTACTAATAGTAACTCACTTTCTGATTATAATTACAATTTTCCCTATCAAGACGGACCACACAAAATGAACAGCTGTGATGTCAATATAAATATTGCCAGTCTTTAAAAAAGAAAATATCTTTATAGAGTAAAATCCAAATGTTAATACCATAGATTTAGGATTTTTCACATACCGATAATACCAAAGATATTATCTATAGCTCAGAGAAAGTACCAAAGGAGTTAGTATCGCGTCGATTCCCCGAACAAATTTATCGTGGCACTTTTGCGGGGTGCGGGAGGCGAAGTAAACACACACAGATACACTTTCACGCATACCCACACTATAATAAACTCGCAACACATTCAAAAATACACGCACACAAATAAAGAATGACCTGACCATATGACCAAAAATTTGGCAGAGGGGGTTAGCGCATCATGCTCTCTCCAGTGGTATCTCCTCTAAGATCGTAGACAGAATATAATACAGACATATACCAAGCGTGCCGCCGATAAGGACAGAAAAATAAGTACATACTAAATTTAGAGTTGCCACGTAAGGGAAATTTTACCCTTTGTGTAAAGCAAATACGGAGGTTGTTGTAAATTATATTTTCTTTCCTAACCAAAAACCACTTTTTTGACACAACATTTACTTTTCTTACATTATATCGTCTTAATCTATGACAGTCTGCAAAAAGTACGAAAGTGATTGTTATAATAATGTCCTCCTAGCCGAAACGACCACAGCGGCCAATCTTTCACAAGATCAGCCATGTACGCAGGAGATATTATAGTGCACAAGTGCTTGCGTAGACACAAGTGCACTCTCTCTTCCTTTATAAGGTACCTCTCATAATCCGATGGGACGGAAGACCGACACGACTGGGGAGAAGTTAAGCGCAGGACCGACTTTTTACATGCCCATCCCATGCATGTGTGGCGTATCTCGGATCACGGTTTCGGAACGCCAAAGGGGCTGTCAAAAAGATGACAGCGCGCTAGTATCTATGGCAGAGACATGTTTTAATTATTACGATTACTCCACTGTATTATAAGTTGTTCTCTCTCAATTTGATTATAAGTGTTTATTACCAAAGCTCGGCGTTTTAATTTGACGGACAGGAGTCGGACACACGTCCTATCGCAAATCCCGACACATGGATCATCTTACTTTACAGACAATCAGGTCATCGGCCTGCATTGTCCTAGCCAGTAAGGAACAACTACTCAAATTTGTTGCCCTTCGCAGGATTCGAACCCACGACGGAGGCTACAAAGTGAATGTACACTTAATATCATATATGCTGTAGCTAAGGTCTATTCCACATTGTTCACCTGGGTGATATCACGTGGTGATTAAAGTGGCTAAGAGCTGTAGATAATTATTAGCCTCATACAAAAAAGTTAAGAGATAAAAACAATAATATGCTATTTCCCAGAGAGGTAGGCAAAAATTGGCTTTCTTATAACTTAATATAATACATACTATGGCCATTTACCGGGTAAGTTTTAGTAAATTTCTCCAATATACAAATCTATAGTACTAGTATCTTGGGACAATCTACGCTTGACCAATGACCACCTGATCTCAATCTACGCAGATCCTTTAGTAAGGTAACCAGATAAATGATTACAAATACTTGTAAACTGTATAAATACATATTTAAATAGATAAATAACACCCAGACAATTGTTCGGAATCCTTCGGAATCGAACCCATGTCCTATTGGGCAGCGGCCAGGTCCCTCAGATCGTCGAACAGCCGTACATCGCCGCCGTCCGCGGCATGACCCACCCGACCCGATGTCCGTCCTCCTGGACCATGACACAACACCAACACCGACAACGATGTCAAGAGTCGTAAACACATCAACACACAGACACCGGTCTCGCCGGCGAGGCCGAAGGGATCCGTACGCATGCAACCTCGACATGCATCCCCTCGCTGAGTTTCTTGCCGGTTCTTCTCAGCGGGGGCGCGTTGTGAACCGGTGGTAAACTCATTTTCTCTAAGCGGCAGCCCAAGCCGAGGCCGTGCCTCCCTGAGGTGCCCTTGTGCTAGTCGCTACCCAAACCTTTCTGGCTGGAGCGCTTTAAGCGCTCGTCCTCTTGTCCGGTGAAACAAGACTATTCCTACAAAAAAAAAGTGATGATCAATAAAGCAAAGTGACTATCAAGCTTCAGTTGTCCACCAAACTTTGATGTCTACTGAAAGTGTGTTTGGTATTTATTGGTGATTCAAGTTAGGCAATGCCAAATGAATCATTTGATAGTTATATAATAGTCACTTTGCATTATTGATCATCACTTTAGTTGTCAAACGAGATAGGTACATAATAGGGGAGCAAATGAAACAAACTATTCAACGTCGGTATTATTTATTTATAATTCAGACAAATTTACCAATAAATTGTAACCAACAACATACATACATATATTTAAACAACATGCATATAGTAAAAGCACGATTAAATGTACAATGACCATTGTGCCTATAAATAACGAATGAATACGTCCTGCGCAGCCTTGGACGAATTACTTGAGCGCTTACGTTATTTCTGAATATTTAAGCATTCGGGAATAACTTTTAGCAACCTAATTAATTCTTTTTGTTGCTGCTATCCACAGTATACAAATATCCATATTTTCAGGAAATCATAAAAATAAATTCGGGAAATCTGAGAAATTCTTCGATGCACCCAGCATGTGGGATCGTGTATGATGCACTTAATAATAATTTACCACTTATTTATGGTAGTCTCTCTTTTATACACTGGCAACACTGATAATGGCGATCAATAAACTGAAAATTTTAGGTTATGGATGAAAAACAAGAATTTATCGATCTTACACGTAACTTTCAAGTAAAATAGTAACTAATTTAGAGCAATAAGATCTAAATAAGTCGTTTACATGTATTAGTTTCTAAATGTAATCTCTAAATTGGCCATAATAATTCACGTTTACCTGTGAAACGATACTCCACTAATTTTACGTTCTCTGTCACTTTTACAGCCTATAATACTGCACTGCACGATTCTTATAGGATTTCCACAACACACAGTAATGTCACAGTTAGTTTTTTATTGAATTTTAAGTTATTTATTTATTATTAAAACCACGATAAAATTGTCACGGAGCAAAGTGGGAGCAAACGTCAAATTTGTTTCGCACCCACGGCACGGAAAAATCGAACACATGCTGAGGGACAAAAAATCATATACACTGTTTCTTTCTATCACACGTAACCTACATAAACGCATTCTTTTCTTGCGTGAATGAGAAAGAAAGTGTCCAGCCCTCTATTGTTTTCTTCCTCTAAGATCGCGTCGATTCTCCAAACAATTTTTTCGTGGCACTTTTGCGGGGTGCGGGAGGCGAAGTAAACACACACAGATACAATTTCACCCACACTCTTGCAAATATCTAATGTAAACTCTTCATGTTTCTATGAACACACACTATAATAAACTCGCAACACATTCAAAAAGATACGCACACAAATAAAGAATTCATCGTTCCTACACATTTTATTGCACGCCAACAGAAGTAAATTGTAGTGATGTGGTGCGTGCAAAGACCGATAAATAATGAACGGGTTCAAAGAATGGAATGTTTTAAAGAATCTAATAATTCAATATGGAGATTATTGTATTCATTTTGTAAATCAAACAAGTATCGCATTTAAATTAGTTAGTATTATCTAAGTACATCATTATATACTTATGTTATAATATCATTTCAAATATTTAGGCCATATATTAATCCCGAGCTCAATGATAATGCAGACATTGAGTGAGAGCGGAGAGCATTGACAGTGAGAGTTAATATTCTGGCTCACTGGTTTGCACCCTACTCACTGACTGTTAAAATTACACTGTTTCGCGCGTACTGCACAGCATTTTATACTTACAGCCTGTGGGGAAATTACACGCAAGGATCCTACGACGCCCTACGTATCCAATACAATAATGTGTTCAGAGTGCTGGTGTCATTGCCTCACTTCCGTAGCGCATCTAGGATGTTCGCGGACGCACACGTAGATTGCTTTTACGCTACTATGCGCAAGAGGTGTGCGTCCCTGGTGCGCAGGGCGCGGAGCAGCCCTGACACTCTTCAGAACATGATAGTTAGCTGGATTTTGGATACGTACATCATTGTTGCTCCATTTCCCATGATCTGGTGCGCGATAATTTGCGTATTATTTGTATACAGTATGTATAATTTGTGCATTATACTGCACAAACGTATGAGTTGATACCGATTTCGATGAAGACGGCGCGGTGCATCGGCGGATTTTTGACTCCGTCTCTGTGAGCACTGTGACAGGTTCCCGGGGGCTATAATAGTCTCAAAGGCAAGGCACTGAGGGTGCAAATCAAACGGGAGAAACCAAGTTGTCCTCATGTGCATCCGCGGGAGTTTCTGTAGGGTTTAATATGTAGGGTGGTAGGTTCCATGTGCAAGGAACAGTTCAAGTAGATTCTTCCGATAAATATAAGGTAAATCGCGCTAATTCCCGAACAAAATTACGTTTAATTTTTTACTAGTTACCGCTTTAGACGCGTCGAGAACATAACCTCCTTTTTTAAGTCGGTTAAAAACCAGGACCAACTTTTTAGTAGCCCTCTGAAACACGGATACGGTTAGTTCAAACGTCGCCCGCCTATTTATTCTTATACCTTGGTACCATATTGTTATGTATACACATCAAAAAATCATAAACATTGGTCGAGCCGTTTTGGAGGAGTGCGAATGCCGTGAGACGAGATTTATATATGGATTTTGAATTTTAATAGTATTATATACATACGCGTTGAATACATACCTCCTTTTTTAAAGTCGGTTTAAACCGGGACGGGGAAATTTTACGCTCTCCCAAATTTGTGCCCTCCAACTGAAGCACGGAGACGTTTAGTTCAAAGAGCATTGTCTAATGCTGACCGGTGATTGACCGTCTGGTCACCCATCTGTATAACTACCCTGCCTAACGCTGCTTCACCTAGCGGTATATAATATACTTTAAGACCTATCCTTATACCTACTAAATATATGTACATACAAAGAAAATCTCATAAAAATCAGTCAAGCCGTTTTGGAGGATTTCGACCACAAACACCGTGACACGTGATTTTTATGTATAAGAAAAAGAGAAGAAGATTATTGTTATTTATCACGATACTCTCGATACATTAATCTATTGTTATAACAATAACTTCATTATAATAAACATCATTCATAATTATTAGAATTTCCTCCATTGGCCTAGAATTAACTAATTTTTTTTCGTACAATCAAACAGAGTAATTAGAATGGAGCTAGTATCGCGTCGATTCGCCGAACAAATTTTTCGTGGCACTTTTGCGGGTTGCGGGAGGCGAAGTAAACACACACAGATACAATTTTACGCATACCCACACTATAATAAACTCGCAACGCATTCAAAAAGTTACGCACACAAATAAAGAATGACCTGACCATATGACCAAAATTTGGCAGAGGGGTTAGCGCATCATGATCTCTCCAGTGGTATCTCCTCTAAGACATTCAATCAAATAAAACATGGCGCGAAATTTTGATTCAGAGATAACAATATTCGGTTTCTATTTTTTTAATACTAACATATTCGTAAAAAATAATAGTTACAAATGATAGGAAACTCCATTCTCTCACCGATTTATGGTACCTAATCGATTTTAACAGTCAAATATTGCTCAAACATCCATTTTCACGGAGCTGTATAATGCATGACGACCTGATACGGACTGGAGTCTGGACAAAAATCATAGATAAGAGTATATTACTTAGAAATAGATAGGTAACTCCCACGTCAAAACGCGCCCCCTAACACCAGCGCCTCCAGCGGTGTGATTTGAAACTTTAATAACCTCGAGAATTTTTAATAAAAAAATAGCTAAAACTTTGTAGTATTCGATATAAAGTACGCGGACGTCAATAGTATCATATAGTATATGCATTAAGGAATGAAATAAAAAAAGATAAATGATTTCGAACTCCATCCACAGCCCCACCCATGGGTTGGGGTTCGAACCCGCGCCCCCTAGACTTCGTATTAATTTGATTCCAACCTATTTACCGCTACCGCTGTAAGTCATATGACGTCAGATGCAAAATACTGATCTACTATCTCAGTTTCATTCCGTACAGAGAAAAGTTGCAAATCACGCCGCAAGAGGGTGCTACTGGTAGCTTTTTCCATTTCTTCTAAGATACCATACCATGACAAAAATCGCCCGTGAACTAGTTTTTATAAACGACCTGACCATATGACCAAAATTTTAGCAGAGGGGTTAGCGCGTCATGCTCTCTCCTTTGGTACTTACTCTAAGACATAGTCCGATAAAAAATGAAACCAAAAAAGAAAAACCTATGGCTAGCCACACACGCTCAATATTATTGTCAATATAGTGCATATTGACCATCGAAGTAAGCACACACAGATCCTCTATACACTATTTCACGCATACTCTTGCAAATGTCTAATGCAAACTCTTCATGTTTCTATGAACCCCTCAGAGTAATTAAAATGGCGCTAGTATCGCGTCGATTCCCCGAACAAATTTTTCGTGGCACTTTTGCGGGGTGCGGGAGGCGATGTAAACACACACAGATACAATTTTACGCATACAATTTTATGATCTCTCCAGTGGTATCTCCTCTAAGATGAACCCACATTAATAAACTTGCTACCTTAGAGGAGATACCACTGGAGGTCAGGTCATTCTTTATTTGTGTGCGTATCTTTTTGAATGTGTTGCGAGTTTATTATAGTGTGATTATGCGTGAAATTGTATCTGTGTATGTTTACTTCGCCTCCCGCACCCCGCAAAAGTGCCACGAAAAATTTGTTCGGCGAATCGACGCGATACTAGCTCCATTCTAATTACTCTGAGCTTGCAACACATTCAAAAAGATACGCACACAAATAAAGAATGACCTGGAAAAAAAAGCGCGGGAAACGTTGAAAAGTGCAGGCGCGTTTTTTAAACAGATTTTTTATAATTAATTTTATTCTTGTAATATAGATCAGTTAGGTATTGTATAATAGTATTTAATCATTTAGTATATATGTTACAATAGTTAGTGTGTATATATCTTCAGTTTAGTGGTAAGTTTTATTTCTTTTATATATTGTCCCTTTCCATGGAGCCTCCTGACCCGGGGGGCACGGCCCCCCCGGCGTCATGCTTTATCACCATTTCAAATGAATCAGAGATGGATACTGATTGTTCAACTCGTAGCCGTGACATTTCTTCTCGAAAATTAAAACGCAGTCGGTTAAATAAAATCTGCAAGCATTGCAACAAAAAGAAAAGGAAAAATACCAGTTCTGAAATTACAAATAGTTCTGATTGTATTTGCATTGACCAGGAATTAAATAAAAACACTACTGTTAGTGAACAACCAGTTGTCTATAGCACTACTTTGCCTTCTGAGACTTCACGGGGAACTACTAATACTTCCCTGAAAGCCTCAGAGATACCTACCATTCCGCCACCAGTATCCTCAGAGTCCACCTTCAATGTTGGCAGAACTTCATATGAAAGTACAGATCTCGCTCCATATGTTGTTCATGTGATTAAGACATTGATGCCCGAAAATACCAGCTTTCACCCGGTTTCATTTGGTAAATTATTAAAAAAATATAATTTTTCAAATATAGTTAATGGGAGTGTTAAAAAAATTGGTAGAAATAAAATTACATTATCTTTTTCACAGTTTATTGACGCCAACAATTTTATTTCTGATTCGCGCCTAGCCTCAGACAATCTTAAAGCTTTCATTCCTACATCAAATGTTACACGCATGGGTCTCGTTCGTGGTGTCCCAACGGACATGTCTGATGATGAAATTGTTTCCAACATTTCTCTTCCAGTCGGTTGTGGTAAAATTGTAAAAACTAGGCGTCTTAACTACAAAGTTCCGGTTACAGGAGACATACCAAAATGGAATCCATCTCAAACTGTTGTGCTCACCTTTGATGGACAGGTCTTACCCAAAAAAGTATACTTGTGCTACACTGCATTGCCTGTAGACTTATATATTTATCCTACTATACAATGCTACAAATGCTGTAGATACGGTCATACACAGTCAAAATGTAGGTCGCGACCTCGGTGTTACAAGTGTGGTCAAGAACACACAGGATCCTCTTGTAACATTGATGACGAGGATGCTGTTTGTTGTATATGTTCAGGCTATCACTCTGCAATAAATAAAATATGTCCCGAATATAATAGACCGTTAAACATTAAGAAATCAATGGCGCACAGTTGCATTTCTTACATGGAGGCATCGAAACTTCATGCCTCAGTCCAAAGACCATATTCGGATACTTTAAAAACTAGGTCAGACGTTAATAATTCTAATTCTTCTCCAAGTCAGCTACCATCTAGTAGTGTGTCATATAAAAAAAACAGTATTTCTTAAACCTCGTCCGCCTCCTAAAGTTTCTAAAGGGTATGATAGGGCTTCACATAACGAGCTAGTGAAAGATTATAGTGATTTACCATCGTCTTCTAATGGCCAGGCTATAAGCAGTAAAGAAAAGGATAATTCGCAAGTGTCAGTTGCAGATATTATTGCAGCTTTGATACAGCTGCTTTCTGGTAATAAACATAATTTGAACATTGATTTACCGTCCAGCGTTGCCCCAATATTAGAAATTTTTCAAAAAATCATATCGTTCAATAATGGACCAGAACGCCAAAATAATTCAATGGAATAGTAGAAGTATTATAAATAAAAAGAATGATTTGATTGATATGATAAATCAATTTCAACCATTTGTGGTCTGTCTCTCTGAGACATGGCTTAGACCGGGTATCTTATTTAAGATTCCTGGCTATACATGTGTCAGAGAGGATAGACCTGATGGGTATGGTGGAGTCGCCATACTTGTAAATAATTCATATACTTTTTCTATTGTTAATGTACCATCACACAGTGACAATTTTTCTATTGTTGCGGTTAATGTAAATAATGTAAATATAGTTTCCATTTATATGCCTCATCCTTCTTCTATTACTTTTTCAGAGCTTGATCAACTTATGCTTTCTTTTCCTCATCCAACATTAGTGCTGGGAGATTTTAACTCACATCACATATCTTGGGGTTGTTCTGCGACAAATTATAATGGGGAACAAATGTTGGAACTAATTGACAAACATAATTTATGTATATTGAATACTGGTCTACCTACCCGTCTTACACATCCCACTGAAGGCCTAAGTGCAATAGATCTCTCTTTGTGCTCGCCTTCTCTTGCCTCCTCTTTGACATGGTACCCATTATCTTCATCTCATGGCAGTGATCATTTCCCGTTAATTATCTCTTTTCCCTTTACATGTCGCCCGGTTCCTCAACATAGCCCACGGTTAAAATATAATCTATGTAATGCAGATTGGGATACATTCAAACAGTTAGTTGAACAGAAGGTCGCTTCACTACCAGAAATCACTCAAGGAAATGAGATAGATTGCTCTAATGCTCTTGTTCATGCCATAGTAGAGATTGCAAATTCCGTATTTCCGATTAGAAATGGTGCATCTGGTAAAATACCATCTCCGCCTTGGTGGGACCATGAATGTACACTAGCTGTCAAAGAGAGAAGGGAGGCAGAAAAACGTTACCGAAGCTGTATGACATCTGAAAATTTTGAGTTATATTCTCAAGTTGCCCGTAAGACTCGAAAATTATTACGAAAAAAAAAATTTAACGGTTGGAGACAATTTTGCGCTTCAATTTCTCCCAACATAAAGGTTTCGCTTGTATGGAAGCATATTAAAAGATTTAGATCTGCCTTTAAAGAACCATTTAAATCTTTACCGCGTGAGTTAGCTGTAAGCTTTATGGACCACTTAGCGCCTCCATCAGTTCCTGATGCTAATGCTATCTGCCCTCTTGTTTTTCCTACTTCCATTTCTAAGACAGCTCTTAATTCGCCATTTACACTACATGAGATGAAGGGTGTATTATTTTCCGTGAAAGATTCTGCTCCAGGTGAAGATGGTGTGCCATATTCTTTCTTGTCGAATTTAAGTGATAATATGCTGTCCTATTTTCTTGACCTCATAAACTCAATTATGTATTCTGGTAACATTCCTGATTCTTGGAAAACACAATCCATTATTCCAATATTAAAGCCTACTAAACCTTCTCACGAAGCTACCTCCTATAGGCCAATTGCATTATCTTCAGTTTTTGCCAAACTATCTGAACATTTAGTGAAAAATCGTCTTGAGTGGTTCATAGAAAGTAACCAATTGTTAGCTAAGACTCAATATGGATTTAGAAAGGGTAAAAGTACTTATGATAGTCTAGGTATCTTTATAACCGATATTCGTATTTCCTTTTCTAATAATGAATCTGTGCTTGCTGCCTTCCTTGATATAAGCTCTGCATATGATAATGTGTTACTTTCAGTCCTGAAAAAGAAATTAATAACATTAGGGGTACCCATATTACTAACAAATTTTATTGTTAATATGTTATCTGAAAGGATTATTAGTTTATCTCTGGATGATAACACTAAGCTAACACGGTTAGTCTGGAAGGGCTTGCCACAAGGATCTGTACTTAGTCCAATATTGTATAACATCTACACTTATGATCTAGAGGCTACCCTTGGTAGTTCAGTAAAGGTATTGCAGTATGCAGATGATTTATTAATATATACTCAAGACAAATCATATAAGAAAGCTAGCAAAAAATTATCTCTGCATCTTAAATTTCTAAAAGTATGGCTTGATGACAATGGTCTCGAGCTTTCAGTTCCTAAGTGTGCCGTTGTTCCTTTCAGTAGAAAACGGTCCCCTCCCCCTTTTACAGTTATATATGATAATACTCCTATTCCCATAAAATCACAAATTATATTTTTGGGTGTTATCTTAGATTCTGGACTTACTGGTTTGCCACATTGTGATTATGTTGCAGCGAAATGTGAGAAAAGGTTGAATATCCTCAGGTGTGTTTCAGGAGTCTGGTGGGGTGCTCACCCTGCTTCTCTTATATTATTATATAATGCTTTAATAAGAAGTGTGTTGGATTATGGCACCTTTTTCTTGGAGCCTAGTAGTGTGTCAGGTTTAAAAAAACTAGATGATGTTCAAATTAAAGCTTTAAGAATTGTTACAGGCACCATGAAATCTAGTCCCAAAAATGCATTACAAGTAGAGTGTCAAGAACCTCCACTAACACTAAGACGTCAACTCCTTTCAAACAGATTTATTTTTAGATGTGCCCAATTCTCCAATCATCCTTTAGTAATTAATTTACAACTTCTGTCAAGTCTTATTGTATCATCTACATACTGGACTAATAAAAAAGTACCTTGTTTAATTAACAGTTTCCATAAATTACAATCCATTTCTGCTCCTCTACATCAGCACCAAACACTTAGTATATTCCATAATAATTACAGTTCTTTAGTTTTCCCTATAGTAATACATCTTAATATAGGTTTAAGTAAAAAAGATCACCAACATGATTCCTCTTTTGATTGCATTATTGATTCTGGATGGTCTGATTGGCATCACATATTTACCGATGCCTCCAAACATTCTCCCACTGGCAGTGTTGGTATCGGAGTTTACCATTCTCAATACAATATTGTCCAAAAAGTAAAACTTCCTCCAGAGTCTTCTGTTTTTACCGGTGAATGTCTTGGTCTTCTGAAAGCTGTTGAGTATATATTAATAGCCAAACTTGGTAAAACTATTATTTTTACAGACTGTAAAAGCGCTCTTCAGTCATTAAACAATAATCCATTCAGTAGTCGATTAAATCCTGTAATTTATGAAATTCGCAACCTATTATATCAATGTTCACAAAAAGAGTTGTCTGTAGCCTTTGCATGGATACCTAGCCACTGCGGAATTTCTGGTAACATAAGGGTGGACTCCGTGGCAAATGATGCAGTACAATCTGGAGATATGTTCCCATACAAAAATTACAGTATTGATTTGATCTCAAACTCATCTTATTTAAGAGATACTTGGGAAGACCATTGGGAAAATAACAATACTAGTGTTGGCAGATTTTACCGAGCGATACAGCCAAAAATTGAATTTTCCAGACCATGGTTTGTGAAGATGGGACTTAGCAAGCATGCTACAACAGTTTTAATTAGAATGAGACTTGGTCATACTTGTGCTCCAGCGCATCTTGCTAGGTTCAACATCATAGACTCACCCGCTTGCAGTTGTGGTTTTGATCCTGGTGATCTGAATCACATATTCTTTGCCTGCCCACTTTACGATCGCTCCATCTTATTATCTAATCTTCTCACATTTGGTGTACCTTTCCCTCTTTCCATTCCTAGTTTATTATATGCAAAAGATGTTAATGTATATAAAGCATTGGCATCTTTCATTATTCTTAATGATATTAAATTGTAATTTTATATTTTAATTTAACGTCTCTTATGTTTGTACCTATTGTAATTTATTTATTTTACGTCAGCTGTCATTATTATTGACACTGACACTTCACTTCTTCCTACATCATTACAACATACTATATATTTTCAAATATCTCTGTAAGCTCTGTACATAGGTAGATGTATTTTATTTTTATGTGCACATACGTAACTGATTATTATTTTCTAAATTTCGTATTCCACATACTATTGATACAATTCACGTTTCCTCGTTTTTTTTGGCTGAATGCGCGCACACAGCGCAGTGCCATAAAAAAAAAAAAAAAAAAAAAAAAAAAAAAAGAATGACCTGAACATATGAACAAAAATTTGGCAGAGGGGTTAACGCATCATGCTCTCTCCAGTGGTATCGCCTCTAAGCCTTAGAGGAGATATTGGTACTTTCTCTGAGCTCTAAGCATACCTATCAAAAAGTTCACATGGAGTAAACGTATCAAGTACAGTAAAAGTATCGGTATCGAAATGAAAAGTACTCGATATCATAAAATATTGATACTTTATTCGTATCTCTCCCAAGAAGCTTTTGGTCTCTCCCCCCCTTAGTTCCCAAGAAGCTTGCTATAAGCTTCTTGCTAGTCCCTACCCTACCCTACAGATAGAGTTGGCGTGGTCGATCGATCTGCGTTTGATGAAATGAAAAGAAAGAACAACGTGTCATTGGTGTCATGTCATGTCAGTTAACTGTCAATCTCGGATTTTTAGGTTATATTCTGTCTACGGGTTAGACATTGTTAATTTGTTAGAATATTCGAATAACCCTCGAATTATATCCTTATTATAATAAGTCATGGCTGATAATACCGGTGAACAGTTATCCAAGAAGTGAGTATCGTGTGAAACATTATGTACACGTTAAAAACTTTGAGTTCCTTAACTTTAAGAACTAACTCTTTCATCATTCGGTGTGCAAGTTTCTCGTCTGCAGTTAGCAAAGGGTTGGTTATATTTCGTATTTAAATCAAGCATGTATCTAATGCTAAAAACTTTTATTTTTCATTTTTCTTGTAGCGAATTGAAAAGACGCTTGAAAGCCGAGCAAAAGCTAAAAGAGAAAGCTGAAAAAGTTGCACAACAACCGGCCCCTGCTGGAGAGAAAAATAATGCAAAATTAGAAGAAGAGATCAGTCCCAATGAATATTATAAATTACGTTCAGCTGCTGTCGCTGCACTCAAAAATGGCCCAAAAGAAGACCACCCCTACCCACACAAATTTAATGTTACAATATCACTGGAAGACTTTATTGAAAAGTACAATAATCTAAACAGTGGTGAAGTGCTAGAAAACATCACCCTTTCTCTAGCGGGCAGGGTACACTCCATTAGAGAATCTGGAGCTAAACTTATATTTTACGATTTGAGAGGAGAAGGTGTTAAACTTCAGGTATGTACCTAATTTCAATTGATAACAAACTCTTTATAGTGATAATTTATAAAGAGATTACAAAGCATGTAACATGGTATCTTGTTTAAATTTCAGGTGATGGCTAATGCAAAAATGTATGAGTCTGAAGAGAAGTTTGTAACTGATACCGACAAATTAAGAAGAGGTGACATAATCGGTTGCATTGGGAATCCAGGCAAGACAAAGAAGGGAGAGCTCTCAATCATACCCAAGTCAATAAAATTGCTATCTCCCTGCCTGCATATGCTGCCACATTTGCACTTTGGCCTTAAAGATAAGGAAACACGGTTTAGAAAGAGATATCTAGACCTTATCCTCAATGATAGGGTAGGTGTTCTAAGCCTAGAACAGGAATTTAAAAAAAAACAGTTTTTGATGTATATTTGTTTACAGGTTAGACAAATTTTCTACACAAGAGCCAAAATCATAGCATATGTAAGACGCTTTTTGGACAATTTGGGTTTCCTTGAAATTGAAACCCCCATGATGAATATGGTTCCTGGTGGAGCGACTGCTAAACCTTTCATCACACATCACAATGATTTAAACATGGATTTGTATATGAGAATAGCTCCAGAATTATACCACAAGATGTTAGTAGTAGGTGGCTTAGATCGGGTGTATGAGATTGGCAGACAATTCCGCAATGAAGGCATTGATTTGACCCACAATCCTGAGTTCACCACATGTGAATTCTACATGGCTTATGCTGATTACAATGATGTCATTACCATCACAGAAACTATGATATCTGGCATGGTCAAGAGTATTCATGGTACCTATAAGGTAAGTTATTCATCAGGAGTGCAAGTTTAATGCCACACTCTGATCATAATAAATATTTTATTTTCTATTAAGTTTCTATTTTAATACAAAATCTAAACTAAAAAATTAAGATAATGAAAGGCTTTTAATGAACTCTGACACAAATTGAATTTATGATTATTAGGGTACTCAGGGTGACCCCATTTTGCAGTAGTTTAGAACAAACTACTGCACAATGGGGATGCATTGTATTCATGGGCGCTGGCAGCATGGTGCAAGGGGGTGCACTTGCACCCCCCTGGCACCCAGTCAGGAAAGAAAATACATGGATATCTTTTTTATTAAGTTACTGTTTGAATATAAACTCAGTGTCTAGGTTGCTGTCCAAATTTGAATTACATTTATTTATATAATATACTTACATGTATAATTATATATTTTATATTAGTTAATAGTATAATCTGTAGATGTAGATGCACCCCCCTGAATGTAATCCTGGCGGCATACATGATTGAAGCAATACAATGCAAAGCAAAAATCAAACTTGCAAAGTAAGAAATTCTCCCTAACCAAATCAAATACATACACAAGCAAAGCCTCTGCAAGTGGCTGCTTGTAGTTACCCTAAGACCGTCCAGAGATATGTTATTTACCTATATATATACTTGAATAACTTCTGTACAAAGTAGAAGAAGTGTTCTTCTTGTATTTGCTTTTGAGTCTAAATCAATATATTGTCATGGAACATATGTTATATTATGAATTAAATTTTTACTGAATATTACTGTTTTACAAACATTTTTTGCAAATATTCTAGGTCAAATATCATCCTGATGGTCCTGAAGGTGAAGAGGTAGAGATTGACTTCACTCCTCCTTTTGCCCGAACTCCAATGATCCCCAGTTTAGAGAAAGCCCTCAATGTAAAATTTCCTTCAGCTGATAAGCTAGATACTCCCGAAGCCAACCAAATGCTGAGTCAGTTGTGTGAAAAACATGAGGTAAGTATAGAATATAACATTTTAGAGTTTAGAAAGTTATTATAATATTTATGAATTCTTTTTTCACTGTGTCAGGTGCTTTTATGTATATGAATGTAATGCAATTTCATTTCAGTCATTTCTTTTTCTCCGATTATTTTGTAATTTTTCAGTCATGTCAAGGATCCACCCAACCTATCAGACATGTGGAACCTCATGTCTGGTAGGTTGGGTGGATCCTTGATGCTTGCAGAATGCTCCAAAAATAATTTTCAAAATATCTAGAATGTACAAAATTGGACCTGTTACAGCTTTATTATAAGTAGTATATAGATAGATAATATAAAGAAGTATACATAATTTACATATTGTACTTTGCGTATTGCCAGATTGAATGCCCACCACCAAGGACTACCGCAAGACTATTGGATAAACTAGTTGGAGAATTCCTTGAGGACAAATGTGTAAATCCAACTTTTATATTGGATCATCCTCAGATTATGAGCCCTTTGTCCAAATATCACAGGGAAGTGCCTGGTTTAACTGAGAGGTCAGTAAAATATGAATGAAATAATGTACGTATATGTGTAAAAAAACTGTGATGGAGCATTTTTTTCAGATTTGAGCTTTTTGTTATGAAGAAGGAAATATGCAATGCTTATACTGAGTTGAATGATCCAGCAACTCAGAGGGAACGTTTTGAACAGCAGGCTAAGGACCGTGCTGCAGGTGACGATGAAGCACCACCAACAGATGAGGCATTCTGCACGGCTCTTGAATATGGCCTGCCACCCACTGGTGGTTGGGGCATGGGCATTGACCGTCTCACAATGTTCTTGACAGATTCAAATAACATTAAGGTAATGAGTTGTGAAGTGAGCTATAAAAACAATTATAATATACAACATGGGGGACAATCTACACATGGTTATTATCAGTATAAG
This sequence comes from Furcula furcula, assembly GCA_911728495.1. NCBI lineage: Eukaryota > Metazoa > Arthropoda > Insecta > Lepidoptera > Notodontidae > Furcula > Furcula furcula. Next base: position 20,798,307 of record OU452245.1, read on the forward strand.
ATAACCAGTAGCCAGACAAGTTATACATATATTTTTTTTAACTACAAACAATACATAATATGTACTTATTTATAGATAAACTAGCTGACCCACACAGCTCCGCCTGCGTTTTTATTGAATCTAAACCATTCTCGAATCCTCTTGAACACTCACAACAAATTTCATCAATATCGGTCCAGCCGTTTAGAAGGAGTTCAGTGACATACACACATACAGTAGAATTATATATATAAAGATATCACCCAGACACAAGACAAACATACAGGTTTATGCACTGTAATGTTGGCCTTGGGTGGGAATCAAATCAATGATCTATTAGGTAGCCATGGTGTCTTAGATGAACAGGCCCATCAAAAGTATGGAAGATTTAAGTAATTATGCATGTAATGACACTATTTCAATTTCACATGCATATAAACCACCAGTCATAATAATAACTTTTGTCTCAATCCCAAATAAAACTGAATAGTTTTGAATCCATATGGATGAACTGGACATGGTACCATAGCCTGTTATGTTTGAGCCTAATCAAAGTTAATTTTTCTGTCAAGTAATATACCTATTAAGGTTCTAGTGGGTACATGTCTTAAATTCAATAATATTGGTAATGTCTCATTAGCATAAAATGTGTACTATTTCAGTGGATGATAGTACCCAGTAGTTCCATTGAACTATTATGTACATTAATAAGTATTATGTTTTTAGGAAGTGTTACTGTTCCCTGCTATGAAACCAGATGATCCCAATAAGCACAATGTTGATGGTGAAAATGTACCAGCTGAAACTGCAGTGCAAAATGGAGCTTAAATAGGAACCTAATCCCTGTGTTGTGTTTTTAAATAAATAAATTATAACTAATATATTTTATTTGGATTTATTCAATATAAACAACTCACTATGTACATTTTTTATTAATTATGAAACTGTATAGTAAACACTAATCAACAACAGAATATTGATTTCAAGATAGTTTACACAAAGTGTTTTACATGTTTCCATTTGATAAGTATAACTAATTTCTTATTATAACAATTAAACAATGTTCTCAGTTTCATTACTAATAGTTGAATTGTAGTGCTCACCTAATCTGTACATGTGCCTATGGTATGTTACTAGCAAGGGAGGGCCATTGAACTCTGTACCTTGCTCAATGCAATCAGGGCCTGTAGCTTGTATAACTGTTATGGGACATTTCAAACAGTTTGATAAAGCCCTGATCTCCAACTGACCTCCCCAAGATTTTGTGTTCTCTATTTTTTCACAATATTCCTCAAACTCAGTGTCAGTCAACATATCACATGTATCAGGATTACTCATAAATGGTATAAAATCATCTTTGTTCTCTCTTATAAAATTTGCTACATTCTTCCTCAGATTATCTACAGATATTTGCTGCTCTCTAGCAACAAGCATTTGATGAGAAACTGCTTTGTATAAACAATCACCATCAGAAGGAATTGAAAAAATTGCAAGGTTCCTCTCCTTCAGCTTGGTACTTATTACCTGTAGTTCTGTGTTTCTGGGACCATTAAGATTTTCTAGTTCTTGTTGTTTTATGTCTTCTTCTCTTTCTCTCTCTTGCTGAGATTTCTTGTCTCTTCGTTTCTGAGCTTTTGAAATTTTACTTGACTTTGACTTGGTAAGTCCGTTTTCAACTACCGGCAGTTCTGCAGCAACTTCTATGGATATTTCAGTTGATTCTAGTTCTAGCTTATGACGATTATCCATTTCAGATTCTAGTCTTGATATTTCTGCAGCAAGTTCTTTTTTCTTGCTTTTGTCATTCTTTCCTGTTTTCTTCAAAGCTTGAATTTGCGCCTGGAGTTCTTTTTTTTCTTTGCGATGTTTATTTTCCAAGGTAGCTAATAAATCAGATTGTTCATCATCCATAATTCTATTTACGTGTTTCGCGCAAACAGGATCTAAGTATGTCTTTCGTTTTGTGATCGTAAGTAAATCACTGAGTAATTTTTGTATTATTTTCACAGTAAATTGTACTGTCAAGTGTCAACATAGTTTTTTTTTTTTTTTTTTTTAATTTAGTTGACCCTAATGGGATCTAGCCCATACAGCCTCGTCTTAAATAGTTAAACAGTCAATCAATTTGTTTAATAGATAGGCATAAGCCAAGTCTTCATTTTTAATATATATTTTCAGGCCTAAGCCAATTCTTCATTCAATTATTGTCTTTTTTCATTTATGTTTTCAGGCCGAAGCCAATTCTTCATTAGAGTGTTGTCATTTTCCATATTATTTTTTCAGGCCAAGGCCAAGTCTTAGATTGGAGTAGTAGTCCATTCAAATTTACAGTAGCCTTGCGCAGAATGTGTCACTTGAATGAAAAGATATATACATATCTTTTCACTACTGTGAAGTATATCTATCTTTTAGTTCAATAGTTCAATCTAGTCCAGTAGCTCAACAGAAATGATTTAGTCTGTTGCTCGGTTTTCGTTCTTAGTTCAATGAGAGATATTGAAATGGTTGATATATTAATGATCAGTACATTTTTTAACCAGCTTATCGCATGAGTACATGAGTATATATAACTTCCGTTAATTTTCTGTTTTTTAAAGTTAAATAATTAAGCCATTTGGAAACGTATTCCCGCACAATTGGTACATCATATCTCAATGCACACAACTCATTTCAGATGAACAGTAAACTGTAACAATTATACTAAAGTGTCCCGTACTCTCGTAACATCATGTCATAAAGCTCAAAATACTCTAAAAACTTTACAGTTTTCATAACTACTCAGATACTTACGAATGAAAACAATGCGATTTTATGATTGCTACATTTTATATTCAAGCTCGTGCAAATGTGTTTATAAACTGTACATTGCCATTTTGCTTGGTAGTTCAATATCAGCTTTTCTAAAAAACAAGCAATGTACAGCTAAAGTAAGAGCACGCCTAATATCGTTACATAACCGAGTCAAAGTTTGAGTGAAGTAGAAAAATCACTTCAGTACCTACAACAGAGAGAGACGGCATTATCTATCCGCACTGCGTATCGTTCGTGTTTCGAATCGGATCGTTCGCGCCCGGTGGACTAAACAACTGAACTATGAAGTAGATGAATTGTAACTGAACTAGAGAACGAAGGAAGTAAACCAACTGAAGTAGTCCAATTGAAGGATTCATTCGTGAACTACACACGACTAATTTACAGGTCTTAAACTCTGTTTTCCGTTAAATCCAGTAGCGTTTAAATATCAATTACAGTATTATTTACAAATTCGTAAATAGCATTATATGTCTCTGTTTCTTTAAGTAAGTCTTCAATAGAGCGCGGGACAAGCTCAGTTTTGCCGTAGATATCAATTAACTTGTCGATAAGCACAAGTCTTTGTACATTGTAGGCAGGGCATTCAAATATAATGTGATTTATTGTTTGATCTACATTTTGATTGCATTCTGTGCATAAGGGGGACGAAATAATGCGCATTCGACTGAGGTGGGCTTTAAAACGACCGTGACCAAATCGGAGTCTGTTCATTATAGTATAGAATTTGCGATGCTTGTTGGATTTGGATGTAGAAAACCAAGGACACTTTCCCACATGGTTATTTATTGTTGCATAGTGTGTACCTTTTGTTTGCAATGAACTTAGCCAATATTCATTCCATTCATTAAGCAAAGACTCTTTTAAGATTGAATTTATGTCGGAGAATGGTATGGCAACATCGTCAACAGGACTGCCGCTGTCACTGTCAACAACTGACTTTGCCAAAAAGTCGACTTGCTCGTTTCCTGTCACTCCCACGTGCGCTGGTGTCCAAAGGAACTGTACTTCTTTGCCTTGATTCTTCAATTGAAGCCAACGACTCTTGATATTATATAAAATATAGTTAGTCTTGCTGTTCAAGATATTATTCTGCAAAGCACTTAAAACACTCATGCTGTCTGTTATAACGAGCCAACGTTGATCATTTGCTTGAGTAATATATTGAAGTGCAGCCAGGATAGCCAAAGCCTCGGCAGAAAAGATACTCAACTCACTTGGAAGTTTGCGGCCAAATCCAAAACGTAAATTAGGAATGTAGAAAGCCATTGATACATTTTTGAACTTGGAACCATCGGTAAATATTTTACTGTACCCATTGTATTCAGACATAACAGCATCCACCTCTTCTTTATTCTTCATATCTCTTTTTATATTAATTGGTATCAAGCTAAATTTGCTTTCGTAACTGCCAGTATAGCAAGCCCAATTCTCATCTTTATTAATATTGTATTGCTGATCAAGATGTGATGTGAATGAAAAATCATGAAGAACATATGGCAAATTACTAGTGGGAACATAGGGATTGTGTTCATGAAAGTGTTTTAACTTTTTTAATAATAAATTATTAACATTTGATAATAACTTAAGAATGAAACAGTATTTGAGATATTTAAATCTCAATAACAAAGGAGGAGTGTTACACTCTACCTGTAGTGAATTTATAGGAGTGGTCCTCATAGCACCAGTGACTAATCTGAGATTTTTATTTTGCAAGATATCCAATTTCTGAACTAGCTTTCTATCAGATGCAAAGTAAAGAAAACCATATTCAAAGTGACTACGGACTAGTGATTTATATAGCATAAGCAAAATTTTTGGATCAGATCCCCAATACATCCTTGCAAGTGATTTTAGAATATTGAATGCCTTGCCTGCCCTTTCCATTACATAATTAACATATTTATTCCATGAAAGATTATTAGTAAAAATAACTCCTAAGAATTTGACTTCTGATACTTGTGGAATCTCCTTCTGATCATAAAGAATTTTGACTTTAATGGAACGATTTTTAGTGAATACCATCATTTTTGTTTTATCAACATTAATATCAAGGTTAAGGTACCTAAAATAACTGTGAAGTTTGGTCAAAGCTCTACTGAGTATACTAACTATGCTATTTAAATCATGACCTGATGCATAAACAACAAGATCATCAGCGAACTGTAAATTGCTAACATCTGAACCTAATATTAAATTAAGTCTATAAATATAGAGTATAAATATTAAAGGACTTAAAATTCCACCCTGACATACTCCTTTAAAAGACATCCTAGGTCCAACGAGCTGATTTTGAAATTTTACATATACCTCTCTACCATGTAAAAAGTTAAAAATCCATTGCACAATTTTTTCAGGAATACCTATGGTCAACAACTCGGATGCTAAAATATGATGATTGACATTATTAAATGCCCCAACAATGTCAAAAAAGATACCTACTAAAATATGATTGTTCTTGAATGCATTGAAAATGTCAAAATGTAAGTGAGAAATACTTTCACGACATGAGCGACCTTTACGGAATCCAAACTGGTTTGAAGGTAAAATATGATTACTTTCTATAAAAAATTCAATTCTTTGTTTTAACAGCTGTTCAAAAACTTTACCCATGCATGATGTCAAAGCTATTGGTCTATAAGAATCAGCCTGTCCTTTAACTTTGTTAGGTTTTAAAATTGGCACAAGACAATCTGTTTTCCAACTTTGTGGTATGATTGATTTATTCCATAACAAATTGTATATATTTAATAAAACATGTTTTGATTTGTCTGACATATGTTTTAGAACTTTATATGGAATACCATCGAGGCCAAAGGCTGTATCTCGTCTAGATGAAATAGCTGAAATCAACTCTGCAAAAGTAAATGATTTTGTAAGATAATCACAATTGGAAGCAGCAATGGAGTTATTATTTAAATTTAATTCAGCCTCAACAGTAGAAGGTGTGTATTTTCTAATAAAATCAAAAATCCAATCTAGTCTATTACAGGAACTATAGTTAGAATTTACCCTTTTAAAAATTTTCATATAATACCAGATTCTAGATAATGGAGTAGTTCTGTTAAAACTTTCACATAAATTCTCCCAACTTTTTTGTCTTTCTTGTTTCAGGGTCAACTTTTTAATAGCCTGCAGCTTTTTGAAATTTATATAATTACTCTCAGATGGATCATTCCTAAAGTTTATATAAGCAAGTTTGGACTGTTCAACAGCAGAAGCACATCTGGCATTCCACCAAGGAAGTGGTCTCCTATTTCTTTTAAAACGAGTGTTGGGTTTATTCTGTGAGCCATGACTACTATGACCAGCTGGCATCGACAACTGAATAGCTATATCTAGCAAATTCATTAATTCCTCATATGAATTTATAGGATTTTCATGATCGTAATGAAAATCATGCAACAAACTATCTGTTGCCATGCAAAATCTATCCCAATTAATAATACGATAATTATATTGGTGAGGATAAGGTTTACTGTCGGGCAATATGCTTTGATTATCATTAGAAACATTACTAACAAAAACTTTAGTTATTACAGGTAAGTGATAACTTCCCAGAGGGTCATCATGCACATACCAATCACAAGAAACTGCTAAATTAGGAGAAACTATTGTCAAATCAAGAGCATTTTGTCGCCATTTATTAGAACCTACTGTTGTCATTTGACCATCGTTTAGAATAACTAATAAGTTATCGTCTATGCATTCTAATACATGTGATCCACGAGTATCAGAAGTCATGCAACCCCAGTTATGATGAAGAGCGTTTAAGTCTCCAGCAATAAGCAAGGGCTCAGACAGACCTTGAATTAAATTATTAAATTTCTGTTTAGTAAAAGATGGAGTACATAACTTGGGACTGTAAAGACTTACTATTGTAAGTTCCTTATTATTACCATAATATAAACGAATAGCAACGTTTTGAATAGAATTATCGCTAAAAGTATCTAATTTCTTAAAATTAAGGCTTTTGTGTATTAGAATGGCAACTCCATTGTGGTCGTTGCCACTGTCTAATCTTACCATTTCATAATTTTTAAAACTAATATGATGACGCGGCTTAAGCCATGTCTCACATAAGACTGCTATATGAATATTATTCTCATAAAGAAAATGTGAAAAAATATGTTGATTACTTCGTAAACTCTGGGCATTCCATTGTACAATATTTAAATAATCCATAAAAAAAAATTAATGGGAAGCATTATGTTCATGTTGTATGTTTTGTATGAGAAAGTCTTTAATAGTTTTACTACAGATGCTAGTTTCTTTAGTTTTGCTCATAGTGATAAGTTTTATGACAGAATCAACTAATAACTTTAAAATGTGATCAGAATCTAATAGTGATACAAAAAGTTCATAAGGGCTTTTTTTCTTGCCACCTAATGAAGGATATGATTTTTCGTTAACAACATCAGCAAATGATTTTTTAATTAACTTTTCTTTGCATTGTTTTATTTTTTCTTGCTTTACAGGGCACTCTGAGGAAATTGCGATGTGATTACCTTTACAATGATAGCAACAGGCTCTAGTTGGTGCAACAGTACAATTCTTATAGTTGTGACTGTCTGCACAGATTGAGCATTTTTCTGAGTTTTTGCAAAACTTAGCCAAGTGTCCATACCGGAGGCAACGTAGACACTGCTTGACTGGAGGAATGTATGTTGTGACCTCAAACCGCCAACTGTTCAGGTCAACACTATCTGGTAGGCTCGGACAAGAAAATGTTATACATACAGTTTTTGTGGGTTGCAGCTGAAAAGTGTTGTCATCATTCTTGACTCTCCTCATTATTCTACGAATAGAAATTATATTTTTAGTGCTAGTCAGTGCAGTGTAAATCTGTTCATTTGATAAGTCCGTTGGAACATGTTGTATGACACCTGTAGTTTCAGTAGCGGCAGCTGGGATACTGGCTTTAAGTTTGTTCATATCGAGGAATTTCTTGTTGGCAAGCGCAGCATTTGCCATACCTGCACTCTCGAAAATGACACCCACCTTATATTTATTCATGCGCACTAGTTGTTTAATACCTTTATTATATCTTTTTAAAATATTAGCTAAAGACATCATGTCTCTATCTCCTAGAGGTTTGTTAATTTCTATACTTTCAACAAAAACAATGTACTCAAAATTGCCCCCATTTTCAGGATACAATCTATGATAATTAGGTATTTGAAAAGTCTTATACTTATCTACGGCATCAACAGACTGAAATGAAGAAGAATCAGATCCATCTAACTCCGTATCATTATTCCCTGGCCCATCTTTTTTCTTTCGTTTTCTTATCTTCCCCATCTTTACATTTAAAACTTTTATATGTACACAATATATGAATATGTACAAGCTATTTACACTTTTTATACAATATTTTACAAATTATTTTAAATAAATATTTTAACAATTTAAAATTTGCGCCTTTTTCTTTCGAAGGTTCCCGCGCCTTTCCGTGTCAACATAGTGTTCTGTGAGTGTCAAAGTCAAATAGAAATAGCAAAGTGGATAGAAATAGTCGCTGGTCCAGTGTGTCTAGTCCTCAGAGAAAGTACCAAAGGAGTTAGTATCGCGTCGACTCCCCGAACAATTTTTTCGTGGCACTTTTGCGGGGTGCGGGAGGCGAAGTAAACACACACAGATACACTTTCACGCATACCCACACTATAGTAAACTCCCAACACATTCAAAAATACACGCATGGTTTTGGTTGAAAATTTGGTTGAAAATCCTAATAATATCGTAGAATACATGTTTTTCTTCAAACTGATCATAATTTATTACTTTTATATGAAGAATAGCGGGATATTTTGTGTAAAATGTAAAACGATTTGTTTACAATGGGGCTTGAAAAAGTCCTGACGTCATGAGTATCGATATCGATATTAAAGCAAATAGTTTTCATTAGTGGCACAAATATAAATTCTACGTCTTTTTGTTTTAGTTTCAAGGAGTTTAAAAATATTTTGCAGTCTCTATATTCTTTATGTAAATTGATATGATAATAATAATAATTCAAATGTATTCTTTCAGATTATCAAAATAATTCTTTGATAAGACAAAAATAGATGCGGATTAAAGACTATAGATAAAGATAGGATGGATGGAATCCCTACAATATTCCAGTGTCTGTGATAAAGATTTTGATTTCTGTCTGCGGTATACATTTTGAGGCAAAATGTTTTATACAAAGTGTGTCACAACATCAACGTTACCTAATAAGAGGCTGTACCTTATTTAAATTACTTGTACTTATGTATGACACTGAAAAAAATATAAGTCAGTACCAGTTCCTTTAGGAAACGATAACACTAAATAAATTATGTTTGTTAGCAGTTCCAGTTGAAAAACAGATGATCTTGTTCTTACATAAATAAAGTTATTTTACCGCTATCGATACCCTGTGAACCTATTATTATGATTAAACTTTACTTACTTTAATTTACCCATACGCCACCTGGTATTTATGTCAAGTCGTTAGTAAGAAAATAAAATCAGAACCTACAAACACAGAACCTCCTACACTGCGTTTTCCGGTTAGTGGTGTCTACTCCAAAACCACTGTTTCCCAATGACCATCGGTTTTACAGCAAATATGAGCAGCCACTCCAGTCTGGTAATTCGTTAAGCTACGTCGTCAAATTTGATTCTCTGGTGATAACTTAAAGAAGAAGAAGAGAAATTTAAAGAAATAGATTTTCTAACGGCTGTATCACAATATATTTATGAAAATTTGTTGTATGTAAAGAAAAACATAAGTGCTTTTGCAAAGAATAGTGACCATCATAATGTAAACACCTGGAACAAACACAATCTAGCTGTACACTCCACGCATCTCCACAGAATTAGCAATTCGTTCATGGGCCAAGGTATCCGTTTCTATCGTAGACAGAATATAATACAGACATATACCAAGCGTGCCGCCGATAAGGACAGAAAAATAAGTACATACTAAATTTAGAGTTGCCATGTAAGGGAAATTTTACCCTTTGTGTAAAGCAAATACGGAGGTTGTTGTAAATTATATTTTCTTTCCTAACCAAAATCACTTTTTTGACACAACATTTACTTTTCTTACATTATATCGTCTTAATCTATGACAGTCTGCAAAAAGTACGAAAGTGATTGTTATAATAATGTCCTCCTAGCCGAAACGACCACAGCGGCCAATCTTTCACAAGATCAGCCATGTACGCAGGAGATATTATAGTGCACAAGTGCTTGCGTAGACACAAGTGCACTCTCTCTTCCTTTATATAATAGGTACCTCTCATAATCCGATGGGACGGAAGACCGACACGACTGGGGAGAAGTTAAGCGCAGGACCGACTTTTTACATGCCCATCCGACGCATGTGTGGCGTATCTCGGATCACGGTTTCGGAACGCCAAAGGGGCTGTCAAAAAGATGACAGCGCGCTAGTATCTATGGCAGAGACATGTTTTAATTATTACGATTACTCCACTGTATTATAAGTTGTTCTCTCTCAATTTGATTATAAGTGTTTATTACCAAAGCTCGGTGTTTTAATTTGACGGACAGGAGTCGGGCATACGTCCTATCGCAAATCCCGACACATGGATCATCTTACTTTACAGACAATCAGGTCATCGGCCTGCATTGTCCTAGCCAGTAAGGAACAACTACTCAAATTTGTTGCCCTTCGCAGGATTCGAACCCACGACGGAGGCTACAAAGTGAATGTACACTTAAATTAGCCTCATACAAAAAAGTTAAGAGATAAAAACAATAATATGCTATTTCCCAGAGAGGTAGGCAAAAATTGGCTTTCTTATAACTTAATATAATACATACTATGGCCATTTACCGGGTAAGTTTTAGTAAATTTCTCCAATATACAAATCTATAGTACTAGTATCTTGGGACAATCTACGCTTGACCAATGACCACCTGATCTCAATCTACGCAGATCCTTTAGTAAGGTAACCAGATAAATGATTACAAATACTTGTAAACTGTATAAATACATATTTAAATAGATAAATAACACCCAGACAATTGTTCGGAATCCTTCGGAATCGAACCCATGTCCTATTGGGCAGCGGCCAGGTCCCTCAGATCGTCGAACAGCCGTACATCGCCGCCGTCCGCGGCATGACCCACCCGACCCGATGTCCGTCCTCCTGGACCATGACACAACACCAACACCGACAACGATGTCAAGAGTCGTAAACACATCAACACACAGACACCGGTCTCGCTGGCGAGGCCGAAGGGATCCGTACGCATGCGACCTCGACATGCATCCCCTCGCTGAGTTTCTTGCCGGTTCTTCTCAGCGGGGGCGCGTTGTGAACCGGTGGTAAACTCATTTTCTCTAAGCGGCAGCCCAAGCCGAGGCCGTGCCTCCCTGAGGTGCCCTTGTGCTAGTCGCTACCCAAACCTTTCTGGCTGGAGCGCTTTAAGCGCTCGCCCTCTTGTCCGGTGAAACAGTACTATTCCTAAAAAAAAAAAAGTGATGATCAATAAAGCAAAGTGACTATCAAGCTTCAGTTGTCCACCAAACTTTGATGTCTACTGAAAGTGTGTTTGGTATTTATTGGTGATTCAAGTTAGGCAATACCAAATGAATAATTTGATAGTTATTTAATAGTCACTTTGCTTTATTGATCATCACTTTAGTTGTCAAACGAGATAGGTACATAATAGGGGGGCAAATGAAACAAACTATTCAACGTCGGTACTAGTTATTTATAATTCAGACAAATTTACCAATAAATTGTAACCAACAACATACATACATATATTTAAACAACATGCATATAGTAAAAGCACGATTAAATGTACAATGACCATTGTGCCTATAAATAACGAATGAATACGTCCTGCGCAGCCTTGGACGAATTACTTGAGCGCTTACGTTATTTCTGAATATTTAAGAATTCGGGAATAACTTTTAGCAACCTAATTAATTCTTTTTGTTGCTGCTATCCACAGTATACAAATATCCATATTTTCAGGAAATCATAAAAATAAATTCGGGAAATCTGAGAAATTTTTCGATGCACCCAGCATGTGGGATCGTGAATGATGCACTTAATAATAATTTACCACTTATTTATGGTAGTCTCTCTTTTATACACTGGCAACACTGATAATGGCGATCAATAAACTGAAAATTTTAGGTTATGGATGAAAAACAAGAATTTATCGATCTTACACGTAACTTTCAAGTATAATAGTAACTAATTTAGAGCAATAAGATCTAAATAAGTCGTTTACATGTATTAGTTTCTAAATGTAACCTCTAAATTGGCCATAATAATTCACGTTTACCTGTGAAACGATACTCCATTAATTTTACGTTCACTGTCACTTTTACAGCCTATAATACTGCACTGCACGATTCTTATAGGATTTCCACAACACACAGTAATGTCACAGTTAGTTTTTTATTGAATTTTAAGTTATTTATTTAATATTAAAACCACGATAAAATTGTCACGGAGCAAAGTGGGAGCAAACGTCAAATTTGTTTCGCACCCACGGCGCGGAAAAATCGAACACATGCTGAGGGACAAAAAATCATATACACTGTTTCTTTCTATCACACGTAACCTACATAAACGCATTCTTTTCTTGTGTGAATGAGAAAGAAAGTGTCCAGCCCTCTATTGTTTTCTTCCTCTAAGGTTTCTATAATAAACTGCCACAGGATATCCGAGACCTACCAATAAATAAGTTTAAAAGCAATATTAAAAGCCGGTTATCTAAAAAAGGCTACTATGCAATCTCGGATTACCTGGAGGATAAAGCTGCGTGGGCTTAAACTGCGATGCTCATGCAAGCCTCTAACTTTAAGAAATATTTATTGTATAAATTATTTAAAAAAATACATACTTATATTAAAAAATGATAAGCCCACTGAGTTTCTTGCCAGATCTTCTCAGTAGAGGCCGCGTTGTGATCTGGTGGTAATTGTAAAAAAGTTGACAATATGTAAGTGCCCTCGTTAGGCCTATGCATAATAAAGATATTTTGAGTTTGAGTTTAACATTGCTTATTCGATCCTTAACAACAAATTATATATTTCGTGTTCATGTGGTTTAAATAACATTAAGATGTTACCAGACAAAACGTGCTCTATATACCTACTGTCGTCACGTCACTAAGAAGCTGAAGTATATATTTACAATATATTTTTATGAATGCTGAAATAAGTATGTATTTTACAATATAAGTATTTTGTTTGTCTTTATGATAATAACCTGGGACGAAGGTCTATTCCACTAAGATCTCCACACATGGTGATCTGATCCCAAACAAGGCAGAGCCTCTACTATGGAAACCAGGCAACTTTTACTTATACATACTCATATACTTTTATTTGTAAATACATACTTAATAGATAAATAAAACCCAGACACTTGGTGGAAATCGAACCAATGACCTATTGGGTAGCAAGCCAGGATGTTGAACTGTTAGACCAACACGTTTTATACTATTTAGAAATATTGCATACATCTCAAGAATCTCATAGGGGAAGCTCCTTCACCTATACTGAACTTTAATAATTATTATTTATAATGCATGCTTATTTTCATGATCCGATTTACGATGTTTATAGCAAAAATAAACTACAATTTTTGTTAAGAATGACTGTTTTACCACTTTTGACAATTTCATTATGAGATTTGCAATACTAAAGGTTATTAGTAACTTGTTATAAATCAACATCAATTTTAAATTATACAGATAATTGTGTATATATTCACACAAAATATCATCGATATCGATTACGTACGTAGTACTTTTTAACAACACTTTTTTTCATTTACACATAAACAATTCACTCACACATAGGTTTTTCTTTTTTGGTTTCATTTTTTATCGGACTATGTTTATCTTCTATATATGATATCTTTGCTTTTAACTAGATCTAGCAACTTTTTGGGACTTGGTAGCTCAGAGTAATTAGAATGGAGCTAGTTTCGCATCGATTCACTGAACAAATTTTTATACCCACACTATAATAAACTCGCAACCCATTCAAAAAGATACGCACACAAATAAAGAATGACCTGAACATATGAACAAAATTTGGCAGAGGGGTTAGCGCATCCTGCTATCTCCAGTGGTATCTCCTCTAAGCTTGGTAGCTACCAAAAAAATAAATCAACAGCTAAAAAATTTGGCTAATTTTTATAGCTACTTTATGCATGTTTTCTTTTTTTTATTATTATTTTTCTTTTTTATTTTGCTTGTATTGTAAATGGTTTGTGTGTGTCACAAATAAATTGGTCTTCTTCATATAAAGTTATTTGGTCTATTTTCATTTTAGTAATGTTCACACGATATCGTAGACAGAATATAACAAGACGTCTAGCAAGCGTGCCGCCGATAAGGACAGAAAATAATCATTCGTACACATAACACACGTTATGAATATTTATTCAAATGCGCCTAATAAGTAGTATAAACGATATTTCACAAAACTCCAAAGCTAGATCGTGAACTAGAAAATTTCATGAGTACTCGAAGAAAACGCACCGCACCAGATTTTGAACACACGCTGAGGGACAAAAAAAAAAGCTCTGTTTCTTTCTATCACATATAATTTATATAAATGCATTCTTTTCTGGCGCGAATGTGAAAGAAAGTGCCAGCTCTCTATTGGTTTCTTTCTCTAAGCACGTGAGATATACCAACTGTTGATATAATTTCTTTACAAATAACATTTATATATTCCAAAACTTATTTTGTATAATGTTATTGGATATAATATATAACAAATTGAAAATCATTAGGTCTATCGTTTAAAATGTATATTGATACCATCATGGTTAACAACTCGATTCAGAGCAATCCGACTCGGATAGGTTATATCAACTGATCATTATATCAAATAAAATTATAGATTCTGTTGTTATATCTTGTAAATATTAGAGATTTTGTAGTCTTATCAAATATTACTTACCCATTTTATACGAAAAATAGACAAAAGTAAAATATACGTTTTATTTTTTTCCAGTAAGTACATTATGTACTTTATTACTCTTTAGCTACTATTAGCCACTTTTGCAGGTATCAGGCAGGTAAAAATCCAAAATCTATCAACTTATTCGATACGGTTTAGCTACGAGATCCGTAACCGAGGTGGCAACACTGCGCTGGTCGCTGACTGACACCTAGGAGGAAGGAGCCATAGAGCTTCATGGAAGGAGCTGACCCTGACCCATGAAGCTTAATCTTCATGCCGCGACCTGTGGAGCTGACACACACACAGATATAGTTATATCTAGGGTTATACCGATACCTCAGGCGACAACTTGAGTTTGCAACAGTTTGCAAAAGTCGCTGTCATATTGCGAAAAAATTGGCGGTCACTGAATGTTATTTTCTATTGTAAATATTATCTTATTTCAGGTAAAGTGCTCAGAGTAATTAGAATGGAGCTAGTATCGCGTCGATTCGTCGAACAAATTTTTCGTAGCACTTTTGCGGGGTGCGGGAGGCGAATTAAACACACTCAGATACAATTTCACGCATACCCACGCTATAATAAACTCGCAACACATTCAAAAAGATTTGTGATGACGTAATTGTCTAAACAGAGTTCTACTGAGACAAGTATTAGCTATCCAGTATATCGTCGGCTTACTGCAAGAACTCATTAAGCGACATTTTCAAAACTTTGAGTTAAGCCACTAATAAGATTTCGTTGTAGTGTTTGCCCTATATCATCGTACGTATGATTATGTTAAAGAAAAATAATACACCATTATATTGCTGAATACTTCTAGTATTAAAATCAAGTGATTATTTTAAATATTAACAAGTAGTTTTTTTTTAAATAAAAAAAAAATTAAGTTAGTGACTTTTTGTCATTGCGACTTTGATCGAGGTTTGAATTAAGTATTTCTTAAAATAGATCCAATAACTAATATTTAATAGAAATAATGTATGATTTAGTATCGAAAGTTACAAACCAAATAATCTTTATCATTAACAAAACATAATAGAAATCCTTAAAACAAAAACAAGGACAATATTAAGCTAAAAACCACATAAAACATTGGCTTAACATTAAATCAGTCAAAAATAATAACCCTGAATAATAAATGAATGGAATGTTCATGAAATTCATGAAAAGTGTGCTCTACAAATCGTCATCAGAGTTCTCTTTTTCAGCAACAAATTCATGGACTTCATTAACTGGTAAAATCCCTGTGCTTTCGTATGGTTTCATAGTTCCATCATTTTTCTTTTCTTTTTGTTATAAATAACGTTACACAGATCGATCATCGTAAAAACTTACTTAAGGGGCATCAGATTATCTATTTCACTATGGATACTGGCGACCACCATGAGTGTGTCCAGACTCGAGATATTTGTGTTCGATAAACTCAAGGTGCGTTGCCTAAACCTAAACACAGTTGCAGGCACAACAGAAACTAGGTTGCAAATTTGACTGCAGCCGCAGGTATCAGAGAATATAGATATTTCTGTACTGTAAATGGTAAACATTGGATCCAAAGATAAAATGCTGTGTACTTGCCTCATGACTTCCTTTTTTTCCATCTACTTCAGAACACCGATAACATAGGCCATCATTTGAAGAACAAGTTTTATAGATGGTAGCATTGTATACATTCAGTTTGCGTTGGTAGTAATGGAAAGAAACATTACTAGTTGGTAAATACAATACCTACCTTTTGTAAATTCAATGTAATGGAATTAAAGCTTCCATCTTCATAAGCCCAATGTTATCTAACTGATTAGTATCTCTCCTTTGTTATTTTACATAAACATATAACTTAGGCTAGCGTTTGCCTGTTCACACCTGGTGGGAAGCGGCAATCGAGGTTGGTAAGGAACATACTAGCTTATTAAAAGCCTAATCATGGTAGTCTTGAAGTCACCTACATTAAAAACGGGCGGGAAAACCGACGCAGGCAAGCCTTTCCAGTCCTTAGCTTTCCTTATTATAAGTGAAGAAGCAAATCGCTTAGTCCGGAGTCCGGACTCAATGCACGTTCACCGATGATAGAAGGTGGAAAAGTCATGTAATTCCTGCGCTCACTCTCCTAAAGTATCTTGTAGAATACCGAGAGGCTGGCTACACTATGCCTATTTTATAAGCTATGCAGATTGGCCTCCACATTAGTGGAGTGGATTAGTGGAGATCTGGATTACCAGATTCTCCAATTAGCCTCTTAGCGCGCCTCTTCACTAAGTGCAAAGCTGCTACATGGGATTTTGCAGCACCAGCCCATTATATGACTACAGTATTCCACACATGACCGGACTTACGATTTATTAACAGAAGCTGTCCCGGTATGAAGTACCGTCGGACCTTTGCAAGCTTTCTTGTAGCTACTTTGGCCTTTGGATTCAAACTATTCCTTCCGACGATTAAAATCAGATAATTTGGATACGATCTTCATCAGTGTTTAGTGAGCACTTTAATTTACACTTACAGTCTTCTGGCTTAGGCTGTGGGTGACCGATATTTCTCTAGTGTATTATATCTATAAGTATCTTATTTTTTTACCATCTAGTAGTCTTGATTTGTCCATATGAATAAACTTAAGCTTTAATATGATTGCCGTTACTTAATTTGATAGAATTAATTAAAATCCTTTAATATGAATTATTATGTTATAAAAGTAATTAAGCGCAGTTAATGAACTTTAACCAAGTTTCGTTCTAAAGTGATGTTCGTTATGCATATTTTAAAAAAAACATTATATCATATAAATGAGTTTTGTAAAAGAATAAAATAGGCAATAGGACATTACTTGAATTTGTTAAAATTTTATAATATCCCTTCATGATTTTAGTGGACCTAATATTGCCCAAAATTGTAATTATTGACTTTATACTATAGCAATAACGTCCAAATCTGAATAGCTAGAAATGAGTGTGTTTTTGCAATATATAGAGCTCATCAAGACGAATTCGAGGCGCTATTTAACTGTACTTGATGACTTTTTGCCATTAGTGAGTTCTTGCAGTAAGCCGACGATATGCTTTTTTAGAGTTATAAATATCGATTTTTATGTAGTTTAAACGATATTTAATAACGCAATTCAATTTAAAACTCCAAAGCTAGGTCTCAAACTAGAAAATTTCATGAGTACTCGAAGAAAACGCACCGTAGGTGCGCCAGATTTTGAACACACGCTGAGGGACAAAAAATCATATTCTCTGTTTCTTTCTATCACATATAATATATATAAATGCATCTTTTTCTTGCGCGAATGAGAAAGAAAGTGCCAGCTCTCTATTGGTTTCTTTCTCTAAGCTGAATTCAGAGACCGATTTATAAACTTCTGATCACACTGTCCTAAAGTCAGTGACTGTTACCCGTTAGCGCGCGACCAACGCGCGACGAAGTCAGACGTGTCGTTTACAACGAAGGAGTCTTATCCAGACACCAAAAAATTGGCCTTTGCCTAGCCCTGGCCGTTGGTTTAATTAAGCCAATAACAATTAATATAGTCTTTTTTTTAACAATAGCATAGGTAGAGGTACATTTGCGTCGAATACATAACCTCCTTTTTTTTCGAAGTCAGTTAAATACTATAACCCACCATTACATGTCCTTCAAAGTACGCAGAAGCTTAACTCAAATATAATAAAACGGTCACCCATCTTTGTAATTACTTTGCCTACCGTTGCTTAACCTGATCGATAGCCAAAATTTTATAACAACTGTGAGTATCTCCTTATTTTAATTGTATTAGATACATTTACGTCGAAAACATAAGCTCTTTTATTTGATGTCGGTTAAACACTAAGAACCCACTTTAACATGTTCTCCAAGCACGGAGACGCTTGATTTAAATGGCATTAAACGGTCACCGATCTTTGTAATGACCTGGCCTACCGTTACTTAACCTGCGATTGCCAAAATTTGATAACAACGTTCTCACGCGCAAAGAGAATATAACATATACTCATTGAATATAACATATACGCTACGCTCACGCGCGGAGAGCCACGCAGCGGCTTAGTTGAAATTCAGTGACTAAATGCGATTACACCTTCATGCGTTTTTAATTAGGATTCTAAGTGATTTAAAGGCTTATTACACCGTCCTTTATTTAGGAAGCTAAATGAGTTAGTCACTGAATTCAGTGAAGTGTAATCGCATTTAGGAAGTTAGGATTCTAAATTCAGAGGCAAGGATGCTTTCTAACTGACTAAATCATTTAGAATCCTAATTAGAAACGCAATTAGGTAGGTGTAATCGCATTTAGTCACTGAATTTCAAGTCATTCGCTGCGTGGCTCTCCGCGAGTGTGGACGTGTTGGTAGGTATTCAAAAAGTAAATTGCGAGTTTCATTTTAATAAGGAGACACTGATTAGATACCTAGGTTGTTATAAAATTTTGGGAATCGATCAGGTTAAGCAACGGTGGTCAAGGTCATTACAAAGATGGGTGACCGTTTAATGCCATTTGAATCAAGCGTCTCCGTGCTTCGGAGGACATGTAAAAGTGGGTTCTACTGTTTTACCGACTTTAAAAAAAGGAGGTTATGTTTTCGACGTAAATGTATCTAACTAATACAAATAAATTAAATAGATATGTACTCATAGACAGTTGTTATAACATTTTAGCTAACGATCAGGTTAAGCAACGGTAGGCAGTCATTACAAAGATGGGTGACCGTTTCATTCTATTTGAATTAAGCGTCTCCGTACTTTAGAGGACATGTAAAAGTGGGTTATAGTATTTAACAGACTTCAGAAAAAGGAGGTTATGTATTCTATTCTATTATACAAAAAATTAAAAAAAAAGACTATTAATTGTTGGCTTAATTAAGCCAATGGCCAGGGCTAGGCAAAGGCCAATTTTTTGGAGTCTGGACAAGACTGGCGCCATCCTTCGTTGTAAACAACACGTCTGATTTCGTCGGGCGCTAACGGGTAACTGATTCAGTCACTGCATTAAGGACAGTGTGATTAGAAGCTTCTAAATCGGTCTCTGAATGATAGTGTAATAAGCACTTTAGTCAGTTAGAAACCATTCTTGCCTCTGAATTTAGAATCCTAACTTCCTAAATGCGATTACACTTCACTGAATTCAGTGACTAACTCATTTAGCTTCCTAAATAACGGGAGGTGTAATAAGGGCTTTACTTTCACTGACGGATATATGGCGGCAGCTGTGTGT
Organism: Furcula furcula; assembly: GCA_911728495.1. Lineage (NCBI taxonomy): Eukaryota > Metazoa > Arthropoda > Insecta > Lepidoptera > Notodontidae > Furcula > Furcula furcula. Next base: position 20,818,238 of record OU452245.1, read on the forward strand.
GTGTGTATCTCATCTCATATCTGTGCTGCTGTCAGCAGTGTTCGGCCTTTTCGAAACTATGGCGGCCTTTGGCTGCCGTCGGCCCTTCATCGGCCTTTAAGCCTCCGACAGCCAATCCATCGAAATCATTGGTTTGGTTGACCAATTCCTATTCTAAAAGCTGTACTAAAGTGCTATACTTTATATATAAAGAAATAGACAGAGGTCATACCTTCTAAACATAGATGTAAAATTAAAGATGAAGGATGGGCTCTTGTAAAACAGAAAAACGAAGATTTTCGTTTTTGATTTTTTAATTTACATTTCTTGTTTCCCGTTTTTTATTACTGTTTCTGATGGAGAGGGCTCCCCCTTTGCCCCACAAAACAAGGGGGAAACCCTTGTTTTTTACACATATTACTAATTTTAATTCATATAAAATCTTTTTAAAAAAAAATTGAACCGACTTCAATATCACTGAAAAGTATAAAATAATTTAATTATTGAAGTTGGTGTTAGCTTACCGGCTGTGTATATTTGGCACCAACTTCAATAATATTTAAATTATTTTATACTTATCAGTGATATTGAAGTCGGTTCAATTTTTTTTTTAAAAGATTTTATTTTAAACTTTTTAGTGATATTTTCATATATAAAGATTGAACTATCGAAAACCGTCAAATTATCTAGATAGGTTATGATCACATTATCGTCTACATAGTTTTACATAATTCATGTTTCTTCAGAAAAAAATATCCGGTCGTAATGAAATTTGCATGGAATCATCATAACAGTTTACTCTCTCGAATAAAAAAAGAATCATCGCAATCGGTTCATAATTGTCAGAGCAATGTAATGGAGAATATCAGTTTTATGGTTTTTACCAGATAAATTCCTCCACAACGTTCATGTTCCTCCAGGAAGTTCTTATCCGGTTGTAATAAAATTCATACAGCTTTAATACAGTGGTTTCTTCTTTCGAATAAAAAAAGAATCATTGAAATTGGTAAATATTTGCTAGAGTTATGACCATTTTTGTCCTTAAAAAGCGACATAAAGTCATCGATATAGGCTTACCTGCAGCTCTCAGTGCACAGTCACCACTCTTGTTTTTTCAGGAACTACTTATTACTACGCAATAATTTTTTATGGGACCCAATCAATGGATTGAAGAATGGATGGAAGAAAGATTTTTTCAAATCGGTTCATAATTGACAGAGTTATGCGCGAACATACATAAAAAAAAAAAAAATATATACAGACGAATTGAGAACCTCCTCCTTTTTTGAAGTCGGTTAAAAATGAGGAAAAGGAGGCTGATATTTCTGGGCTAACGCCGAATAAGATGAGGTATGGTTTAAAAAAATGGTTATATTTTTATGTAAAAATGTGCACAAATATCAGCCTCCTAATCAATCTTGGGAAAGAAAATAGGAAAAGGTTTAGGTAACAAATACAATAGAATCGATTATCGATTATCGTGGATGTGTTCAAGCAAAAGTATAAAATCTCCATTTTGAAGAATGCAGTTAGCATTATAATAAAATAAAAGTAAATTAATCTATCGAAATCAATGAAAATAAGTATACAACATAAAATATATGAAATATAATCAAGAAAAAATATATATTTATACGTAGAGAAATACATATTTACATATCGATTAATTAATTCGATTTATTGTGTATTTTTAGTCTGTTGAAATCAGACCGTTTTTTACCTTTGTTACAATACGTGACAGATGGCAACTCTATTAATCTATGAAAAATCACTCGTTCATGTCGTATCGTTTTGTGCGTTTGTGTTTTATTGATTTGTTATTCCTCGACTTTATAACTACGGTCTGCTGATCTTGCTTAATTTGATCTAGTATTTATACCGGACACGCGTCGACGAAGCTCGCATAGCCAACTGAATTGGGTTTGTTAAGCGGCCGGCTTAACGACTGAATTGTTGTTAAGGATCGATGTGTAAATTGATATAAAAATTATAATACTAGTCGCTACATTAGGCCGACGTGCCTTAGATGACGAAAGAGTACTTTCAGTGATTCGTCAATGGCTTGCACCACAACCTGTAAGTCTATACACCTCCGTCATATATTACCTGAAACCAAACCAAACCAAAGACCTACCAAAGAACTACCCGCTTATTTGGCCTATATATTGCATCTCTAAGTTAGATCAGTTTTTATGTCTGCTACATATTACTGGTATACTATTTTTAAACTGTAGCTGTACATTTTTATTGTAAAATATTTCACTCACTATGTATTTTTGTTGCAGATAGTAGCAGCAAATCATATATGCTGTACATATGGTCTCTAATCCAAAAACTTCGTCCCGAGTAAGGAGCACTGTAAGCTGCTGCGGCCATATAATGTCTATAATATGGTACCTTAGTTTAGCCAGGTATCAGGTTTTAGGTGATATATGAATCATTAATTCAATAATTAAGAAAAAGATGAATAAAAAAGTTATATATCATAGTGTCTTTTACTTAAAACCAGTAAAAATAAAAACTATTTACCTAAAAGCACAAAAACCCCGATTGCAAACAAAATAGATTTAAACTTAACGTATGTATGTATTTATTTGAAGTAGTCTACTTAAACCACAGATATAGATATACATATATGTATATCTATAGCTGTGATTTAAACCGTGGCTAAGTGGAAGTGGGCGGGCCACATATGCCGTAGACAGGACGAGAGATGGGCAAGAAAGGTACTGGAGTGAATACCGCGCACGGGTCACAGAAGCGTCGGCAGACCACTAGCTAGATAGTCTGATGACCTAGTTATAGTAGCCGGACGAAGCTGGATGAGGAAAGCTCAAGACCGAGAAGGGTGGCATGCATTGGAGGAGGCTTTCACTCAGCATTGGGTGGCAACAGGTTGAAGAAAGAAGTCTATTTAGGCCCTTATTAGATTTTTTTACTGTATAAGAGGACTTGTTGGTCCAGTGGTTGGTCTCTCAGGCCCAATAGGTCGTGGGTTCGCTTCCCACTTTCTGTCTGGGTGTTATTTATCTATATACTTACTTACTTACTTTTTTACTCGATGGTAGGTTCCTTGTGCAAGGAACCGTCCCGGTAGGTACCACCGCAGTGTCAGATATTCTGCCGCCATGCACCAGTGTGTAAGCATTGTTGTGTTCCGGCGTGAAGGGCACTGTAGCTGGTGAAATTACAGGACACAAAGACTTAATATCTAATGTCTTAAGGGTCTGCAACGCACTAGCGATTCTTCTGGTGTTGCTTGCCACCTTGGTGGTATAAAAAAAAAGATTGTATTTGTGCACATCATGTATTGTACATACACAGGGTCTGTCTAGTCAGTAATCAGATGACCATGTGAATTATGGGCATTATTATTATACAGCCCTTGTCCCATGTCCCTTGCACAATTAAGAGCAATCTAACGACTTAACATAAGTTAAACCGCTAAGCTTAGTAGGTAGTTCCAAAGAAATAAACATTGCGTATGTACGCTAGAAAAACATAACCTTCCTTCTGGCGCAGTTGAGTTAAAATCCCTTAAGGCCAATATCTGAAATATCCTACTATTGTATACAATGAAATACATAAAAATATCCACAGCACATAAAAATCAGGTGATAAACTATAAGCTTTTCATATCATAACCTCACTTTTGCTTAGTGGCTTATAACTCTGTTCTCAGATTGTCCAATTCTTCAGAATTTTTAGAGATTGTCTGGTATTATGTTAGCTATAGTTTGACACCATTTTCATCTTTTTCGATGCATGAAACTGTGTAGCCCGAGAATGTATGAAACTGTATCTTTCTTCTTTCCTCAGAATTAAAATTAAACGAGTTAATTGAGGTTCTACTCATGAAGCTAGTAGGTCAACAATGGAGCCCAAACTCCAAATCGTAGACAGAATATAATACAGACACATACCAAGCGTGCCGCCGATAAGGACAGAAAAATAAGTACATACTAAATTTAGAGTTGCCACGTAAGGGAAATTTTACCCTTTGTGTAAAGCAAATATGGAGGTTGTTGTAAATTATATTTTCTTTCCTAACCAAAAACCACTTTTTTGACACAACATTTACTTTTCTTACATTATATCGTCTTAATCTATGTCAGTCTGCAAAAAGTACGAAAGTGATTGTTATAATAATGTCCTCCTAGCCGAAACGACCACAGCGGCCAATCTTTCACAAGATCAGCCATGTACGCAGGAGATATTATAGTGCACAAGTGCTTGCGTAGACACAAGTGCACTCTCTCTTCCTTTATATAATAGGTACCTCTCATAATCCGATGGGACGGAAGACCGACACGACTGGGGAGAAGTTAAGCGCAGGACCGACTTTTTACATGCCCATCCGACGCATGTGTGGCGTATCTCGGATCACGGTTTCGGAACGCCAAAGGGGCTGTCAAAAAAGATGACAGCGCGCTAGTATCTATGGCAGAGACATGTTTTAATTATTACGATTACTCCACTGTATTATAAGTTGTTCTCTCTCAATTTGATTATAAGTGTTTATTACCAAAGCTCGGCGTTTTAATTTGACGGACAGGAGTCGGGCATACGTCCTATCGCAAATCCCGACACATGGATCATCTTACTTTACAGACAATCAGGTCATCGGCCTGCATTGTCCTAGCCAGTAAGGAACAACTACTCAAATTTGTTGCCCTTCGCAGGATTCGAACCCACGACGGAGGCTACAAAGTGAATGTACACTTAATATCATATATGCTGTAGCTAAGGTCTATTCCACATTGTTCACCTGGGTGATATCACGTGGTGATTAAAGTGGCTAAGAGCTGTAGATAATTATTAGCCTCATACAAAAAAGTTAAGAGATAAAAACAATAATATGCTATTTCCCAGAGAGGTAGGCAAAAATTGGCTTTCTTATAACTTAATATAATACATACTATGGCCATTTACCGGGTAAGTTTTAGTAAATTTCTCCAATATACAAATCTATAGTACTAGTATCTTGGGACAATCTACGCTTGACCAATGACCACCTGATCTCAATCTACGCAGATCCTTAAGGTAACCAGATAAATGATTACAAATACTTGTAAACTGTATAAATACATAAATAACACCCAGACAATTGTTCGGAATCGAACCCATGTCCTATTGGGCAGCGGCCAGGTCCCTCAGATCGTCGAACAGCCGTACATCGGCACCGACTGCGGCATGTACTGCTCGACCCACCCGACCCGATGTCCGTCCTCCTGGACCATGACACAACACCAACACCAACAACGATGTCAAGAGTCGTAAACACATCAACACACAGACACCGGTCTCGCCGGCGAGGCCGAAGGGATCCGTACGCATGCAACCCCTCGCTGAGTTTCTTGCCAGTTCTTCTCAGCGGGGGCGCATTGTGAACCGGTGGTAAACTCATTTTCTCTAAGCGGCAGCCCAAGCCGAGGCCGTGCCTCCCTGAGGTGCCCTTGTGCTAGTCGCTATGGGTAACCTTTCTAGCTGGAGCGCTTTAAGCGCTCGTCCTCTTGTCCGGTGAAACAGTACTATTCCTACAAAAAAAAAAGTGATGATCAATAAAGCAAAGTGACTATCAAGCTTCAGTTGTCCACCAAACTTTGATGTCTACTGAAAGTGTGTTTGGTATGTATTGGTGATTCAAGTTAGGCAATGCCAAATGAATCATTTGATAGTTATTTAATAGTCACTTTGCTTTATTGATCATCACTTTAGTTGTCAAACGAGATAGGTACATAATAGGGGGGCAAATGAAACAAACTACTCAACGTCGGTACTATTTATTTATAATTCAGACAAATTTACCAATAAATTATAACCAACAACATACATACATATATTTAAACAACATGCATATAGTAAAAGCACGATTAAATGTACAATGACCATTGTGCCTATAAATAACGAATGAATACGTCCTGCGCAGCCTTGGACGAATTACTTGAGCGCTTACGTTATTTCTGAATATTTAAGCATTTGGGAATAACTTATAGCAACCTAATTAATTCTTTTTGTTGCTGCTATCCACAGTATACAAATATCCATATTTTCAGAAAAACATAAAAATCAATTCGGGAAATCTGAGAAATTCTTCGATGCACCCAGCATGTGGGATCGTGTATGATGCACTTAATAATAATTTACCATTTATTTATGGTAGTCTCTCTTTTATACACTGGCAACACTGATAATGGCGATCAATAAACTGAAAATTTTAGGTTATGGATGAAAAACAAGAATTTATCGATCTTACACGTAACTTTCAAGTAAAATAGTAACTAATTTAGAGCAATAAGATCTAAATAAGTCGTTTACATGTATTAGTTTCTAAATGTAATCTCTAAATTGGCCATAATAATTCACGTTTACCTGTGAAACGATACTCCACTAATTTTACGTTCACTGTCACTTTTACAGCCTATAATACTGCACTGCACGATTCTTATAGGATTTCCACAACACACAGTAATGTCACAGTTAGTTTTTTATTGAATTTTAAGTTATTTATTTAATATTAAAACCACTATAAAATTGTCACGGAGCAAAGTGGGAGCAAACGTCAAATTTGTTTCGCACCCACGGCGCGGAAAAATCGAACACAGGCTGAGGGACAAAAAATCATATACACTGTTTCTTTCTATCACACGTAACCTACATAAACGCATTCTTTTCTTGCGTGAATGAGACAGAAAGTGTCCAGCCCTCTATTGTTTTCTTCCTCTAAGCTCCAAATACTTGATTGAGGCATACGCTACCCCTTTCATTGAGGTCCGATGTGTGCTCCATGTTATAATTGAAATTACCCGAGAAATGGATACCCTAATATAGAAATGCTTTACTTACACATCAAAAGAATGTTTTCCACCCGAAAACTTAAAATACGATGACAATCATGTCTAATAAAAAAATTATTGGTACTGTTCTGCGAGTTCGATTAGAATAATGCTCTATTGTGTTTTCGCCAATTATACTCAAATGCAATTTTAATTACCGATTTTAAGGGTTCGTATTTTGTGGCAACACTGTCGCTTATTGTCAGCATGAAACTGTCATATAAATCGATCAAACATTTAAATACCATAATTTCACGATAAAGTGAATTAAAATCATAAAAATGGTGATAAAATGTGCAGTACTTGGTTGCAAAAATATGTTGTATCCAGTATTTAATACCGAATATCACTCGTAAGTGCGATTTTGTTCAATAATTACCTACCGATGATCCCTGTGCATTATGCACCATATTTTCGATCAGTTCTTCTTTCGATAGGCACATAACACGTTTTCAGTTCGTTTGTTAGTATTGGGTTTAAGTTTATATTAATTTGTACTTGAATTATTTAATTTTAAAATATTTCACATTATTTTAATAGAGTAACCATGGTAAAGATTTTTTGAAGACTTTCCGTTTTGGGGATTTTTTACCGCCACTTTATGATCAAACAATAAACGATGTATTTAGTTCAAAGGATTGATATTGAAAACATATTGTATGTTCATTAATTTTACAAGTGTGTAGGTATGTAGGTTAAGTTTAGGTACAGTTAGTTTTGTAACTTATTAGATACATATTATTAAAATCATATTTATTCTTGTCGCCTCCTAGTCCTGTCGCGTCTAGTAGCCTCCGTGGCGCAGTGGGAAACCGCTTGCTTGCATACCGGGGGTCGCAGGTTCGAATCCTGCGGGGAGCAACAACTATGTGTAGTTGTTCCTCACTGGCTAGGATAATGCAGGCCGGTCATTGTCTGTAAAGTAAGATGATCCATGCGTCGGATAGGCATGTAAAGTACACTTGTGCACTTGTGTCTACGCAAGCATTTGTGCACTGGATGATGGCTGATCTTGCGAAAGATTAGCCGCTGTGGTTGGATTGGCCGTATCGGCGAGAGTACCTATATCATTCCATAAATATACATACTGTTTTATTTACCCCTGGTCAATATTAATACATTTTTTATTTTCTTGTAGATTTCCTAAAAATATTGAGTGAAGGAATGTACCTATGACTATCCATTGTCCCATTGGAAAATAAATTTGATGAAGCTGCAATGATCTGCTGTTGGTCCAATGGAAAACTAAATTTACCGCGAATGCTTTTTCTATCGTCTAATGTGTTGGTTAAAAGGTGTTTTAGTTGTTTGCATATAATGCTAATTGCTATTCAGTATCTTGTGATTAATCGGAGATCGTTAAACGTACTGAATAAATTATTTTATAGCACAATATTTTTTTTAATCATAACTTCATATGTTTTTATTTTCACAACCATTAGCTTATTATTTATCCCTTGATTTTCTGTAAAGTAAGATGCTCCATGCGTAAGATGGGCATGTAAAATGTTGATCCTGCACCTGGTCTCTCCCCGGTCGTGTCGGTTTTTCATCCCATCGTATTTTGAGAGGTAAACGGAAGAGAGAGAGAGAGAGTGCAGTTGTGTCTACGCAAGCACTTGCGCACTATAATATATTTTGCGTAGACTGAGATCTTTCAAAATACCCACTGTGGTCATATCGGCCAGAAGGAGGTCCTTATTTATTTATCATCTGTTTCCCTATCAATCACAGTTTGTTCTTCTTGTACACAGTTCTTCCGTATTTGGGCTGCTCCAACCCATAATCAGACTGATTAAGCAACTAGACATATTTAATCGGTTTAAACTTAAAGCATTATAATAATATCCTGGGACAATTCACACACGGTAATCTGATCCCAAACTAGGCAGAGCCTGTACTATGGAAACCAGACAACTGATACTAATACTTATATACTTTTTTTTTGTAAATACATACTTATATAGATAAAACACCCAGACACTTGGTAAACAAGCCATTAAAGTCGTATTATGCGACGAAGTTAAAAAGATGTCCTGATTTTTCATGAAACATTAAGGTTGCCCTCTTAGAAAGAGAGATCCGACCTCAATGAAAGGGATAGCGTTGACCTCAGGCATGTATTTGGGAGTGTTTCCTCCACTTTGACCCTAATAGCTTCATGGTTCTACTCCCCTTAAAAGGTTAAGAAGGGGGGGGGGGGGGGGGTAGTACCTCAATTCGACGGACGTCAATGGAAAGTCGTCGGCCTTTACTGCCTAAAATCGGCCCCTGGCAGCACTGCTTTCGGCCCATTCTTAAATTGCCTGCTGCTGGCAACACCACTGGCTGTCAGGTAAAATACAAACAACTTGGCCGCCAACCTCTTTTTTTCTATCAAAGTTGTAGATGTGTGTTAAATACATTACATTACCGTGCTGTGTTAACAGAGGTGATTGATGCATTATAACTAATTTTATCTTGCAGTGGCTTAAAATGAATCCTTGTTCAGTCGCTACGCCTCAACAAGACACGGATGGAGATGGTAGATGGCATAGCATCGTAAGTTTTCATTTTTATAGGTATCAATGCTATTTGCTGAGCACTTTCGTAATAGATAATCAAAAGTTGAACACTAGGAATTCGCTTACATTAAAATTGCATGTTGGCATTATACAGAAAATTGATATATAATATTACTATGATCAGCCGGATAGTTGATAAAAATAGTATTATTTTAAACATATATTAAGTACCTACCTACGTACGCTTAATTTGCGTACCTAACTAGCATCGTTTTTTTTTAGTTTTGGTTGTAAAACTAATTGGCTGATATGAAATAAATAGATATATACACACTTAGGTACAAAACCTTTATTAGAAGAGCGGTTTTTTGTAATATAAATAAAATAGTCATGATACACAATAATAATTGTTTCAATTAATTAAAAAAGTCTTAAGATAAGGCGGGTGGCCTTATCTTAAGACTTTTTTAACAATATTATGTTTTATGTGTAAAATAAAGAGTATAAATTAAAACTTGCCTATCACTTTATCATTGCAGCATAATAGATTCTTATCAGATGCAAAAGGCAAAGAAGCAGATGTGATTTTTATAGGGGACTCAATACTGCAAGCTCTAGAACACACTGAAGTGTGGAACCAATGGTTTGCACCCCTTCATTGCCTTAACTTTAGCATTCACAAAGATGAAACTCAAAATGTATTATGGCGCATTCAAAATGGTGAACTTGATCATGTTGATCCTAAAGTAAGTGATTTTCTTTTATATTTAACCTTTGCTTAATTGGATGGGATTTGAGTTACACTGCCAATCCCAAGGGGGACAAATGCATAAAATCATTTCATCATTCATCAAAACCGATGTTAATCTGAACAATTCTTTTGAAAAATTACATGCATATATATATATAGTGGCATGCACACACTTTTATGATAAGGTAGTAAAAAATGCTAATTTCTTACATTGTTATATTATCATCATGATCACAGAGTTGTTGGGTAGTTCTTTTTGCCTGTAAGTAGGCCACTGTTCTATCTGTGCATTGTCTGTTAGATGGTAAAAGTCATGGCTGAATTTGATGATAATCACACTTTGGAAGTTATTGAATCCTCTTTGAACAATATAAATCAATGTCACCAACTGTTCCTACTGAACTACTCTATAGGTTTTTATAGTGGCATGCACACACTTTTATGACAGGAGGGTAGACAATAAAGACATCACATAAATGAACTGATATTATAGATATATTTTAACTACTAATAAGATTATCTATATTAGAGGCCTAGATTACCAGAGAAATCATAGGGTATAGGCAGTCAGCCTGTAGGGACTGCACACCACAGCATTTTATGCCATCTGAGGCCTTAGTTTACTTGTTTTATAAACAATATGTAACCACTGGCATTTCTCCATCATATAGTCTAATAAATTATTTGTAATTAGTAATGTTTTTAATTTTGTAGGTGATAGTCGTGCATGTTGGGACAAACAATGTCAATCATACCCCAGAGCAAGTGTCTGAGGGTATCTTAGAAATAGTTAGAACAATCAGGGAGAAACACCCAAGTGCATATGTTGTATTGCCTGTGAGTATGTTTTATATTAGTAATTATGTTTTTGCTCTGAAAGTATCCATACTTTCAGAGCAGGAAATGGATGGATGGAGTGCCATTATTCAAAAGTTGTAAAAATAAAAATAACATATTACTTAACCATAGGTCAAGTAAAAAAAAACATCAGCAGTACAGTACAATAACGCTTTTAGAGTGTTGATGGGGCTGCCTCGCTTCTGTAGCACATCAGGGATGTTTGCAGAATCGCATGTTGACTGCTTTTATGCAATAATGCGTAAAAGATGCGCATCCCTGGTGCGCAGAGTGCGGGCAACCAGCAACAGCATTATAGGTATGATTGCTGCTAGACTGGATTGCGGCATTGTGAATCGTTGCTCCAAAATTTCAGCGGGAATTTTGAAGCAATGATACATATTATACCAATTAATTTTCTTTTTATTTTATATCTGTTACTAACACTAATGAGTCTTGTTATTTGAAATAAAGTATTTATTATTATTATGCACCTTGAACTTATTAAAACTAAATATAATAACCATCATGTTTTCTGATTTCAGAGTCTTCTACCCCGAGGTCAATTTCCAAATGCTTTAAGAGAGAAGAACTCTAAAATTAATCAACTTTTACGTGAGAAGGTTGTCAATATGAACAAAGTTGAAATGGTTCCTATTGACAAAGGATTTATACAAACAGACGGCACTATAAGTCACCATGATATGCATGACTACCTCATTCTAAGTAATGCAGCTTGTCGAAAAGCTTTTGAACCTATTTATGACTTGCTTCAACAAATATTGTCTGAAGGGGAGCCTGAAAAGGATTTAACACCTTCTGAATAATAGAATTATATTATTCTGTGTGAATAGAATATCTATGGCAGCTTTTTTACTGTGCAGCAAGCTCATTGTGATGGAAATGGTAGTACTTATTGTTAGCTTTTTTATATTAAGCATAAGGCTAAGTGTCGAATATTTTAAACATTGTACACTTTTACATTCCAAATTAGAATATAATATTCTGATCGGCTGTGTTTATTGTTTCTTTATTTAATTACATCTAAAATAATGTAATTATACAATCGCTTGATTTAAGCTATAATTATATATTATATAAAAGTTTTGTTATTAGTCAACATGTAGTACTTAAAAATTTGCATAAGATTTTTCATACTCTAAATGAAATACTTTTCATCTGAAAAATTTTGTTACTATTTAATTTTGTTTTGAGTTGTGTTTACATATTTTTTAAATGTTGTGTTTCTATGATCAAGAAATACATTTTCTTATATTTGCACATCACAATATCTGTAACCAAAGATGCTTTCAGCATGCATAACCAAAGTTGTAACAGTATACAAATGGCATAAGTGTGTTTATAGGTAATTCTATTTTTGATAATTGAACTAAATTTTAAAATGTTGTCATGATAAGCACATGCAGCTAAAATAGACGGATCACCAATCTGTATTGTAAACGAAAAAGAGTGCAAAATGGAATATCAAAGTATAAATGACTTCCATGTATATAGCAATTTAAAATTTAAGGTAGAATACTCATGTTGCCAAACAAGTTGCTTGAATCTCAAAATAATATTAAACATTTATTTGCATGAAGAAGCTTATACAGTGCAATTTCTATAAAATAATGTTGTTTTATTCTGCAATAAATAAATTATCCTCTCTAAATCATATTCTAATGTCCTGAAATATCAATTCTTGCGAAAATATGACATAAGTATAGTTTATGATTTAAGTAGGCCATAATTAGCAATTTCGAAAATAATAAATATTTTTTCATGATTTATTGTAAAAACTACACTGGATCACAAATTACTATTTCTTATCAATGTCACATTTTAATGCATTACAACTGAGATCATAATCAATTAAGTACTTATTATTAATTTTGCCAGTAAATTTGCATAAAAAAATTAAAATTGGTTGGTGTTGGTTTAAATAAAACTCATTACATTTTTAATGTTTTGATTTTAACCAAGAATTAACACATAGAACTCCAAATGCCTGACACAATAGATTTTTCTATTGGTATGTTGCCTGACGGCAGTCTAAGGGTTATTAATAATCCTGGCACAATCCATACTCAGTCATCAGATCCCAAACTGAGCAGAGCCTGTACTATGGTAACCAGATTTCATAAATACATAATTATTAAAGACAAATTACACCCAGACAAACAAACATTTGCATGCATGAATACCTCTGTCCTATGTGGGAATCGAACCCACAACCTATTGGATGGCAGCCAGGGTGGTAAGCACTAGAACAACAAGCCAAAAATTAACATTTCTTTTCTTTGCTCTGCACATCCATGGAGAGCAGATAATTCTAAAATCTATTTCGCAGTCTATTGTAGTATAAATTTATTGGTAACAAAGGATTGCCTCTCTGTAAAGATGGGTCAAATAAGTTAAAATTACTTTTTTGAAGTTTTGCCAAATAAGCTTGGACAGCGATTGCCGGTAAAAATATCTGCCTTCCTAGTTCTGGAACATTAATACTTTTTGCCTGAAAGGTATAAGAATGGATATATTTCTTTTTTTGCAATTTTCAAAAATATAAATTAAGCTCAATTCACACCAAGATGTCAGCGGTCGGCAGCGGCGCCGTGCGCACTTTCAGTGTGAAAGAATTTTAAACTTTATCTACAATACGTAAAAGACCAGTATCGCTTGAAAAGCAAAAAGGCGGCGCGAGCAGTTGCGCGGCCACTCGCGTTTGCTCAGCGCGGCCGTAGGCGGCGCGCCATCTGGGCCGGAATTTCCTTGTAGAATGTACGAACTAGACTCAAGGCGCACGGCCGCTTCGCGCCTCTGCCAGCCGCGTCGCGCCTCTTCTGGCCGCTGCCATCTTGGTGTGAATTGAGCCTTACTGTAAGCTTTCTAGATTTACCTTTGATAAATGACTATTTGCTCTGCTTGCAATTTGAAAAATAGCATTTCTCATATTTTCACTGTCTATCCCTCTTAATACATTTTCTTGGCTAACTTGGTATTTCATTAATATATCCATAGGCAATGATACCATCTTATGATGACTAGTTATATGAACAGATCTGAAATGAAAATATTTTTAAGTAAATATGAATTTTGTATTAACTCAGAGTTATTCACACACAACCAATGGAAATTCCCTATAAACAAAATTATACCAGATTGGTAGTTTCTTTGAAATTAATTATCTATATTCTGGACAGATCTGTCTAAACTTTTTATGAGTAATTTGTAAAATTAAAATACAATCACTAATATTTTGGAAAAATCAAAGAGACAATAGAGGGGCCTTTTGAAAAAAAAAATTGTATCACCTAGTGAGAAGTTGCTACTCAATAGATGGCATACACAAAATATATGTGTGAATCATCGATATACTATACCAAGTATATCGATGGTGTGAATTCATAAAAATTACAATGATAAAATAACTACTGTATTTTATTCTCTTTGGGAACTAATAGTACGTCTTCTGAACAGAGGGTGTGAATTACAATGGTTATTACTCTAGAAAAATCTAATATTAAAAATTATATTCTAACTAAAAAATAAGCTATAAATATACACAATACTTAAAGCAAATGAACTATAATCCAGGTCAATTTGCAATACTGCAACACATCAGTAGTCTTATTTTTTTAATTTCTTTGGTATACAAGACTGACTGATTCATTACCCATGTAATAAATTTTCTATTCATCACTGATCGCTGGACCATATTTCAGTGACACATTACTAATAAAATTATCCTCTCCAGTAATTCGATGGCTCCTACGTTAAATATCGTATGTGTGAAACCGCACTTTACAGGAGAGCAAATTAAAGGTATTTTTCTACGCTAATTATTAAACGTTTGTTTTCATACTATTCGGTAAAATAAGGCATGTTCTATGGTTGGTACCAATTTCAGCCAAATAGCTTCAAATTTTAAGAACAAGCATAGAAAAATACCTTTAATTTGCTCTCCTGTAAAGTGCGGGTTTTACACATACGATATTTAACGTAGGAGCCATCGAATTTGATTTGTTATTCTCAAAAATATACTTATAATCTGTCAGCATTGGCAGGCACAAGATATATTATAGAAAGTTTGTCATCAACATGCCTAATATTAAATTAAAAGTAGATATGTTATCATTGATTACTACACTAATACCTGAGAATATTGGTAATCCCTTGTGCTTTCCCCAAATGTGAAGCAGCATGGTCAGCATGAACATTTTTAATACCAGCAACACTTAGAATCAGGTAGTAAATTGAAGATACTGAAGCCTCTGTGTATTTCTCAACATCTTCTAGACTTTGAAAGTATTTTGCTTTGAGTAAATTACTTCTTGACGATATAAGATTTTCTAAATGTCTTTTTTGAAGGCCATAACAACAACAAATCTGAAACAATTTTATTTTTTAACAATTTATATGCAATAAGAATGCTCTGTCCTGTACCCCAAGGTTGTTTGGAAGAGATCGCTTTAGCGATAAGACCAGCTTAAATCGTTCACAGTTATTAATTTCAAATGTGTATTTCTTTGGTGTTCAATAAAGAGTGCTTTGTATGGTATTTATATGCTAGTAGTAGAATGGAAATAAGATAATTGGTGACAAGGTAGTTTCTTACCTTAAATAATTCTTGAGCAATGGGATTAGCCGGTATATTTTGTAGTGTCTGTTCATTTTTATAAATTTTCACTATTGTATCTTGCCAAAATTGCAGCCTAAACGCGGCGGTTTGTGCGTCTGTGGTTTGGTCTTGAATTCGCGCTATTTCTACGTTAAATGCTCGCACTACAAACGCTGGTGAACGAATAGACTTTGTCATAAGTAGAGTCGCCAAGAAATTCTCGTAATCATGCTGTCTATCTGTAAAAATACAATAAAGTACCAGAAATTTGTATGTACCTATTCTTCCCAGGTCGACAACGGAATAATTATTATTAGCAATCTTCCTTCCGCGGACCCATGCATGTATTTAAACGACATAACTTTTTTGATTTATTACCTTACTATATTCGTACAATAATTAAGCGATTCCTCGCTAGACGTAGGTCGTTTGGTAAGGGTTCTTACATTCATAATTAAGCTACTAAATGGTTTTCCTAAATAAATAAACATGATGTTATTTTTTAATTACTTGAGGATTATCATCACAAATTAAAATAATTATTATCGTAAGATACGAAGTAAAACGTAAATCTAAATAATCCACTGGAATAAGTAAACTGACATTTGCTAATGTCACTTGAATATCACTGTAAAATAATATTGCCATAATAATAGTAGAAGTGATGTTCCCATTCTACAGTGATTCAATCACTTGCTCGAAGTTAATGAGAACATAGTTAGTAAGTACTAACAATAATTTTAAATAGACATTATATTAAGTTGTAAATAGATGATTGCTATAAATAATTCTAGTAAAATTGACGAACAACAAGGCTGCATGAGCTATAATTCTATCTTAAAAACATCACACATACTCTAACTCGGTGGGAGGGAGTTGACCATGGCTTTACACACGCCGCGACACGCAGTCATCTTATTTATCATTTGGCTTCTAACTTCTGGTCTGAGTGCACGAATGTTTATTTTGCTCACGAGTAGTGACTGAGTGATCAATAGAATCATTTTGTCTCTTCACTATTTTTTTTTCATCAGAAAATGGTAACACAGTAAACGTCAGTTTACTACAGTGAATTAATAATAATAAGTGATTGCCTATCCTCATCGATATAATAATTATTTATACTAGATTTAGTGTCACGGTTCAAAAAGTGGTAGCGAGAAATAGCGCCCTTGTGTCGCTATTTCTGTACAAGCCACATCCTGACAAATTTATTTTTGCCGATAGGAGTGTCGCTACTGTCTATATGAAACTGTCAAACTACAAGTCATTATCATTATAAAATCGTTAGTTCACGTTTCCGCCACCAGCACAGTAGCCTGATTCTCGTAATCAAAACAATAACGTTAACGTAGCGACTCAGTCGTTTAAACACTTTTCGTATTCACGTCCGTCGATTTTACTTCAACGGCAACGATTGAAAATTTGTTCGATTAAACTATCGTTGGAGCGTATTCTGGTATATTAATCGTCGTTCAATCGTTATAAAACGTTGACTAAATGGTATTCTCGTATGAAAATGACGTCACTACCGATCGGATGCCAACGAGTAAGCGTCAAATTTCGCGATTCAAGAGTCGTTGAACAAACGTTGGTTATTTGAGACGATTTTTGCTTTTCTTATTCTTGTGGTGCGAGTCAAAGTAATAAAATAACTTTTAAATGAGCCACGGACTTACGTATTTACTATCAAATTCGTCTGCACAGCAAGAAATACAAAAAGAAAGCTGATAAGGCGAAATATGTAAAATATAAATAAATACGTAAAATTTGGGATATGGAACGCGACTAGGCATGATAGAGCTCATGTTAGAGATATATTGATTGTAGCACAAAACTGGAACATGAGAGCTAGGAGTGAGTGAGTGAGACGAAAATAGGATCGTATGCTGTGAGTGAAGAGAGTAATTAGAAGATAGTGTGAGCGAGATGGTTTTAAGGTAAATATAATTAGAGTAAGAGAGATAGAATAAACTAATAAATAGAGAAAAACACGTATTTTAATTAATAAACAATTAGTATGTTTGTGGAGGGAACGGAAACGAATTAATCTCGAGTTTCACAAAGCCTAAGCTCTTAGCTTATCTCACAAAACTCCTACCAAGACCAAAAATTGATTAGGACGACATCTATCAGGGAATAGCAAAACGACAGAACAATGACTCGTTGACTAATCGTTTAGTTTCGATCCAATTGAGTTGAAGTCCTATCGAACTACGTATATGGTATACGAGAATACCGATTTTGGATAGGACTTCGATCTAACGACAACAAAACGTCACCGCTATTTGGACTGTTTGTTATTACGAGAATCGGGCTACGGTAGTGACGTCATTTTCATACGAGAATACCATTTAGTCAACGTTATAAAACGATTGAACGACGATTATTAAACCAGAATAGGCTCCAACGATAGTTTAATCGAACGACTTTTAAATCGTTGCCGTTGAAGTAAAATCGACGGACGTGAATACGAAAAGTGTTTAAACGACTGAGTCGCTACGTTAACGTTATTGTTTTGATTACGAGAATCAGGCTACAGTAGCCCGATTCTCGTAATAACAAACAGTCCAAATTTCGTTGACGTTTTATTGTCGTTCGATCGAAGTCCTATCCAAAATCGGTATTCTCGTATACCATATACGTCGTTCGATAGGACTTCAACTCAATTGGATTTGACCGATTCATTGTTCTGTATGTTTTGCTATTCCCTGATAGATGGCGTCCTAATCAATTTTTGGTCTTGGTAGGAGTTTTGTGAGATAAGCTAAGAGCTTAGGCTTTGGGAAACTCGAGATTAATTCGTTTCCGTTCCCTCCACAAACATACTAATTGTTTATTTAAAATACGTGTTTTTCTCTATTTATTAGTTTATTCTATCTCTCTTACTCTAATTATATTTACCTTAAAACCATCTCGCTCACACTATCTTCTAATTACTCTCTTCACTCACAGCATAAGATCCTATTTTCGTCTCACTCACTCACTCCTAGCTCTCATGTTCCAGTTTAGTGCTACAATCAATATATCTCTAACATGAGCTCTATCATGCCTAGTCGCGTTCCATATCCCAAATTTTACGTATTTATTTATATTTTACATATTTCGCCTTATCAGCTTTCTTTTTATTTTTCTTGCTGTGCAGACGAATTTGATAGTAAATGCGTAAGTCCGTGGCTCATTTATCAGTTATTTTATTACTTTGACTCGCACCACAAGATTAAGAAAAGCAAAAATCGTCTCAAATAACCAACGTTTGTTCAACGACTCTTGAATCGCGAAATTTGACGCTTACTCGTTGGCATCCGATCGGTAGTGACGTCATTTTCTTACGAGAATACCATTTAGTCAACGTTATAAAACGATTGAACGACGATTATTATACCAGAATACGCTCCAACGATAGTTTAATCGAACGACTTTTAAATCGTTGCCGTTGAAGTAAAATCGACGGACGTGAATACGAAAAGTGTTTAAACGACTGAGTCGCTACGTTAACGTTATTGTTTTGATTACGAGAATCAGGCTACCGGTCAGAAAGTGACGTATTTTTGCCTGATTGCCTGGTTTTCTAGAGTAGGTATCTAGCTGGCACGGTCTACAGTCTAAACGGCTCTATGGATTTTGACTTGTGATCTCAGAGTGGTATCTATCTCCTCTAAGCTTGTGATAGATATGTCGTTAAATTCGTCTTAAATGTGGTAGTGATATAAATGCTATACAGGATCGAAACATTATAAATATATTAAAATGGAAACTACTGAATGGGTATCATAGGATATCAACGTTTTGTTAATTTTTAAGTATAATGCGGAAACCACAGGATGGATTTTGATGTAATTTAGCTATGTTATGGTTATGGGTGAGCGATTAGGTTACTTTATATCCCAAAAATAATAGGGTTCCTGCAGGATAAGGGATCAATGTTTTGTAGATTTTATAGTGTTTTTCGAGAGCCACTAGTTGGATTTCTGACATTGAGATAACATAGGCAAAGTAACAGGTTTTAGGTGCCTTTTTACCTATTTTAGTTGGAATGAACCAGCTAGGGCCGGTTCACAAAAACAACTAACTGGCTTCGAAGAAAAACCATTTGTAAGGGATTCCGTATGGAACATATCACCAAGCATTATACAGAATGTCCCAGAAATGGGGTATCAAGCCGGTAATGACGCATTATGTAACCCACAAGCAATCTATTAGTGAAAGAAAATAATGGAAAAGTCAACAGTTTTAGTGCAGTGGGTTAAACATTTTTTTTATTTCTTATTAAACCAGGTAGGCACGCAATCAACGAAAAGCAGTCTCTCCATAGGAGTAGCCACGATGGCACAGGGTTGCTTAGAAATGGTTTTAAGACGATACAAATTTTTTTTTATGTAGGGGAGACTGAGGATACTTGATCCCCCCGTTTGTTTTTTTATCCCTAACTCTTGAATTTAAAACAAATTTTAGGGTGTGATTTGACCAAAAGTTTCAAAATTTTTCTAGTTTTATGTTGTATGAAACAAATAAGGATTGACGTTTATTTCGAATAAAAAATCAATTAAAAGCGTAAACATAGATTCGTATCTAGTGTCCCCTATAATATGTGGAAGACTTGGTCCCCACCCTCAGGTAGACATTATTCACCCTGATCAAGTCCCCCACATGTTGGGGACACCTGTGCTATTAAATGTGATTGAATATCTTCTGGACCAGCAATACGATCTTCCGGACGGTCAATTACATAAAAAGAAAAATTCTGTATCGGTAATAATATCACTGCTAAAGGGATAAATTTCATTTATTTATAAACTTTTAACTATTTGTATGTTTCGAGGCGTCATTGCTAAGGGGTTTGCCTTGCCTAAACAGAGCGGGAGATATCATATTATATTGTTAATGGACGACCAGGGGTAGCCAGAATCCAACCATTACTCGCTGTACTATGATATATACCAGACAACTGATACTAATACTTATATACTTTTTTTGTAAATACATACTTACAGAGATAAAACACCCAGACACTTGGTGGGAATCGAACCTACGACCTATTGGATCGCAGCCAGGGTCACTAACCACTAGACCAATGGGACCGACAAAATTCCACATATTGGTCCTCAACATTGTGACGAGCGTACAGGTTTTGCCAATTTGAAAAAAATATACCTAAATTATGTTTGTTCAAACTTGTAAGACTTGTCACTTTTTTACTGTAAACTGAACTAGAGCCTATCAGCTTATTAGATGGAAAACGCAGTCAAAGATGGTAAAGCACACTAGCTTATTAACAGCATATTCACTCCGGCCTTGAAGACAGCTACTAGCTAGTTATTTAGTCTCACTTTTACTCACATATTTTATCTTATACGGTGTGGCATCTTAAATCAAAATACTTCAAATATTTATTTAGGTACCTATTGACAAGGTAACTTCAATAAAATTTCGGGGAGATTTGAACCGGGGATCAAGTCTACCTCAACCGAGTGTAACATGTCTCCCGAATGGCATATCTTTAAAAACTCTATTATTCTAGTTAACCACTTACGATTTTCCGTTCACGGGTTGATTATTAGGGAAGCACATAACATACGCAATAACTTTTAAGTTAACATAAAACAAAAATCGCAATCAAGAACTCAAAAATTTTAGATCCGCGTGCTCGTAAAATCAAACTGACCTCATTTGCAGAAGTGATAGATTTTGCCCATGAGAGTTTTTTGTTTATAGTTTGGCTACAGTTTGGGTTTAGTTTTGCTAATTTAAATTAATCAAATACGTTTAGTATTTTCAAAATGTTGGTGTACCTAGTCAGGTTACTGGGAGCGGCTGATGGTTTTTTAAAAATAAAATATAAAATGTAAATTAAAATTAATATTTAATACGTGCGTTCAGAGTTAGATGTACAACACGAATGAATACAATCCTCTTACAAGTCATGATTAATAATTTCTTATAGTTTAAACAAATGTCTTATCTCTACTAAGAATTATGGTCGCACACCTGAGCTTTTGCTATACACGCACAATTTGTATAGGGTGTGGTTCCATGACTCCTCCCTCACCAAGTGCGAAATTATCGGTAATATTTGTATTCCGATGATTTCGCCACCATTGGATTATACATAGTTTATTTTTAAAACATACTATACTAATACATATTATAATTAAAATTATATAGAGTAGAATAGTGGCTACACTAACACTTCTCGTTTGCACTACACTATTACTTTTCACCATTTCACTTTTCAGTTTAAATGATAAATTTCTCAAATCATCCAGATGTAGATTTTTCAGACTCACTGTCTTTTTCCAGTTAATAGATGTTTCCTTCAACTCAGGTAGAGTAATAATCGGAGTTACTCTATTTTGTATATTTCCTGAAATAGATCGCTTTTTATACAATTTGATGTATTCCAATTCGACTCTACAGCTGTCTTTTACTTCCAGAAGATATGTGCCTTTAATTGATTCTCTGGTTATGTCTTCAGCACATGTTTCGGTGAGTATTCTTTCGTTTCTAGTATAAAGGATCCAACTGACAGAATCGATCGGCTGAACCTTTAGGTTT
The DNA here is from genome assembly GCA_911728495.1 of Furcula furcula. Classification (NCBI taxonomy): domain Eukaryota; kingdom Metazoa; phylum Arthropoda; class Insecta; order Lepidoptera; family Notodontidae; genus Furcula; species Furcula furcula. The sequence goes on from OU452245.1 coordinate 20,840,318, forward strand.
TCCAGGTTGACTACAAGCGGCTCACATAAGCTGAGATTATGAGCAAAATTCATTAACTGTTCTATGCAGGTGCTTTCAGGATACATTACAACATCATCTTCTTTGCACAAGAACTGGTTGGGACCAATCTCTTCACAGGGGCTGGCTAGCGGTAAGTACATGGGACCTTTCACCATCAGGTAAGGATATTCGGGAATAATAATAGTGGTCTGATTTTTGAGCTCATTAAAAATAGGTAAGGAATATAATTTGAAATAATTGTAGACCTTATCACTGATTAGCGGAACTTCCATAATAAAAGTTATTTGGTTTTCTTTTAAAAATGCTTTGACGGTTATGGTTCTTTCTATATTTACTAAATTATTTTCGGTCACAGGATATAATAAATTTTCAGTTTTTGATATATTATTTAGTAATGACAATAATTCGGGTGGATCAATAATAGCCTGGTGTAGAACAGACACTTTTGTGAATGCTAAGGCGGTTTCAATTTCATTTAACAATATATATATTGTCCTAAAATTACTAATAAAAATATTAAACATTCCGATAATCAATATATATGTAGAGTGCATAGGGCTGTTCTCATGATTCGTAATATTTTCGAGTGCACTTTCTATGCGATTTATACGTTCATCCAAAATGTGTATGTTTTCATGGAGAGATCCGGTATTATTTATAATAGTATCCAGCATTTCAGAGATAATAGTTATTTTCTTATCCGTATGTGATTGGCCTAAATTGAGTTCTGAAATTTGGCTGTCATATTTGATTGCATCTTGGTGGTCTAAATTACCAGTCAGAAGTTTGATAATAGAACCAATTGGATTAATGATACCGCGTTTAAATCTTTTTACAGGGAGAAGCTGTGTGAGTTTTTCAGCTGCTGAATCACGTAAGTACTCTACTTGTACCATCATACCATGAAACGCGTGCACATACGACCTCTTAGTATCTATGAGATTACTAAATTCCTTATATTTTTTTATATTGAAAATTAAGCCTTCTTCTATACTGCTAAAATCTAATAACTTAACTATGGTCCACTTATCTTCTTCAACGTATGCTTGTCCGTGCTTAACTGGTAAGATGCCGGGGTTATTATCAATCTTTCGAAGTTGAAGGGCGTGATTCTTGATCGCTATGTTCAAGATCGTGACGATCAGCAACGACCTGCGAAGGACGTTTAACGTTCTTTAGAGGTACTCTAGTCTGTCTATTTCCTATTTTTACTGGAACTACATTTCTTTCCGTTTCGCCCTGTACTATCGCCTTCCTATATCTTGGTTTGTCTTTACTTTTCCTAGTATTAATATCTTTAACATAAATAATATCATCTGTTTTAAGATCTAACCCAGCTTCGCCACCTTTCTTAGCTATAATTTTTTCTTTATTTGCTATAAATTTTTCAGCTATATATTTGTACAAATATTTAGTTCGCTTAACATGATCTCTAATTAACTGTTGTGTGTATGCTTTTTCTAAATCTACATCAAAGATTTTACCAGCATCTGTATGGCCGAAAACGACCTCAAAAGGTGTTAATCCTGTTGTTGTATGTATGGTGTGGTTGTATGCCATAATAGAATAGGTCATAACGGACGCTGCATCCGTACATTTACGCTCGTACTTAGCTAGCCTGTAAATTTCTATCAATGTAGAGTGGAATCTCTCCACAATACCGGTTGAATTCGGTTTATTTGTGGTTGTAATATGAAGTTCCACTTTATACATAGATAGAAGTTCACGAATAAGTTCGTTATTGAATTCACTACCTGGGTCCGTTACAATTTCAAATTTACGCCCGTACAAATACGGTCTGAATTGTTTTACAGCCCAAATTATTGCTAGAAGTTCGCGTTCAATTGGACTGTAACGCGCTTCAGTATCACTCAGTGTTCTGCTTGCATATGCAACTGGTTTATCCGATCCAATAGGACCCTGAGATAAAACAGCGCCAAGGGCTATTTCCGAAGCATCTGTAGTTAAAATGTATGATTTAGTGGGATCTGGGTATTGTAATAGAGGTACGGTAGTTAAAACTTCTTTACATTTCTCAAAGGCGTCTATGTAGTTTTGATCTAAAATTACTTTGTTCCGTTTTTTCAGGCAATTAGTCAATGGTTGGGTAATCTTCGCAAAGTCCTTAATAAATTTCCTATAGTACCCCACTAAACCTAAAAAGCTTTTGATTTCTGTTGTTGTTTTGGGAATAGGGTAATTCTGAATGGCTTTAATTTTGTCATTATTTGGTCGTAGTCCATCTTTAGTTATGGTATGTCCCAGGTATAAAACTTCCTTGCGTATAAACTCACATTTGTCTAATTGTACTTTCAGATTGGTCATTCTTAGTCGGTGAAAGACTTGTCTAAGATCATGTAGGTGGGATTGTAAGCTGGACGAAAATACGATGACGTCATCAAGATATACCAGGCGGTGTATGCCCTGAAGACCTCTCATGATGTTATCCATAGCCCTTTGGAATGTCGCCGGTGCTGTTTTCAGTCCGAACGGCATTCTTAAGAACTCAAAGTGTCCATTTTGGGTGTTAAAAGCAGTTTTCTGTCTGTCAGCTTCGTTCAATTCAATCTGATGGTAGCCACTGGCTAAGTCTAAAGTCGTGAAGTAGGTGCTCTTTCCTAATTTGTCAAAAAGGTCTGTTATGTTGGGAAGTGGGTACTTGTCATCTATTGTAATTTCATTCAATTTTCTGTAGTCAATTACCATTCTATGTTTTACTTCACCAGAAGCATCCAGTTTCTTCGGCACAAGATGCACTGGTGAACTCCAGGGGGAAAAAGATTCTTTTATTACATTATTAGATAAAAGTTTTTCTACTTGTCTATCAATTTCAGCGCTTAGAGCGGGACCTTGTCGGTATGGCTTTGTATAAATGGGGTCTTCATTTTTGGTCCGTATACAATGTTTTACCTGGTTAGTAAAAGTCAAGGGAATTTGATCGCTGTAGAATATATCTTTGTATTCTTCACATAGTCTACTAATGCTTTCGCGCTCTTCTTCATTCATGTGATCAAGTCTCAGTTTTTGTAAATTATCAGTCAATATCTGGTCAGTCTGTAATTCAGAATCGTCTAAAGAATTCACAAGACATTCGTCTGCTTTATGTTCAGAAATTATAAAAGGTCTGGTAATACAAAGTTTCATTGGTGTGTCTAGTGTATTCTGAATAATTGTAGTTGCATAGCCATTAGCACACTTTACAAGGGCAGCCGGCATGCGAACTCCTTCGCAAAATTGTTTGTGTTCAAGTATTCCTTCACCATGGTACATGTTTGTCGGTAATTAGATAGATAGATAGATAGATAACACATTTATTTGCAGCCAAGTTCACACACATACAAACAACACAGTAATATACATAGGTAACTATCAATTATACACAACAAAATACACATTTTGATTATTTGTATATATGTGTGTGCTGTGGCAATGCAAAAAGGCAGTAGCTCAGTGGGGATATTGCTCAAGAAGCAAAAACACTGATTTTCAGCTATTGCCAAGGGAGGTACAGATGCGTGAATTAATGCGCGATACATACATACTAGTGTGATTGGTGCTGTTATAAGATGTAGGTGTACAATAATAATAATATAGTAAATATAAAATTTGAATAAAAATAATATAGAAACAAATAATAATAGATAAATTAATAAACTACTTTACAAAACAATTTCTGACTCCAATAGGTGATTCAAAGTAGGACAATCGCTTAGCAGCAGCAACCATTACAGGTAACGCGATGGAATGCCTATTTTTTGTTTTTCTAATAAAAAAGACCTACAGTTACTTTTAAAAGAATACAGCGAAGAGAGGTGTCTGATTGGAGGAGGTAGATTGTTCCAACATTTCGTTGCCTGATAACGGAAACTGCCCCTAAATGCGGCCGTCTTATGTGAATGTCCTGCTAAAGTCCTGCTAAATTTTACTCTAGTCTCAGATCGTGAGGGAATTAAAACAATATGTTCCGTGTTGTTATGAATAATTGGTATTTGTGTGGTGTTTGTTGTTAATACTTGTCTTTTTAAATCTATTACAGCATCAAGTTGTTTTAAAAGATCATTCCCAACTAACCCATCGTAACGCGAGTCTACATTATATAGATAAAATTTATGTTGATCTTTGCTTTGGAAAATAGGGAATAAGGGAATCTTAATATGTAACTTGATTATGTCTACTGGAAGCATGTATACTTACTACTTCAAATGGCTCTTGTGTTATATAATTAGAAAAATATTGATTTGCCTTTTGGGGATGTATAAATGACCTCGTACTCCCGGTGTCGATCATAAATTTCCCATCAATTTCAGGAATATAAATATATGGTAGTTTTAATTTTGTGTCACAATTCAGTTGTATCACTTCATTTCGTCTATGGAGGCTGCTATGTAAAAATTTTCAATTTGGTCGCAAGAGTCGGTCTTGTCATTATGGGTATTAATGTCGGCTTCCTCTGGTTCGTTTTCACGGCATTCAGAGCTTTCCGGCATGGTTTCTACTGGGTAGTAATTATTATGATCATAAGAGTAATCAGTCTCATCATAATCATAATATGCATTACCCTGTGGCGCAGAGTAGTAATTATTTGCAGGGTACAGTTCTAACTCATTTAAACGAAAACCCGCTGGTTGAGTTGGGCCTTGTGGGGCAGTTCGCATACAGACATCAGTGTTATGTTGAAAAGGCTTATTAAATCGATTACCAAATTGTTGCGGTTGCATTGGTGGCATCTGCTGATAACCCGGAGGTCTATACCCTAAAGTCGGCCTATAACCAAAATTTGGGCGATACCCAAATTGAGGCGGATTATTATTTTGTCTATTAAAGCCAAATTGTGCTTGAGTTGCAGTTTGTCCTGCTGGTCTATTTGGCGGAATACCAGAATTACATTTAGGTGTTGCGCCAAAATTATTCCTAAATTGTTGGTTAGGTGGTGCTACCGGTCTAAAACCTGTAGGCTGTAAAGGCACACCGAACTTAAAGGTCGGTTGTGACGCTGGCGAATTTTGTATTTTAGGTGTATGACTCATTTGTAACATTTTAGAACGCATTTGGTATTGTTCGTAGAAATTAACTTCTTCTAAAACCGTACTTAAAGCCTGTTCTAATGTACTGGGATTTTTCAGTCTAACAATACGCACCATATTCTCGGGCAAGTTATACAAAAATACCTGTAAAGCGGTATTATTATATATAATGGTTTTACTTGCTCGTAAATTTAAATCGATGATGTGATTCACTTTTGACAATAAAACTGATTTTACGGATTGAATCCGTGCACAAAAATCGGGATAACTCTCGTTATTTTTAATCTTTAAAGTTTCTAATTCTATAGCCTAACACTCTTCGCTTCGTGGATCACCGAAGTGTTGTATTAACAATTCCTCGAATTGATCCCACGTCTTAATATCCTCACGTTCGCTTATAAGTGCCGCGGCGTCACCAGATAAATGGCTAGTCACAACATGCATTAAATATTCCTCCTGCAGATCGGTTGAGCTAAATTTACTTATAACATACTTACATTTACGTAGAAATAAGTTTAATTGGCGTTTATCGCCATCAAAATTAGGTATAATCTTAGCTAATTCATCGGGAATAAGTTTGATTTCCGCCATATTTATGAGAAATAATACAAAACTGCACTAAATAAGAACTCTATGAACTCTACAAGTGATTATTAACTCGATAGAGCGTTTATTATAATAATTATACACGTAATTTACTAACACAGTTTATATGTAGTATTTAAGAAAACCAAATAAAGTTAAAATGGAAAATGTCCGATTTCAAGTTAACAAAAAGGTAAGGAGGTGAAAAGTCGTACTCACCAGCCTGCCAAGCCCATCATCAGCTGCTTCGACTCCTCGTACCAGACGATATTTATTGGTTCTTCAGATCGCCAGACTTTATAAGTCGCCCGCCGTCGCGAAAATACGGAAAATTCGATCCCGGTAATATAACGAACGGTGGCGTAGCCCTTCGCGGCGATCCTACCGGCTGCGCCAGTCAGGTTACTGGGAGCGGCTGATGGTTTTTTAAAAATAAAATATAAAATGTAAATTAAAATTAATATTTAATACGTGCGTTCAGAGTTAGATGTACAACACGAATGAATACAATCCTCTTACAAGTCATGATTAATAATTTCTTATAGTCTAAACAAATGTCTTATCTCTACTAAGAATTATGGTCGCACACCTGTAGCCCGATTCTCGTAATCAAAACAATAACGTTAACGTAGCGACTTAGTCGTTGAAACACTTTTCGTATTCACGTCCGTCGATTTTACTTCAACGGCAACGATTTAAAAGTCGTTCGATTGAACTATCGTTGGAGCGTCGAGCGTATTCTGGTATAATATTCGTCGTTCAATCGTTTTATAACGTTGACAAAATGGTATTCTCGTATGAAAATGACGTCACTACCGATCGGATGCCAACGAGTAAGCGTCAAATTCCGCGATTCAAGAGTCGTTGAACAAACGTTGGTTATTTAAGACGATTTTTGCTTGTTTTATTCTTGTGGTGCAAGTCAAAGTAATAAAATAACTTTAAAATGAGCCACGGACTTACGTATTTACTATTAAATTCATCTGCACAGTAAGAAATTCAAAAATAAAGCTGTTATGGTGAAATATAAATAAATACGTAAGATATGGGGTATGGAACACGACTAAGCATGTCAGAGATATTGAATGTAGCACTAAGCAAACCGAAAAGCCGAAACGTGAGAGCTGACAATGAGTGAGACGAAAATATGATCGTACGCTGTGAGTGAAGAGTGATTAGAAGATAGTGTGAACGAGATGGTTTTAAGGTAAATATAATTAGAGTAAGAGAGATAGAATAAAGTAATAAATAGAGAAAAACACGTCTTATTATTAATATACAATTAGTATGTCTGTGGAGGGAACGGAAACGAATTAACCCCGAGTTTCCCAAAACCTAAGCCTTTAGCTAATCTCACAAAATTCCTACCATGACCAAAAATTGATTAGGATGACATCTACCAGGGAATAGCAAAACGTACAGAACAATGAATCGTTGACTAATCGCTTAGTTTCGATCCAATTGAGTTGAAGTCCTATCGAAGTACGTATATGGTCAACGAGAATACCGATTTTGGATAGGACTTCGATCGAACGACAACAAAACGTCAACGACATTTGGGCTGTTTGTTATTACGAGAATCGGGCTACTGAGCTTTTGCTATACACGCACAATTTGTATAGGGTGTGGTTCCATGACTACCTTGTCGTACCGTACAGGGATCAAGTGTCCTCAGTTTCCCCTAATTCAAAATATCATTTTTTCCCGTATTTGACATCTTTTTCGGGGTCTTTACTATCAATACTATACATACTCTTTGGCTTGATATTCCCTTTTCCGGACACCCAATATATTATGCACACGCTAAACACCCGGACACTTGGTGGGAATCGATACGACGACCTATTGGCCCGCTGTCCAATGTATGGAAGTACTCCAAAGCATGAAGCTATTAGAATAGATAAGGCCTAATGATGTAACCTCATTCACTGGGATCACCTCCTTCCCTACCCTGATCGGATGCACTCATCTCCGATTTGTTTATTTTAATAATTTATGTAAGTACACATAAATAATTATACAGGTTGAATTTGGGCATCCACATCAAGTGGGCGTGGATGGCCAAATCCGAAACTATGGAATAGCGAATAATACCTACTCTAAGGAGTCACGGACCCGATTTTGATGAAAATCAAAACTGCATCATTTTGATAAATTATTTCTAGCCAAGTAAGTAAGTGCTTAATCAAGACTTAACCGAACCCAATGATTTGAAAAAAAAATTATTATGACACTTATTATGCCTTGGAAACAAGGTTCGAACCCCAGCTCTCACCTCTAACCTCTTATTTAATCATGTGCGAATCGTCTTCGTGCGATTGTTACTAGCTTTCGGTGAAGGATCATTTAATAATGGTTGAATAAATCCTATAAGTACATTGATATTTGATTGATATTTGTACCTACCTCTGAACAATTAATACCCGATATTTTCAGGGAGACCTTGGAGATTATTTTTTTTGGGAATTATAGACGCTGTTGGCCGCAGATGGCCATTACAACTTCACCAGACAATAGGAGGCGAGCGCTTAAATCACTCTAGACTGTTAAGTCTAGAGTGATCTGGAGTCTAGAGTGGTACTTCTGCCGTTAGGCAGAAGTAGCGACGAGCTCAAGGGCACCTCAGGGAGGCACGGCCTAGGCTTGGGCTGTCGCTTAAGAGAGGGCTGAATTTACCACCGGTTCACAACGCGCCCCCACTGAGAAAAACCGGCAAGAAACTCAGCGGGGTGATGCACGTCGTTGAGGTCGCATGCGTACGACCCTTCGGCCTCACCGGTGAGACCGGTGTCTGATAGCTAGTGTAGCATACGGTTGTCGGGGCGTGTTCGGCGCATCCTGGTCCAATAGGACCGTCATGGGGTCAGAAGGGTCGAGCAGTACGTGCCGTGGTCTGCGGCGCGAGTCAGAAGGACTAGGGGCGTAATCGGCGGCGGCGCGGATTAAACTGTTCACGTGACGGGACGCGGATTCAAAGTAGCGTTTCGACGCTTCTTTTAGGAATTTACGAAGGGGATCTAACTTAAAGTCGGAATATAAATCTAGACCTTTGAGAAAGTGTTAAGTAGGTACGTATGTACCCATTATGCAGAACTAATTAAGGTTATAAATACTCTGCTATAAATATCTATAAGTACATAATTATATATGTTACCGGCAATCTGTATAATACGGTATTCTATACAATACCTTACCCCCATCTTTTCCCATTGGGTGTACGTAAAAGGCGACTTAGGGAAATCAAGAAGACGGGCAGCAGCGTTTTCTGTTTATGTGATCCATCTCATCACTTATACTGCGATCTCCAAGACGCCTGCCAAGCGTGGGGATTATGGCAACCCCCCTTCCCACAATGACAGACAACATTTGCAGATGGCCCCCAGTCCCCGGCAGCTCCTCTATTCTTCGCCTTGGTAGCGGGCGGGGTAACGGTCGAGCAGGGGGTGCGAAGAATCTCCGGCAGATGCCCCGCTACCACCCCCACCGAACTTTGGCCCTGGCAACACACACGCACTCTTAGGACCGATGAGAAGATTATCGAGCTGGAGGAAGAATTGAGGAAGTTACGTTGGGACATCTTGGGTGTATCTGAAATCCGACGAGAGGGACAGGATACGATAACGCTTGATTCCGGAAACTTGCTCTTCTTCCGGGAAGGAGATCGAAAATCCCAGGGTGGTGTCGGGTTTCTCGTCCGTAAGGCATGATTATGGCAACCCCTCCCTTCTAAGGGAGAGGCCTTTTGTTCAGCAGTGGACGTAGTTCGGCTGCTGATGATGATGACTTTGCCTAGGCATTCTATACAATACCGAATGCGCTGCCGGCAATGTGTGTAAAAGACGTGAGTGGGAGGGTGCGCGCTGCGATCAGTGATCTGTTTGCGTAATCTATTTCATTAAAATGGCACGCGGGAGCGAGCGAAGCGAGTTCGGACTCACAGAGTACCGCGACATCGCTCATTTAGGTTACGCAATGGTACGGGGGCGAGCTATCATTCTTTCCGCCGAATTGATTCAAGTGCGGTACGCTCCCGTCCCGTTGACGTCAGTCATAGACCCTCGCGTTCATTTTCGGCAGAATGTTCAGCGGCGGAAAACGTGCCAGGATTGTTAACGCCTTATATATGAGATGGTGCAGTTCCCTCTCGCGACCCGGAAGGCCATCTTGCGCTGCAGGCTCAAGATCTTAGTCCTGCAGCGCAGATCGCACGACAGTCGGTGTGACCACACGGGCGCCCCATAGGGGGTCACGGATCGCAGGACCCCCGCATAGAGTCGGCGTACCTCCTCACACGGTCCTCTGAGATTTGGCAGCAGTCTGTGCATCCCGCTACCCTCTCGATCCGGGGGACTAGGCACTTGAAGTGCTCTTCGAAGCCCCAGCGACCATCCACGGTGAGACCTACGGTGGTAGGTTCCTTGTGTAAGGATCCGTGTCAGATATTCTGCCGCCAAGCAGCAGTGTGTAAGCATTGCTGTGTTCCGGCGAGAAGGGCGTTGTAGCTGGTGAAATTACCGGACACAAAGACTTAATATCTAATGTCTTAAGGGTTGGCAACGCGCTACTGAATCTTCTGGTGTTGCTAGCGTCTTTAGGCTGCGGTGACTGCTTACCATCAGGCGGACCGCATGCCTGCTTGCCACCCAGGTAGTATAAAAAAAAATGTACCGTCCCACCCGGACTTGGGTCTTAAAAGCCGCTAACTGGAGACCCAATTCGCCGATTTTGGCGACGACGACTTCTACTCCAAGCTCAACGAGCCCGATGTTTCTCTTAAAGGTTTTCCCCTTCACCCAATACCAACGTGGTCGTGCGCATAGTAAACGACTGTTACGATAGGGGGAAGATCGACGGACAGGAACGCGTCGTAAACGAGGGGACCCAACACGGACCCTTTCAGAACCCCGCAGTGGATCTCCCTCCACTTTCAGGTCCCGTCCTGCCCCGAGTACTGGATGGACCGTTGAGGCGTAGCTATTATACCTACAATATTCTTAGCACTATAGGTACCTATACTTATCTAGCACAAAACCTTAAGCCGATAACAGTATTGTCAAGACAACGAGTTTAGGCCAAAAGTAGGTTTAGGTACCTGTTCGTTATTTTATCAATAATGTAAATAGCCTTAATGACCCAGGCACACGTGTAGACACACAACAATATCATTATAATATTATAAATAGTCACCGTTCGTTTTCATCGTAGCTGCGTATGTATAGCCAGAAAATAAAAAAAACTAAAACTAGTATTTTATTTATGAACTGGTTTTTAGGTAGTCTGTGATTATTGAGAACTTTTATTTTAAATGAATAGATAATATGGTTTAAAATTGCTTACGCTTATTTATTACTAGCTGACCCACGCAGCTCCGCCCGCGCTGTGTTTACGTTAACTAAACTTTCAATAATATACATTCGCATAGAATACAAAACCTCCTTTTTTAAAGTCGGTTTTTTAACTGACTTTAATCCAAGTGGATCCATGTTTTTACTTGGATCCACTTTGTACTTGCCCTCCGAAGCACGGAGACAAAGTTTTAGTTCAAATGGCGTTAAACGGTCACCCATCTATTTAATGACCTTACCTAACGTTGCTTAACCAGATCGATTACAAAACCTTGATAACAACTCTCTATGAGTGTTCCCTTACTAATAATTTATTATATTATAAAGAAAAAATTATAAAATCGGACCAAGCGTATAACCAAGTACCCGTTTTGACTTTAATCCCCTCTCCCAAAAGAACCGTGCTAGATTACGGGATAAAAAGTATCCTATGTCCTACCTCGTAGTAAGATCTCAAATCATGCCAAGTTTCATTTGAATCCATTCAGTAGTTTCGGCGTGATGCTCAGCCGTGATACAGACAGACAGACAGACAGACAGACAGACAGACAGACAGACAGACAGACAAAAATTAAAAAAATCACATTTTCGGCCTCAGTATCGGTTATAGAATGCCCTCCAAATATAATTTTCAAAATATCTTCAATGTACAGAATTGGACCTGTTACAGTTTTATTATAAGTATAGATATTGACCGACTAGTCTGTCTATAAATATTGTAATATAAACTTGGACCATAAGCTTTTGATCTGAGAATAATACGACGACACATTAAAATGTTGTTTGTAAGGATTTCAATGTCACTTAAGTAATTATCTAGTCATTAATTTGCATTTCTTATACTAGACCGGGATGATATTTTACTGATGGGTCGAATCGTACAGTACATGGTTCTGGTAGGTCCCTGGAGAAGGTACTATGGTACTACGTACGTTCTCGGCAGACATGTATGAAAGGGTCTTCCAGAGGAGACCTTTTTGAGGTTATTCTACCTGTGTAATTTTTACTTTTCACTCGCTTTGCAAAGGGGAAGTGGAAATTATATTTTTGTAAGTCCTCCTATATACTTTTTTAATTAAATTTGTTGCCAAAAAATATAGCGTTTCCCCGGGACTCACCGAGTGAGGATCATACCTCAGTGTCTTCATTGGTGACCACTGTAGATCCTGGAGTCACAGTGGTGGGTCTAGTCTAGGACCACAAGCAAATCATGGTCGCATCCCTTTAAAAATGCGCGTGACTATATACAGGATTCATTTTTTAAGTGGGCGTGGATAATAGTAATAATATCCTGGGACAGTTCACACACGGTCATCTGATCCCAAACTACTGCCTAGTTTGGGATCAGATGACCGTGTGTGAACTGAGCCTGACTATGGAAACCAGACAACTGATACTAATACATATATACTTTTTTTTTGTAAATACATACTTATATAGATAAAACACCCAGACGCTTGGTGGGAATCGAACCCACGACCTGTTGGGTAGCAGACAGGGTCACTAACCACTAGACCAACGGGCCCGGTGGATGGCCAATTCTGGAACTATAAGAAATAGTGAAAAACACCCAAAGGAGCTCGAGCCCGATTTTGTTAAAAACTAAAACTGATTTTTGAAAAATTGGTATTCCTAGCCAGAAATCGAACCAGTTGATTTTGAAAGACATACTTACACCACTTGTAATAATACACCATCCGATAATGTCGCTAGTTAGGATCAAATTCTGAGAAGTAATTTATGGCAGAGTAAAGGGAAAGGTTGAATTTTATTATAGTAGGTACTTATAGATTATGCATATTGCAAATATGCATGCATATGCATATTTATGAATATATTTTGATATGAAAGCTAGTTTAAGCGAGATGGTTCTTAGCTATGTTTCGTGAAAATCGGTCCAGCCGTTTGAAGACCATCAGCTCTTTTCCGAGTCGAGGTAGGGATATTTCGTATACAATAGATATTTTTCACTACTTACTAATAAGTCCGAAAATCTGAAATTTAGAACATATGTAAATCCGATGATACTAAATAAACTGGTAATCGTCACCAGTGTCTGATGATGATCAGCAAGATGGTGGTGACAGGATCTAGGCCCCAATACACGTAAACCCATCGAGTTTGGGCTCGTTGGATAGGTCTCGTCTAGTAGTTGCTAGAAAATGGTGATCATGTCTGATGATGGAGCAGGAAAGAATAAACGTATACCCACTGCAATTGGGCTCGTTGCGTAGGTCTCAACGAGTAACTGCTAGAACAAGTATAAACTTAATATTTAAAATAAAACCCCCTACATAGGTAAACGAACTCTTAAAATGACTTTCCGGCGCCATTATCAGACCCCAGTATCTGTCTACGAACTACTCGTCAAGATTTAACCATAAATTTAAAATTCGGTGGATTCTACATGTAATGGAGCCGAGTTCCTGTTACCACCTTCCTGCTTGCTCACATCACCAGACTCTGAATCTCTGATCACCATTGTTCTAGTAACTACTCGTTGAGCCTAACCAACCTAACGAGCCCAAATTCGGTGGGTCTACGTTTATTGGTGCAGAGATCCTGTGACCACCTTTCTGCTCCATCATCAGACCCTAATCACCATTTTTCTAGCAGCTACTCGTCGCAACCTACGCAACGAGCCCAAATACGGTGGGTCTAAGTTTATTGGTGCAGAGATCCCGTGACCACCTTCCTGCTCCATCATCAGACCCTAATCACCATTTTTCTAGCAGCTACTCGTCGCAACCTACGCAACGAGCCCAAATGCGGTGGGTCTATGTTTATTGGTGCAGAGATCCCGTGACCACCTTCCTGCTCCATCATCAAACTATGATATGTTTTACCCAATTCCGACTGGTTGCGAATCGACAATATAGGTGACGTATCAGTTTTGCGTGCCAGGATAAGTCCGTGTTTAATCCAGACGTGTTTGTATTCTTGCAACTTGGCTTTCTGTCGGCATTCTCGAAAAAGTTTTAAGTTTAGAATGTTTAGAATGCAAAGTTAAATGCTTGTTGATAAAAATAGTGTGCGGGGTTCCACTAATTGAGAGACAATCCGAGCTGAGGCCTTTCTTTTTGCGGCTCGCCGCCAAGATGTTACCTCGTAGTATTTTGGTACTTAGTAAATTTTACTATTACGTTTTTTGGCCTGGAATCCTGACTTGTGGCGTGGGGCACTCGGTGAGCTGATACTATGTCCGAGGGTTGAATTATAGTTGATGACTGTCCCCAAGTTAATAATAATAGGTAACAAATTTTCGTTACGACGTTCATGCATGTTCGAGATCTCAATATTACAATCCCTAGCTTGTTGCTCCATAGTACTTATTAAACGACTTCAAAAAAGGAGGAGGTTCTCAATGTGTCTATCTGTCTGTATAATTGTCTGTGGCATCGCAGCGCACAAACGAGTGGACAGATTTGTATGCTTTTTTTATTTGAAAGCTGGTTAAATGGACATGGTTCTTAGCGATGTTTCTTGAAAATCAGTTTAGCTGCTTGAAGACCGTCAGCTCTTTTCCAAGTCGAGATAGGGATATTTCGTATTCAATGGACATATTTCATTACTTCTATTACTCCGCAAGATCTGAAATTTAGAACAAAATGAAGTCGGTTAATTACGTAAATCCCTTGGTACCTACTAAAAATCAATAAACGTAAACCCACTGAGTTTGGGCTCGTTGGGTAGATCTCGACACGTAGTTGCTAGGAAAATGGTGATCAGGTTCTGATGATGAGGCAGGAAGGTGGTCACAGGATTTCTGCACCAATAAACGTAGACCCACTGAGTTTGGGCTCGGTAGGTCTCGACGAGAAGTTGCTAGAAAAATGGTTATCAGGGTCTGATGATGGAGCAGGAAGGTGAATATGGGATCTCTGCACCGATAAATGTAAACTCACCGAATTTGGTCTTGTTGTGTAGGTCTCGACAAGTATCTGCTAGAAAAATGATGTTCAGAGTCTGGTGATGGGAGCAAGCAGGAAGGTGTTAACAATTTTCTGACACAAATTATGTTAATGAGATTACTGAACGCTTCTACTCTATTATAAATAATTTAATTACTAAATATGTACCACACCGAAAGGTTTCCACAACGTCTAGCGGGATACCTAGGTATCCCGTGTGGTATTCTAAGGCACTAATAAAGTTAGAAAATGAAGTGTAAATTTCATAGACGATGGAAGCGTTATGGTAATCTGGATGACTATAGCACTTTCTCCTGTTTAAGAAAACGGTTTAACAAACTAGAACAACAAACACATAAGACATACATAGCTCATAGTAAAGAACAAATCCAAATAAACCCTAATTATTTCTGGTCATAATTATATAAAACAAAAATAAAGTAATGTTAATTATATCCCTAATAAGATAATATACCAGGGTAATACACTAACAGAAGGAAAATAAATATGTGATGCATATAATTCTTACTTTCAATCAATATTTGTAGTTAACACTGACAATACACAAAGCTCAGACCTTAATGAAACCCTTCATACAGAAGAGAGTTCTGTAAATATTAACTCTATTCAACTTTCCCTAGACACTATACATAACAAGCTTAAATCAGTAAACACTAACAAAGGTGCTGGCAGTGGCGTGCACAGAAAGCAGGCAAAAATATCTGCGAGTTGTTTTTGCTTTATGCTATTTGTTCGTGTTCCAGCACAAATATCCTTAGGGGTTGTCCATTAATCACGTGATGTTTTTTAGCAACTTTTTAACCCCTCCCCCCTCCTGGTGATATGTGGTGAGGTTTTAAACTACCCCCCCCCCCCCTATCCAAAATCACGTGTATTTTTTTTTACACACACTATTGAAATTTTCGTAATATTATCTTTAAATACAGGTAACTGATTAAATGTTGAAGGGGGAAGTCATTGCCGGCAACGGTGAGTCAAGGCCACGTGCCGCTGTTTGGTATAGAAATCGTGCATTCAACGAAAAATAAATACACGTGATGTCTCATTATACCCCTCCCCCTCCTGGTGATATTTCGTGATTTTTTCGGAACCCCTCCCCCCGTTTCGAGTCTCACGTGATTAATGGACGGCCCCTTAAATCAATGAATATTACCAACATATCCATTTACATTTTAAAAAAATTACTTTAATTCATGTCCGTACTAAGATTTTTTCAAATTAAGATTGCCACGATAAATTCTAGGGTAGGCAAAGTATTTTTGTCAGTATAGAGCCGCTGAATGAACTTATTAATGTTTTTAAATGCAAATTAATATGTCTATAGTATTTGCTTGCTTATGGATATTTGAAATGGTTTACTAACATACTTAAAATAGGTTAAACAAGCCGAATATATTTTTTTGCCTACCCTCTGTGCACGCCACTGGGTGCTGGATATGATGGAATTCATCCTGTCTTAGTATCTAAGTGTGCTGATGTGTTATTAAAACCTATTAGTCATATTTATAACCTGTCTTTAGCTACAGGTACTTTCCCTAACCCTTATTACTCCAGTACCCAAAAATTCTAAAACGAGTGTGCTAACTGAATACAGGCCAATCTCTAAGCTATGCATTTTCGGTAAAATACTAGAAAAACTTGTCACCTCATTAATTGCTTATAATTTTTTAAATTATGTATTGAAAGATCAGCATGGTTTCATAAAATCACGTAGTGTTAATACAAATCTACTTGTTTTCACTGATTTTCTACTGGATGCCATGGATGGATCTTCAAGGCCTTTGATAAAATTAATCATGATTTACTTATACATAAACTTTGCAGGATCGGTGTGCACGGAAGTCTTTTGAGATGGATAGACTCCTATAGCAGAAACAGAAGTCAAGCTGTTTGTATTAAGGGGTTTATATCTGACTTCCTCAAAACTTATTCTAGATTCCTGCAAGGCTCTCATCTAGGGCCGGTTTTATTCACCCTGTATATCAATGATATTAGCAAAGCTCTCCCAAACACGAGTCAGTTGTTGTATGCAGATGACACGAAGTTGTTCAGAGTTATAAAAACCACTGATGATTGCTCTAAAGTTCAATCCGATATAAATATGCTTATAAAATATTGTGAAGACAATCAACTTTACTTAAACACAGATAAGTGTTTTGTTATTAGTTATACCCGTAAATCTAAACCAATACACTTTAAGTACGAAATCAATAAACAAACTTTAATTCGAGTTAAAAGTATACGAGATTTAGGAGTCATTATGGACGACAAACTAACGTTTAATTTACACATCGATAATATGTAGCAAGATCGTTTAGAGCTCTTGGGTTTATAAACAGAGCCAGCAAGCCTTTTAAAAGCACTCAAAAACTCTTAAAATATTATATTCAGCATTTGTAAGATCATTATTAGAGTTTGGATGTATTATATGGAATCTATCATACCAGGTACACATTGATAGAATAGAAAAAGTACAGCGCAAGTTTGTAAAAATGTTGAATTTTAGGAATAATTTCTATTCTAAATCATATGAGGAATCCTTGAAATCGTACAAATTGACAACCCTAAAGAATCGTCGGTCACACTTCGATCTCATTTATCTTTACGAAATTCTTAACGCCCACTTCCAAAGACGACTGGCGTACAGCAAAGAAAGTAGTTGACGCAGACAAGGTACGATGGGCAATTGATAGTTTCAGTCCGTATAAATCACCAGGACCTGACGATATATACCCCATCTTACTACAGGAGGGAAAAGGTATTCTCATACCTCACTTGTGCAGATTGTACAGAGCATGCCTAGCCTTTGGGCATGTCCCATCAGCCTGGAGACAGGCAAAAGTAATCTTCATTCCCAAACCAGGAAAGGAGAGCTATGAAGATGCCAAATCCTACCGCCCTATCAGTCTTACTTCATTCTTCTTGAAGACTTTGGAGAAGATGATAGACCGGTATATAAGAGATGGCCCATTAAGGAGACGACCGCTCCATGACATGCAATGCGCGTACCAACCGGGTAAGTCTACGGACACGGCACTGCACTATGTGGTCAACCGGGCAGAACATGCATTGGAGACCAAAGAAATCTGTGCTGGAGCGTTTTTGGATATTGAAGGGGCGTTCGATCGAACAACCTTCGCTTCAATAAGAACCTCAGCACAAAATCATGGCATAGAGGCGACAATTGTTAAATGGATTAGCACTATGCTGCAGGAACGTGTTATTAAAAGTAGTTTATTAGGTGATATGGTTACCGTAAAGGCAACTAAAGGATGTCCACAGGGAGGCGTACTATTCCCATTACTGTGGAGTCTAGTGGTGGATTCGTTGTTAGTGGAACTTAACAATGGACCATTTCAAGCCGTAGGCTATGCAGATGATATAGTCATACAAGTAAATGGCAAATTTCCAAACGTAGTAACGGATTTGCTGCAGGGTGCTTTGGTTAGGGTGGAAAGATGGTGTAAAGACAATAAATAACCTTTCCATAAATCCAAGCAAAACGGTTATAGTGCCTTTCACGAGGAAAATACATTTAGAGGGCCTTAGAGACCCAGAAATGTACGGCACCAGACTAAAATGGGCTACGGAAGTGAAATATCTTGGGGTAACTCTCGATAGTAAACTAACGTGGCATAGTCATGTTGAAAACATAACAAGAAAGGCCTTACGTGTCTTCAATATGTGCCGTTCTGCGTATGGCAAAACCTGGGGACTCAAACCAAAGGTAATGTATTGGTTATATACCACGATGGTGAGACCTATTCTCACATACGGCAGCGCTGTATGGTGGCCTAGGACCAAACTAAAGATCTGCAAGGATTCTCTTAGGAAGGTACAAAGAGTAGTTTGCATGGCAATTACAGGTGCCTTCAAAACAACGCCTACATTGGCTCTTGAGTGGATACTGGGACTAACCCCACTACACACTTACATACAAACAGAGGCAAGGAAGTCGCTATACAGACTTGCAAAAGCAGGAGTTTGGAATCGTAACAAGCCCTGTACAAAACACACTTTATTGGATCCCATGAAAGAACTGGACGATCTAATGGACATGCCCTGTGATAGGATAAATCCAGTGTACATGTTTAACAAGAGGTACCGAGTACATATACCATCCAGGGAAGAGTGGACGAGGGGACTCAAACCGGTTGGTGGAACTCACCTCATATGGTACACTGACGGTTCTAAAATGGAGTCAGGTACAGGGGCAGGGATTTATTCCAAGGACTGTAGTGTCAGTCACAGCATGGGGCATTATGCATCGGTATTCCAAGCGGAAACCTATGCCATAATTGCCAGCATTAAAGAAATGCAAAGGAGAAACGTCAAAGGTAAAACCATTTGCATTCTCAGTGACAGTCAGGCAGCTCTGAAGGCTCTGAATTCCTTCCGAGTTGCTTCTAAACTAGTCAAAGAAGGTGTTACAGGTTTGAACAACCTGGGAAGACACAACAATGTCAGCCTTATCTGGGTACCTGGACACGAAGGCGTCGAGGGCAATGAGAAGGCAGATAGACTAGCGAGGGCCGGCTCACAGAGTCATTTGGTTGGCCCCGAACCATTTGTGGGGATTCCGTATGGAACATATCACCAAGCATTATATGCACATGCTAGGAACGAACACATGAAGGAATGGAGGGCAGCGTCAGGCCTAAACCACTCCAAAGCGTTCTCTAGCGGAAGGGTGGACTGTGGGGTTAAATTATTAAGCCTTAACAGATCACAAATAAGGCACCTAATAGGTGCACTCACGGGACATTTTGGCACCAACGAGCATCTACACAGAATGAGGCTAAGTACTGGTGACATTTGCAGATTCTGCGAAGATGAAAAAGAGTCAATGCGACACATATTGTGTAGCTGCGATGCTCTTGCGAGACGTAGGTTAAGTCATTTGGGAGTAGCCTATCCTACGCCAAATGATTATGTACAGCTCCAAGCTGGCGCGATCGTTGCGTACCTGAGGGAGCTCTTCGATACGCCAGCAACAGAGTAAGGGCTAGGGCATGCACAATGGATCCAACTGGGTCGAAGTGCGTTCCGGGGATACCGGGCCCAAATTTATAGCCACCAAGAATAGAATAGAATAGAATAACGCCCACATTGATTGTCCAGATCTTTTAGCTAAAATAAACTTTATAACAAAGTGTAAGTACCTACAACATCCCTCTCGTGTTAAGGATTTAAATGATAAGTACCTTCAGATTTTCGTAACACCCATAGCGAAAAGAAATTACACACGTAATCATTTTCTCATACGGAGTTTACATAATTATAATACACATTTTAGTAATCTTATTAGCCTTACCACCGATGTGGATATATTCAGTAATTCACTTGATAGATTTAAGAGATTAATTTTGGATAGAATAAACTGTTAACTTCATTATTTATAAAGTAATATAATGTTCCCCGGTTCTAAGATGCCTATGTACTTTGTTTCCGTAAGTATTTACTTTTTGTTTTTTGTTCTTCTAAATTTTGTATTCTAATTCCTCAAACAGTTCATGTCTGTTTTATACATTATAGTTTAAAATAGTTATATAACTATCTTCGGCACTAGAGGTCAATAATTTATACACTTATGATTACATAAACCAATATATTTGTAAAAGACTGTTGCCAAAATAAATAAAAAAATAAAAAAAAAACTCTGCTCCATTAAATGTAGGACCCACCGAATTTTAGGTCTATGGTTGGTGTTCAGGGTTTAAAAAAAATATACCAACCTGTTAGTGATAAAGCTTTATATCCAAATCGGTATAGTGGAATAAAGACTATTTAAAAGAATATGACTAAAAAGAAAAAAATAAAATTTTAATAAAAAAAATACACCGACTTCAATAGACACCACACTAAAAAAGTGAAAAATAACAAATATTCTTGAAGTTGGTGCTAAAATAAACACGATACTTACCTACCCCAGCACCAGAATCTACTGACCAGCACCAACAAATATTTTTCACTTTTTAGTGTGGTGTCTATTGAAGTCGGTTTATTACTTTTTAAAAAATATTTTTTGTTCAAGCTTCGAGATCTGTAGCGGTATTCTGTAAGAACATAATTATAACAAACTCGAAAGCTGAATCCGCGGGGAGATATCAAATTCGTGGAACGAATTGTATATCTCTGTTCGGGTAGTTCGACTTGTAAACTAGCTTTTATAATAACTAAAGCCCAACGAATTTATAATGTTAGGGTTTGCAATTTTGTAGAGATTTATCGCAAATTATTTAATTCTTTATTCATTGTTTAATATTTTAATATACTGGTAACTACTTTTCGAGTACTGACAGAAGCGGAAGTTAGTCATAGACTCTGCAATTGATTCGTAGCGCCGCCGCCGGCCAATCACGGGGCCGCATTAAAGAGAACTGATGCGGGCTGTGATTGGTCGTGGCGAGTCGTTTTGGGGGTTTCGTTTTCGGGGTTTCGTTTTCGGGTAGGGATTTTTCTGATAAAAAGCATGGTCGGTGGTATTGTGAGGGAATTCGAGTGTCAACCACGAGACTGTTAAGAGTTGGAAGTAACTGTTTATTGTGAATTTGATTTATCTAATTTATTGTAGTCCTGTATATTCAGTGTACAAAGTGTGTTGTAATAAAAGTGATTTATATTCTGTGATGATATCTTCTATTATTCTCCTCGGAGCAAGGTCGTCCTTATAGATCAGAAGTGGCTATCGCAACTAACTTCAACAAAACGTAAGTACACGCCCAAATCTACAATTTTTAGACAAGAAGTGTTTTGAATTAAGTAATCTTTGTCTTTTGAATTAGTTTGAATTGATATTTATCTCTACGCGTTGTAGTTTTTCTATATCGGTTTGCTGCTTAAAATTTATCATAGTGCATTGTGATTTCTAAATGAAATTTGAAGGTACCCGCAATACCTGGAAAAATAAAAATGTTTAAATATTTTTAAAGTACCTACCCTCTATTTTTATGTACAACGCTAATTGAGCAAATCAAACTGTTCGTATATTATATTTTGTATTTTCTCTGTAAGTGATTATCTTGTAATCTTTTGCGAAAATAAATGTCTTAAACCGTATAAGTATAATCCGCTATTTTCTGCAAATAAAAACAGCTGACGGTAAGCCGGAGAAATTTCAATAGGTAGTCCAATGATTGACAGATACATCCATACCAATTGTATTCTTATAAAAAAATACATAGGTATGTAACAGTTTCGGATAGTATATAACTAATAATATAATTGGGAGATTGTATTTATTTCTTGCATGATATGGAATAATATGGAAGATGATAGCAGTGTCTGTATTGTATCGAATTATATCTGAAGTGCGCAGTATTAGTGTCAGATTGCAGTATTAGTAATGTATTATGGTCTCATCGGTTATTATTGGGTCGATACCAAAATATTCCTACAGTGTATGGCAGTGATTGTGTTAGGTAGTCGTCAATCTGTTTTCTTTTAACTACATATGTAGTAATTTTAGTTTGCCTATATAAAATGCTCTCTAATATTTACAAGCTACCGTCATAATACGATACACGTGTAAGTCTGTAACATAATATTCACACAACCTTTTTGTTGCGAGTCGAGCGTGAGCTACGGAATGACGGCCACGAGGATGACTAAGGTGGATCGGAATCAGCGTTCACAATCACGGCGGGACAACGACCGTCGTGGAAGGAGCCATCGCAATCGGTCCGCTGACTGCCGGTAGCACAGAGCCACGTGTCGACGCGGGACAATCTAACAGGTCATGTAGTCCTTCATTATCCAAAAAAAAAAAAAAGTGTTTTCGATATTTTTAAATGCGTTAGGGATGGTGTTGCAATCTTCCCAGGACGCAAAAACCGAGACAGATTTTGGATCCTTCAAATCACGCATGCATGCTTTGTTAAATTAATTATATTTGTTTAACAAGTGTGCATCGCTATACGGGAGGGTGATAGAACTATCACTGATTTTGGTATTTAGAAGTTCTAGGATCTGGCCGAGGTCTGGTAGTTCGATTCTATTGGCCTGGTAAGAATGGCAAGAGAAATTACTGTTTGTTTTTCCTTTCGAGCAGAACATAGCCGGGTCTTATGTCTTGAAGGGGGGGCTACTTAGGAGTCTTAGGACGAAGGAGTAGGTACGAGGTTTATTATGAAGAATTGACACACAATCAACGTGATATTGTAGGGAAAACGTGCGGTAGATTGTATTATTCGCAGATATAAGTATCGAACTTTGAGGTCTGGCTCTCTGGCATCGCGATGCTCATATCCTGATAAACTCTTGCAATATCTTTGTGGCATTAAAGATCATCAGTCCTTTTTAAGATCGAACTCTCTTTACGAGCCAAAGTTGCTGACTGGTCACCAGTATGAGTTCACCAGTATGAGTTCACCAGTATGAGTTCACCAGTATGAGTTCACCCGTATGGGTTCACCAGTATGAGTTCACCAGTATGAGTTCACCAGTATGAGTTCACCAGTATGCGTTCACCAGTATGAATTACTGGTGCTATCCTTTTTCTATTAAAATGCATTGCAAAAAGCGACATGTATAGGTTTAATTAAGTCAGAATAGCCGAGCCGTTACTCAAAATTTATGAATGAAGTACGGAAAATAGGACTCTTCACGGCCTTTGTACCCTTTGGCAGTGACTCCACTTTAACGAATGGATATGTTGTACAAAAATTAGGACTTTGTCTAATCATCTCTCATCGGTTTTACAAAGGACAATGCCCATCTGTGCCCCATAAATGCCCAGATAAAGTATATTATAAGATTGCTCTAATAAATAAAAACTAGAATTATGTTGTTAATTTTAAATCATATGAAGCACTAGATATAAAAAAATAATAAGACGTTCTTGTTAACATTGCAGTACCAGTGTATCTAACCAAATTGTTTTCACATACATATTGACATTATACAATGGAGACAGATTAGATAATTCTAAATAACTGACATGTTTATCTGATAACATACAGATAAGTATATAAAAGAACACTGATCTGACTTAGCTTATGTGATGATCATGAAGTTCCTAGTGAAAAACTAATAGCAATGCTGTCTGTGAACGATAAAATGTAAAAAAAAAAACCAGTAGGAAGTTATCATGTTTAATGTCCAATATCTTTTGAACCGGTGCTATAAATAACATTAAATCTAGATATCATATAAATACTGTTTAAAAGTTATGACATAGAGTGCAATTTGGGCATTGCATTGCTGACTTTCAGCTCCATACTATGAGCATGGTCCTTTGTTAAGTCTGGGTATGTTATCACCTCAACTATGCATAGACGTTACTGCCCAAGTTGTATCAGGGGGTGGTGAATGCATGTAAGACAAGCCAGTGTTGATGCGGCTTCAGCGGAAGCGCACGAACATTAATCGCTTATAAAAACTTGACTCAGTTGCAATTTCTTGATGTAGGTAATAAATTCTCCTTAACCTGAGTTTGACAAATGAGTGAATGTTCCCTTACAGCTTGATCAGTCGATGTCTTTGGGTTGTACGGTGCAGCCACGGTATTGGCTGATTTATCTACCATTTAGTAGAAGTATTGAAAAAAAAAAAACACATTGCACCCGAATAGTACACATGAAAGAGAGTAGAAACAGTAATACATGTCTAAAGTACTCTTATCAAGCTAAGTGCGGACGTGTTGATGTTGTGATAGTACCATCATCAGCCATTTGTCGGATCTTGATAGATTTTGTATTTTGTCGTGAGAATAGTGCAATTTTCGGACAAGGCCATAACGGGACTACCGTCAAATGTAGTCACAATCACAGCATTATAATAATCAGGCTCGTTGGAAAAAAAAAAAATGTGTCTGAAAATTAGCAACGTCTATTAGAAAATGTTGTATCCCGGAATAGTTAGCCCGTCTCAAACTAGTCTTAGTTTGCTTGTTCGTAAAAGGGATGGTTCATTTAGAATGTGCATTGATTATCGGCTGTTAACTTGAAACTATCTTATTCCTGTCATTGAAGACTAGATACCTCTACTTGCTGAACAGGCCTGTCATCGGTATTACCCGTAGTGCTGTTCTCTAAGCAGCAAGGGCTCGAGCTCGATGCTACGACAGTGGCTTGTCACGTTTTCGTGTTCAATAAATTTGCTTAAGCAGCACTACCGTCACGAGGGTTATGGTTTTCAGTGAAACTACTTAAGGTCTAATAGTTTAACGGTCAGCTCTACGTTGAGCAGAAATTCGATAGTGAGTACGGATCCCAGCAGCGTTAGGCTCTACGTCTAATTCGGTGCTGGCTCTACGTCTAGCATGCACTGCTACAATAAGTTGGGTTGATAGCTGGGTTCCAATTTCTGAGCAGAGCAAGCATATCGTCGCTTACTATACTACATCACAGACTTTAGCAGAAGCGAAGAACCTCTACTCAGTTATAAAGTTTAGCTGTTATTTTCCTTCTGCGAAAGTTTAGGGTTATCTGCTAGGTACGGTATTTTAATAATTACCGGTCAGTGAACTGCATTCCACATTTCTGTACCGGGGTTAATTCTGAGAATCTCTAGTGGGGGTGGCTGTATGTGTAAACTTTGCAAGAGTTCGATTGTTCTGTAACATAGGACTGGTTCAAAAGTGGGTCATGTCGCCAAATAAGCTACCGCGAAATCCCGTAGCCGTCAATGACCAATTTCTGAGTGTAATAACAATATTTAATGACTACTGGTTGCACTGTCCAACTGGGAGACAAATCTGTAGAATCAAAAGTATTAACAGCGATTGTGATGAAAAGTGCCTAAATTACATAAATAATTACGTTTTAAAAGACTGTCAAGTATTAAGTTATTTACATGGTAATAAAAGCAGTATTCGATGGGTAGTTCCGAGGGGTGACAACTGTGTCGTATGAACCACGGCGACATTGAACATTTCAGTGTCAAAAGAAGACCTTAGAACAGACAATTCTGGTTCGTCAGTCAGAAAACAATGTTAAAATTAATATATTCATATCGTTTATTGCATTCCATAATATGTACAAGGTGGTTATTTATTAAATTGGTAGCTTAAAGCTACATAATTTAAAAGCGAATGAGGGATTACTCCACAATGTCGCAAAAACAAAAATAGTGGTGCCGTTTCATGATTTGTATGTTGAACCACCTTAGGCCCTTCGTAAGATCTATGTAAGGTTATACGCACCTACTTGTAGTTGTGAGTGTGTTTACTTGATTGATTATACCTGTCAAGAAAACAAACAATCTGTGTTCGTTTTTGAAGATTATAATTTACACAATTAGGGTCGATCAGGGGATCGCTTGGCAAGCGATCACTGTAGTTATTCTGCATCACATGCTTTCACAAGATTTGCTTTTAAAAAGGTTTTAAACACTGTTTAGTCGGTGTTGATGGTTGTTGATTCAATCGTACTATCCTTGAATCGCTAAACGCACTAACATGATGAGAAAGATTGAGATAGGCTTTTGGGGAGGGTTCGCTGGATACTTAACAACGTTAAAATAAAACATAGGTGTATTCAGAGGTGTTATTTGGTGGCAGCATGAATGGGGTCAAAGCTCATTCTTAACGTGATACTTGATAGTCGATCAAAAACTCCTTAATAGCGGTCTGTTATTCGCAGCGGGGTTCAAGATAGGTAAGATAAGACAGAAATATAAACCCTGCATTAACAGTGATGGGCAAAGCAAAAAGCTTATGTCCATGTTTATAGAACCCTATCAAGACATTAATGTTTTGCGGTTTAGCAGCACGCATGCAAAACAAAAGTATGAACTACAGGCCTTTGAGCCACATAAGTTCAATAGAAGTTCACGAAAATGAATCTAAAGCTAATGTAGTAGAATAGTAATGATGGTGATTAATTTGAATCCATAATTTTGTGTGTATAATTTGAGATGTTAAGAGTAATGTTGCTACAGAAGGTCTTTTGTATCTTTCCAGATAAATCGCAAGCAATCGATCGGTTTGTGCGCATCGACCCACTACGCCGTCGCAAGTAATCGATCGGCTTGTGCACGCCGTTGGTTTTAATCTGATTTCGAATTGGTAGTCGGGCGGTCATGCATGGTATCGAATCGATCGTGCCATGTTTTGATACGTTCGGTGCCACGACGGTGCGTCTCCACAAGTAATCGATCGGCTTGTGTGAGCCACCACAATGCATCGACCCACTGTGCGGTATCAAGTAATCGATCGGCTTGTGCCGCCAGTTGGTGTTTCGAATTGGTAGTCGGCCGGTCATGCATGGTATCGAATCGATCGTGCCATGGTTTGATACGTTCGGTGCCACGATGGTGCGTCTCCACAAGTAATCGATCGGCTTGTGTGAGCCACCACGATGCATTGTGCCACTGTGCGGTATCAAGTAATCGATCGGCTTGTATATCCGCCAGTCGGTGTCTATATTATTTTGAAATGGTAGTTGGGCAGTCCTCATGGACTCGATTCGATCCCAATGCCATTAAGTAGACTCACCTGCGCCGTGTGAAGCAATCGATCGGCTTGCGCTGGTGTGCCAGTCACCAGTCTTTCGTAGACCTGAGTAAGTCCATATATGTACATATTGATATTTCGATGTGATTTCAATTCGTTGTCTAATAAATTAGAATAGAATGGATAACTAGATGTTTACAATATTATACAAGTGTACAGTTTTCCTAACAGCAATTATATTGATGATACATTTGTTTTTAATAAAATAAAAGGAATGGAATTAATTATCTAATAACTAACGAAGTTTATTGTAATGTAAAATATTTAAATGATGTACAAATTGTTGATGTTTAATTGATTGTATTAGAATGTTTAATTGTTAATTCATGTAATGGTTATAGTATTTGGGGACTTTCGTGCTGCTGACCATGTACTCGATACCGATTGTTAGGGTTTCCACCTGGGTCGTGTGCGGGGACGCACACGTCGTCAGGATGGTCGATTGTTAGGGTTTGCAATTTTGTAGAGATTTATCGCAAATTATTTAATTCTTTATTCATTGTTTAATATTTTAATATACTGGTAACTACTTTTCGAGTACTGACAGAAGCGGAAGTTAGTCATAGACTCTGCAATTGATTCGTAGCGCCGCCGCCGGCCAATCACGGGGCCGCATTAAAGAGAACTGATGCGGGCTGTGATTGGTCGTGGCGAGTCGTTTTGGGGGTTTCGTTTTCGGGGTTTCGTTTTCGGGTAGGGATTTTTCTGATAAAAAGCATGGTCGGTGGTATTGTGAGGGAATTCGAGTGTCAACCACGAGACTGTTAAGAGTTGGAAGTAACTGTTTATTGTGAATTTGATTTATCTAATTTATTGTAGTCCTGTATATTCAGTGTACAAAGTGTGTTGTAATAAAAGTGATTTATATTCTGTGATGATATCTTCTATTATTCTCCTCGGAGCAAGGTCGTCCTTATAATAATAATCAACTGCTATAAATTCGTTGGGCGACCGAATCAATGAAATTATAGTTTTCTTCTTCTATTTTATGGTCATTTAATTGAATGTCAAGGTGGAGTCGTTCTTTGGTGAAAATGCATTATCTTTGTTTAATTTAAATTAATGATTAACATCGATATATAAGTATATCGATGATGATTAAATTATTAACCTTAAGATAACTAATTATGTCAACAAGAGTCTCATTAAAATAGATTATACACTATATACTACTCATGAATGTCAGTTTGGTAGGTATTGTTATTTACTTACCTTACTTCACATTGAGTATTAATTATTGATGAAGCCAGTATTCTATAGGTATGTACCTACTACTAGGGCGCGGGCACAGAACACCAAAGAGGACGTAAACCAATGAAGTGTCGGAACTCCTATACATTCTACATATATTCCAAGGTTTGTGTACACAATTTAGCTAACCTAATGAAATTATCTAGTGAACACTACTATGGAGCGGGTCACGTGCTTAGGTCACGTGTTGCTAACCGCTGTGTAGAATTAAAGCAAAACCTGATGTATGTTTCTTTAGAATCGGGTGTAGAAATTGTTTGTTTTTTAAATAATGGGTTATTTTAGGTACATTCTCCCTTCCCAGTGCTGCGAGGAAGTTGAAATAAGACTAATATGACAGATTATTTGGATTGTAGGTATAATCGTAGGTATAATTTATTTTATTTTACTATCTCGACGTTTCGTGTCGACGTATACGTCTTTGTATACAACTTAAAAAGGATTATTTTTTATCTGGGGGGGTCTAGTACGAGTTCCGATAGTTTACGAGCTCGATCAAACTGTCAGTTTTCTCCATACATTTCACACCAGCGCCCCTAGCGGTAACTATCAAGAACTAGTAAAATGTACGGGCAAAAACTGTTATTTTTGCTATTCTACATAATGTTTTAGGCAAATAAATGAATTTCTTCACCTTCTTTCGAACACTTTACAGTTACAGCAATCATGGTCACGGAAAGATTGAGGTAGGTGACAGTAGGACTAGAGGTTATCATAGTTGGCTCTGGATATCTTCAGATCTGATAATTTATTATTGTTATTTCGAACTATATACAGAGGGCCTAGACAATGTAACATTCTACAAGCGTTAACGCTAATATAGTATAGAAACTATAAAAATTTATAAGAAAGACTTACGACATCGAAAAATCACGTGACAATTTGTAGGGAATTGACACCGTTAGCGAATGAAGAAATAGAATCGCTATGAAGCGATTGTATCTCGTCAGATGAGCTAACAGAATCTTAAGGTCTTGCAGTGGAATACATGATTTTAGATTTAATTATTGTTTAAATTATTTCGGGATACCAAGCTGATCGAAGCATCCCGCCATATTCTCTATTGATGTATGTTTTTTAGTTTCAATAGCCTAACCTAAGATTAAGAAGCCAGAAGCCATCTTGTGCTATATAATTTTTTATACTTAATACCTTGGGCCAACGAGGGCAAATAATATCTAGGTATTATTGTAGCTGGTTGGATTTTTGACTAAAAATACTTAGTTAATTTCATTGATTAGCAGTAAGATGATTATTATTTTTAATACTCAAACAAAGTACTTACATAGCACACAATTCTAAACAACGCCGAAATATGGAAAACCATCCGCTCCCATAAGGGGTTTTTACTTTAAAAAAACTGACTGATGTACTTTACTGACTGATCCATAGCATTGGTCAAATATTTCTGCTTTTTAGTGAGCTGACATTTTTATTTTAAATCATAATTAATTTTAGAAAAGGCTGCTTTACCAGGCCTTATGTGCCCGCTACATTCACTTACTATTGACATCATTGCTCGCTAGTTTCATTGACCTGATTATCTTTCTTTTTTTTTATACTACCAAGGTGGCAAGCAAGCATGCGGCCCGCCTGATGGTAAGCAAATATAGCAGCCTATAGACGCTAGCAACTCCAGAAGAATCACTAGCGCGTTGCCGACCCTTAAGACATTAAGATATTAAGTCTTTGTGTCCGGTAATTTCACCAGCTACAGTGCCCTTCACGCCGGAACACAGCAATGCTTACACACTGCTGCTTGGCGGCCGAATATCTGACACTGCGGTGGTAACTACCTGGACGATTCCTTGCACAAGGAACCTACCACCTAGTAAATCTATATCTAGTATCTTTATCCATCCTTATTTCTTGTCATAGGTAGGTACATTATGTTTATATGAAATAAATCTATTTTTCTATTGATACGAGTCAACTAGAGAACAAATAGATCTTTTGCTAAAACTAGTTTTCATTTTATGTAATAGCAGTGTTGTAGTTATCACGTGATTTTGTGTATTTGTTACTCTTAAGCTAATAAAACAGTAAAAACTACGAAAACGAGATGCAATAATATAAAATATAAGGCAATTAGCTATTTAGGTATTTTATTCATATGTATTATTCATGTACGTACGTACACCTAATGTATCAAGTTCAAAATACAAGATATGATGGAAATAACTTATTTACATCAAGCCCAGTGGTGGCTATATCCGGCAATGCAAAATCGATGCTAACTTAGTCGTTCAGACACAAATAGCTATGAAAGTTTAAAACAATATTACTTACTTACAATATGGTGTATGTGATAGCAAGAAAATGTATTCCCTTGAAAAAATCACGCCACGTCGTAAATCCAAAAAAATGTGTCTCTAATCGTCAACACACTGTATGGTCAAGACCAAGCTATAGTTACTATTGTAGTAAAGTCGATGCCATGTAGTAAAGTAATACCTTTTATTCGATGTAAAATACATCCCACCCTATTACGACGATTATGTAATCAAATCCTTTTCTAAATGTCATTTTTAAAAGGATTCACTAATGTAATTATTACGTGTAATAATAAATTTACCTAACTACCTAAATGCGATAGGTATATTAAGACTAACAATGTTTGTAACATTTCTGATGTAGTTCCGTATATGTGTTAAGTGTTTCTTACATAGGTACTACATAGTTTCTTACATAGGTACCTACGTATATAAGTACATATTATATAAGTCGGGCTGCATGAGGTAGATTTAGAGGAATATAGAGGAAAAAAAAAGTATTATTATACCATCCGAAAGTGTCGCTAGTGTCGAAATTTATGTATGACACATGACCAATTAAAGGAAAACTTGATATTTTAATAAACTCTTACTTTTATCCAATATCCTTAATTCATACATTACCCGCATCCCTAGGTAGGTAAATTATTTGATGTGCAACTTCTTTTGACACAAACTCGTTCACTTTTCGTTATACTTATATGCAACTATGCAACATGTATAATTTTTTTAATGTAAGGAAACACGGGTGCGTTTCCACTAAAGCGGAGCTGGGCGGAGCGTAGAGGAGAAGAACACTGCAAAGTGGCGAGTGTTTCCACTCAGGCGGAGCGGAGCTGAGCTCCGCTATGTGCAGTTCGGGGCCGCGTGTGTATATATTTTATTTGAAAGTCCGCTCCACGCAGCTCCGCTAACACTGTTTCCACTGAAGCGGAGCGGAGATTTCGAGCACTGTGATTGGCCAATTCACAGTCCACTCAGCTCCGCTCCGCCCAGCTCCGCTTCAGTGGAAACGCACCCTTAAACAGATGAAATTACTACTTCCTAATAAATTTTATTCGTCCCGTTGTTGTGATTACTATTGTTACGTATTTTGTTGAATGTCTCTGTGTATAAAATCTCATGGCACGGTGTTTGTCGTCGCACTCCTCCGAAACGGCTGGACCATTTTTTTTATATTTTTTATATTTATTTGACTTTATTTTTATATTTATTTTCACTTTAACACCTACTCTCATACCTATGAGAGTATATTTCATACCGTTCTTAAAGTGTATTTCATACCGCTATAGCGGTTCATTTGATCTAGTTGAAATCAAAAAAGCGCGGGTGGAGCTGCACGGGTCAGCTAGTTATGTATACGCCGTTTTATCTTATCATATAAAGAACACCTCACTTTGTAAGTGAGGATTTTTTTAACAGCTCTTGTTTTTGTACCACTGTTGGCACAGGCCTCCCCTCAAGATGAAGGGGCTTGGGCTTAGGCCATAGTCCACCAAGCTCTGGTTAAGCAAAGAGCATGTAATATCAAGGGTCAAGTATGGGTTGGGTCAAAGTTATTAGTATCATAACTATTCAGTTGAATTGTTTGTTCGTAATACTACGATCTTAACGTGCGTGTCGTATACGCTCGCTGGACTTACGGCCTCCGTATTGAGTAGACCACTTGTGCTTTTAGATTCGACATAATAAATTAACAGAAATACAGTACAGGTAATATATCTAATTAATACTACTTACTAAAAGGAAAAAGAAAACAAAAATATACATAGAAAACTAGCTGACCGGCGCAGCTCCGCTCGCGCTCTTTCACTTGTGAATCTAAACCATTCTCGAATCCCCTTGAACACACACAAACAATTTCATCGTTTCTCACGGAGGCGAAAAGCGGCCCTTGGGCTCTGCCTACCCCTACGGAAAAAAGCGTGATTTTATGTATGTATGTATAATAATATTTACAATGTAAGAGTTTGTCGCCGTCAAATCAAAAATCACCGTCGCTTGGCAAGGTGCCAAGAAGGCTGGCAGCATTGCCCCGCTGGATGGCAATACCTATTTTTTGTGCCAGATATGTGCCAGCCCTCTGGTCTCCTGTTGCAGAAGAACCCCACGGGCCCAATGTCTCAACTCAAAAAGGCTCAAACATGTAACATCTGCTGCTGCTCCAGCCTTGACCACGGATTCTGAAAAATGTGACGGTGCCAAAGTATCGACGCAAGTTGCGTCCCATACCATGGGCCGTCCCATCTTCCGGGTCATTCCGTCCGGCCTCTTGCCATCGCTATGAAACAGGACACATGGCTCTAAAACAGCAGAAACGTTAGCGATGGTAAGGGCTCTACGGATGATGTCAGTAGGTACAGGTTAATTTATGACCTAAATTAAAATCGAGAGTAATCAATTCTCAGTGGTCACCAGTGAAGACACCAAGGTTTTCCCTCGGCGAAGCCCGGGCCCAGGGAAACGCTAAATTATCTTAAAGCTCGCAACTTTAATTAGAAAAGTATAGAGGAGTACTTAGAAATATATAAATGAGTTAAGAGCCTATATGAAAACTAATTGAGAGATTCTAAGATACCCTTTTTCTTCTTACCTTCATTTATTAGTTAGTGCACTAAGTTAGTCATCGTCCATGTCGAGGTAGATAATTATGTTGAACTATTCAGCAAATCTTCAAAAATGCTTTATAATAATTAAACTAAGGACCGCGCATGAGTTTGACGACCAGTGTGACCAGATTCAATATTTTAATACTTTTTCCATCGATATACTATATTATATATCGATGACTTTTTCAGTATATTTTAACGTCATTTTTGAAGATCAGTATTTTGATCGGTATTTTGTCGGAAGTCAGTATTTTTAAGTATTTTTTGGGTAAAAAAATATGGTAACACTGTAAGCCGTTGTCCTCGCGAATATTGAAATTCAGGGACTTTCCCAAACATATTCTATATTACATTTAAGACAATGATATTTTATACAAGTAAGTAGTTATTACTAGTAAGTAGTAGTAAGTAAGTACAGTAAAATATCATAGCATGGATCAATAAATTAGAGACAAGACATGCTGGCTGCGTTGTATTGTTATTTAACTACACAATGCATAATCAAATAAACAGAGTCTGGACTTATTAGTTGTATCAATCGGTAGTTAAGTCCGTATGCATGAACTAATTTTGTGTACGAACAAAATTTTGGGAGCACCAAAAAAAAAATGCCTATAAGTACAGTGTAGGTACATATAGGCATTTTTTTTTTATTTTTTGAAGAAAAACCTGAAGTGGTTAGGTACCGTTAATAAGCGATGATGTATATTTTTTAGAAAAAAAACGATGTTTACAGGTAGCAGTTTTTCTTTCATTCTAATGGTGAAAGAATTTTTTAAATCTTTCCTGCAGTTTTTGAGTTTATTCGTTACAAATATCCAAGAACACAATTCTTCCCTCTTTTTATTATTAGTGTAGTACACAAAATAATTAGGTATTTATGATTAAAGATAGTTGCCAAGGAACCCTAGTTTATTGTTATCGCAGCGCGACTGTATTTGTGAAAAGAATAAAACAAGTTCCTATGGTCTAATTTGCATTTCTAAATTTTGTTTTCGCATTCGACAAGGCGTACTTAAACGAGATGTAACGAAATAATATCATTATTATTCGTTAGTATTTACAACGTGCGATGTCGCGTCGTTCGTCTCTTAATAAAGAATGGGATGTGCGCGTTTCGAACTTAGCGCGAAAAACACACAATCCTATACGAGAAGTAGTTGAACATCTAAAATTAAAACCAAATCCAGATAAAAAATATATTCCGCTTTCCGTTGGTAAGTATTTCATAAAAATCTATATTATATTTGTGCCGCTTGCTGTGGAAACGTTTGGTCCATGGAGCTCGAGCACAAAAAACTTATTTCAACAGATTTCTCCACGATTGATCGCCTCCACTGGTGACAAGAGGGCTGGCTCTTTTCTCGCTCAAAGAATCAGCATTGCAATTCAGCGAGGAAATGCAGCCAGCGTTCTTGCCACCATTCCGCGCGGTCATGATTTATTTGATTATATGTAAATAGAATCTCCACATTTCGGAGATATTCGGATATTCGGTTATTTCGGTTTTTTCGATGTGGAGATTCGCCGAAGAACTAAGGTCACTGACATAGCTCTCAGAATCTGCAAGTTGAAGTGGCAATGGGCAGGCCACATCGCTCGAAGAACCGATAACCGTTGGGGAAGAAAGGTTCTCGAGTGGCGACCACGAACCGGAAGACGCAGCGTTGGCAGGCCTCCCACTAGGTGGACAGACGACATTGTGCGCGTCGCAGGTAACCGGTGGATGCAAATAGCCAATTGTCGTTCATTGTGGCGTTCTAAGGGGGAGGCCTATGTTCAGCAGTGGACGTCTTCCGGCTGATGATGATGATGATGATGAAATAGAATGTTTAAACTTTTGTATAGATTGTATATTAACTATTAGGTGTATGAACTTCTTGTAACCTGTATGTTTTTACTTTAATAAATTAAATTAAATTTATAAAAATGTAATTTTAAAATTATCATGTCTACATGTATAATAAAAGTATGTGCCCTACGCACCATCGAATGTTATCGGTACCTAAGTACCTAATATTATCGAAATATTTATAATTTTTGTCTCATACGAGTATAACATATTCGAATAGGTATATCGTACTAGCTCAATTACGCGGTAGAGCACTTACTGTTCACACATTACATTGCAGGGCATATTTGTGGTTTTCACACCAATAGTGACTATGTGACAAAAAAATAATTAAATGTGTAATTAACTCCTTTCTTAATATTATGATTGACCCTACTTGATATAATAGTCTGTATAGACTGTGAAATTTCGATGCCGATGATGATGATTTTCTTTACGAAAAGAAATGTATTGTTCACACTTGCGAACTATTTCCAAATTTTAAATCGATCAGTTCTTCCTCCTGAAATATATAGGTGTGACAGACAGAAGAAGACACACCATAAGGGTTCCCTTTTTACCTTTTAGGTATGGAACCAACTAGCAATTGTTTCTTTATAGTCGCCATTGTAAGCGTTCCTCAGACAGATTACTTTGGACAACTCCAAGGAACGAAAAAATTAAATTAATTATGTTGATTCACAAATAGCTGATTTCCTAAGTTGATTTTTTGATTAAATTACAATTAAACGAGAAGAAAGAATCAAAATGTGTTTTTATGTCCCCTGCCGGGACATGAATGGCTACCTACACTGCCGCAAGCAATTACATTTTTATAAACCTGACTTCAGGTGACCCAACTGCTTTCGGTAACCTTCAGCCTTCTGAACACATTCTTCAAGCTGTCTACGATGCTCTTGTATTGAACGAGAGCCGCAGCTACGGTCCCACAGTTGGCACTGTAAGGGCGAGGCAGGCTGTGGCGGAATACAGCGCTCACCAAGGCCCGGTGTCCGCCGATGACATCATTCTGGCCAGCGGCTGTGCCCATGCCATCGAATTAGTGCTAAGCGTTATCGCTGATCCGGGCCAGAACATCCTCGTACCTAGACCAGGATACATGATACACAAAACTATTGGTGAGGGATTGGGGATCAAGCTGAAATATTATGAATTATTGGTGAGTACAGATTACCGCATTTTTTTAGTGTTGAATGTTTTGATCAACTAAAAACAAGAACCAATAGGATTTTAAGACGTTAAAAATATTTTCAGTCCTGCAAACTTTTTGACACTGCGGTGGAGTGTTAGAAGTTCTGCCGCCAAGCGGCAGTGTGTAAACATTTCTGTGTTCTAATGCGAAAGGCACTGTAGCTTGTGCAATTGGTACCTACATTCCCACTTAGCACCACTGGTGACATATGGGAAAAATAATCCCAGCTGTTACCAATGGCGATATAATATGATACTTTCCCAGTTGTCGCCACTGACTTTGTAGCCACTGGTAATAAATGAGAAATAAATATCTCCCGGATGTCTCGGATGCAATGCAGTGGTCTATAGGTAGACGTGTTGCTTACTATCAGGTGAACGTCTTGCTTGTCTCGTCACTAGATTGAATAAAAATAAAATACATATTTCAAGAATCATATCTAGCTAGTCAAGTTTTGTTAGTATTTCCCAAATATTTCTAAACCGGTTTATACCTACTATGTTAAAATGAACCTATTTAAAGAAATTATGTAATGTCATAAGGATCTAATAATACATTAAATAATGTAATTTCAGCCTGACAAGAATTGGGAGATAGATCTAATGAGTTTGGAAAGTCTAATAGACGATAAAACCTGCGCTATTGTAGTGAACAATCCGTCGAACCCATGCGGCTCAGTGTTCACGAAACAACACTTGAGAATGATAATCGACATAGCGTCTAGAAATTGTGTGCCGATAATTGCGGATGAAATTTACGAACACTTTACTTTTTCCAATCAAAAGTTCATTTCCCTGTCGTCGCTCTCCGAGGACGTTCCGGTACTCACGTGCAGCGGCATCACCAAAAGATTTCTGGTCCCAGGGTGGAGATTAGGATGGGTCATCATTCATGATCGACGGAACATATTAGGGGAGCCATTCCGGAAAGGTTTAATGAATATGTCAAGCCGGATTTTGGGGCCGAACACGTTAATTCAACAAGCCTTGCCGGCGATACTGAAAGAAACACCTCAGGACTTTTTCAAAGATACAATGGCGTTTATTGAGGTGAGCTATTTCTTATTTGCTTACTATATGTCTTCAAGCGTCGTGAATAATTTAACTTATGTAGTGTAAATACCAAACTCATCGCGGTCTAGCTTTGATGAGGTCAGCAACTACATACTTAGGTTAATTATAGTTAGTGCACAAATATCAGGGCGCACAACAGTTGAAAGCTAGATACTAAAACTAATAAAAAAGGATTTGCAGTTTTTGAGAAATACGGGGACAAATCTACACACCTACATTAGGTACATTTGCTTAGATGCCCAAATTGACTAATATGATTATGTATAAATATTACGCATGTTTATTAATATTACATACATGCGTCGTGTCGTGAGATACGGACCGTAGGAGAGGATAGTATTTTAGACCAACCCATGAAATAACTATGAGTAGTAGTACGAGGGTTATTAATACTTACATACCTTATCCCGTCTATAAAATGCATATGAATATAAATCTTTTTCACACCACCTGCTCGATAATGTCACATTATATGTCATATAAAGATGACATAAAATGCCTCATTATATCCCTATAGTATAGCCGGGTAATAATGTTATACTAAACTCCCTTGGGTAATAATGTGTTTGAATTTCGAACGTCGAACGAAAATTCCTCAACACTTTTACCACAGGTATATAATTACTACTCTAACAAGAGAACTGCACGAAAAACAAAACATTTGAAAATCGAACCGAGCGCGACGAGCACTGAGCACAACCCAGTGTTCTAGAAAAGAAAATGAAATACATACTTAGATGATAACGCGGTAAATCACTATGTTGATATATTGACGGTCTCGTTGGTCTAGTGGTTAGACACTCTGGCCGCTACCCAATAGGTCGTGGGTTGGATTCCCACCAAGTGTCTGGGTATTATTTAACTATTTAATTAATATCAGTTGTCTGGTTTTCATAGTACAGGCTCTGCCTAGTTTTGGATCAGATGACCGTTTGTGGATTGTCCCAAGATATTATTATTATTTTAATTCTAGCAATAAGTAGTTGTATTTTATTACCTCGCAGTAGGTGTGAAAAGTAGTGTATTCACCTCGGGGATAAAGGTGTCTTTGTCTTGGGCGAGCTTAAATCCCTCGCTGTACTCAGGATTCTAGAATTAACTCCCTCGCTGCTCTCGGGAGTTGCTAGGATCCTTCGTTATGCTCGCGATTCAATTTAACGCCCGCGACATAAGACACTACCTTATCCCTTTGGTGCATAAACTACTATTACAATGCACTGAACAAATCAACGATAGGTTGTTGAGATAGTCACGATTTCTTGCATAGCATAGCTGAGCGCGGCGCTGTCGCACGGCTAGATTGAACTGGTTTATGACCAGCTTTTCTTGCTTTATACTATATGCGTGACTTTAAAACAATCGTAAGTTATCGAAATAAGTAGTAGTAGTAAGTAAAACCATCACAGAACTCCAACAATACCTGTCTGTCACATATACTTATCACCGACTATCATCAACTATTACTTAGGCAGTACAGTAATGGATGTCCCTAAAGGTCTTACAGACTCGATCTTGCACCATGTGATCGCATCATACGAGTATGTGTAACTGTTATGTGTGATGTAGTTTGAATCAGACACTTCATTACTACACCGCAAGAGAGCAGCTTTAAGCGACTCTGCCGTCAACTAACACATCAGATAATTATTTATTGGTTAGGTACTTTAGGTAGTGCTATTCTGTAACATGGTTTTTATGGTCCCACAAGAAATCGCATCTTCTCTGAGTGATAAAACTTAGGTAAGTACTTAGAAAACGATGTTTGTGTTTATGTTTCGCCGTACATTTTGTGTTTACGTTTATGTTCATGACATGTTTTTACAGAGAAATTCCATCAAAATAAATAAATATAAAAAAAGCTTTTATTAATTCCATACCATTAGCATACAAATAAAAAATAATAATACCTTACATAAAATTATATTGACAATTAAAAATTATATAATATTATGAGATTATTAATTAAAAAGAGAAATTAGTTTATTTTACATAATAAATAACATAAATAATTTGCTAAATTCGATTTTTATTTTGGTATGGACCCCTTCCGAGTAAAAGCCTCCTCCAGAGAAAGCCACTTTTCTCTATCTTTTGCAATAGTTGCCCAGTTTGTTCCCGCAGTCTCTACAATCTCGTCTTTCCACCTAGCGTATGGCCGGCTTCTGACTCTATGTCCTTGTGGTCCTTTCCACTGTGTTGTAACCATTGTTGTCCACCTGTTGTCATTATTTCTAGCGATGTGACCGGCCCATTTCCACTTTAAGCGACGTGAAAAGACCAATGCATCGGTAAAATTTGTTTTGTTACGTAAATCAGTATTTCTTACTTTGTCACTCAGTCTTATACCCATACAGGATCTTTCTATTGCTCTCTGTGCAGTCTGGATTTTGTTTTTTGTTTTGTGGTCAAACGTCCAAGTTTGGCAACCATAAGTGAGGCATGGTAGTATTGCTGAATCCATAACTATTTTCTTTGTTTTCAAAGGGAGCTGAGATTTTAATATTTCTTTGTTGGCCCAAAATTTCTTCCATGATGTTGCTATTCTTCTGTCTATTTCTTCAATGTTTCTCTTTGGCCTGAATGAAATTTGTTTTCCTAAATATACATATTCTTTTACAAATTCTAATGGGGTATTTTTTACTAAAATTGGTGTTGTATAGTTACCGTTGGTCATGACTTTCGTTTTGTCAAGGTTCAACTCTAGCCCGATTTTTTCGCTCACCTGTTGTAATTCGTATATCATGGTATTTAGTTCTCTAGGATTTTCTGAGAACAGAACTATATCGTCTGCGAATCTTAAGTGGCTTATGGAATTTCCACAGACGTTAATACCTTGTTTTGACCATGGTATGTCTTTCATTATATTTTGTAGCACTGCTATGAACAGCTTTGGTGATATTGGTTCGCCTTGTCTTACTCCTCGGCCTATGTTTATCTGTGGGCCTTTTCTATCTAACCTGACTCTACTTGTGCTGTTTGAGTATAGGTTTTTCAGAATATTTATGTATTTTATATTTATATTTTGATTACATAATGCTTCCCATATGCTGTTATGTGAAATAGAGTCAAAAGCTTTTTTGTAGTCTATAAAAGCTATATATAAAGTTCTACGGTATTCTAAGTATTTCTCTATTATTTGCTCTACTGCTTGAATGTGGCCTATGGTGCTAAATTTTTTTCTAAATCCAGCTTGTTCGCAAGGTTGATGTATGTCAATGTCCGGAGATATTCTTTTCAATAAACATGATGCAAATAACTTATAGAGACAAGACATAAGGCTTATTGGGCGATAGTTTCCTATATCAGCTGGGTTACCCTTTTTGTATAGCAATATGATTTCAGATTCCGTCCACTTATCTGGAACTCGTTCTTCATCGAGTATTTTGTTAAATAAAGACGTGAGTGGTGTTACTAAAAGGTCCTTGGCGGTCTTGATACATTCATTTGAGATGCCATCCGGTCCTGGGCTTTTTTCAGACTTTAAGTTTTTGTATTTGCTCTAGGACTTCAAGTTCGCTGAGCTTTTTGATTGCGGATGTTATGGTAATTGGTTTAGTGTGTAATTCTGCTTCAGGCATTGAAACCTGTTGGCTGTGTAACTTAGCATAGAAATCTGTAGCTATGTTTATTATTTCTGTGCGGGATTTACTTTTATTTTGGCCGGATTGTAGAGATTTTATCCATTTCTTTGTTCTGTCCAGTTCTTTGAATCCTTTTGTGGCGCTTCTTGAGTTTAGAGTCTAGGTGTCTTTTTAAAGTGTTTGTTCTGTAAATTTCATAGCATTTTTTTATTTCTTTGTTTGTTCTTTTGTACAGTTTTTTTAAATATATTATATTTAAAATTGTTACATACAACAGTTTTATTTCGTCCTCGCACTCGAAATTGCGATGCCACGGGCACAGGCACTGTCGATTTTTACAGACAGAACCCAAAGATGCTTCAACGCGGATTCAGCGTTCGAGTTATGGGAAATGTTCTTACAGAGTAGCACTACAGCCCCGACAGTAATTTAATACCTACTTATACATTACTTTTGAGAGAAAGGACTCGAAGTCTTTATGTATTTCGGGCAATTACAGCGTACAACAAAAATTCCCCCATAATTTAACATAATCACAGTATAGACTTACTTCTACATATTATACATTTTCAGAGTCAAGCAAGACTGGCATGTCAAGAATTGCAGAAATCCCCTGGATTGCGTCCACACATGCCACAAGGATCAATGTATATGATGATTGAAATAAAAATGTCTTTATTCCCGAAATTCAATGACGAGCTACAGTTCATCAAGCAGCTGTGTTCGGAACAGTCGGTGCTTTGCATACCAGGAAAGGTGGGTACTGTTGTTGAAGTCGTTTTTTAATAATAGTTAGTAACTAGCTGACCCACGCAGCTCCGCCCGCGCTGTGTTTACGTTATCTAAACTTTCAATAATATACATTCGCATAGAATACAAAACCTCCTTTTTGAAAGTCGGTTAAAAACTTGGACCCACTTTGTACTTGCCCTCCCGGAGACGTTTAGTTCAAATGGCGTTAAACGGTCACCCATCTATTTAATGACCTTACCTAACGTTGCTTAACCTGATCGATTTCCAAAAATTGTTAACAACTGTCTATGAGTGTTCCCTTACAAATATTTATTATAATTATACTGAAAAATTGTTAAAATCGGAGCAAGCGTATAAACAAGTACACATTTTGACTTTAGTCCCCTCTCCCAAGGGAACCGTGCCGAATGTCGGCATAAAAAGTATCCTGTGTCCTACCTAGGAGTATTAACTCAAATCATGCCAAGTTTCGTTTCAATCCATCCAGTAGTTTCGGCGTGATGCTCAGCCGAGATACAGACAGACAGACAGACAGACAGACAGACAAAAATTAAAAAAATAACATTTTTGGCTTTAGTATCGGTTATAGAATCCCCTCCAAACATAATTTTCAAAATATGTTCAATGTACAGAATTGGACCTGTTATAGTTTTATTATAAGTATAGATGGGTTTCCAATGTTACTCTTTGGTTTCCAGTAAGCATTATGATTATTCCAGTTAGTATACTATACCTTTCATACAACAACAAACACGCACTCGCACATAAACACGATAAACACGAAGACCCAATATATTTATAGTTTAATAAAATATTCAAATTGCAAATTATAATTTAATTTATTTTTTACTTAGGTATGTATGTACCTACTTATTTACTATTGCATAATTCCCTGCGTGGTAGGTAACAAAAAAGTCGTTGCGTAGGATGTTATTAATTGTTATGATTTATTACGGCTCACACTATAGCCTATAGCAGACAGATTTCCAAAAATACTAAACAATTATTGTGTGCAGTGTATTCAAACAATGGGTTTACCATGCTTCAATGAAAAACATGAGAGGTCAGGCGCAGA
Organism: Furcula furcula; assembly: GCA_911728495.1. Lineage (NCBI taxonomy): Eukaryota > Metazoa > Arthropoda > Insecta > Lepidoptera > Notodontidae > Furcula > Furcula furcula. The sequence continues at coordinate 20,883,338 of OU452245.1, forward strand.
ACCGAATTTTTCCATGCACATCCGGCGCATGGATCATCTAACTTTACAGACAATGAGCAACCAAAAATCGCAGGGAGCAACAACATGTGTACCTAGTTGTTCCTTTCTGGCTAGGACAATGCAGGCCGATAACTTGATTTAGTAATATAGTTTTTTAAGATCACAATGTATATAAAAATATAAGACTAATTTAATAATTTATTATTTTCAGTGTTTCAATTATCCTAACTTCATGAGAATTGTTTTAACGGTACCCGAAGGCATATTACGAGAGGCGTGTCAACGAATCACAATTTTCTGCGAAGACCACATAGCGTCAAAAGACCAGCAAATAATGGAAATTGACAAAGACGCTGTTTCAATCAGGAAAAACACTATTTCCTAAAGTGAAAAGAATGTATGAAGAAGACCTACTAAGTACCTATATACCATTGATATTATATCATTCGTAAAGTATCTGGTGACTAATGCGATTTCTTTTTCTGACACAAGAAGAATCAATGCGATTGATTAAGATTATATGAAGTTATGTGTAATTAAATTAGTTTCTCTCGTCTCAACAACAACTTGCCTATACAACGTGTTACCGCCACCGTATCGATTAGACTGGGCATGATAAGTAAATAGACGTATTGTAAAATTAACCTACAAGTACTTATTAAAAAGTAGTGTAATCAATTCTGCACTTAATATATGTACTTAGGTACACAAAACCATACGACGTTTTAGTTTTTTCGTTAGTTTTTTAACACTTTGTAATTGTATGTAGGTACCCAAAGTTTCGACATGGCATTGGCCTATCTACACCAAACAAAATTCTCATTGTTTAAATTGTATAACATAACATAAAAATCACGCCTTTTTCCCATCAAGTGGTAGGCAGAGCCCAAGGGCCGCTTAAATTTTATATAGGTCAAATAATATTGTAATGGTTATATTATTTAAGAAAAACATTAGGTTTAATGTCATTTGCTTATTATGAACTTGTAAGATTTAATTTACTTTCTACATTTATTGTAAGTACCTATTGTAAGTACTTATGTATTTATTAAAATTTATTGTAATGTACTTTTATTTGACTTGACGTTTTACGTCGGCCTGGTTCCTATTGTTCAATCGAGTTGTAATTTTGCATGATTATATCAAGTCAACCAAGTCAAGTTATTTTATCAAGTTACGATGACAATACAATATGATGGTGACAACGAGCTATGTGATGATGGAGACTGAAGGTAGGCAACGGAACTCCTCAGTTACTAGCATTAGATTGAAGGTGTTTGGACTAATTTTAACTAACTTACAGTCACAATAGGTAAGTATTTTATAAAAGCTTGTATGGAAAATGTATTGTCCACAATAAAATTTATTGTATATACAACGTGTGTGTACAACGTTATCTTAGTAGGTATATGTATGGATGAACCATGGTATATGTATATTAAAAAATATATATATATATACAGACGAATTGAGAACCTCCTCCTTTTTTTGAAGTCGGTTAACAAATGGCATGGCCATAACATATCCAATGAAGTGTTATTTGTGATACAGGAAAGAGGTCCGCCCTCAAGCTAAAACCCTGTGTGTTTACATATTGCCTGGAGGAACGGGGGTGAGACACCATGTTATCATTGGCTTAGTATTATGGCCGGTACGGAATTCTTAAAAAATGTCTGAGAATAATACTATGTTAATGATATGTTGAATATGTACTTACAAATAAAAAGTGACAACCCTAAAACCAAAACAATCAGAAAAATTAGAAGTGTGTAATTCCTAGATCTTATGAGACTTAGGTGCGTGTTTTCTTTTTGGGAATTGGTATGGCTTGAAATATTAAATGAAGTAAAAATGGAATCCCAAGATAGACCAATGAAAAATCAAAGTCTAAAAACTCTAAAAATTATAATTTCTCTTTATATAAAAGTTTTACCAGTTTTGTATTTTTTTAAATACCTAGAATATGGCTGTAAAAAACTTAATTAATTAAAAGGTAAAAATAACGCATTTTTTTTTTGATATGTAGGTATAAGTAGGTACTTTATATAGATTATGAAAAGTCCAGAAAGATCGAAAATGTTTTTATTTTCCGTGTAAAATTAATTAACTGATGTGGTGAAGACCACACAACGTGAAACCACACAACGTGTGGTTTAGGACGAGTTAGCGGATATACAGACAGACAAATAGACGCAGAAAGCGACTTTGTTTTATTCGAAGATATAGAGATAAGTAAGAAAAAGAGAATTATATCTATGACTAGCTGACCCACGCAGCTCCGCCTGCGCTATTTTTACGTTAACTAAACTTTTAATAACAGACATTCGCATCGAATACATAACCTCTTTTTTTATAGTCGGTTAAAAACTGGGACCCACTTTTTACTTGCTCTCCAAAGCACGGACCCGTTTAGTTCAAATGGCGTTAAACGGTCACCCATCTATTTAATGACCTTACCTAACGTTGCTTAACCCGATCGATTACAAAACCTTGATAACAACTCTCTATGAGTGTTCCCTTACTAATATTTATTATATTATAAAGAAAAATTGATAAAATCGGACCAAGCGTATAACCAACTACCCATTTTGACTTTAATCCCCTCTCCTAAAAGAACCGAGCTAGATTACGGGATAAAGAGTATCCTATGTCCTACCTCGTAGTAAGATCTCAAATCATGCCAAGTTTCATTTGAATCCATTCAGTAGTTTCGGCGTGATGCGCAGCCGTGATACAGACAGACAGACAGACAGACAGACAGACAGACAGACAAAAATTTAAAAAAATATATTTTCGGCCTCATTATCGGTTATAGAATGCCCTCCAAATATAATTTTCAAAATATCTTCAATGTACAGAATTGGACCTGTTACAGTTTTATTATAAGTATAGATATAGATTTTGTTTTCATTAAAAGTGTTGGTAAATAAATGTCTCAGGCAAATTCTTCAACCTTATTTAAACCTACCTGATACTCAAACTCAAAAATCTTTATTTCAAATAGGCTTAACGCTAGCACTTTTGAATCGTCATTTTTTAAAAGCTACCACCGGATCACAACGCGGCCTCAACTGAGAAGATCCGGCAAGAAACTCAGCGGGCTTGTCATTTTTTCACTTTTTTTTTAAACATTGTTTTGTTACAAATGAATCGACATTAGCAATATTGTGTCCTGCCGTTCGAAACATAAAGCAAGGGAGAAAATAAGAAAACAATAAATTGCGACAAACTAAAAGGCCAAAGGGATAGAAGTCGGACCAGTCCCCCCAAGCAACACCCGCGCACTAGTTGACTCGAGCAGCAGCCATCACTCCCCTCAACCATATTAGAGGGAAGGGGGTGACCCGCCACACGAAGCCGCCACAAGCAAAGACTTTTCGATGGCGAGCATGACCGAACCAAAATCACAGTGGCTCACATTTAAATTCTGCTGTTAAGTAGTACCTCGACAGGCAAGACACAAAACACTTTCACATAATCTTTATATTATCTATCAATTGACTTGTGAAACAGCCATCAGTAATCCACCAGATTAAGAGGTGTTACAAACTGTAAGCCTACAATTCTAAGCTTGCATGAGTTGAGCAGTTCAAGCCCACGCAGCTTTATCCTCTAGGTAATCCGAGATTTTGTAATAAGCCTTTTTCGACAACCGGCTTCTTATCAAAGGTTTAAATTTATTCAGTGGAAGATCTCGGATATCCTGTGGCAGTTTGTTATAGAAGCGTATACTTTGGCCCATAAACGATTTGCTTGTTCTGTGGAGACGTGTGGAATGTAAAACAAGATTGTGTTTGTTCCGGGTATTAACACTATGAATCGCACTGTATTTTTTAAAAGATACAATATTTTTCTGAATATAAACTAAATTTTCAAATATGAATTGCGAAACAACCGTTAGAATATCTATTTCTTTGAATTTTTCCCTCAGTGAATCAGTAGGAGCCAGATTGTAAATGGCTCTCACAGCTCTTTTCTGCAGAATAAAAATGGTATTAAGTTCTGTAGAAGATCCCCACAGTAATATACCATAAGACATAATACTGTGGAAATAAACAATTCTAGCGGTTTCAATATCAGTTAAACGTCTTATTTATTTAACTGCATAAGCCGCGGAACTCAGTCTACCTGACAATTTCTTAATGTGTGGGCCCCATTGTAGTTTAGCGTCAATTGTAATAGTGATAAGACAAGATGTTTGCGTGATGGTAAGCGACACACCTGCCTATTAGGCAGCTGCAATGCACTGCCGCTAGTCACTCGAGACTAGTTATTTTATAAGTATTTTTTCACACCACCTGCTCGATAATGTTGCATTATGTGTCATATAACCTCAGCGTAAAGTAGCTCATTATATCCCTAAAGTCTAGCCGGGTAATAATGTTGTACTAACTAAACTCCCTTGGGTAATAATGTGATTTGTTTTTTTTTGTCCTTAAGGGCTCCCACACATAACTGCGATGCGATGCGATGCGGCGAGAAACAAATGAATTTTTCCAATACAAGTTCCTGCAACTTGTATCGAAAATTCATTTGTTTCTCGCCGCATCGCATCGCATCGCAGTTATGTGTGGGAGCTGAGGTGGGAGCCCTTAGTTGACCCTAATTGGGAAGGCAAAGGGTTCTAGCTCATACAGCCTCGTCATAAGTAATCTCGTATTATATCAATTTGTAGCTAGACCTAAGCCAATTCTTCATTAAATTTTTGTCATTTTCCATTTATGTTTTCAGGCCGAAGCCAATTCTTCATTAAAATGTAATTTGAATTACGAACGTCAAATATTTTTTACCACGGAGACTTTACATATATGTACCACTCTAAGCAGAGACTAGCACGAAAAAAATACATTTGAAAATCGAACCGAGCACCAGGAGCCGAATTGGAGCCGAACCTTGTTCTAGGTTCTAGAAAAGAAAAAATAGATTAAAAAGAAGGCGCTAACGCTGTTGATATTATTTTAGTTCTAGCAGTTTTGTATTTTACTGTCTCGCCTCGCAGTAGGTGTGTGCGCGAACGGTGGAATCGGTGGAAATCGGTGTGTAGATATTACTTTATTTCTAGCAGTAAATTTTGAAATACACTTCATTGTACCATTGAGATTTTACACCAAAAGTTACATGTAAAATGAACAATACGTTGATGATGTAAAAAGGTGTCCATAGCGCTAAAAAGCAATCTCTTCCAGATAACCTAAGCAATCTCTTCCTAGTAGGTATTTGTATTTCATTGCCTCGCAGTAACTCCCTCGCTTTGCTCGGGAGTTAACTCTATACCTACTCCCTCGCTACGCTCGGGAGTTACTAGAATCCTTCGTTATGGTCGCGATTCAATTTCACGCCCGTGACATAAGACACTGCTTTATCCCTTTGGTGCATAAACTACTAGTATCAGTTGCCTGGTTACCATAGTACTGACTTTGCCTAGTTTGGGATTAGATGACAGTTTAAGGTTTGCCTCAGGATATTAATAATTCAACGATAAATTTAAAACTTAAAAAATCTTTTAAAAAAAAAATTGAACCGACTTCAATATCACTGAAAAGTATAAAATAATTTAAATCTTATATAAGTTGGTGTTAGCGTACCTGCTGGGTATATTTGGCACCAACTTCAATAATATTTAAATTATTTTATACTTTTCAGTGATATTGAAGTCGGTTCAATTTTTTTTTAAAAGATTTTATTTTAAACTTTTTAGTGATATTTTTATATATAAAAATTGAACCATCGAAGACCGTAAAATGATCTAGGTAGGTTATGATCACATTATCGTCTACATAGTTTTACATAATTCATGTTTCTTCAGAAAAAAATACCCGGTCGTTATGAACTCATCTTTCACTTGCATGGAATCATCATAGTAGTTTACTCTCTCGAATAAAAAAAGAATCATCGAAATCGGTTCATAATTGTCAGAGCAATGTAATGGAGAACATCAGTTTTATGGTTTTTACCAGATAAATTCCTCCACATCGTTCATGGTCCTCCAAGAAGTTCTTATCCGGTTGTGATAAAATTCATACAGATTCAATACAGTGGTTTCTTCTTTCGAATAAAAAAAGAATCATTGAAATTGGTAAATATTTGCCAGAGTTATGACCATTTTTGTCCTTAAAAAGCGACAAAAAAGTCATCTATATAGGCTTTCTTGCAACTTTCCTGCGCAGTCACCATTCTTGTTTTCTCAGGAACTACTTATTACTAAGCAATAATTTTTTTATGGGACCCAATCAATGGATTGAAGAATGGATGGAAGAAAGATTTTTTCAAATCGGTTCACAATTGCCAGAGTTATGCGCGAACATACATAAAAAAATATATATATATCTTAGACTATAGAATACATATACAGACGAATTGAGAACCTCCTCCTTTTTGAAGTCGGTTAAAAAGAACCCAGACACTGGTGAACGAATTCTTAAAATGACTTTCCTGCTCCATTATCAGATCTTATTCAGTATCTGTCTATTAACTACTCGTCAAGATTTAACCACTGATTGAAAATTCTGTGGGTCTACGTTTATTGGTGCAGATATCCCGTGTCCACCTTCCTACTCCATCATCAGGCCCTGATCACCATTTTTCAAGCAACCACTTGTCGAGACCTATCCAAATAGTATTATGTGATCACCTTCCTGCTTCATCCTCAGACCCTGATTACCATGTTTTTAACAACTACTTGTCGAGACCTATAGGTACAAAGAGCCCTGCAATGAAAGAACTTGTTGCGACTCAAGATGTTTATTACTGAACTTAAATCTAATGCGATCCTCGTCTTATATACTACTTAATACTAACATACATAAGGAAGGTGTCACTACACATTACACCACCCCCCGTAATTTTGAAACAATAAAAATTAATACTAATGAATTTTTATTAAGATTAATGAACTAATTAAAATTATAACACCTAAAAAAACAGAATACAAATTGAAAAAAATATAATTAAACTAAGTAGGTATATGTAAATCATAAAACTAAACACAAGTAAAAAAAACTTATTTGATGATACTGTCATATCATAATAACCAATAGTAATTACTGTAATAGACATGTCTATGTAGTCATAATCGGTATTTTCTGTGTCTCGTCCGGTATTTTCTGTCCAGTCATAACAAAATAAACACGTAGTTTTCAACTTACGAGTACATAATTATACATTATGTAAAGAAATTATAAAACTTTTCTATACTTATTTATTTTCAACATTTCATATAATATATTCTGCAGACTACTTGTCACATTTAATATATTCACACGTTAATAGCTTCAGTACTATTTATTAATAGACTTATCAAAATCAAAAATACAATATCATAACATTAGGTACATTACCTTTAATGTCACTTGTGCAAGTCAAAATCTATGTAACACAACGCTACGCTGTGCAAGGTTAATCTCTATAAAAGAATGCTATGCAAGTGCAAGGTACACTTTTTATTATATTTCATGGTAGGCGGCCTACCTTTAGTAATATTATTCATATTTATGCAGGATACAAGGAATTACATATATTTTTGTGTGCACACATATACTTTATACATTTCATTTATACTTACTTAATATTATTAATAATTCAGGCAGTCCATTTAACACTTCCTTACATTTTAAGCATTCCATGTGTCCAAGTTGTCTTCACGAATGGTGCTCGACCTAGTCATGATCAGCACAACAAGGATTTCGTGCCTGCCTTGTATCCTGGTGTACCTTGCTATAAATTATTATTTGCTTAACAGTGCATCTCTGGCAACTGTTAACAAATTTATATGTACTTATTGTACATCTTCTATCTATACTATAATAAAACTCAAAGAGCACTTTTTCTGTACATTGAATATTTTTCCAAAATTTCTATGTGGGGGTTCTAAGTACTATACTATCGACATAGAGGCCAAAACATTTTTTTTTGGAATTGTTGTCTGTCTGTCTGTCTGTCTGTCTGTCGTTCTGTTCGTCCAGGTATCATTTGAAAACCCGTGGATGGATTTTGATAGGACTTTCACTGATGTGTTGTGTAGAAGTCAAGGTATAAGTTGGTATATAAAACATCACGCTATGTTTCATAGGGGCTAAGCAGTGAAACATTACTTGCACATATTGCCACGTAATTTCCTTTGTATGTGAATAGGGTAATTATAGACTGATCAGTTAATCATTAAGATATGTATTATTACGCTATATACAATAGGGACTGAGCAGACATTTAGTTTGCATAAGATGTAGCATTGGCGAAGGGTCAATTATTGTAAGGGGTAAGCCGGTCCGGTACACCCAGGACATTTTCATTATATTTCTGTTCATGAAATTTTAATGAAACTCCCCAAGTCCAGGTAGTGTATATTTACGATGTTAGCGTGATTTACATTATGAAAAGCGCTATCTATCGGTGAAATTGAACATACAATCACTATAGAACTTTAATCTATATATTATATCAAAGAAAGTCGTGTTAGTTACACTATTTATAACTCAAGAACGGCCTAACCGATTCGGCTGAAAATTGGTGGGGAGGTAGCTTAGAACCAGGAAACGGACATAGGATACTTTTATCCCAGTAGGTTAAGATTAAGCAACGTTAGGTAAGGTCATTAAATAGATGGGTGAACCGATTTGTATGAAAGTGTGCATATCGGGTAGGTCTTAGAATAGGCCGTAAAGTATATTTCATGCCACTAGGTTAAGGTTAAGCAATATAAGGAAAGGTCATTAAATAGATGGGTGAACCCATACCCTTATATTTAATGCCGCTGATACCATGATTGACGAGGATATATAGAACGAGACGAGGGTGCAAGAGAGGAGAAAGAGGGAGAGGGGATTCGAGGAGGGGGTGATGGGGTGATGGATCGGGGGAGTTAGGTGGAGTAAGGGGGGAGTGAGAAGGAGCAAGTTCGTAGAAGAGAGAGGGGGAGAGGGTTCAGAGAGGGGATAACAGGGAGAGGAAGAGGGGGAGTATGGAAACCGAAGCGGGAGGGGGAAAGAGAGAGGAGAGAAAGAGCATATAATTAGATTTTATTAGATTTTATAAGAGAGAAAGATATGGAGAGAGATAAATCTAGGGAGGAGGGAGAAAAGGGTAAGGCGAGATGGTCGCCCGTCCACCGCTGTGAACAACAAAAACATCGATGCTGTGCGCCGTATGATTGAAACAGACAGGCATGTGACCTACCATGAGATTCGCGCATCCTTAGACATAGGCATGAGTCAAATACAATCAATCCTACACAAACATTTGTGTGAGAAAGCTGTGCTCACGGTGGATCCCACACAATTTGATTGAGGCTCAAAAAACGGACCGCGTCACTTGGTGCCATGCCAGTTCCATGCTTACCAGATTCAACGAAGGTGCGTCAAATTTAGCGTGGGACATAGTAACAGGTGACGAAACATGGATTTATTGCTACGATCCCAAAACAAAGCAGAAATCGAGCGTATGGGTCTTTCAAGATGAGCCGAAGCCAACCAAAGTGGCGCGCGTGAAAAGTGCATCTAAGCGGATGATTGCTTCTTTTTTTAATAAAACTGGACACGTGGCTACTGTTGCTTTAGAGAATCGTCGTACCGTGAATAGTGGCTGGTACACGACCATTTGTTTGCCGGAAATTATTGACGAACTCCGTAAAAATAACCGGAAACGCCGTATCATCTTGCACCACGACAATGCTATTTCCCACACGGCCAGACAAACAAACGAATTTTTGAAGGTGAAAAACGTAAAACTTATGATCCTGCATACAGCCCCGACCTGGCACCTTGTGACTTTTTTCTGTTCCCAAAAATTAAGCACCAATTACGCGGTCAACAATTTTCTTCACCAGAAGAGGCTGTCGAAGAGTATGAAATACACTTTTCTGAGGTCACTACGGAGGAGTGGCACAAAAGTTTTCAAAATTGGTTTAATCGTACGAAAAAGTGCATTTACGCAAAGGGAGAATATTTTGAAAAACAATAAATTCATTTTTGACCTTTAATAGTATTTTTTTCTTATTCATTCCGGAAACTTTTAGTGCTCCCCACGTACTCGTATACAAATAATAAAAATACAAATATACAAATATTTATACATAAACGGATTATATCGCGGTTTATTTATGATTAAACTATGATGAGTTTATTTTCTAAATGTACAGTATAATACTAAAAGGTAGGTACTAAAATATAACTAAAAATTAACTTAACAAATATAATACTTATCTAGAAATTAAATACAACTTTAATACAATTTAAAATAAAAAAATGTTGTCCACGTGGGATGGTGGCAAGAATGCTGGCTGCATTACCTCGTTGAATCGCTATGCCGATCCGTTGAGCGAGGAATGAGCCAGCCCTCTTGTCGCCCGAGGAGGAGGCCAGTTTTGGGCTTATTTTTTTGAAGAAGTTCCTCGTTGAGGAACTCCAGGGTCTAAAGGTTTCAAAAGCAAGCGGCTCAAATATGTAACTACTAGCTGTAGCCCGCGGCTTCGCCCGCGTTTACTTTGTTACTCAAACGTGATTAGATTTATGGATCGAGGTTTTTTAAAATATTACACTAATGTTGTCTTTTATTTACGCGAAGGCTACACATTGAAATCATAGTTTGATTTCAATGTGTAGCATTCGCGTTAGTTAAAACGTTCGTAATAAATTGTTACTTGCCAATTTATTGTCCATGTATTTGTGGATTTCCATTAATCCTTTAGGCATTGATATTCTTTTTGACATCGTGCATTCCCAGTTTTCAAGGACAACATTTACCGTTTCTGTATTTTGAAGCCAGCTTCATAAATAATAAGCTTATTGTATTTTACTTACGCGAATATTACACATTGAAATCAAACTACTTTTTAGGGATTTAATCGCAGTTTATTTTAGCTTTTACTATCCTGACGTTTCGAATGCTTTGCAGCACCCATAGTCACGGGAGAACTGAGATGTTGAACGTACTTAAGTCATAATTATGCCGGTGTACCCTCAGGTCTTCTTAGTTATTATTGTTGGTCCGATCTTCGGACGATCGATTTCAATATTTTCACACTTTTATTAACTCTGATCTAATCAAGTATGTAGCCTGTATTTTTGTGTAAGCTATCATAGCTCCAATTTCGTAAATATTTACTTCTTTATTTAAAAAAAATACTGTACTTATTTTGCAATTCTATTAAAAAACATATGAGGTTGTTAAGTGGAAACCATTTGGTAACCCCATTGGTAGATGCCCTTAGCGGTTGATTTTCGAAAAATGCTGGCATAAGTTTATTCAACAGTTTTGTTTAGTTCATTCACTGAGTTTCGTTACCATGGTTGCATTATAGCATTAAATGGAGATATTTCTTCACGGGATACGGATTCTTGTATGCAGTACTTATAATATGTCATGTGGCTGTAGGAATATAATATTTTGTGGAATTCAATTGAACGCTTTTAGGGATTAATTTATAAAAATGTCATGGATTGCTTAAATATGACGAATGTATCCGCAGTGTCATCAGTGCAGCATGATTTTTTTTTTCAAGTTTGATACTCAAAAACCGTGCTAAAACCCGTTAAGGGTGATTTTCAAAACAAATGTGTTAGACGTGTTTCTCAATTTTTTGATGAGTACACTGACAAAGTTTCGTGTCTGAAAAAATATTTTCTTACATACAAACTTTGGTACCTCATTTATCCCACGGGTTGATTTTCAAATAAAACATTGCACACGACACAACAAAAAAAAAATGAACAACTTCAACAACACTAAAAAGCATAAAATAATTTAAGTGTTATTGAAGTTGATGTTGGCGTACCTACTGTGTATATTTTCTTCAGGAACGAACTTTATCCGGTCCTAATGAAATTTGCATGAAATCATTACAGGAGTTTACTCCCTTGAATAAAAAAATAATCATCGAAATCGGTTCATATTTGTCAGAGTTATGTAATGGAGAACATCAGTTTCATGTTTTTTTAACCGACTTCAAAGAAGGAGGAGGTTCTCAATTCATCTGTATATATTCTTTTTTTTACCAGATAAATTCCTCCACATCAATCATGGTTCTCCAGGAAGTTCTTATCAAGTTGTGATAAAATTTATACATATTCATTACAGTGGTTCCTTCTTTCGCATAAAAAAGCATTATTGAAATTGGTAAATACTCGTATTTGCCAGAGTTTGACCACTTTCGTCCTTAAAATGCGATAAAAATATCATATTGAAATTGGTAAATACTCGTATTTGCCAGAGTTTGACCACTTTCGTCCTTAAAATGCGATAAAAATATCATATTTTAGTCATTCCTACAGTTTTTTCCGAGTCGCCATTTTTGTTTTTTCAGGAACTGCTTATTCCTAAATTTTTTTTTATGGGACCCAATCAGTGGAGCGGCCTATCCGTACCAGAAAGATTTTTTAAAATCGGTTCATAATTGCCAGAATCATGCGCGATCATACATAGAAAAAAAATATACAGACAAATTAAGAAACTCCTCCTTTATTGAAGTCCGTTAAAAATGCTGAAAATTTGTTTGTTAAATTGTTGTGTTGAGTTTACTTACCGAGTTTCGTGACTGTAGCTGTATTATAAATTAAATGGAAATCCTTCTGCATGCAAACTTTGAAACCATAAATTGATCTTAGGGGTTTTATTTTTCGGTGAATGCAGGAAACAGGTTTCTTAGATTCTTATGTGCAATACATGAAATAAGTCTTGTGACCGTAGGGTAAAACAAAAGGATTTGGACCCCAATTAATCCCTTTTGAGAATCAAATAAAAAAAAATTGCACATGGATTTCTTTAATTTCATAAATGCATCCGCTGTGTCATCAGTGCAGCATGTTTTTTTTTCCGAATTCATTCTCAAAAACCGTGCTAAAACCCAGTCAAGGGTTGATTTTCAAATCAGATGTTTCAGACGTGTTTCTCAACTTCTTTTGATGACTAAGTTTTGTGACCGTGTGATGAAAAATATTTTTTTGCACACTTTGATTTGACCCAGTTAGGGGTTGATTTCCGAAAAATGAAGAAAATTTGTTTGTTGTTATGTTGAGTTTATTTAATGAGTTGTGTGACTGTTGACATTATAGCTAAAATGAAAATCCTTCTCCATGCAAACTTTGCAACGTCATAAAATGACCTTAGGGATTGTTTTTTGAAGAATGCGTGAAATAAGTTTTTTAGATTATTATATGCAATGCATAAAATAAGTCCTGTGACTGTAGGGCAAAAAAAAAATTTTGGATCCAATTAGACCCTTTTAGGGGATGATTTTCAAATTAATTAAATTGCTTCAACTTTATCAATTTATCCACAAAGTTTCGTCAATGCAGCATGATTTCCTTTCCGCGTTTGATACTCAAAAACCATGCTAAAACTCCTTCAAGGGTTCATTTCAAAAAATAATGTGATACACGTATTTTTTTTATCAGTACACTGAAAGTTTCGTGTCCGTGTGCTATGAATATTTTTTTTCCATGGTAATTTTGATACCCCATTTGACCCACGTAGGGGTTGATTTTTGAAAAATGGTGAAAATAAATTTGTTAAATTGTTTTGTTTAGTTTATGTACCGATTTTCGTTACTCTAGATGCATTATAACATTCAATGGAAATCGTTCTACGTGTAAACTTTCCAACCCCATTATATGACCTTAGGGGTTGTTTTTCGCTAAATGCCGGAAATGGGTTTCTTAGATTCTTGTGTGCAATACATAAATTAAGTCTTATGACTGCAGGTCGAAAAACATTTTTGGACCCCAATTGGACCCCTTTAGGAGTTGCTTTTCAAAAACTATTTACACATGGATTACTTTAGCTTGATTAATGTATTCGCAAAGTTTCATCAATGCAGCATAATATTTTTCTGTGGTTCAAACTTAAAAACCATACTTAAACCCCTTTAAGGGTCGATTTTCAAAAAGTTGTGATTCACGTGTTTTTTCATTCCTTATGTTTGTTACGTTGACAAAATTTCGTGTATGTGTGGTGAAAACAAAATGTTTTCCATACAAACTGAGATCCCATTTGACCCACTTAGAGGTTGATTAACGAAAAATGCTGAAAATTAGTTTATTCAATGTTTGTATTGAGTTTATGTACCGAGTTTCGTTTCTCTAGATCTATTATAGCATTAAATGGAAATCGTTCCACGTGTAAACATTACAACCCCATTAAATGATCATAGGGGTTGCTTTTTGCAAAATGCCGGATATAGGTTTCTTAGATTCTTGTGTGCAACACATAAATTAAGTCTTATGACTGTAGGTCATTTTTGGACCCCCATTGGACCCTGTTAAGGGTTGATTTTCAAAAAATAATTATTTATACAATCATTGCTTTAGTTTGATAAATGTATTCGCAAAGTTTCATCAATGCACCATGATATTTTTTTCTGCGTTTCATATTCAAAAACCATGCTAACACCCCTTTACGGGTCGAATTTGAAAAAGATGTGATACTAAATTTCTTATCCGTGTGATGAAAAAAAATTTCCATAATAACTTTGGGAGCCCATTTGACCCCCTTAGGGGTTGATTTTACAAAAATTCTCAAAATAAGTTTGTTCAATTGTTGTGTTGATTTTATTTACTGAGTTTCGTTACTCTAGCTGCATCATAGCATGAAATGGAAATCCTTCTTTGTGCAAACTTTGCAACCCCTTGATATGATCTTAGGGGTTGTTTTTCGAAAAATGCAGGAAATAGGTTTTTTAGATTCTTGTGTACAATATATAAACTAAGTCTTATGACTGTAGGTGGAAAAACATTTTTTGACCCCAATTGGACCCATTTCGGAGTTGATTCTCAACACATGATTATTTACACATAGATTGCTATAATTTGATAAATATATTCGCAAAGTTTCATCAATGCAGTAAGTATGTTTTTGTTTACGTTGTATACTCAAAAACCATGTTAAAACCCCTTTAAGGGTCGATTTTCAAAGAGTTGTAATATACGTGTTTCTTTATTTCTTTTGCTCAGTACTGTAACAAAGTTTCAATTCCGTGCGACGAAAAAATTTTTTTTCCATATAAACTTTGGGAGCCTATTTGACCCACTTAGGGATTGATTTTACAAAAATGCTCAAAATTAGTTTTTTTAATTGTTATGTTGAGTTTATTTACCGAGTTTCGTTACTCTAGCTGCATCATATGATGAAATGGAAATCCTTCTTTGTGTAAACTTTGAAACCCAATTAAATGACCTTAGGGGTAGTTTTTCGAAAAATGCCGGAAATAGGTTTCTTAGATTCTTGTGTACAATATATAAACTAAGTCTTATGACTATAGGTCGAAAAACATTTTTTGGACCCCAATTGGACCCCTTTAGGAGTTGATTTTCAAAAAATGATTATTTGCACTTGGATTGCTATAATTTGATTAATGTATTCGCAAAGTTTCAGCAATGCAGTATGAATTTTTTTTTCCGCGTTGCATACTCAAAAACCAGGCTAAAATCCCAATATGGGTCGATTTTCAAAAAGTGTGATACACGTGTTTCTTTATTTCTTTTGTTTAGTACACTGACAAAGTTTCATGTGCGTGTGAGGAAAAAAATTTTTTTTTCCATACAAACTTTGGGAGCCCATTTGACCCACTTAGGTATGGAATTTCGAAAAATCCGTTCTTATTGTTCACCTAGACTATTTGAATAATGTTGGTTCCAAATTTCAAGATTGTACGTAATATGGTTTTTGCTGTATCGTGATTCCTAGAAAACACCCTGCTCTTTTATTAATATAGATTAGTAACAACTACATATTTGCGCCGCTTGGCAGAAGCAACCCGCTCAGCCGCAGCTCCCGCTGCAGACGCTGACTCACTGAGGTGTGAGGGTGCGAGGGTGTCCACACATGTGGCATCCCAGACAAGGGCACGCCCACGCTCCCAGGGGATCAGCGTCATGCCGTCGGGCCTCTTGCCGTCATCGCGTAACACTCCAGCCGGTTCTAAAACGGATGGTACGTCGATGGAGGCAAGAGCCCTTTTTACGATGTCATTTAGGGAGCCATGGCGAGAGAACCTACCGGCACTTCTCCTGCATGAAAGACCATGAAGACCAAAACTGTCCACCTCCACCCCACATGGACACGTGTGCTCGCAGCACACCGGAGCACCGAGACGGATCGCCACAGCCACGCGAAAACTTTCCGAATCGAGTAATGTACCTATTGCAGAAGAGGGTAGAGCCTGAAGCCAATGGCCTGATTCGTTACGACCTAACGCTAGAAGCCGGGCACGATCACGGTCACTGGTACAATTTTGGATCAAACTTTCAGCGGCTGACTGTACCAATGGCAGATCCCAAAGTTTTTGCACGTTTCGTTCCTTATGGATCTCACCATTGGGACAATTCATTTTCCAGCTTTCTAAAGCCTCATGTGCGCACAAAATGCGGAGATCATCTTGCTTTAAGATTTGGCAGCAAAGACCCCGCACACTGTGTACCGAAGCAAGGAAAGCTGGGAGAGCTACACTCGAAATTTTTCTCACGCCGATGCCACCGTATCTAATGGGAAGCGTTGCTTGGGTCCAAGAATTATCATGAAGACAAATATTTAGAATTTTTTCAAGAGAATCTTTTAGGGTGGCATCCATTCGTTCGATAAGGCCGAGACATTTCCAGATTGGGCTGGCGCGTAGCACATACATAAATTTTGGTACTAAAAGACAGTGTTTCTTGATTGTGAATGGTATATGAGAATTTATAATGCCCAATCTGTGTGAATTCTCAGAGAAATGTTGAATTTTATCTTCCAAAAATGGTTCCATACTTTCTGGGAACAATGGAGCACCTAGAAGGCAAAGTGAATCTCTCTTTATAATTTTGATATCAGGCGAGATGTGATGAAAACGTTTAACTATACTGTCAATTTCAGGAGGAAACAGAGTCTGTAACAAAAATTTCGCATTTTGAGGTATTTAATTCCAAACCCATTAATTTAAATTCATTATTTAATTTTATTTTAATCAAGTCCGAAATAACTGTGTTAGCATCGCCTCCTAAGGTGCCGTCGTCAAGGTACCACACATTTAATTTAGAATTTAGAGATGAAACAATGGAGTGGATACCGAGACTAAAAAGCGCAGGCCCGAGTAGATCTCCTTGTTGAACGCCAACAGCCGAGTCGATAGTATGATCGTCGTACAGTAGTTTAGATGTAGTGTGATAGCACTGCGAAACGTAAGGGTAGATTTCTGGAAGTTGCGTGGCTACTTCATTTAGAAATACAGATCTGTCTAGAGAGTTAAAGGCATTTCTAACATCGACTTTGAGGAGAACCTGCATGTCACTCGATGATATGAAAGTTCTCGTGGCATGTAAGGCTGCTTCACAACCTCCTTTGCTTCCAAATCCTAACTGTATAGGTTGGAATTTAGATTTCAGGGTTGACGATATGTGTTTACAAATTATTTTGGATGCAAGTCTTCTAATGGTGCAACCAATAGCGATTGGTCGAATGCCGCCATCCTTTTCATTAAAAGCACACAGTCTAGCTCCGTAAATATAGGGTAGAAAGGAGTCAGGCACTTTCCCTGCAAACATAAGGTTACATAATTTGGTTATGTTAGTAAGGAGGTCTCTGCCGCCATCTCCAGCAGACACACTAACGAGATCTTTGAGATGCTGCGGAGTAATTCCATGATGTTATGGCAGCCAGAACATCTTCTTCTTTTGCTATAATGGTTTGAAATTGGGATGCCAAAATTGGTGGAAGCGAGGAGGTTGAGGTGCGTGTCAGATGTTCTGACACGCACCTCAACCTCCTCGCTTCCGAAGTGCTTCCAGCGTTAAGTCATTGGGAGGCGCAAGAGTATCGTTAGAAAATAGTATGCGAGCTGCATTCTTAATGTCTCCGTCTTGAACCTTTGATTCTATTATTTGGGCTATATTGTATGGTTTAAGTCGCTTAGGGTTAAAATTTGCAGAAGGGGCCAGAATCTGGGCGTGAGGGAGGCTGTTGCAGTTTTGCTTAAGTTGCTGAGTAAGGGAAATAGACTGAGATTTGTTTGCGTGAAAATGTGCGTAAGCAAAAGTAAACAAATCTTCCCATGAGTTTTCACAGTTAAGAAAGCAGTTTTTAATATTATTTGACAGCGAATATGCTAACGAGATTCTTGCGCCTCTTGGAATCCGTTTTACCAAAGGAGTACAGCGATGGAGTCCGGAAATTAAGATATGAAATGGTAACTTTGAGCTAGCAGTCGCACTGGATGAAGAGGTGGAGGAATTGAAGAGAAGAGAAGGTGCGGCCGGTGGGAGAGACGATGTGAGGGCATGGCTGTGGCACCGTGATGTATGAATGCGGAGACCTTTCCTACCTTTGAAAAGTCTACCATCATTGCATTGATGACATGGCAAGAGGTCAGGCTGGGAGGCAACGGTGGGCATACGAATGCGATTGTAAACAACTAAGGAAATAAGGAAAAAAAATAGACTATAATTAAAATAATAAAAGAGCACTAAAACTAAAGTAATAGTATAAAAACAGGTAGAAATACACATAAAACTTGTACTGTGATCCGCTACGGGTGTCTGTATGTACGCAGCTGCCCTAGAGATAACCAGTTGTCTGCTACTTTATGCACATTTCAGTGTTCAAAGCACAGGTTCGGTTCACAGATATACACGCCAGTCTGCATGTGGCTTCAGGTCAGCTTCCATTATTTCCCTGAGTCGGCGAGTCAGCAGCTTCTCTCCACGGCCACTGCCTCGCTGCCGCCGCTCCCGGCACAGAGGAGGCAGCAGGAGCAGACGTCGACACCCCGCTGTGGTAGATGCTGCCGCCGGCGCGCTGCCATGGTTCGCGCACAGCACACACAAAGACAACTCGTGGTTTTTTCCTTAATATGCCGAAAGAAATAAGTTCCAAAACTGACAGTTCCAGTAGACACGGAAGACACAATACATTAGAGATTTTTTTAAACTAATTACAGTTTTTGAATTTATCAATACGTCAAGACTCAAAATATACTTAGGTAAGGTATCTAAATATTATAATTAGATGAATATTTTTAATCCCCTTAATATGTGCATGTGTGCAATGGGGTAAGATTACAGTTTAGATCAGTGGTTCCCAAACTTGATTGGGCTCCGACCCACCTAACAAAAACTGCCAAATTCGGGACCCACCTCTTGGCTGTCTTAAAAAAGGGCATACAATATGGTAACGCTCAGATTTCCTAGTCTCTGTGTTAATTAAATTCGTCTTCTGCCCATTCAACCATTTCGTCGATTCGTCGTGCAACAGTATTATTTGACAGTGGTATGCACTCGATTTCCTTTAATTATTTTTCTCCTAACATCGTTCCAACAGCATCTTTAATCGACGGTAACATTACCTCATTAGCTTAAGGATCGCCAGAGCAGGAAAGCCTCACACCATTGGGGCTAAGTCTTCCCCAATGGTGTGAGGCTTTCCTGCTCTGGCGATCCTTAAGCTAATGAGGTACGAGGCGTACGAAGCATTTTCAATAATATTAATAAAATGTGAAACAATGTTTTTTGACGATTTCATGTCCAATAATTTTCTTTGAAAAAACTTCTTTTACCTTCATTAAAGTTGTGCCACAAAACAACTCGTCGAGACCTATCTAACGAGACCAAACTCGGTGGGTCTACCTTTATTGGTGCAGAGATCTCATGACCACCTTCCTGCTCCATCATCAGACCCTGATCACCATTTTTCTAGCAACTACTCGTCAAAACCTACCTAAAGAGCCCATACTCAGTTGGTCTACGTTTATTGGTACAGAAATCTCGTGACTGCCTTCCTGCTCCATCATCAGACCCTGATTACCATTGTTCTGGCAACTGTTCGTCGAGACCTACCTAATGAGCCCAAACTCGGTGGGTTTACGTTTATTGGTGCAGAGATCCCATGACCACCTTCCTGCTCCATCATCAGACCCTGATCACCATTTTTCTAGCAACTACCCCTCGAAACCTACCTAACGAGCCCAAACTCGGTTGGTCTACGTTTATTGGTACAGAGATCTCGTGACTGCCTTCCTGCTCCATCATCAGACCCTGATTACCATTGTTCTAGCAACTGTTCGCCGAGACCTACCTGATGAGCCCAAACTCGGTGGGTCTACGTTTATTGGTGCAGAGATCCCGTGACCACCTTCCTGCTCCATCATCAGACCCTGATCACCATTTTTCTGGCAACTACTCGTTGAGACCTATCCAACGAGCCCAAACTCGATGGGTCTAGGTTTATTGGGGCCGAGATCCTGCTACCACATTCTTGCTGATGATCATCAGACCCTGGTGAAGGTTACCATTTTATTTAGTATCATCGGATTTACATAATTATGTTCTAAATTTCAGATTTTTCGGACTAATAGAAGTAATTTTATACAAAATACCTACCTCGTACCTACCCTAAATAAACTTTCTTTTTTTAAACATTTTTTCTCGACACGGAAAGGAGCTGATGGTCTTCAAACAAATAAATAAAACCGCATTCAAATCCGTTCACTGGTTGGACCGCTATGATGCCACAGATACACATACATACAGACAGACAGACAGACTTCCGGACATATAGGCGTCAAACTTATAATATAACGATCTGCTGTTGCCCGGTATCTATGGGTATGCAGATGACAGCACTATTGTGGAGAGATATATGCCGAGTGCTCGGGCCAGTAAGGATGTTATCCAGTCTGAAAGAGTAGCCATGGTGGAGCGCGCGAATCTCACACTTCAGGCAGTCTCCGAACGGGGTGATGCCAATCTTGTGAGATTCAATGCCACCAAAACTCAAGCGTGTCTATTCACCGCGAAAAGGAGTCCGTTCACCTTGGCTCCTACTTTTCAGAATGTATCCTTGGAATACACGGACCGCCTTCAGTTGTTGGGAGTTGAAATTTCCTCAAACCTCAACTTTGGGCGGTTCATTGAGTCCAAAGCCAAGGTAGCTGCAAGGAAGCTAGGTGTCCTTTCAAAGGTCCGCCGGTACTTCACACCGGAGCAACTTTTGATGCTATATAAAGCACAAGTCCGGTCGTGTGTGGAGTACTGTAGTCACATATGGGCTGGTGCTGCTAAATGTCATCTTGCAGCTTTGGACTCAGTGGAGAGGCGTGCTAAGAGGCTTATTGGTGACGCAGAGTTAGTAGCGGCCAATTTACAAAGCCTAGAGCACAGGCGCAGAGTAGCCAGCCTCTCGGTGTTCTACAGGATGCATTTTGGAGAGTGTGCACAGGAATTGCATGACTTGATTCCACCATCTCCCTTTCATCATCGGACGACGAGACGCACGGCACGTACACACCCTTATGTGGTGAAAGTGCCTTCAGTCCGGTCTAAGCGGTTTGCTTCTTCATTTATAATAAGGACAGCTAAGGACTGGAACAGTTTGCCTGCGTCGGTTTTCCCGCCCGATTATAGTGTGGGTGTCTTTAAGACTAGAGTGAATAGGCTTTTAATAAGCTAGTGTGTTTTGCCATCCTCGATTGCGTCGCCGCTTTCCATCGGGTGGGACTGCAGTCAAGCACTAGCTTATAAGTGTTAAAAAAAAAAAAAAAACCCCTCGTTTTTGGTCGGGGGTAAAAAATATCACAAAAACAAAAGACGTCCGACTCAGGCTCACCACTTTACACGAAATGCATTTCACCACCTGACTCCCTCTCGCTGTCATCGAACGCGAGCGCCAGCGCCACCGCGACGGGCGCGCGCGCCCGCGCCCGCACCCCTCCCTCAATGGCGGACCGACTGTAAGCGCGAACGGTCGGGTTTTCAGGGCCCACTTAATATTCGCTCGCGACCCACCAGTGGGTCGCGACCCACAGTTTGGGAACCTAGGGTTTAGATTATAAATAAATTACTAGTTTAAAAAACTAAAAATACACGCTTTTAGAAGGACTACTGCACTAAAAAGCAATAAATAAATTATCGAAACCGTTCTTTCTTTCTTTCTACCCCGAGCTTGTAATTTATGGATTATATTTATGTGTAAAGGCGTGGGGCGTTTTCTCTGTAAATGATTACAAATGATTGTCATGTGAATACAAATACTTAGCGTTCTTGAAATTTGACAGAAATGTTAAGCTGTTATTCAGAAAAGGCGCCCCACGCTTTTACACATAAATATAATCCATAAATTACAAGCTCGGGGTAGAAAGAAAGAAAGAACGGTTTCGATAATTTATTTATTGCTTTTTAGTGCAGTAGTCTTTCTAAAAGCGTGTATTTTTAGTTTTTTAAACTAGTAATTTATTTTATACTTTTTAGTCTTAGAAATATTTGCCTAAACTACGGATAAAATTAGCACAAGTATTGATTTGTTCGTAGCTTGAATCGTAGGCAGGTTGTGGCAAATCATATTTTTACTAAACTTGGTATTACGCGTAGGTATCTGATTGAGTTTAATTCAACGAGTTTACTAGTAGCCGTTCCAGGGTTCCGTCACCCACCTTCCTGTTCCATCATCAGGTTATGATTATTGGGCAAAGTGAATAGAACTCTTTAATATAAATTAAATGAGTCCAAACTCGATGTGTTTACTAGTAGCCATTGCAGGGTTCCATCACCCACATTCCAGTTCCATCATCAGGTCCTCATTAATGGTCAAAGTGAAAAGAACTCTTTAACACAAATCAAATGAGCCCACACTCGATGTGTTTACTAGAAGCCAATCCAGGGTTCCGTCACCCACCTTCCTGTTCCATCATCAGGTCCTGAATAATGGTTATTGTGAAAAGAACTCTTTAAAACAAATCAAATGAACCCAAACTCGATGTCTTTACTAGTAGCCATTCCAGGGTTCCGTTACCCACCTTCCTGTTCCATTATCAGGTCCTCATTAATGGTGAAAGTGAAAAGAACTCTTTAAAACAGATCAAATGAGCCCAAACTCGATGTGTTTAATACTAGTAACCAATCCAGGGTTCCATCACCCACCTTCTCCAGTTCCACCATCAGGTCCTCATTAATAGTCAAAGTGAAAAGAACTCTTTAAAACAAATCAAATGAACCCAAACTCGATTAGTTTACTAGTAGCCATCCAAGGGTTCTCTTATCCACCTTCGAGCCCTAGCATCAGATCAGCTTGATGATACCATATTGTATTGTCACCGGTCCTTGATACATGTGCAAAATTTCAAATGTTTTGGACGTGTAGAAGAGGGTCAAAATTTAATCGCAAGATTCCGTTACCATCATACATACATACATACATACAGGTCAAGCTAATAAAAGCGTGTTAAAAATAATATTATCGAAACCATTATCCTCATTGGACCAGCTTGGTCAAACTATGCACATTTCTCGCACCCCTTTAATGCCTATAGACATACCTATAGCGTCAGCCATTTCCGGAGAAAATTCTCATGTTATTACTATAGTAGGTGTATATATATAACTATAGTATATAGTATATACATACTATACTATATAACCTAAACGAATTTCAAGGTCAAACCATAAATTATTTTGTTGGAGTCGATCTACGAGAAGAATGTTTTTCCCATGGATAGTTATATGGTTGGTCTCTATAGTACCGTAGTAGTATAACTAATACATCTTGATGAACACTAATTGGAATATAAAAAGTCGTGTACCTATTCAGTAATTTTACTTTAATGATTTTATTCCTTCTTCATGTACAATAAAATCTTTTTTTTTTAAATTGAACCGACTTATATATCACTGAAAAGTATAAAATAATTTAAATATTATAGAAGTTGGTTTTAGCGTACCTGCTGTGTATATTTGGCACCAACTTCAATAATATTTAAATTATTTTATATTTTTCAGTGATATTGAAGTCGGTTAAATTTTTTTTTAAAAGAGTTTATTTTAAACTTTTTAGTGATATTTTCATAAATAATGATTGAACCATCGAAGACGGTAAAATGATCTAGGTAGGTTATGATCACATTATCGTCTACATAGTTTTACATAATTCATGTTTCTTCAGAAAAAATTATCGGGTCGTAATGAAATTTGCATGGAATCATCATTGTAGTTTACTCTTTCGAATAAAAAAAGAATCATCGAAATCGGTTTCTATTTGTCAGAGTAATGTAATGGAGAACATCAGTTTTATGGTTTTTACCAGATAAATTCCCCCACATCTTTCATGGTCCTCCAGTAAGTTCTTAGCCGGTTGTGATAAAATTCATACAGATTTATTACAGTGGTTTTTTCTTTCGAATAAAAAAAGAATCATTGAAATTGGTAAATATTTGCCAGAGTGGGCAAGCGCTTGCCTTGGAAACAAGGTGTGCTGGTTCGAACCCCGGCTAAAACCTCTGATTTCGTTATTTAATCATGTGCGAATCGTCATTGTGTGATTGTTACCAGCTTTTGGTGAAGAAAAACATCGTGAGGAAACCTGCATGTCTGAGAAAGTAGCTTTCGAATGACGTGTGAAGTCATCCAACCCGCACTTGGCCAGCGTGGTGGACTATGGCATAAGCTTCTACATTTTTAGACGAGGCTCGTGTCCAACAGTGGGACAAAAATAAGGGCTGGTAAAGAAAATAGGTTTCTATGGAGTAACCTAAAGTTTCTTGAACGTTCTATATTTTGTATGTGCCACCTTTCGGCATGTTGTATTTAAATTTTTTTGGATAGTTTCTCCTAAGAGGCAAAATAGAGAAGTGAAACTTAGCTAATACTTTTGTTTAATACTCTTCAACAAATTATTTACAACGCGTTATTTAAAATTCAATTTATAAGGGTATTAAAAGAAATCCAAAAATGTTGTAGTTATGGCAAAATTGCTAGGGGAAATTTTATTTTACGAAAAATCTACTGTAGGTAAGGTAAGGTATTATTCTTTACACATATATAATTTAAACATAACATTTTGCCACCCGTGCGAAGCTGGGGCGGGCCGCTAGTATGCTTATAAACATACACATATACTGAGACGCATAAACTTACATACACGAATATATACATATATCATCATCATCATCACCAGCCGGAAGACGTCCACTGCTGAACAAAGGCCTCCCCCTTAGACCGCCACAATGAACGACAATTTGCTATTTGCATCCACCGGTTGCCTGCGACGCGAACAATGTCGTCGGTCCACCTAGTGGGAGGCCTGCCTACGCTGCGTCTTCCGGTTCGTGGTCGCCACTCGAGAACCTTTCTTCCCCAACGGTTATCGGTTCTTCGAGCGATGTGGCCTGCCCACTGCCACTTCAACTTGCATATTCTACGAGCTATGTCGGTGACCCTGGTTCTTCGGCGAATCTCCTCACTCCGGATTCTGTCGCGCAAAGAAACTCCGAGCATAGCTCTCTCCATAGCTCGTTGTGTGACTCTGAGCTTCTCCAAAAGGCCAGCTGTTAAAGACCACGTCTCAGTACCATATGTCATCACTGGTCATACATATATAGCGGGATTTAAATATACATACATTTAAATATAAGGCGGGGATGCGGGATGGGAAAGGTATAGGGTGAAAGAATTCTTCGCCCAATGATTTTTTTGTTGCGTTTGTTTTTGAGGGAATCAAACCAATAACAGGCGGCAACCTCGGGAAGGCTAAATCATCGGGCTTGCCCTGGAGATCAATCACGACTGTTGCGCTCCCTCCAAGACCGTTTGCCAAATTACACGCGGGAGTAGTGTGTAAAGTAGGCAAGCAGCTAGTGCATTAGAAAGGGAAAGGAAACTAAGCAAGCATAGGTAAGCAAGCAAAGCATGCCCTAGCCACATACCCGCCCATACTATATAAGCAACGTTAGGCAATACATAGATGGGTGACGGCAGTGACTCCGAGGAGGACGGTGACGGGGTTGCGAGCCCCGTCCCCGTGATCATGGTGCCAGGTTTCCGGGGGCTATAATGCGCACTGGGGGGGTATTTGGTGCAGATCCCACTGGGCGGCCCACGTCCCCCCTCTTATGTGGCAATGCGACAGCCGCTGGTGTTTAAGTGGGTAAAAATCCCAGATACCATGATCATTTCTAGGTTCTAAATGTTGATATCTCAACTCAGCTAGAGCTAGAGATTCGTCAGAAATACCGCCGCTGCCACTGGCCGCACGTCTCAAGAAACAAACTCTTCATGAAACAAAAAATACAATAAACTGAAAAGAGCAAAATACCAATAACTCTATGTACTTTATTCATAAAAAAAATAAGTAAGTACATAGGAGTTGCGCAATTTGTACGTGTATAAGGATGTGAGATGTAGGCATCTCCTGAAAATATCACGTCTTAAAGTACATAAAAACTAATTTGTTCTGTAAATATAATTGACCAGTCGGGTAGATTTTCTCGACCCGAATCATGTAATGTTCGTACCTAATCATAACTTTTCTCATGGCAATAATATTAGAAATGTTGTATTATGTTTTAACATTACATAGCTCTAGATACCAGATATAATATTATATTCGTAACATTTACAAATTATAAAAGCACAGCTGACTGCGAATAAAATGGTCATTCATGATACTTTGTAGCCAAGTACATTTGTACATAAAATATAAATATGCACGCTTAACGACGGCCTCATTCACAAGTCCGTTGAGAACGGTGACCCAGCAAAGTCTGAGGGTTTCTTAATTCAAAAAGAGTTAGGAAATCAAAACATGTTTCAGTTTCTAATAATCTTGACTTAACTAGATACGTAATTTAAACCCTTAACATTTTTCTTCTTCTATCATTTTTGATGATGACGAAATTAAATGCAATTTTGAATGTGGTGTTAAGAGGTGCATTCTCTCCAATATGTACCTCAAATGCTATGATCTCATTAGGCATAAGATTATTCTTCCTTTTCTAAACAGTCTTTCTCCTTATAGCATACATCTTTAATAGTTCTTGCGTTTTTCCTACTTCGTGAAAAGAAGTATAGGTAGGTACATTATTTCTCCCCCAAAATGCAATCCCACTTCTTCCTCGGACTATCAGCCTAACTATATCTATTTTACAATTTCTCTCTAAAGTCTTTGTGCGACTATATATGACAAGTTTAGTTCTTATCTCTCTGAAAAATATCTGATAAATTTATTTCAACTTTTCAGCCATAATTCACTCTAGCCACCAGTGCTGGCGAAAATCACCAATGATATTCGAGCTGGTATTGAGGATAAGAAACTAACGGTTCAGACTTTAGCAAAGAATTAATACAGTAGACCTATATCATTGAACTATATCCTGTTTTTCTTTACAAGATCAAAAATTGAACAATAAATATATGAACGCAGGCGTGATGGCTGACTGGCCGAATAAGATATTAAATGAATATTTAGATTTACTGTTTTATATTAATAGTAACTTATCTAAATACCTGCATGTTGCACTTAAGATTTGTTTTTTTTTTTGTTTATGATCTATTAAATTTTTAACATGCGAATTGGACAAGACTAGATAGCCTCCTTGAGTAATCTAGGGATATTTTGTAGTAAGCAGGTTCCTGTGTTAAGCTCTAGTAGACACATATATAAACAAGTTGATTCTATTGCCGTCATCGCATCTACATTATGAAACCAGTTCCACGACTCGAGACTGTGCTTGTCACACGCCACTATTCCGATACAAAACTGAGTCGTATTGAAATGCGAGGCATATTCTTAATTCAAGTTTAAGTGTCGCCGCAAGTTTCAATATTCTCCAAGTTTTGTGCCCATGTCGCGACGCCTCCGAGCCTCCAATACATGGGAAGTGCGTGCTTCGACGCTGGCTCGCAATACCCATAACTTATTACGGGACGTCATCGAGAACCTTCATGTGGAACCCAACCCGGACAAATCGTTTATAGCGCTTTCAGTGGGTTAGTACATGCAAAAAATATATATTTTAATAGAAGAAATTAACAGTATCTAGCAGTAATGTTTTAGTGTTATTGAATTTCATCAGTGGTGATGAAGCATTGTGGTATTATATTAATTGCATTACACAAAGTCAGTGAACATTTCATTTCATAAAATGAAAATCTGTGTATCGATGGAGTTACAATAATAATAGGTGTAAGTACATAAGAAAGTAAATGTTCATAAATAATCAAATGTAACAAAGTGTATATTTTTGGTCACTTACCTACGGTACAGTTACCGTAGGTATGTAAGAAAGTGGGATTGGTTAAAAGAAGGAAATATAAGATATATACAACATTATAAAGATATAAATTTACAAGAAATACAGGTTTAGTAAACAAAGTAAATAGGTAATTTAAGCGATTTCAGCATCTTTTATTTTCGTACGAATGCAATTCTTTATCGTGATACTAAAATTAGCACAAAGATAAATATAGGTTAGCAGACTAAACACATCTTTTTGCCAAGGTCAACAGGGTTTCAATTTCACAATATTTTATTAAGATTTACGTAACCTGATACCGGATTTAAAAATAAGCATTTTACAATGACCGACCCTTTTAGGTGATCCAACGACATTTGGGAATCTAAACCCTCCTGAACAAGTATTGCAAGCGGTGAGTGAGTGCAGCCAATGGGTTACGAGCAGGAGTTATGCTCCCGCAAAAGGACACTTGGAGGCTAGGCAGGCTGTGGCCGAGTATAGTGCACACCAGGGACCGGTCACGCCAGACGATGTCGTACTGTGCAGCGGCTGTTCACATGCCATTGAGCTAGCCCTCACAGTACTCGCCGATGCAGGGCAAAACGTACTAGTCCCACGACCCGGTTTTATGATATATAAAACCCTAGCTGAGGGACTAGGAATTGTCATCAAATATTACAAGCTATTGGTAAGTTACACAATAACAAGTGCATCCAAACCTAACGTAATGCGGAGATTTCTAAATAGATAAACATGGACATAGTCGAGGAAATGGCTTGTATTAATATGAGGTGATGTTAAACTAGTTACAATAAACAAGTTTTGAGTGTATTGTAGCATTTATTTGCATATTGTTGAATATACCTACGTCTTATTTTATTTATAACAGCGTAAATCCTTGATTAAAGGTTAATACCTAGGAAAAGATGACAAACAGGATATTATTCTATTGCAGGCAGATCAACAATGGAAAGTTGACATAGAGGACTTGGAGAGCCAAATAGACGAAGACACTGCCGCAATAGTAGTTATTAATCCGTCAAATCCTTGTGGCTCGGTTTACGACAAGGGCCATTTGTACGAGATCCTTGACGTAGCGTCAAGAAACCATGTACCAATTATTGCAGATGAAATTTACGAACATTTTGTTTTCTCAAACCATGAATTCCATGCCTTATCAGCTTTGTCCAAAGATGTACCCATTTTGACGTGTGGCGGTATCACCAAAAGATTTCTAGTACCCGGCTGGCGTATGGGATGGGTGATCATCCACGACCGTCAAAATATTTTAGGAAAGGAAGTTCGTCAGGGACTGTCGAATTTAGCGTCAAGGATATTAGGCCCAAACACAATAATACAGAGGGCTTTGCCAACAATATTAAAAAGTACGCCGCAAAGTTTCTTTGACGAGGTTGTTCTGTTTATTGAGGTGAGTGGAAATGTTTCGTTGCATTTGCATAAATATCCCTCTTGTGCGTTGCGTTCCAATGTTGCGCTCTCTACATGACTACTTTAGTTCGACTTATAGAAGGGTCTCTAAAAATAAGATAGTCAGGACTGGTTTTCATAGAAATCGTTTCAGTTTATAGTTAGGAAAAAGTAAAAACAGGCAGTTACTTTCGCTACTACGTGTACCTATCAGTGTACAAGTACCTATTGTTTGTCATCATCATCGAAAGATACCAATGATATGCCTACGAGTATCAGTATAATATAATAGTCAGTGACCAAAAAAATATGTTTTGGCCATGTTAGGAAGTCTCATCTATACTTATAATAAAACTGTAACAGGTCCAATTCTGTACATTGAAGATATTTTGAAAATTATATTTGGAGGGCATTCTATAACCGATACTGAGGCCGAAAATGTAATTTTTTAAATTTTTGTCTGTCTGTCTGTCTGTATCTCGGCTGAGCATCACGCCGAAACTACTGAATGGATTCAAATGAAACTTGGCATGATTTGAGATCTTGCTACGAGGTAGGACATAGGATACTTTTTATCCCGTAATCTAGCACGGTTCTTTTGGGAGAGGGGATTAAAGTCAAAATGGGTAGGTACTTGGTTATACGCTTGGTCCGATTTTATCAATTATTCTTTATAATATAATAAATATTAGTAAGGGAACACTCATAGAGAGTTGTTATCAAGATTTTGTAATCGATCGGGTTAAGCAACGTTAGGTAAGGTCATTAAATAGATGGGTGACCGTTTAATGCCATTTGAACTAAACGGATCCGTGCTTCGGAGAGCAAGTAAAAAGTGGGTCCCGAACCTTTTTTATACAGACTATAAAAAAGGAGGTTATGTATTCGATGCGAATGTCTGTTATTAAAAAAAATGTTAACGTAAAAATA
The DNA here is from genome assembly GCA_911728495.1 of Furcula furcula. NCBI lineage: Eukaryota > Metazoa > Arthropoda > Insecta > Lepidoptera > Notodontidae > Furcula > Furcula furcula. Next base: position 20,913,651 of record OU452245.1, read on the forward strand.
GCGCAGGCGGAGCTGCGTGGGTCAGCTAGTTTGCTATAAAACTTTGTTATTAAATAATAACGCTGCTTGCTTGTTAATCAAAAAATTCTTCGCAGTTATACCTACTACGCTGTACTGATGTTAAAAACTTCTCAGTTTAAAGCTTTTGATTGGTTTTACATTCATTAATAGGCTCTCCTTTTTTCTTTTTGGGTCGACATGAACACAACAGGGTCCACCTATTCCTTTCGCGTAAATTATACAAATAAGTAGGTAGGTGAAAGGGACCTATATAACACTATTGACGCCCTCGCTACGCTCGTGCGTCAATAGTTCGAATGCCTAAATTAGTTTTTCACCCGAGGTAAACACTCTGCTTTCCATTTCAAATATGAGGAAAGTAAATAAAAACCTGATCTCGACAAAACAACTGAAGATCGAATTGCCGCTTTGCCTTTTTAGGATTACGTACCTAAAAGGTATTAGTAAAGGAACCCTTAGGTAAGTATATGCGACTTCGTCTGTCTGTCTTTCACACCTATACTTAGTCTGGCCATAAATACTGTTACAATTAAAAATAAACAACGGATGATATTTTTTTACAATTAGGCAACATTTTAACAAACAAAATGACCGTATTTATGCTCAAAGCTCTAAGGAAGCTTCCCAATTAGTCGACAGAGTGCAACGTGGGTACTATCCGACTTCAGTGATGGTTTGGTGGGGTATTAGCTATGAAGGAGTGACTGAGCCATACTTTTGTAAAAAAGTTATCAAAACATCGGCACAAGTGTATCAAGATACCATTCTTGAGAAGGTAGTGAAGCCCCTTAAAAACAACATGTTCAATAACTAAGAATGGTCCTTCCAGCAAGACTCGGCGCCGGGTGATAAAGCTCGGTCTACGCAGTCTTGGTTGGAAACGAACGTTTTGAACTTCATCAGAGCTGAAGACTGGCCGTCGTCTAGTCCCGATCTTAATCAGCTGGATTATGATTTATGGTCAGTTTTAGAGAGTACGGCTTGCTCTAAACGCCATGATAATTTGGAGTCCCTAAAACAATCCGTACGATTGGCAGTGAAGAATTTTCCCAAGGAAAGAGTGCGTGCTTCTACTTATTGATAACTGGCCTCAACGTTTCAGCCAATGGAGACCACTTCGAATAAGCTTTTTATATTTTAAATTGTTTTATATTTATGTATTAAACTAAGACACTGTAAAAGGTAATAAAATGTTATTTACAATAGATTTTTTTTTATCTTTGTTTCAGTATTTATGGCAAGACTAGGTATATTTTAGACACCACAGATGCTATCGATTTAATGACTTGTGAAGAGAGATCATCATCTCTCTTACCCAACCTCATTTCAAATGAAAAACATATATCTTTTTCTTTTAATGAGTGTCGATATAGGAATTAACAGGTTCGATTTGAAGGAAGAATTGAACCCATGACCTATTGGGCAGCCAGGCCAGCCAGGGTGTCTAGCCACTAGACCAACAGGCCCGTCAAATAAAAAAGTAATTTTATTTATATTTCAGAATCAAGCGAAATTGGCTTACGATGAACTGCGCCGTGCTCCAGGTTTGCGGCCTATAATGCCACAAGGAGCCATGTACATGATGATCGAGATAAAACTAACATTGTTCCCGGAGTTTAAAAACGAACTGCAGTTCGTAGAACAAATGGTTGCTGAGCAATCCGTATTTTGTTTACCAGGACAGGTTAGTTTTAATATACTTGTGGCTCTTAGCTAGGTAAGCTTGATACCAATAGTTTGACAAACAATGTAAAAAAATATTTATTTGCTTAACATATTCTCCCTGTCATTTTTTTTGTTATTAAATAACATTTAATAACAAAAAGAACTGCAATCAAAATACTATCTATCATTAATAACTATACCTACCCATTTTGATTTCTGGGCTATTAACTTTTAATTTGTTTTGGCCACTTCTTAAAAAGATATTTAGATAGATAACTCTTACACCATACTACAAGAAACATTAAAAATAAAAAAATTATAAGTAAATATTAAAATAAACAATTAGCAATTTTACCGCAAGCAGCGATTTCTTCCAGACAACCTTTGGATAAAAAGCCGCAAAGGCAATCTCTTGTTATGTCAACACCTACACCTATATTCTTAGTCGTTTACTCCAGATTTGCTCGACTCGACTGGACCTCACTCAAAATCAAACACCTCGAAATGATGACGTCGCTCTTCCACTCATCCTCAGTGGAGGGAACTCGAAATATGCTCGGTTTTGAACGTGCTTTAGAGTCGTTCTTAGAGGCCTATTCAGTGGAGTTTGAGTGGAGGAATGTTCAAGGAAACGTCTAAGAATATGGGTGTTAGTCAGTAACCAGAATCAAGCTCTAGAGATTATGAGTAGTTAATTTAGGACAGGTACCTAATATGCGCACGTTGAACAGTCTTAGGCTCAAGAATTACCTACTGAAATATAACTTTTTATCATATAATTACTATACTCACAAACTTCTTGGCTTAGAATTTTTCTAAGGAGTATTAACCTGTCTGACGATGTCATTTTGGCAGTTTGTAAACCCGACTACCTGCCACAAGTACCTACCTACTTATGTATAATCGCACACGTATTGAATGATGTGTTCAACTACAATCGTGCCTCCTGTTGTGTTATTTGCAAAGTTTAAGAGATATTCATAGATTACCCAGAGATACTCGCCGTCTTCGATATTTTTTTTTTAAATTTATACCTTTTCACAGTGTTTCGTCTTCCCCAATTTTATGCGAATTGTGCTCACTGTACCAGAAGACGTTATGCGAGAAGCATGCAAGAGGATAGTAATTTTTTGTAAAGATCACATCGTTTCAAGAGAAACATTAAAAGAAATCGACGTTGACACCGTGAATGTCTCCAGCGATACTGCAGTCATTTGTGACAGTGAGTTACCAAGGGTTGTTTAGAATTTATGCCATAATTTATTTCTAGTTCGACGTTCTGACTTTAGAGAATAGGTAATGAGAAACTAGATATTTGTGTGTAAGTAATAATATTTTTTCCTGATCTACAAGTACTTATATTGTAGACTAACAGGTAGATCCATAGAAATGTGATTTTGTTAAATGTATAATCTAAATAGTACTAATTTCGAAAGAGCGCAGGACGCTAGCTCCTATACGTAGTAAAGAAATGTTATATTAGTTGTACCTACTCTAAAAATAATTCTTTAGCCGTATTAAAAGGAAGTAAAAATACTTATTATATCTTTGACTGAATATTTTAATGTACAATTTCAGTTGGTAAGTGAAACTGCACTACAGCGGCGCTCCGCGTATAATTATTGCGGTCTATCTGTCTCATACGATGTCATAATTATAAAATGACATGATTTCACCATCCCCCTTCAATCATCGGACAAGACGCACGGCGCGTAAGCACCCCCTCTTCCCCTTGAAGCAAGTATTTGCAAAGGTCCGGCGAAATCAACTCCACTGTGTGGATACGGTCGTGCTTGCGTAGTCCGAATTAAGCGGTGAACGTTCCTTCAGTCTCGACTAAGAAATTTGCTTCTTCATAATTAGGTATAAAGAAACATAAAACGGGAACAGTTTGCCTGCGTCGGTTTTCCCGCCTGATTATAATTTGGGCGTCTTTAAATAGAGTGAATAGGCTTTTACCATCCCCGATTGCATCGCTGTTTTCCATCCATTTATTGAGTAAAAAAAGGTCAAATCTTGTTGCGCCGCGTCGCGACGCACCGCCCGCGGTAGCCGCCCCGCGACCGCCGCCCGTTCCGCTGCAGCGCAGTGCAGCCTAGTGCTTAGTGCGGTTTCAGCTTTATATTTAGAAATGCATGTAAACTGCCAATGTATTTTATACGTTCATCTTCTGAACTGAAAAATCTACTTAATTACATTTGTATGTAAATGTTTTTTTATGAATATAATATATATTATCGCATTTTAAGTGATGTTTTTAATTTCTCTAATTTTATTTTTCACCGATTTAAATAGGTAGGTTAACCTATGTATTAGATCTGCGCCACATCTGCGCAGAATAATATCATAACATTGCTAATTGATTTAGAAATCAACTGCGTAGGTATTATAGGCAAATAAGACTGAGTGACGTACGTTGTTTACCGTATGCCTGCGTCAAAATATATTTGAAACGTAGTGTATTCGTAATAATTATACTACTTATAATATTCATGAATTGCACAAGGTTCCATCATTATTTAATATGCTCTCACTGCTGCTGTCAACAACAATATGATGTAAGTATTTATTTCAACTTTAGGCACCTACACAAGTGGTAGGTACACAAGGCACAAGACTACCAACCTACCTTTTTTTACCCCTTCCTCGTCCGTGGATGTAAAGCCCACGGACCAGTCTGCGGGTATAAAAGACCTGCAGACTCACAACCGGCGACGTGCCGGGACACTCCGGCACGCCATCCTGCGCGAGGGCAATTCATCACAGTGCGCAGGCAGCAGTTCCTCTTTTCCGCTGCCCGCGCTACCTCGCTACGGGCAGGGGCATCAGGTCGGAGTTGGCCCGCCTTCTGCGCCCGGGAAAGACTACCAACTTACCTGCCTTATATAAAAGGAGTAATAGACAAGACAGGTCGATTACTGAGTACATATTCATTAAAAACTATCTCTAATCACTATAGAAAAGTTGCGCAGAGATTACGTTTGCGTAGGACAATCTTCCGTTAGAACATCTGGGGGTTTACAGCTTGACTGCAGTTGTGGTAGTTCATACATCGGGCAAACTAAGCGAACTATCTCCTACTAAAGGCAGTCAAGAACAATGATGCGAGAAAATCTGCCATGGCAGAAATCTGCTAGAATCGGGCCCGAATCTCTGGATATAATTTCACAAGCGACAAGTTTTGTCCTCGGATCGTAACTATTTAACAAGATTGACTAAAAAAAGCTAAGTAAGTATATATTTTGTAATTTTAATCGCTTTTTTAGTCAATCTTGTTAAATAGTTATGACTAGCACATCATGTTAACTAATACTAGCACCAGCTGGCACCGACTTCAATATATTTTTGTTGTTTTATATTTTTTAGATAATTTTCTTTGAAACCGGTTCTTTTTAGTGACTTATTTTACTAAAATAGGCATCGGCACTATCACGAAACTCGAACGTCTACGTTACAGTAACTTACTGAAAGCAAAAAAAGGCTATATCTCTTAAACTACTAGACCGATTTTGATGAAACTTATACCCTTCCCTAAGTTGAAAAATACTCTAAACTCTAGCAAAAAGAATTCGGATATGTAGTTTCTGAGAAATCCGCGGACAAACCTTTACATACATATATACATACATACATACGTACTCGTAAAATTTGGTAAATTTGTTTAGAAGCCCACATAGACAGACATAATTACGAATATTACGCATTTTAACACGCTTTTATTAGCTTGACCTGTATGTATGTATGTAACTATGTATGTATGATGGTAATGGAATCTTGCGATGCAATTTTGACCCACTTCTACACGCCGCACTAAGTATCAAGGACCGGTGACAATACAATAATATGGTATCATCGAGCTGATCAGATGCTGGGGCTCGAAGGTGGATAAGGGAACCCTTGGATGGTAACTAGTAAACACATCGAGTTTGGGCTCATTTGATTGGTTTTAAAGAGTTCTTTTCACTTTCACCATTAATGAGGACCTGATGATGGAACAGGAAGGTGGGTAACGGAACCCTGAAATGGCTACTAGTAAACGCATCGAGTTTGGGCGCATTTGATTAGTTTTAGAGAGTTCTTTTCACTTTTACCATTAATGAGGACCTGATGATGGAACTGGAAGGTGGGGGACGGAACCCTGGAATGGCTACTAGTAAACACATCGAGTTTGGTGTCATTTGATTTGTTTTAAAGAGTTCTTTTCACTTTAACCATTAATGAGGACCTGATGCTGGGACTGGAAGGTGGGGAAATTACGTAGTGCTTTCTTAAATTTAGCAAACTCATTGCGATACCTATGCGTAGGTAATATCTACCCTGTAAATATATGTTTTGCAACAACCTGCCTACGATTCAAGCTACGAATTTGAATTGCCAAGTTTATCCGTATTTTAGACTAATATTTCTAAGACTAAAAAGTGTAAAATAAATTCATACTTTTAAAAACTAAAAATACACGCTTTTATAAAGTACCTATACTGCACTAAAAAGTAATAAATAATTTATGGAACTCGTTCTTTCTTTATACCCCGTGTTTGTCAGTATGCATTATATTTAAGTGTGAAAGCGTGGGGCGCCTTTTCTGAATAACAGCTTAACATTTCTTTCCAATTTCAAGTAGGTAAGTAAGTACTTTTATCGACATGACAATAATTTGTAATCAGTGAATACAGAGGAAAAGCGCCCCACGCTTTCACACTTCAGTATCATCATGATCATTTGTATTCACTTTGTCACGCAACTCGAACGGCTATGCTAGAGTAATTTACTGGAAACAGAAACAGTCCATATCTTTAAAACTACTGAACTGATTTTGATGAAACTTATACTCTTCCCTAAGTTGAAAGATACTAACGGCCGAACCTACAGTGTGTTAATTGATCCTTATCTCGTTACTTAGTGTAGATGTCCAATTATCGGCGCTCTCAGTGGGTTAATGCTTAGTTAGCGCAAGTTAATCGTACTTAACTTTAAGCTCAAACTCAATAAAATAAAAATAATTTAAAAAAAAAGAACCGCCTTCAAAATGCAACTAAAAAGCCTGAGATAATTTCTAAGAATTAGTGGTTTTTGCATTTATATTGTTGGACTTGGACTACAACATATTAAAAATACATATTACTATCGAAGTCGGCGCCTAACGTTTAGCAAATACTTCAGGCTTTTTAGAAAGAAATTATTTCAGGCTTTTTAGTTGCATTTTGAAGGCGGTTCTTTTTTTTTTGTAAAAAATATTTTTATTTTATTCTTTTTAGTGGTTCCCTTGGTGTATTATTAGGTTAAGTTTTAACAACTTATATTTTATTCTGACAAACAGCCAGTTTAATATTTATTTTAAAAACACCCACTACATTAACACAACTATGGACCATCACTAAAATATAAGCTTAAGCAAAAATTTAAAAAAATATACATGTGACAATATCTTAATAAAACTAACTAATTGCCATAAACCGAAGATATCTAGGTGTTATATTCGTAGTTCTCGAGAACCATGGACTGCAAGCTCGGTGGGTCTACATTTATTTGTGCCGAGAACCCGGGTCCACCTTCTTGCTCCATCGTCAGACCCTGATCACCATTTTTCTAGCAACTACTCATCGAGAGCTACCCAATGAGCCCAAACTCGGCAGATCTACGTTTATTGGTGCAGTGATCCCATGACGACCTTCCTGCTCCATCATCAGACCCTGATCTCCATTTTTCTAGCAACTACTCGTCGAAACCTATCCAACGAGTCCAAATTCGGTAGGTCTACGTTTGTTGGTGCCGAGATACCGTGACGACCTTCCTGCTCCATTATCAGACCTTGATCACCATTGTTGTAGCGACTACTCGTCGAGAGCTACCCAACGAACCCAAACTCGGTGGGTCTATGTTAATTGGTGCCGAGATCCCGTGACGATATTCTTGCTCCATCATCAGACGCTGATCACCATTTTTCTAGCAACTACTCATCGAGAGCTACCCAACGAGCCCAAACTCGGCGGATCTACATTTATTGGTGCAGAGATCCCGTGACAACCTTCCTGCTCCACCATCAGACCCTGATCTCCATTTTTCTAGCAACTACTCGTCGAGAACTATCCATCGAGTCCAAATTCGGTAGTTCTACGTTTAGTAGGCACGGCTAGGATAGGATGGATTGTTAATTTTATTACAGAGTTCCGGTGGCCATCTATGGCCTTCTTCATCAGATCCACTTCACCAAATGATACTTTCTGAATGAAAATGCTTGACTAGTTTCTAAAAATGCCAAAAACGCGTATATGTATGCTTATAATATTTAAGGAGTTCCCTCAGTTACTCATGGTTCCCATCATCAGAACTTGATTTTGAAAAAAATGGGACCAATCTGGAAGCATATCCTTTCAATTAAAAAAATAATTTTCCAAATCGGTTCGTAAACGACGAGTTCTGAGGTAACAAACATAAAAAAAAAACTTTTTTGAAGTCGGTTAAAAATAGTTTATTTCAAATAGGCTTAACGCTAGCACTTTTGAAAGGTCATGATTTTTTTTTAAAGAAGCTACCACCCGATCACAACGCGGCCTCAACTGAGAAGATCCGGCAAGAAACTCAGCGGGCTTGTCATTTTATCACTTTTTTTTAAACAGTGTGTCATGTTACAATTAGATCAGAGCGACAGTGTGTCTTGCCGTTCAAAATATCAAATAAGACAGAAAAAAAAATAAGTGGCCGAGAGACATTACTTAGATTAGTTAATCAATGTTTTTGACACATTTTATGGCGGCAACAAACAGCTGATAGAATAGAACAGAACAGAACAGAACAGAGCAGAGCAGAGCAGAGCAGAGCAGAGCAGAGCAGAGCAGAGCAGAGCAGAACAGAACAGAACAGAACAGAACAGAATATAATAGAATAGAATAGTGAGACCTTCAAATGAAGGTCTCATTGATTCGATTAAAATCTGCGGTACGCGAGAAGAGCGTCAGTGAATGGCGTAATAATCTATTCTTCGAGTGTTCTCTGGACAATCAACCGGAGAAGTACTGACACCAATCAGATTGACACCAATCTTTCCACTACGACACGAAAAGAAGATTGAATTCATTGGAAGATCGAGATATCAAGGGCTATAGTTAGAACTATAGATACCTACCTATCAACAGTCGGTCAGGGGCAGTGGCGGTCCGAGTGGGGGGGTCGTAGGGGTCATGACCCCCCCCCCCAAATCCCAAAATTTTACTCGTTAAACTGATAAACTTAACTTCCTTCTAAGGAATTAAGCAGTGCCTAAACAATTAAATTGAAAATATAGGTTATCAAAATCATTTTGAAAAATTTGGATGAGATTAACCATCTTAGAAGGGTGGCTGAAAGGTTTAGCTCCTTTAAATATTCTTCGGGCTACCTCTTTGTCATTTCTGTCTCTTTGATGGGAACAATAGCACCCTCCCAGTTCTTGGCGACTAACGGAAAACAAGAAGACGGGCAGTAGCGTCTTTCTGTTAGTTTACCTACCACCTATACTACGGGATTATGGCAACCTGTCTCTTCTATGGGGGAGGCCTTTGTTCAGCAGTGAACGTTTTTCAACTCTTTGCCGAAGTTGGACCAACCAGCTAGGTCGTTCCAACAGATAGTATATCCTAGGTAAACAAAGTGGCTAGCAACTTCGAGTATGTCGTTCCCAATTACTATAAGAACAGGTGCAACGTGGGCATTAGACATGATCTTTGTCTTATCCATGTTTATTTTAAGACCCACCTCTTGGAAAATGCTTCTGACATTACTGAGCATAGTATTGAGGTTCTCCAGTGACTCCGCCTTAGTGAGTATATCATCGGGAAAATTAAGGTGACTGATATGAATTTGATGCTGAACCCTTTTTCAGTCCAAGAGCTTAAAAACGTCTTTCATTGCGTTCGTGAACTGTTTCGGAGGAATAAAGTCTTACACCTCTCTGCAATCGGATTGGTTTTGTACTCTCATCCTGTAGTCGGATCGACATGGTCGCATTGCTGTTCAAACACTTTTACCTACCGTCAATGTGGCATCGCTGGCTACCCCCTAGCTTTTGATTGAATCGCATATATTGAAACGCTAGACATAATGGCCCATTATACTCCTCGGTCTTCTGTATAAACTGGTCTAGCGTATGGATGCGGTCTACAGTTGGAAGTCATCAAATCTGCATTCAAGTGAAGACGTTTCGTAATGACTCTCGAAAACAGCTTGCATGCGTGGCTCAGGAATAAGATAATTGTAATTGGCCTATAATTCTTCAATAAGATGTTATCACCTTTTTTGAAGAAAATTGCCACCACACTCGTGTGCCATTCTTCTGGCGTTTCCCTCGAGTAAGACGGAATTAAATAACTTCTGGAATAATACAATTACCGGTTTTCTACCCACTCAGTAGTTCTGATGTAATTCCGTCTTCATCCAATGCCTTGTTGTTCTTAAGCTGTTTGAGATCGATTCTAATCTCGTACAGGTTGACGGATGCCCCCGATGGAGTATCAGGTTAGTTTGGCTCTGGTGTACTGAGATGTTCTGGCAATGGGAATCCGTGTTGAAGTGTATAACTGTCCATTAAAACCTTCCGAACTACATACAAAGCAAACCAAAATCCGTTGCGTGCCGTGCGTGCGGTGCGTCCGGCGCCTGCCAATGGACGCGCGAACGTTACTTAAGAAATTTAACTACAATTAACTAATTGTGATTAACGCTTAATTTAAGTAACGTATGTAGGTTCGGCCGTAAAACTATTGCAAAAATAATTACCACAATCGGATTTACAGTTTCTGAGAAAACGGGGGACAAACCCACATACACTCATGAGATTTAGTACATTAGCAACCTAACCTAACTTAAAATATGTATGTGATATTTTATTAATATTGCATTCATACGCGTCGAATACAGAACCTCCTTTTTGGAGCCAGTTAGACAGTGCTCGCTCTTTCAAAGTGATGCTGTCAGTGTGTTTTGTCGTGATTTCCAATCGAGTTCCAGTAGTAGCCATAGCAAAAAACTGAGAAAGGGGGGTAGGTATACAGATTTGTCTGTTCCTAATTCCCGCATCTATCCCGACGTAACTGTGTGTGTGCTGGAATACGACGTCACAGCGCCAGGTGCACAGTTAAGTCGTACGGGTTGTAGAATAGGTATTGACAATAATACAATTATCACGTGATCATGGCGCTTGCAACAGCGCCGATATATCGGAAAATGATAATAAATCATCCTGGCAGCAAATCCGTGAGTTTAAATCAAAGATGTATCAAACAATAAGCCCTAGGCAGTGTACATACCTTAAATATCAAATAAAACTACACAATCGAATTATTAAATAAAAATACAGAATTTATAATAAAATAAATAAGTAAGTAAGTATCAATAAATTGTTAGGGTTTGCAATTTTGTAGAGATTTATCGCTACTTATTTAATACTTTATTTTAATTGTTTAATATTTTAATATACTTACTGGTAACTACTTTTCGAGTACTGACAGAAGCGGAAGTTAGTCATAGACTCTGCAATTGATTCGTAGCGCCGCCGCCGGCCAATCACGGGGCCGCATTAAAGAGAACTGATGCGGGCTGTGATTGGTCGTGGCGAGACGTTTTGGGGGTTTTGTGTTCGGGTAGGGATTTTTACCGATAAAACCATGTTTGGGAGCACAATACGGGAATTCGAGTGTCAACCACGAGACTGTTAAGAGTTGGAAGTAACTGTTTATTGTGAATCTAATTTATCTAATTTATATTAGTCGCGTATAAAGAGTGTAGTATGGAAACAGTGTGTTTTTTAATAAAAGTGATTTATATTCTGTGATATCGTATATTCTTCTCCTCGGAGCCTGGTCATCCTTATAGATCAGAAGTGGCTATCGCAACTAACTTCAATAAAACCTAAGTACACGCCCAAATCTACAATTTTTAGACAAGAAGTGTTTTAAATTAAGTAATTTTTGTCTTTTGAATTAGTTTGAATTGATATTTATCTCTGTGCGTTGTAGGTTTCGGCTTGCTGCTTAAAATTTATTATCATGCATTGTGATTTCTAAATTTCTATATGAAATTTGAAGGTACCACAATACCTGGAAAAATAAAAATGATTAAATATTTTTAAGTAGGTACCCTCTATTTTTATGTACAACGCTAATTGAATAAATCAAACTGTTCGTAAAACAACAAGTTCGTATATGTTAGCAACATTTAATTATTTGTTAATATTTGTATAATTTATGTGTAATTATGATTGTAATTAAATATTGAAAGTGTTGATTTGACTATCTGCGCTCGACCGGCACGACGGACCAATCACAACGCATTGTTCGGAACGAATGTAATGGTGGGGGAAACCATTACTTAGCAGTCGTGCCGCTCTGCGAGCGCAGTCGTGAACTGTACGTCGAGTTGTGGACATCACAGCCGCGTACCAGGCATTGGTTGGAAAGTATAAATTGTTGATATTAACAAATGTATAATTAAAGTATATATATATATATGTAATATAATAATAATAATACTACCTAATTAAATATTTGAAAGATAATATTTTAAATGTCTGAATTAAACCATACGTACCCGTATATGTTGTTATTTATTTCTACCTATTCGGCAAACCTAAAGGTAGGTACCCGAACTTCTTAATTAGGCTCCAACATCTCAGAAGTGCGATAAGATAACCCACTAACGCCATATTTTTTTTTACAATGTGTAATACTTCAGGTAATCAGGATGGTCACAATAATCAACACATAAGCATTTGACGGTCAATTATATTTTATAAACAATCTTGCAGAGTTTCCACTTACAACTGTTCTCAATGACGGTGACAGAATGACTAACTCGAACGTTGTGACACCGGTATATATAGGCAAACAGATAAGCTAATCAAGAGTCCTACATATACAAAAACTATTACATATTTAACATTAATTAATACTATTTAGATTGGAGATTTAATTAGGAGAATTATCAATCAATAATACATATAAACCACAACTAATGTAAATATTACTCATAATCAGTATTTTGTTACGCCGGAAGCTGTCAAGCGCACGGCGACATAATTATATTTCATTTAGTAGGTAGTTACAAACAAGTATTTAAACACAAATCAAAATAATGTCATGCTATAGAACAAATTAAATCACAAACATAATCAATATATAATTATCTAGGTGCACAAAGTTGAGCAGGGACCGGAAGTCTAACACTCGGCCATCCTGCTTTGCCGTGCCCCACGGCGATCAGTATTACCACTTTCAGCCTAGTTTGTCCCTGATATACAGCATCTGAAAAAAAAAATACAAAAGCAGAACATCTATCCATGTAGTCGTAACTAATAAGTATTAAGCTTGTAGGCTGCTGCTGCTGCTGCTGCTGCTACTGCTCTATTAATAAACCATAAATTATGTCCCGATCTCAGTTTCTATCATTACATTCATGAATGACAACATCTATATTCATAATGTATCCTATATCTATCACCTTTCACAAAGTTTTTATTTATCACACAGCATTTATTTATTCCATATCGCAAAGCTTTAATGAACCCCATATCACATAGCATTTATATATCCCTTATCACCCACTTTTTTTCATATCACACTTCCATATCACACAGATTTTTATCACATTGCATTTAATTAACCCCTTATCACTCATTTTTATTTAACCCATATCTCACAGAATTAAAGATGATTTCATATCAATGTAGCAGTTCATATATATGTATGTATGTATATATACCTATAAATTTATCCATGTATTTATTTATATAAATATATATATATTACATAATTTATTTTATATTTAATTATAATTTATTTATATATTCAATTTATTTATTTATTACATAATTTACTTTGTATTTTTGTATGTAGTAATTTGTTGTACACTTGTTTGTATCCCCAACAGTATTTAAATTTTTCTCCAAATTCTCCATCACTCAAAGGTTAGCTGTCAGAAAACTCAATGTTTGGGTTAAGTACGCCTTTGTACATTAATTTTCTTTATTTTATAATAATGTGTAATATTATTGTGTGCAATAAAGAATAAGAATAGATCCAATTTAATCCATATCACATAGACCATATCTAACCCATATCACACAGATCCAACATATTCCATATAACACGGACTTTGACTAACCCATATCACATAGATCCAATTTAATCCATATCACACAGATTTTATTTAACTCATATAACATAGATCCAATCTAATCCATATCACACAGTTTTTATTTAAACCATATAACACAGATCCAATCTAATCCATATCACACAGATTTTATTTAAACCATATAACACAGATCCAATCTAATCCATATCACACAGATTTTATTTAAACCATATAACACAGATCCAATCTAATCCATATCACACAGATCTTATTTAATCCATATAACACAGATCCAATCTAATCCATATCACACAGATCTTATTCAATCCATATAACACAGATCCAATCTAATCCATATCACACAGCTTTTATGTACATATTGGATGGTGAAATTCAGTTTACATTGATTTGTTGGGATTATTAATTACATCAGTAATCATTGATAATCACTTTCGTGAGTTACCAATAATGAGTATCACTCTTACATATCTCCAAAACTGGCGCGCGACGCGTAATAATATTGAAAGCCTGGCGCGCGATGCAGCTTCCTGTCAAACTAAACTTTTATGATTATGTTTAGATACATTAACTTAATTTTCTAACAAGTCTAATTTCTCAACCCTATCTATTTCTATTTATCGGAGGATACTACTATGTTCTCATTAGGTATGGGTGAAGTATATGGTGTAAGGACTTCACCACGTACTATTGGAATAAATTTTCGATATCTTTTCATGCCTTTGATATAACTTATAACATATCTATTGCGTGGTCGGCTTTACATCCTTTAAAGGTACAATCCGTTATTTTTTTCTAGTAACATACGCATTTTACGTTGTCCTACAGAGTAGTTAGCGCACTTCCTATATACGTGAATTGATGCCCGAATAATGGCATCGCAAAATCAGTATTATAAATTAGCGAGATCATGGTAAGATTTGTATACATGCAGATGTTTTAAATGTTATAAAGTTACGACATTATTACAGTTTACGAACAGCTTTAGAAAATACTTTCACACGGTCACAGTCTATAGTCTATTAGTAGATCAAAGTCTTAAATTGAAAGCCATCAGCGAGCTATGCGGGGAATAATAACTAAGGTGGTCTCTAATGCGGCGCAGTCCAACTCTGCATCCACGGGGATGCCAATGAAATATATCCGATAACGTTTTAGTGACCAACTGCTAATGTATCTAGCTCGTAGCTATGATAAAAATTGTTTCTCTCTAGTCAATTACTAAATATGCAATCTGTTATATAACTCCATCAGATTGGTTTTGCAACAGTACTCCTCTCCACCTAATCCAAGCGTACTTGCTCAGTATGGAATATAGATATAGATCTTGGACAGGACCCCGTCTATTCTACGTCCTTCTTGGTCTACTGCGTGGGACCTAGAGACATCAGCAAATCCGCGAGTAAACCTAATATACAACATTAATCCTAATTGACGCATCCCAAACATATTAGTAAGTTTTTTTTTTATATTCAGCTATGCAACGAATTTGAGTCTATCCCGGCCGCAGTGTTCCCGCGGAAATCTTGTGTTCTAAATAATTAACGCTTGTCTAAGGACATGAGGCATATTCCTATGATGGATATTGCTATTTAGCAGTACGTGCATTGTGCGCTCTGTAGTCTAATTATTTTACTGTATTTTACTGTATTTTACTATATTTAGCTGTATTTTACTATATTTAGCTGTATTTAGCTGTATTTAGCTGTATTTAGCTGTATTTAGCTGTATTTAGCTGTATTTAGCTGTATTTAGCTGTATTTAGCTGTATTTAACTGTATTTAACTGTATTTAACTGTATTTAACTTTAAACTTTATTTAACTTTAAACTTTATTTAACTTTAAACTTTATTTAACTTTAAACTTTATTTAACTTTAAACTTTATTTAACTTTAAACTTTATTTAACTTTAAACTTTATTTAACTTTAAACTTTATTTAACTTTAAACTTTATTTAACTTTAAACTGTATTTAACTTTAAACTTTATTTAACTTTAAACTTTATTTAACTTTAAACTTTATTTAACTTTAAACTTTATTTAACTTTAAACTTTATTTAACTTTAAACTTTATTTAACTTTAAACTTTATTTAACTTTAAACTTTATTTAACTTTAAACTTTATTTAACTTTAAACTTTATTTAACTTTAAACTTTATTTAACTTTAAACTTTATTTAACTTTAACCTTTATTTAACTTTAACCTTTATTTAACTTTAACCTTTATTTAACTTTAAACTTTATTTAACTTTAAACTTTATTTAACTTTAAACTTTATTTAACTTTAAACTTTATTTAACTGTATTTTATTGTCGTAAGATTGTTATATTTCATATATAATTCTCATCAGTACCTATTGCCCCGCTTGCTAAGAGTATATTATGCTTGCTACTCTGTGATAATTATTATCTCAGAGGATAACTACAAAAAACAATTCCTCAACCTTATGATACGACTACTGTCAACTCCACTACAACAATAAGTATTCGTGAGAAATATAAGGTTCGGGTTGGTATTGACGTAAATTTGTACAAATGCATAATATCGTGGCGGTATTACATTACTGTATTCTAAATAGACTAGGAATTCAATTGCTTGTTGCATACTAAGTTTTTTTTTTTATATTAAAAGTTATGAATTAATCTTATAAAATGTTCTGAGGTAACTAAAAATATCTTTTGATTTACCATTGACTACCCAATTATTAAGACTAAAAGTTATGAATTAATCTTATAAAATGTTCTGAGGTAACTAAAAATATCTTTTGATTTACCATTGACTACCCAATTATTAAGACTAATTATCAGCAAGATTTTCATCATCAAAAATCAACAATACCGCACAAAACATGAAGATTATAATAATATAAGAAGTTTCCAATGAGTTTGAATATCAACCACCAAATCCTTTCATTTTAACTATAGAAGGTTTGATCCTCGGCTTTAAATTACGAGCTTCGTAAGCTTAAGTACTGTAAGAAATTTTTATTTTTTTTTACTACCAGTTTCTGCGCATGCAACAAGGTGCTAACCATTACTATTACTATTTGCTATATTCCTGTAAAAGTCCATATAAACATTTTAAGTTATAATTAAAACGCTACTGACCTTTTGTGCCGATGTGAAGAGCCAGCCGCAGTGCCTCGTAGCACGGCATCTTGCAGCCCCGTACTACATGGCCCTCTCCTAACCGCGTAGCATTTCCGATCTCTTGTGGATCCTTGAAGACTAATCGGTGAGCTGTCGAACAGTTTCGCCACAATCATACATGTCGTACCACTGGTTAATTTAATTTTTTGTCGTTGCTTGATTCTTCATCCGGTAGTATAATGGAATAATCTCATCATCGTTTTGAAGTCCGCGGCGCCTTTTTCGTTGAACATGCCTTATCGATCTCCTCGTAGTCAGGTGAACAAGAAAAAAAATCTTAGTTTTCTTCGTCATCTCTTGAAATTGTTGTGTAGTTTCCATAAATCTTTGTACCAATTCCATCAACATGTGGGCCTGAATATATCCCACTTCTGAAGTGTAATACTTCAGGTAATCAGGATGGTCACAATAATCAACACATAAGCATTTGACGGTCAATTATATTTTATAAACAATCGTGCAGAGTTTCCACTTACAACTGTTCTCAATGACGGTGACAGAATGACTAACTCGAACGTTGTGACACCGGTATATATAGGCAAACAGATAAGCTAATCAAGAGTCCTACATATACAAAAACTATTACATATTTAACATTAATTAATACTATTTAGATTGGAGATTTAATTAGGAGAATTATCAATCAATAATACATATAAACCACAACTAATGTAAATATTACTCATAATCAGTATTTTGTTACGCCGGAAGCTGTCAAGCGCACGGCGACATAATTATATTTCATTTAGTAGGTAGTTACAAACAAGTATTTAAACACAAATCAAAATAATGTCATGCTATAGAACAAATTAAATCACAAATATAATCAATATATAATTATCTAGGTGCACAAAGTTGAGCAGGGACCGGAAGTCTAACAAATGTTATTAATTTGAATGTAATTTTGGTTTTGTAACTGTCTCATGAACAGTTCTTTTACATTTAACATGGTTCTTAATTATTATAATAACATTTAAAAAAAATGACATATAAAAATATATATATATATATATATATACAAAGTGTACCCATTGTTAAGCAAATCATGAACACTACATTGTCCTAAATTTTAAAAAGACCTCAGCCACTTTAATATGATTTATCCAACTGTTTTATACTCTCATAATATATGCCGTAATTGTCTATTGCTCTGTGTTTTATAAACATCGTGCGAGCCGCTGCATCGAGCATTGGATCATGCGAGCCGCTGCATCGAGCATTGGATCGTGCGAGCCACTGCGCCGAACATTGGATCGTGCGAGCCGCTGCGCCGAACATTGGATCGTGCGAGCCGCTGCGCCGAACATTGGATCGTGCGAGCCGCTGCGCCGAACATTGGATCGTGCGAGCCGCTGCGCCGAACATTGGATCGTGCGAGCCGCTGCGCCGAACATTGGATCGTGCGAGCCACCACGCCAAACTTCTGGTTACGCGGGTGGCCCTCGCCTGGATAAGTGGGGTGTTGCTCACCCGCAGCCCAGCACTACACTACTGGTGAGTCAATTTCTTATCTTGCCGAATTCCCACTTACTATCGAGAGAAGTTTGGTTCCTTTAACTCAGCTTCAGCTTTGAGTTAAACTCTAGTAAGGCTAGCTTGAATATATAATTTAGATCTGCTGAGTGATTAGAATTTGGGAAAGAATAGGTTGTCACTACACCCCAAGGTAGGATCGAGGTATTGAGTAATTGTCTTGCAGCTTAAAGGGTTTTATCAATAAAATTATTTCCAGCAAAGACCCTGTCTATTCTATAGGTTGATTGGAATTTTGAAACACTAAACTCTTCTGAGTAGTCTTGATATTCTCAATCTATTAAATACGTATCTTATGCTATATCTTATACTAGATATGCATCTCTAAGAGGGTGTAGTAACCGGAACATTTCAAATGCAAAATAAAGCAACGCAGATAGTTATCAGACCTCGTCGCTATGGTTCACTTAATCCTTACCTTGATTGTGTAGCGCAAGGGGTCAAATATTTCTTTGAATCCTAGCAATGACCTTGGCTATTGCGCAGGGTAATTTGGATTTTGAAAATGCTATTCTGCGCATACTTGGTTGACTTACCTGTCTTCTATATGGACAGACTTCGTCCATCGTCTGTTTTGCGTTTAAAGTCGTTTATAGACTCTCACCTTTCAATCAGTTGAAGGGATTAGGGAAATGATTTCATGGTTATTAAATATAATTGGACCATCACCCTACCGTACCCTAATACACTCCTTCTCCTGTTTTGTGCTCAAACTCTTCAGTAGTAAACTATGGTTGCCAAAATGGCTAGTCTTCTCTATAATGGACCAGTCGTTTATGGACTCTATGACCTTTCAATCAGTGGACAGAATTAGGAAAATGATTTCTTGGTTATTGAGCCATCACGCTACCGTTCTCAAGTACAATTGTAAATTTGGTACTTGAAAGAATGACAATATGTAAGAGCCCTGTGAGCCCTGTGTGTGCCTGTGAGGCATAGTAAAGAAGTTCGAATTTAAATCCAGTGAACATAATGTATAATTATGTACTTACAAGGGTATTTGTAAAATGTATCCCATGACATTAATTAACGATGACCTATGTGTTTTCTGGTAATCTTCATTAAAATACCTTAATCCTTGCATCGGACTATAATCAGATAACAATGTGGACCAATATAAAACCAGGCACTTAATATCGGACTGCCTCGCGAAGGCGCCAGCTAATTTGTAACCCATATCATAAACCATATTCTTGGGTTCCGCGAATTATTGCATTACTCTATAGTTTTCATAGTTTACTATATTTACAGTTATGTCGAGTTGAAAGAATCAGCAAGAGAACCTGTCCCTTACTATGTTTCTCGTTTGACAGCTAAAGTGATGATCATTATACCAAAATGACCATCGAATAACTATCAAATGGTATTACCTAAAGTGAGTAACCAATAAATACCAACACACCTTCAGTTGACATCGAAGTTTGATGGAAAACTGAAGCTTGATTCACTTATGTTGCTAAGCATACGCAATAGTCCTGTAGATGTAATTTGCCTTTACCAAATACCATAATCAGACCCTACGCAGTTCTTAGCTAAATAGAATAATCTATGTAAATTTAAAATCAATATTGAAATGAAACTAATTTTACGGATTATATCGCGGTTTATTCAAATAATGTTTTAATGTGTAATATTCGCGTAAATATCAGAAATCATTTTATTAGAATCAATAGTTATAGCAGGAGATTTAAACATAAACAAAACACAATACAAAGACACATTGGCAGATTTTAAAAATGCACAAAAGCCCGTTCAGTGAGTCTCAGCTTTTAACAATCAATTTGTCAATCAACAACAATTTTCTTAGCCGATGGAAGCTATAGGAAATAGCTACATTGACTAGTACAAACTCTCAAGGCTCTGATAATTATGATTTTGACATAATAATATCTTATTAAATAGATCGTCCTTATCTGGATCTATCCCTGAATGATTCAAATTATATTATTAAGTCTTTATATGATGTGAATGATTATTGAAATCAATGAGATCATTCGCATTCTTTAGAAAACAGAATAGACGAGGAGTCCCAAAGGGAGTATTCTAGGTCTCATTGTATTGTATTTGCAATGCCTTATGTTCGTTGTGTGGGGATCTGGTGTAATACAGGTTTGCGCCTTCCTCGCTTCTCACAAATATTAGACTATTAATCTGCTTACTGCTTAATTCATAAAATATCTTCATATTTTTGTGAGATGAAAATAAACTATATATTATTATTGTTATTATATACTATATGTAAATGACATTACTGACAATCCAATTGCGAGTTGACCATTTACCGATGATATGTCTATTTGTGTGACATCAAACAAAAGAAATAATAGTTCAGGAACATGAGACAGGAATTAATAATACGATAGATAAACAGACTACATGGCTAGCTATATAAATATATAATTTAAAAATAAACTTGGTAAATCTGTATATATACAATTTAATAAATCTTTAACTACAAAATAAACATTAAGCTGAACGTACTAAATATTAGAAAAAGCAACATAATGATTCCCTGGGTGTGACTATATGTAAAGACATAAATTGGAGAGTAAATGTAGATAGTGTGCAATAAAATGAACACTTTTATATGCGCTCAGGCAAGTTAAAAATATTCCTTGCTTAGGTGAAGTCATATTACGTTATGGACTTATCACGTTTGGTAACAGTACCGATCAAAATAGATAATTTGTCTCCTTATAAAATTAGTAGTATATTGCCCTCCGTTGGACGGACTCTAACCTCTTGACTTGTATTATTTACAAACTGTGAACGATTTCAATCTTCGAAATAGGAGATCCCACACCAACTCGTATTAGACTGTACTCCTTCGAGAGGTATGACTGAAGGGATTTCGTGATTAGTTAGTATTGCATGTGTTCGGCAATGAGACTCTTTAAAACTCCCGAATAATATTTTGGGTGGGTCAATTGAATATTTGGATGTCGATGCCCTGTCAATGGCTGTCGAACTGACGTGAGGAAAGAAAGGCTGAAATTATTCCGAAGTTCATAGATTGACACATATTATCTGTAGAATTGTTTAAATCTCTTCCGCTGTTGCAAAGCCTCGCACAGCCGTTAGAGAATAGACTTAATCTTCAATGTGTTGTTACTTCATCTGGTCTTTTCTGAGATGAAATCGATGAGGGGCAACGTTATCTGCATGTAGGAAATGCTGACGTTCCCAATTCATCACTAAACATATTTGTAATAACAACATTGCTATTTAGCTTTATAATTCTATTAATGATACCTCATAAAGTTACATTATTGCCTACCGATTGTTTCGATTATTGATTCCTCATATTCTCGTAATGATGCTTGGTGACGTTAACTATTTTGACGTTACTAAGGTATGACCAATTGCAAGTAACGTTGCGAAACATGGGTGAGCCTCTGTGGGGCCTATATGAAATATTTCATACTTTGATAAATAATTATTGAGAATACTCTTTTCTCTCCAGAATTTAAGTTGCTGCAAGTAATAAAATTAATTTGTCTGAACTACTACTAGAGTACACGAGTCTTCGGACAGTGATAGTATATTACTGACTGGGTGCCAATTACCTAAAGTCTGATTATTTTTATATTACATTGTGACTAATAAATCTTGAATTTTAGAGATGTATCCCCAAGTTTCCTGGCTTATGGCCGGGAAATATCGCCACTTATTAATAAACTTGAGCCATGAAATAATGCTCGATATTCAGAATGGGCCATGAAAAAATGCCCGTATAGATGTATTGTGTGAGCCATGAAATAATGCTCCTTATGTTATTATAACCCATCATGAAACATTGCTCTTTATTGTGAGCCATAACATAACTTTGGATGTGGTAGTATGCCATGAAATAATGTATATTATCAGTTATAAAACAATGCTTCATTGTTGTAGTAAGCCATGAAATAACGCTTCTAAAAACTGAAATAATGTTCATTTTATTATTGTAACCCATGAAACATTGCTCTTCATTGTGAGCCATAAAATAACTTTGGTTATGATAGTATGCTATGAAATAATGTATATTATCAGTTATAAAACAATGCTTCTTTGTTATAGTAAGCCATGAAATAACGCTTCTAAAAACTGAAATAATGTTCATTTTATTATTGTAACCCATGAAACATTGCTCTTCATTGTGAGCCATAAAATAACTTTGGTTATGGTAGTATGCTATGAAATAATGTATATTATCAGTTATAAAACAATTCTTCTTATGTTATTGTAAGCCATGAAATAACGCTTCTGAAACCTGAAATAATGTTCATTTTGTTATTGTAACTCATGAAATATTGCTCTTACTGTGAGCCATAAAATAATTTGGTTATGGTAATATGCCATGGAATAGTGCTTATTATTGTCGGCTCAAAACAATGCTCCTCTAGTTATGGCCCATTTACACGAAGCAAGTTTCTTGCCTGTTGTAAGCAATAATATTGAAGCAATAAATGCCTTGCATTGTCTTAACATGTCACATTCTTGCTCTACTGGGCAAGATTTGCATTCAATAATTACTTTAAAAATCTTAACTAGTATCCGCGTGTAAACAGTTACTTACAATTCTTGAAGGTCAAATATTGCACTTCATTTGTTGCGTTCAATTATTGCTCTTGTATGTACAGGGGAATGGCATCATGTAAATGATTCTTTATTGTAAGCCATGAAATAATGCTTCTGAAACATGAACAATGTTTTTTGTTTGTTATTGTAACTCATAAAACATTGCACTTTATTGTGAGCCATAAAATAACTGGCTATGTTAGTCTGCTATAAAATGATGCTTGTCATTGTTAGCTATAAAACAATTCCCATATTATTGTAAGCAGTGAAATAATGCTTTGAAATTATTGTGAGCTATTAAGCATAAGCTCTTCTTATTGTGACCTATGAAATGTTGGGTTTATTTTAACTACAATTTGCTGTACTTCATCTTTACTTATGCCAGAACAGTTTCCGAAATTAGGTATATACTGTTTAAATATACATGTTAGATCTTTTATTTGCGCGAGGACGCACTATGGTTATTGGATGGCCGACTGTTAGCAACATTTAATTATTTGTTAATATTTGTATAATTTATGTGTAATTATGATTGTAATTAAATATTGAAAGTGTTGATTTGACTATCTGCGCTCGACCGGCACGACGGACCAATCACAACGCATTGTTCGGAACGAATGTAATGGTGGGGGAAACCATTACTTAGCAGTCGTGCCGCTCTGCGAGCGCAGTCGTGAACTGTACGTCGAGTTGTGGACATCACAGCCGCGTACCAGGCATTGGTTGGAAAGTATAAATTGTTGATATTAACAAATGTATAATTAAAGTATATATATATATATATGTAATATAATAATAATAATACTACCTAATTAAATATTTGAAAGATAATATTATAAATGTCTGAATTAAACCATACGTACCCGTATATGTTGTTATTTATTTCTACCTATTCGGCAAACCTAAAGGTAGGTACCCGAACTTCTTAATTAGGCTCCAACATATATTATATTTTGTATTTTCTCTGTAAGTGATTATCTTGTAATCTTTTGAGAATATAAATGTCTTAAACCGTATAAGTATTATCCACTATTTTCTGGAAATAAAAACAGCTGACAGTCAAGACAGAGAAAGGAGTTGTTCCAGAAATATATGGAGCCTGGGCCAACACCATGTACACTATATGTATATATAACTATGCAATATAGTAACTGTTTTGTAATGTTCTCTTTTTTTAATATTGCTTCGTTTTATTGTACATTTAAGATATCTTGGTCAAGGAGAGCAACACCAAAGAGAATATAATACTACTGTAGCAACACCACACAATAATATGATGGATCGGAAATACGTAACTAAAATGTCATTTTGACAACTGACTATACCTGCGATTGAACTTTTTGTGAAATAGCACTTATACGACGGATTCCAATCCAAATCACAGGCGATAATCCATACAGTAAAGCCCCGGATCAAGAAAGAAACAGTCAATGAATGTCCGTAAACATAAATAATCACTAAAAACTCCGAAATACATTATGTACTCCACGCGTAAACAATCTATTACCTAGCATTCGCTGTCAAGTAGTAAACCAACGTCAAACGCAACTGTCATGGCTGCCCTAAAAACAGGGTGAACATACTAAATAACTCCATAAGTAATCATTTATGTACAATTGTACTCTGCTTCAAATTAATTTATAAGTATTTTTATGTACATAGTGTACATAGTGTTGGCCCAAAATGGAACATCTCCTTTCAATAGGTAGTCCAATGATTGACAGATACCTCCATACCAATTGTATTCTTCTAATAATATAATTGGGAGATTGTATTTATTTCTTGCATGATATGGAATAATATAGAAGATGATAGCACTGTCTTTATTGTATCAAATTATAGCTGAAGTGCGCAGTATTAGTGTCAGATTGCAGTATTAGTAGTGTATTACCCATGGCCTCATCGGTTATTATTGGGTGACCTGATACCAAAATATTCCTACAGTGTATGGCAGTGATTCTGTTAGGTAGTCGTCAATCTAACTGTTTTCTTTTAACGACATAGGTAGTATTTTTAGCTTGCCTATATAAAATGCTCGCTAATCTTTACAACCTACCGTCATAATACGATACACGTGTAAGTCTGTAACATAATATTCACACAACCTTTTTGTTGCGAGTCGAGCGTGAGCTACGGAATGACTGCCCCGAGGATGACTAAGGTGGATCGGAATCAGCGTTCACAATCACGGCGGAACAACGACCGTCGTGGAAGGAGCCATCGCAATCCGTCCACTGATTGCCGGTAGCACAGAGCCACGTGTCGACGCGGGACAATCTAACAGGTCACGTAGTCCTTCATTTTCCAAAAAAAGATGTTTTCGATATTTTTAAATGCGTTAGGGATGGTCTTGCATCTTCTCAGGACGCAAAAACCAAGACTATTATATTTTGGATCCTTCAACTCAACTGCATGCGTTGTTTTGTTAAATTAATGATATTTGTTTAACGAGTGTGCATCGCTATACTGGAGGGTGGTAGAACTGTCACTCATTTTGGTATTTAGAAGTTCTAGGATCTGGTCAAGGTCTGGTAGTTTCTATTGACCTGGTAGGAATGGCAAGAGAAATTACTGTTGGCTTTTCCTTTAGAGCAGAACATAGCCGGGTCTTATGTCTTGAAGGGGGGGCTACTTAGCAGATGGAGTAGGTACGAGGTTTACTACGAATAATTGACACACAATCAACGTGATATTGTAGGGAAACGTGCGGTGGATTGTATTATTCACGGATATAACTATCGAACTTTGAGGTCTGGTTCTCTGGCATCGCGATGCTCATATCCTCATATTGTGGCATTATAGATCATCAGTCTTTTTTTTAGATGGAACTCTTTACGAGCCAAAGTTGCTGACCGTTTCCCCAGTATGAATTATGCTAAGTCATATTTAGGAATTGTATCTAATTTTGCGACTAAAACAGTAGTTATTGGTGCTATCCTAAATCTATTAATATGCATTACAAAAAGCGACATGTATAGGTTTAATTAATAGTCGGAATAGCCGAGCCGTTACTCAAAATTTACGAATGAAGTACGGAAAATGGGACTCTTCACGGCCTTTGTACCATTTGGTCCCTTTGGTAGTGACTCCACTTTAACGAATGGATATGTTGTACAAAAATTAGGACTTTGTCTAATCATCTCTCATCGTTTTTAGAATTTTTTTTAAGTCTGGGTATGTTATTACCTCAACTATGCTTAGATTACGTTACTGCCCAAGTTGCATCAGGGGTTGTGAATTATATGTTAGACAAGCCAGTGTTGATAGTCAGTCTTCAGCGGAAAACACACAAACATAATCACTTATAAAAACCTGACTAAGTTGCATTGGCGTGCATATAGTTTGTGTAAGTTAGTGCCAGGGTAGGCAAAAAAGTACATTTCTTAGCTTATTTTCTATATTAGTCATTTAGAGAAGTCGTAGGGTAGGCAGTCTTTTGCTTGTATGGACTGCACGCCACTGTTAAGTTGTAGTTTCTTGATGTGGGTAATGAATTCTCTTACCTGATTTAGGCAACTGAGTGAATGTTCCCTTAGAACTAAATCAGCTGGTGTCTTTGGGTTGTACGATGCAGCCACAGTTTTGGCTGATTGATCTACCATTTAGTAGCAGTTTTGAAAAAAAAAAACAACCACAGCAGGGGACCCAAAGAAACAGTATTATGCGTCTAAGGACTCTTATTTAAGTGCGGACGTGTTGATGTTGTGATAGTAAACTCATCAGCCATTTGTCGGAATTTGATAGGTTTTGTATTTTGTCGTGCGGGTAACACAATTTTCTGACAAGGTCATAACGGGTCCACCGTCAAATGTAGTCACAAGCACAGCATTGATGAGCCCGCTTAATAATCAGGCACGTAGAAAAAAAAAATGTCTGAAGACAAGCAATGTCTATTATACATACTGAAACTATAACATCTCTCCATAATTTAGGACAGACATCGTGAGTTGGTTATAATCGTCCATCGCGAACGTGAGAAGGTTCGGTCCATGTTAGGCGAAATGTAATATACCGGAATAGTTAGCCCGTCTCAAAGTCGTCCTAGTTTGCTTGTTCGTAAAAGGGATGGATCGTTAAGAATGTGCATTGATTATTGGCTGTTAAATTCGGTTATCTTATTCCTGTCATTGAAGACTGAATAGCCTTACTTGCTGAATAACTGGTCTAAAAAGACCACATTAGCAGTTCACATAAAAGCGATTCATGTTTTTTAATTTCATGCAGATCCTTAACAATACTAGTTTTTGGAAAATGGTCACAGATAAATTCTCTCATTTTAGGTGAATCATACTCAATTAATTTATTAGCAGATTCATATTTGGTGTTAGTGCTGCCATATGAAGAAAAATTAAACCGTAACTTACTTATATTATGACTCACCGAAAGTGTCCATGTTAGACCCGCTGGCCTGTGTCGTCAGGCTATTTTCCCCGTATGCTGTTCTCTAGGCAGCACGGGCTCTAGCTCGATTTTACGGCAGTGGCTTGTCGCGGTTTCGTATTCACTAAGTTTGCTTAAGCAGCACTAGCGCCACGAGGGTTTCACGGTTTTCATTGAAACTACTTACGGTCTAATAGTTTGACGGTCAGCTCGACGCCGAGCAGAAATGAGATAGTGAATACTGATCCTAGCGGCGTTAGGATCTACATCTAATTCTGTGCTAGCTCAACGTCGAGCACTGCTACAATAAGTTGGGTTAATAGCTGGTTCCGATTTCTGAGCAGAGCAAGCATATCGTCGCTTACGTTAGCACAGACTTTAGCAGAAGCGAAGAACCTCTACTCAGTTATGAACTTTAGCTGTTATTTTCTTTCTGCGAAAGTTTAGGGTTATCTGCTAGGTACGGAATTTTAATTAGTACCGGTTAGTGATCTGCTTTCCACATTTCTGTAGCGGGGTTAATCCCGAGAGTCTCTTACTGGGTGGCTGTATGTGTAAACTTTGCAAGAGTTCGATTGTTCTGTAACATAGGGCTGGTTCAAAAGTGAGTCATGTCGCCAAATGAGCTACCGTGAAATCCCGTAGCAGACAATGAGGAAGTCTTTTCTGACCAATTTCTATTCCAAGTTTTATAAACGTGGACATAACCTTTTTGCTTTGCCCATGACTGTTAACGCAGGGTTTATATTTCTGTCCTCTGATCTATCCTATCTTGAACCCCATTGCGAATAACGGAAAACCGCTAATAAGGAAAGTTTGATAGACTATCACGTTAATAGAGCTTGATCCCATTCATGCTGGCACCGTGATTTACGAGAGGTTTACGAGAGGTTGGGTGGGAGCAAGAGCGACACAGGTCCTTTCTGTACGAAGCCACGGCCGCTACTGAGGTTTCTGCGTTGACGCATGTCGTTTTATACCAATACTAAAATAATTTATTTTGGAAAATTAGCCGTATAAAAAAATATAAAAAAAATATATTGTTTGCAAAAATAGCTCTTCTTGTTAGTAAAAATTTTAATTTTTTATTATAAAAGATTTTAAAGGGCTAGAAAACATTATTTAAGCCGAGCAATTTTCGCAAATTTTCGTTTCAGTCTGATGGTTATTTACATATGTAAACAATATAAATTAAACAATATCTTCTGCCAAGTTTCTTAACCACTGGTTTTTGATGATGTTTGCATACTCATTTATTGTTTTAACAGGGATGTAATCTTAGGAAATTGAATCTAAACTCACGTGTTTCGCGCAGACAAAAATAATGGTCTTATAAAACATTGGTTTTGAGGAGTAAGTAAAAGGTTTTTGGAATTTTTAATCTGCTAACTTTCAAGATAAAAGTACAACACAGTTCACCGACCAAAAAAAACATATTAGAATTATTACAGTTTTTCATAATTTCGAATATAAAAGACCGCATTCTCAGTTTTTTGGCTGTCGCACTTGAAAGCCCTCTTAAACAAAATATGTAAATGGTCAAAAGAGTGGCTCATTAGTCTGAATGCTACTAAATGTAATGTACTACATATGGGCAAACGTAATCCCAGGTTAACATATACATTGGATGAAGTGAAGCCTCCTACACTGCGGTTTTTTGGTTAGTGGTGTCTTTACTCCAAAACCACTGTTTCCCAATGATCATCGGTTCTTCAGCCAATATGACCAGCCACTCCAGTCTGGTAATTCGTTGACCTACGTCGGCAAGTTTGATTCTCTGGTGATAACATTTCTTATTCGATCCTTCACAACAAATAATTTACTTCGTGTTCATGTGGTTTAAATAATATTAAGATGTTACCAGATAAAACGTGCTCTATTACTGTCGTCATTAAGAAGCTGAAGTATATATTTACAATATATTTTTATGAATGCTGAAATAACTATGTATTTTACAATGGAAGTATATTGTTTGTCTTTATAATAATAACCTGGGACGATCCACACATGGTGATCTGATCTCAAACAAGGCAGAGCCTTTACTATGGAAACCAGACAACTTTTACTAATACATACTCATATACTTCTATTTGTAAATAGATACTTAATAGATAAATAAAACCCAGACACCTGGGGGAAATCGAACCACCAGCTGGCTACCCAATAAGCCAGCCAGGATGTTGAACTGTTAGACCAACACGTCCGCCAAATGTTTTGGTTTTATACTATTTAGAAATATTACATACTTCTCAAGGATCTCTGGGATACTCCTTCACCCATACTGAACAACGTTAATAATTATTGTTTATAATGCATGCTGATTTGAGTAATTTTATCATGCGTAACGATAACTTATTTTCATGATCTAATTTACGATGTTTCAAGCAAAAAGAAACTAAATTTTTTGTTTAGAACGACTGTTTTACCACTTTTGACAATTTATCATTAAGAGATTTGCAATACTAAAGGTTATTAGTAACTTGTTATAAATCAACATCAATTTTAGATTATACAGATAATCGTGTATATCTTCACACAAAATATCATCGATATCGATTACGTACGTAGTACTTTTTAACAACACTTTTTTTCTTTTTTATATAAATAATTCACTCACACATAGGTTTGTCTTTTTTGGTTTAATTTTTTATCGGACTATGTCGATCTTCTATATATAATATCTTTGGTTAAAACACGTAGCGAAAAATCCTAAATCTATGGTTAAAACATATTATGTCGTTTTAGGAGTGAGAGAGAGATGCGAGACTAAACGCCACAAGCGACGCTCGACCATAGATTTAAGATTTTTTTCACTACGTTCAAAAAGATGAACATAGCGTGGGAAGGAGAAGTTCTAATCAAATACAAACTGCACGAGTGCAACAGAGGCAGGGATAAAATTCTTTTTTTTTTATTCTGCATCACTTTTGACATTAGCCACTGCAACGCTGCCTCGCGGTCTGTTTACTGTCAAAGTAAATCATAATAACTTAGCACGATCTCAAATTTATAATATTAAATATTATTGTTCCATTATGGTGGCTTGTGCAATAAGTGCATGTGATGTTACAAATCGTAATACAACGAATAAGTAAACATTTCACAGGTAATTGATTACTATTCCTGACTGCATTTTTGCTTGCTATATTTTTATGGTTTTGGTTGAAAATTTGATTGAAAATCCTAATAATATCGTAGAATACATATTTTTCTTCAAACTGATCATAATTTATTACTTTTATATGAAGAATAGCGGGATATTTTGTGTAAAATGTAAAACGATTTGTTTACAATAGGGCTTGAAAAAGTCCTGACGTCATGAGTTTCGATATTGATATTAAAGCAAATAGTTTTTATTAGTGGGAGGAAAAGGCGCGGGAACCTTCGAAAGAAAAAGGGGCAAATTTTAAATTGTTAAAATATTTATTTAAAATAATTTGTAAAATATTGTATAAAAAGTGTAAATAGCTTGTACATATTTATATATTGTGTACATATAAAAGTTTTAAATGTAAAGATGGGGAAGATAAGAAAACGAAAGAAAAAAGATGGGCCAGGGAATAATGATACGGAGTTAGATGGATCTGATTCTTCTTCATTTCAGTCTGTTGATGCCGTAGATAAGTATAAGACTTTTCAAATACCTAATTATCATAGATTGTATCCTGAAAATGGGGGCAATTTTGAGTACATTGTTTTTGTTGAAAGTATAAAAATTAACAAACCTCTAGGAGATAGAGACATGATGTCTTTAGCTAATATTTTAAAAAGATATAATAAAGGTATTAAACAACTAGTGCGCATGAATAAATATAAGGTGGGTGTCATTTTCGAGAGTGCAGGTATGGCAAATGCTGCGCTTGCCAACAAGAAATTCCTCGATATGAACAAACTTAAAGCCAGTATCCCAGCTGCCGCTACTGAAACTACAGGTGTCATACAACATGTTCCAACGGACTTATCAAATGAACAGATTTACACTGCACTGACTAGCACTAAAAATATAATTTCTATTCGTAGAATAATGAGGAGAGTCAAGAATGATGACAACACTTTTCAGCTGCAACCCACAAAAACTGTATGTATAACATTTTCTTGTCCGAGCCTACCAGATAGTGTTGACCTGAACAGTTGGCGGTTTGAGGTCACAACATACATTCCTCCAGTCAAGCAGTGTCTACGTTGCCTCCGGTATGGACACTTGGCTAAGTTTTGCAAAAACTCAGAAAAATGCTCAATCTGTGCAGACAGTCACAACTATAAGAATTGTACTGTTGCACCAACTAGTGCCTGTTGCTATCATTGTAAAGGTAATCACATCGCAATTTCCTCAGAGTGCCCTGTAAAGCAAGAAAAAATAAAACAATGCAAAGAAAAGTTAATTAAAAAATCATTTGCTGATGTTGTTAACGAAAAATCATATCCTTCATTAGGTGGCAAGAAAAAAAGCCCTTCTGAACTTTTTGTATCACTATTAGATTCTGATCACATTTTAAAGTTATTAGTTGATTCTGTCATAAAACTTATCACTATGAGCAAAACTAAAGAAACTAGCATCTGTAGTAAAACTATTAAAGACTTTCTCATACAAAACATACAACATGAACATAATGCTTCCCATTAATTTTTTTTTATGGATTATTTAAATATTGTACAATGGAATGCCCAGAGTTTACGAAGTAATCAACATATTTTTTCACATTTTCTTTATGAGAATAATATTCATATAGCAGTCTTATGTGAGACATGGCTTAAGCCGCGTCATCATATTAGTTTTAAAAATTATGAAATGGTAAGATTAGACAGTGGCAACGACCACAATGGAGTTGCCATTCTAATACACAAAAGCCTTAATTTTAAGAAATTAGATACTTTTAGCGATAATTCTATTCAAAACGTTGCTATTCGTTTATATTATGGTAATAATAAGGAACTTACAATAGTAAGTCTTTACAGTCCCAAGTTATGTACTCCATCTTTTACTAAACAGAAATTTAATAATTTAATTCAAGGTCTGTCTGAGCCCTTGCTTATTGCTGGAGACTTAAACGCTCTTCATCATAACTGGGGTTGCATGACTTCTGATACTCGTGGATCACATGTATTAGAATGCATAGACGATAACTTATTAGTTATTCTAAACGATGGTCAAATGACAACAGTAGGTTCTAATAAATGGCGACAAAATGCTCTTGATTTGACAATAGTTTCTCCTAATTTAGCAGTTTCTTGTGATTGGTATGTGCATGATGACCCTCTGGGAAGTTATCACTTACCTGTAATAACCAAAGTTTTTGTTAGTAATGCTTCTAATGATAATCAAAGCATATTGCCCGACAGTAAACCTTATCCTCACCAATATAATTATCGTATTATTAATTGGGATAGATTTTGCATGGCAACAGATAGTTTGTTGCATGATTTTCATTACGATCATGAAAATCCTATAAATTCATATGAGGAATTAATGAATTTGCTAGATATAGCTATTCAGTTGTCGATGCCAGCTGGTCATAGTAGTCATGGCTCACAGAATAAACCCAACACTCGTTTTAAAAGAAATAGGAGACCACTTCCTTGGTGGAATGCCAGATGTGCTTCTGCTGTTGAACAGTCCAAACTTGCTTATATGAAACTTTAGGAATGATCCATCTGAGAGTAATTATATAAATTTCAAAAAGCTGCAGGCTATTAAAAAATTGACCCTGAAACAAGAAAGACAAAAAAGTTGGGAGAATTTATGTGAAAGTTTTAACAGAACTACTCCATTATCTAGAATCTGGTATTATATGAAAATTTTTAAAAGGGTAAATTCTAACTATAGTTCCTGTAGTAGACTAGATTGGATTTTTGATTTTATTAGAAAATACACACCTTCTACTGTTGAGGCTGAATTAAATTTAAATAATAACTCCATTGCTGCTTCCAATTGTGATTATCTTACAAAATCATTTACTTTTGCAGAGTTGATTTCAGCTATTTCATCTAGACGAGATACAGCCTTTGGCCTCGATGGTATTCCATATAAAGTTCTAAAACATATGTCAGACAAATCAAAGCATGTTTTATTAAATATATACAATTTGTTATGGAATAAATCAATCATACCACAAAGTTGGAAAACAGATTGTCTTGTGCCAATTTTAAAACCTAACAAAGTTAAAGGACAGGCTGATTCTTATAGACCAATAGCTTTGACATCATGCATGGGTAAAGTTTTTGAACAGCTGTTAAAACAAAGAATTGAATTTTTTATAGAAAGTAATCATATTTTACCTTCAAACCAGTTTGGATTCCGTAAAGGTCGCTCATGTCGTGAAAGTATTTCTCACTTACATTTTGACATTTTCAATGCATTCAAGAACAATCATATTTTAGTAGGTATCTTTTTTGACATTGTTGGGGCATTTAATAATGTCAATCATCATATTTTAGCATCCGAGTTGTTGACCATAGGTATTCCTGAAAAAATTGTGCAATGGATTTTTAACTTTTTACGTGGTAGAGAGGTATATGTTAAATTTCAAAATCAGCTCGTTGGACCTAGGATGTCTTTTAAAGGAGTATGTCAGGGTGGAATTTTAAGTCCTTTAATATTTATACTCTATATTTATAGACTTAATTTAATATTAGGTTCAGATGTTAGCAATTTACAGTTCGCTGATGATCTTGTTGTTTATGCATCAGGTCATGATTTAAATAGCATAGTTAGTATACTCAGTAGAGCTTTGACCAAACTTCACAGTTATTTTAGGTACCTTAACCTTGATATTAATGTTGATAAAACAAAAATGATGGTATTCACTAAAAATCGTTCCATTAAAGTCAAAATTCTTTATGATCAGAAGGAGATTCCACAAGTATCAGAAGTCAAATTCTTAGGAGTTATTTTTACTAATAATCTTTCATGGAATAAATATGTTAATTATGTAATGGGAAGGGCAGGCAAGGCATTCAATATTCTAAAATCACTTGCAAGGATGTATTGGGGATCTGATCCAAAAATTTTGCTTATGCTATATAAATCACTAGTCCGTAGTCACTTTGAATATGGTTTTCTTTACTTTGCATCTGATAGAAAGCTAGTTCAGAAATTGGATATCTTGCAAAATAAAAATCTCAGATTAGTCACTGGTGCTATGAGGACCACTCCTATAAATTCACTACAGGTAGAGTGTAACACTCCTCCTTTGTTATTGAGATTTAAATATCTCAAATACTGTTTCATTCTTAAGTTATTATCAAATGTTAATAATTTATTATTAAAAAAGTTAAAACACTTTCATGAACACAATCCCTATGTTCCCACTAGTAATTTGCCATATGTTCTTCATGATTTTTCATTCACATCACATCTTGATCAGCAATACAATATTAATAAAGATGAGAATTGGGCTTGCTATACTGGCAGTTACGAAAGCAAATTTAGCTTGATACCAATTAATATAAAAAGAGATATGAAGAATAAAGAAGAGGTGGATGCTGTTATGTCTGAATACAATGGGTACAGTAAAATATTTACCGATGGTTCCAAGTTCAAAAATGTATCAATGGCTTTCTACATTCCTAATTTACGTTTTGGATTTGGCCGCAAACTTCCAAGTGAGTTGAGTATCTTTTCTGCCGAGGCTTTGGCTATCCTGGCTGCACTTCAATATATTACTCAAGCAAATGATCAACGTTGGCTCGTTATAACAGACAGCATGAGTGTTTTAAGTGCTTTGCAGAATAATATCTTGAACAGCAAGACTAACTATATTTTATATAATATCAAGAGTCGTTGGCTTCAATTGAAGAATCAAGGCAAAGAAGTACAGTTCCTTTGGACACCAGCGCACGTGGGAGTGACAGGAAACGAGCAAGTCGACTTTTTGGCAAAGTCAGTTGTTGACAGTGACAGCGGCAGTCCTGTTGACGATGTTGCCATACCATTCTCCGACATAAATTCAATCTTAGAAGAGTCTTTGCTTAATGAATGGAATGAATATTGGCTAAGTTCATTGCAAACAAAAGGTACACACTATGCAACAATAAATAACCATGTGGGAAAGTGTCCTTGGTTTTCTACATCCAAATCCAACAAGCATCGCAAATTCTATACTATAATGAACAGACTCCGATTTGGTCACGGTCGTTTTAAAGCCCACCTCAGTCGAATGCGCATTATTTCGTCCCCCTTATGCACAGAATGCAATCAAAATGTAGATCAAACAATAAATCACATTATATTTGAATGCCCTGCCTACAATGTACAAAGACTTGTGCTTATCGACAAGTTAATTGATATCTACGGCAAAACTGAGCTTGTCCCGCGCTCTATTGAAGACTTACTTAAAGAAACAGAGACATATAATGCTATTTACGAATTTGTAAATAATACTGTAATTGATATTTAAACGCTACTGGATTTAACGGAAAACAGAGTTTAAGACCTGTAAATTTGAATGGACTACTACTCCAATCTAAGACTTGGCCTTGGCCTGAAAAAATAATATGGAAAATGACAACACTCTAATGAAGAATTGGCTTCGGCCTGAAAACATAAATGAAAAAAGACAATAATTGAATGAAGAATTGGCTTAGGCCTGAAAATATATATTAAAAATGAAGACTTGGCTTATGCCTATCTATTATACAAATTGATTGACTGTTTAACTATTTAAGACGAGGCTGTATGGGCTAGATCCCTTTGCCTTCCCATTAGGGTCAACTAAATTAAAAAAAAAAAAAATTATTAGTGGCACAAATATAAATTCTACGTCTTTTTGTTTTAGTTTCAAGGAGTTTATATTTATACGGGCTAAAAATATTTCGCAGTCTCTATATTCTTTATGTAAATTGATATAATAATAATTCAAATGTATTCTTTCAGATTATCAAAATAATTCTTTGTTATGACAAAAATAGATGCGGATTAAAGACTAGGATGGATGGAATCCCTACAATATTCCAGTGTCTGTGATAAAGATTTTGATTTCTGTCTGCGATATTCATTTTGAGGCAAAATGTTTTATACAAAGTGTGTCACAACATCAACGTTGCCTAATAAGAGGCTGTACCTTATTTAATTTACTTGTACTTATGTATGACACTGAAAAAAATATAAGTCAGTACCAGTTCCTTTAGGAAACGATAACACTAAATAAATTATGTTTGTTAGCAGTTCCAATTGAAAAACAGATGATCTTGTTCTTACATAAATAAAGTTATTTTACCGCTATCGATACCCTGTGAACCTATTATTATGATTAAACTTTACTTACTTTAATTTACCCATACGCCACCAGGTATTTATGTCAAGTCGTTAGTCAGAAAATAAAATCAGAACCTAGAAACACAGAACCTCCTACACTGCGTTTTCCGGTTAGTGGTGTCTACTCCAAAACCACTGTTTCCCAATGACCATCGGTTTTACAGCAAATATGAGCAGCCACTCCAGTCTGGTAATTCGTTAAGCTACGTCGGCAAATTTGATTCTCTGGTGATAATTTAAAGAAGAAGAAGAAGAGAAATTTAAAGAAATAGATATTCTAACGGTTGTATCACAATATATTTATGAAAATTTGTTGTATGTAAAGTAAAACATAAGTGCTTTTGCAAAGAATAGTGACCATCATAATGTAAACACCCGGAACAAACACAATCTAGCTGTACACTCCACGCGTCTCCACAGAATTAGCAATTCGTAAAGCAGCAGCAGTATTCGTATTAGCAGTTCGCAATAAGTATGTATTTTACAATATAAGTATATTGTTTGTCTTTATGATAATAACCTGG
This sequence comes from Furcula furcula, assembly GCA_911728495.1. Classification (NCBI taxonomy): domain Eukaryota; kingdom Metazoa; phylum Arthropoda; class Insecta; order Lepidoptera; family Notodontidae; genus Furcula; species Furcula furcula. The sequence continues at coordinate 20,950,858 of OU452245.1, forward strand.
GACGAAGGTCTATTCCACTTTGATCTCCACACATGGTGATCTGATCCCAAACAAGGCAGAGCCTCTACTATGGAAACCAGGCAACTTTTACTTATACATACTCATATACTTTTATTTGTAAATACATACTTAATAGATAAATAAAACCCAGACACTTGGTGGAAATCGAACCAATGACCTATTGGGTAGCCAGCCAGGATGTTGAACTGTTAGACCAACACGTCCGCCTAATGTTTTGGTTTTATACTATTTAGAAATATTGCATACTTCTCAAGAATCTCATAGGGGAAGCTCCTTCACCTATACTACTTTTTTTTATTTTTTTATTATGGCACTGCGCTGTGTGCGCGCATTCAGCCAAAAAAACGAGGAAACGTGAATTGTATCAATAGTATGTGGAATTCGAAATTTAGGAAATAAATATCAGTTACGTATGTGCACATAAAAATAAAATACATCTACGTATATTACAGAGATATTTGAAAATATATAGTATGTTGTAATGATGTTGTAGGAAGAAGTGAAGTGTCAGTGTCAATAATGGCAGCAGACGTAAAATAAATAAATTACAATAGGTACAAACCAGTTAATCTGTGGTACAAACTTAACCCTTAAATGGACAATGTTGTTTTTAAACAACATACTAAAGATCACAGATAAAATTGACCTTCTATTAATTTTTTGTTAATTTTGACAACTAGTTCTTATTTCTGAACGAATTTTGTACTTTTTTTAATGTTGGCACTATCCAATATTTTTATGCATTGAAAATAAGTTAATGTCAAATGTCACTTTGAAGAAAACTTTTCTAGTGGCGCGAAACTAAGTTTTGTAGCTGTGTTCGGACTTTGATAAAATATAATGTAAGTATAAAACATATTTTTATTTGCTTGATTATATCTTCAATTACATGTTCATGTTGTAAAACATTGAAAATCATGATGCTACTGTCGAATTAGGCGAAATCTGGTATGTTGTAGGAAAACTACAATGCGCATTGCCTGCTAAATAAATGCATGTTTGGTGAAGGATTTTTATTTTGCTTTTCAGCATGCCGCGATTACTAGAAAGCGAAATTACAAAGTATTTAGAAACTCTTGAAGATTCAGAAGATGGCTTAGACGGGTCAGACTCCGAAGTAGAGGATGAAGGTCACTATTATCAAACAGCTCGCGATGTTCTTCGAGACCTTGAAAATAGTGATGAAGGTGAAAAATGCCCAGTCTGATGAAGTGGATGCTGATCCTCCTCTCGTAATCGACACCGATGAAAATATGCCAGACCCTCCTATATTGGAATCCGAAGAAGCAGCACCCCAGAGTAGAGCACAAGGGATTTCTAAACGACCTCTGGTTTGGCGAAAACGGAATCTTGTTACTGCTGAAGACAGTCTTATTTTTAGGGGAGAAACTCAGATAACGGAAGTATTGATGACTCAGATACGTAGGAGCAGAACCAGCAACCACAGTCACACGCTTTGATAAATCGAAGAAAGAGAGAGTTGCTATTCCATGCCCCAAAGTCATCAAGGAGTACAATGCCCACATGGGAGGCGTGGACTTATTAGATTCATTTATACATAGGTCGTTATCACATCACAATGAAGAGCCGCAAGTGGACCATGCGCTTATTTTATCATTTCCTGGACCTCGCAGTTATAAATTCATGGGTTATGTTCAAGAAGGTAAATAATATAAAAGGAAATGATCAACTTCTCAATTTGGGTACATTCAGACTAGAACTTGCTGAAACCCTCTGCAAATTGGGTCTACCTGCAAATGGCGCTAAACGTGGTCGACCTACACAATACAAAGAGAACTTGTAATGAAGAAGTTCCGAGGACCAGCTCAAGCAATTCCTTTGAAAGACGTCAGATTGGATCAGACATGTCATTGGGCAGTTTGGCTGGATAAGCAGCAGAGGTGCAAATTCCCAAAATGTTCAGGCTTTACATTCAAAATGTGCCAAAAATGACGTGTATCTTTATGTGATACGAAAAAAAGCAATTGTTTTTATAAATATCATAATGAAGAATAAATAAATACATTTCAAAAACAATATCCACTCTTATTTTACCCGTACTTGCAAAATCTCAATGAATGCGCAATGTAGTTTATAAACAACACTCACATTATTGCAAAAAAAGTATAGTAAATTCATGTCTAGATTTTTTTACTCATTTTTCCTAGACAGTAATACATGTCTATTACACAAATATATTTTTTTAAAACGTGAAACAAAAATCGTCCATTTAAGGGTTCATCATCATCATCATCATCAGCCGGAAGACGTCCACTGCTGAACATAGGCCTCCCCCTTAGAATGCCACAATGAACGACAATTGGCTATTTGCATCCACCGGTTACCTGCGACGCGCACAATGTCGTCTGTCCACCTAGTGGGAGGCCTGCCAACGCTGCGTCTTCCGGTTCGTGGTCGCCACTCGAGAACCTTTCTTCCCCAACGGTTATCGGTTCTTCGAGCGATGTGGCCTGCCCATTGCCACTTCAACTTGCAGATTCTGAGAGCTATGTCGGTGACCTTAGTTCTTCGGCGAATCTCCACATTTCGGATTCTGTCGCGCAAAGAAACTCCGAGCATAGCTCTCTCCATGGATCGTTGTGTGACTCTGAACTTTTCTAAAAGGCCAGCCGTTAGAGACCACGTCTCAGTACCATATGTCATCACTGGCAACACACACTGGTTAAAAACCTTCGTCTTCAGGCACTGCGGTATTTTGGACGAGAAGATATCGCGTAGTTTCCCGAACGCTGCCCATCCGAGTTGGATTCTTCGGGCGACCTCTTTGTCAAAGTTGGACCGACCTAACTGGACAGTTTGTCCTAGGTATACGTAGTGGTCAACAACTTCGAGTGTATCGTTCCCAACAACTACCGGTACGGGTGCAACATGGACATTAGACATGATCTTCGTCTTGTCCATGTTCATTTTAAGACCCACCTGTTGGGAAACGCTACTGAGGTCGCTGAGCATCGTATTGAGGTCCTCCAGCGACTCTGCCATAATGACTATATCGTCGGCAAAACGAAGGTGAGTGATGTATTCGCCATTGATGTTGATGCCGAATCCGTACCAGTCCAAGAGCTTGAAAACGTCCTCCAATGCGTTTGAGAACAGTTTCGGAGAAATAACGTCTCCCTGTCTCACACCTCGCTGCAATGGGATTGGTTTCGTGCTCTCTTCCTGTAGTCGGATCGACATGGTGGCGTTGCTGTACAAACACTTCAACACTTCGATGTACCTATAGTCAATGTGGCACCACTGGAGGGACTGCAATACCGCCCAGGTCTCGATTGAATCGAAGGCTTTTTCGTAGTCCACAAACGCTAGACATAATGGCCGATTATACTCCTCGGTCTTCTGTATAATCTGGCGGAGCGTATGTATGTGGTCTACGGTGCTAAAGCCTTTTCGGAACCCGGCTTGTTCGGGAGGCTGGAAGTCATCAAACCTGCGTTCGAGACGGTTCGTAATGACTCTCGAAAACAGCTTGTATACATGGCTCAGGAGTGAGATGGGTCTATAATTCTTCAATAAAGTGTTATCACCTTTTTTGAAGAAGAGAACCACCACACTCCTGTGCCATGCTTCTGGCGTAGTACCCTCGAGTAAGACGGAATTAAATAACTTCTGGAGGACTAAAAGTACCGGTTTTCCACCCGCTCTCAGAAGTTCTGTTGTGATTCCGTCTTCACCCGGCGCCTTGTTGTTCTTAAGCTGTTTGAGAGCCATTCTAATCTCGTACAAGCTGATGTCTGGGATGTCCTCAGTGTAGTGTCGGGTTAGTTGGGCTCTGGTGTCCTGAGCTGTTCGGGCAATGGGTTTTCGTGTCGAGGTGTACAACTGTCCGTAGAACCTCTCGAGCTCTCTCAATATCTCCGACTTTGATGAGATGACACTGCCGTCGTCGATCTTCAGCTTGGTCACTTGGCTTTGCCCAATAGACGAATTCTTTGCAAACACTTTAGAGCCTTGGTTCCGCTCAATTGCGTCCTTAATACATGCTGTATTATAGGAACGCAAGTCGTGTCGCATGGATTTCGAGATTCGTCTATTGAGTTCAGCATATTCCGACATATCAGCTGACGATTGCAGTCTCATCTCAGTTCGGGTTTCCATTAACTTAATGGTTTGATTGGAGAGCTTCTGAGGCTTATTACGGCGTGGGGTCTTAAAGAACTTGGACCCCACTGCATGGACAGTTTGCACCAACCCATTGTTTAACTCGTCCGCAGTTTCGCATTCGGCTAGGCACTGGAAGCGATTGTGTAGTTCGAGTTGAAAGTCTTCGGGGTTTTGGATTTGGGCGGTTCCCGGACAAATATAAAATATAAAATTACAATTTAATATCATTAAGAATAATGAAAGATGCCAATGCTTTATATACATCTTTTGCATATAATAAACTAGGAATGGAAAGAGGGAAAGGTACACCAAATGTGAGAAGATTAGATAATAAGATGGAGCGATCGTAAAGTGGGCAGGCAAAGAATATGTGATTCAGATCACCAGGATCAAAACCACAGCTGCAAGCGGGTGAGTCTATGATCTTGCTACTTTAATAATTACCTATTATTTATAATGTATGCTTATTTTCATGATCCGATTTACGATGTTTACAGCAAAAATAAACTACAATTTTTGTTTAGAATGACTGTTTTACCACTTTTGACAATTTCACTAGGAGATTTGCAATACTAAATGTTATTAGTAACTTGTTTTAAATCAACATCAATTTTAAATTATACAGATAATTGTGTATATATTCACACAAAATATCATCGATATCGATTACGTACGTAGTACTTTTTAACAACACTTTTTTTCCTTTACACATAAACAATTCACTCACACATAGGTTTTTCTTTTTTGGTTTCATTTTTTATCGGACTATGTTTATCTTCTATATATAATATATCTTTGCGCTCGACACTCTGCGCCTTTGTAAATGAGGCCTAATACGTCACTGTGTAAGTTAGTACATGGTTTACCTACTATGGCAATTGGCAATATCTGGCAAGGCAAGGCAACTCAACTATCGATTGTCTATGATTGACAGACACGATAACATGAATCAGGGTTTCCAATTTGGGGGTTTTACCCCTAGATTTAGGAAAATAAATGTTGGAAGGGGTCTTAGGGGTATTCCTGGGGGTAACATGAATACATAAAATATGTTAATTACCTGTGCAGGGTAAATTTGAGATGATGTTATTCATGGCCCTTTTAAAACCAGCCCTTTACACATGTCATCATCATCATCATCAGCCGGAAGACGTCCACTGCTGAACATAGGCCTCCCCCTTAGAACGCCACAATGAACAACAATTGGCTATTTGCATCCACCGGTTACCTGCGACGCGCACAATGTCGTCTGTCCACCTAGTGGGAGGCCTGCCAACGCTGCGTCTTCCGGTTCGTGGTCGCCACTCGAGAACCTTTCTTCCCCAACGGTTATCGGTTCTTCGAACGATGTGGCCTGCCCATTGCCACTTCAACTTGCAGATTCTGAGAGCTATGTCGGTGACCTTAGTTCTTCGGCGAATCTCCACATTTCGGATTCTGTCGCGCAAAGAAACTCCGAGCATAGCTCTCTCCATGGCTCGTTGTGTGACTCTGAACTTTTCTAAAAGGCCATCCGTTAGAGACCACGTCTCAGTACCATATGTCATCACTGGCAACACACACTGGTTAAAAACCTTCGTCTTCAGGCACTGCGGTATTTTGGACGAGAAGATATCGCGTAGTTACACATGTAACAATGCTAAAAAATAGACTTCCGAATATGCTATGTTCCAAATCTTGCAGGTTCTATTCTATTCTATTGGTGGCTATAAATTGGGCCCGGTAACCACCGGAACGCACTTCGACCCAGTTGGATCCATTGTGCATGCCCTAGCCCTTACTCTGTTTCTGGCGTGTCGAAGAGTTCCCTCAGGAACGCAACGATTGCACCAGCTTGGAGCTGTACATAATCATCTGGTGTAGGATAAGCTACTCCCAGATGACTCAACCTACATCTCGCAAGAGCGTCGCAGCCACACAAAATGTGTCGCGTTGACAATTTTTCACCTTTACAAAATCTGCAAGTATCAGTAGTACTTAGCCTCATTCTGTGAAGGTGCTCATTGGTACCAAAATGTCCCTTGAGTGCACCTATTAGGTACCATATCTGTGATCTGTTAAGTTTCAATAATTTAACCCCACAATCTACCCTTGTGCTAGAGAAAGTTTTGGAGTGGTTTAGGCCTGACGCTTCCCTCTATTCCTTTAAGTGTTCATTCCTAGCATGCGCATATAATGCTTGGTGGTACGTTCCATACGGAATCCCCACAAATGGTTCAGGACCCACCAACTGTCTTTGTGAGCCGGCCCTTGCTAGTCTGTCCGCCTTCTCATTACCCTCGACACCTTCGTGTCCAGGTACCCAGATGAGGCTGACGTTGTTGTGCCTTCCCAGGTAATTCAAACCTGTAACACCTTCTTTAACCAGTTTAGAGTCAACTCGGAAGGAGTTTATAGCTTTCACAGCTGCCTGTCACTGAGAATGTAAATGGTTTTACCTTTAACATTTCTCCTTTGCATTTCTTTGTAGTGTGGTGACACCCCACCTGTTTATGTATGTAGTAGTTAGCTATATAAGGTATGTAACGCCGGACTAACGGGGACATTAAAGAGACATACGCCAAAGACAGTGTTTCACTAACAGACACCTAAATTCCTACATTGCATGGCGACCCTGCCAGTGCTGCCCCTTTGGCAGTACTGAGTCATGAGTTTTAATAAAAATAAATGTAATTAAAGTAAATAAAAGAAATAGAATTATTTTAAATAAAGGGTCCGTCAAGTGAAAAAAATGTGCAAAATGAAAAATGAGACTATAAATTGCAGTGATAAAAATGAGACTTTATATTACATATATTATATGTGAAATATGTGTGAAATGTACTATAAAAGACTAATTAATAATTAAAAAGTGAATAAAATGACACAAAAAAAAGAAACAAAAAAAAGTACAAAGTCCATACTAAAATGGTAAAGAGGAAATGCAGACGGAGCCGAAAGACGAAGGAGTATGCCGCTGGAGCCGGGAGATCTGATGGTATAAGAATGATATGATGGAAGATGATTAGGAAGGAGCAGGGTGATGTTCGTAGTCAATGGAGCTGGTCGTGAAAGATTTGGTTACTGCCGGGAGATGTTGGAGTCTGAGGTAGATGAATACGGCAAGGAGATGGAGATTTTACCGGAGTGAAAGTGAAATCCTCAACGTGTACATTGTCCAATTTTCTTTTCATGTAATATTAATCGTTTCGTAAATAGTCAAAATCAGATTTTTACAATGCTAATATAAATGTTTTATAATGCTTATAATTAGACCATAGCAACAGTTACCAAAAGAAGACCACCCAGATTTGTCAAACATGTAGCCGAGTTAGGTAATCGGTCGCATACCTGTAACCGAGCGTCACGATGAGTGTGTAATTTCGTCTCATCTTACATGCAGGATGCAGATATGCAGTTTTGATGCATTGTTTTAGTAAGTTTTATTTATAGAGTAATGAAATTGTATCTTCACGCCTTTATATGATAGGGGTATGATTAGTAAAATATTAACATTTGCCATAAATGTAGATAATAGAAATGTACGTAATTGGGTGATATGTAACAGCTTTTAACAAAGTTTATAATTTTCTTTCTTACTTTGATTTCTTCTTTTTTTAAAGTTTACACGGATATGACAATAAGTAACCGTAAAAGGTTATGCAATTTATTAATGAAAGATAATAAATATAAATTTAGATGAGTAAGAAATAATGAATAATGATAATATTTACAGATAAATAAAAGGGTTGAGGTTACAAATATTTTTATCCAAGAGATCGTAAAGTGAATTAATAGGACGAAGGGACTTATGTTTTTTTTTTTTATAGTGATAGATTTTGTGGTGTAATGTTTAGTAAAAATACGCGGAAGGTCCCGGTAATGCAGTTGCAAATGTGTTATCGAGGATCTGACTGTCAAGGATATTCTGCATTTACGGATAAGAACCCAACTAACAACTAGATTGATCACCTAGGAGTTCGTTTGGAATTCTTATAAGCAGTGGAGTATATTCTGACTAGGTAGAGATTTAGATCAGAAAATTAAATGTTTTGTGACGATAGTTATTGTGAGGAAAAGTGAATTATTTGATTCGTAATCAACAGTAGCCCGAGATGCGCTGTTGAGCGAATATTAAAGTATTTATAGCAAGGTACACCAGGATACAAGGCAGGCACGAAATCCTTGTTGTGCTGATCATGACTAGGTCGAGCACCATTCGTGAAGACAACTTGGACACACGGAATGTTTAGGATGTTAGGATGTGTTAAACGGACTGCCTGAGTAATTAATAATAATGCATAATAATATTTAAGTGTGCACACTATAATGTAATCCTTGTATCCTGCATAAATATTAATAATATTGTTAAGGTAGGCCTACCATTGTAATAAAAAAAATGTGTACCTTGCCGGTTACCAATATTGAAGTGTACATTGCGGTAATAAGTATACGCATGCAGAAATATTGATGTATTATACATAATGGTACCATAGATATAAATAAAATACGTACGTAGGTATAATTGATTCTGCAGATCTGTTAATTGATAATGAAAAGAGATTTTAATTTAAAAGTAACACGGACTAGACACAAAACTCGGATGTACCAAGTAAGAATCAGACGTGGCTAGACTTGTCTATAGTTATATTTTAAATTTTATATACTTGATTTTATAATACCTATTATACTTACTAATTTAGACTTTTTAATAATTTAAGTTTTTATCATGTTTACATTTTTTGATATATTTAACATTTTGGGTAATTTTTACTTTATTTTATAATAATTATGTTTCGTTAACTTTCTTAAAAATTTAAGCATACTTTTTTTTAAAATAAGTCGGCGTGTATAGTGTTTTAATTTATTTTTTATAAGAAAAACACCAGATATACTATCGGCCTGCGCAACTGATAGTTGTTTTTTTGTTTTATGAGTAACATGGCATCGTTTAATTAGTAATTTGTATTATTATTGTATTTAATATTTCACTGGAAGCCATAAATATTTTTAATAGTTAAAGGTCATATCATTGAAAACATATTATTTATTCAAAAAATTCAAAATAGTTTAATTTTTTGTTTTTAAATTAAGGGGGGTGGTGTAGTGTGGTGACACCCCACCTGTTTATGTATGTAGTAGTTAGCTATATAAGGTATGTAACGCCGGACTAACGGGGACATTAAAGAGACATACGCCAAAGACAGTGTTTCACTAACAGACACCTAAATTCCTACATTGTATCTTTAATGCTGGCAATTATGGCATAGGTCTCCGCTTGGAAAACCGATGCATAATGCCCCATGCTCTGACTGACCCTGCAGTCCTTGGAATACATAATCTTGCAGTGTTAGTAAAATTATTACAATTTACCTCAACTAAATTTTTAAATTTTTTGGTTTTTTCTGACGATTTTAGGAGGAAAATTTTAAATGATTGCAACACCTTGCTGCACTCTATGGTTCAGTTCAATCATTAAAATAGAATAGGCCCACAACAGAAATTAACAGAATACTTAAAACTAGGCCTAATTTTAGCAATTAATTAATTAATTTATGAATACAGAACGTGCAACAGTGAGCAATATTAATTTTAGCAAGTGTTAGTGTTTTCTTGTAAATTTAAGATTGATTCAGAGCAGTTAGGTATCTACGCATAAACGTGCTGCTGTAATTCGTTTGGAACTGAATATTGTTGTCTCCAAAATGTCTCAAGTTAAATCAAACAAAAAGTTTAAGTGGGCTTTGGATTTCAATCAAAAGTAAGTTAAAATGTGTAATGCATTATTACAGTTTTGTTTTTTAAATATCGTATTCTAATTACAAGGCAATGTTGTATAATTTTTATGTCCAAAGAACCCTGTTGACGTATTGATAATTGAATTTTGCTTTCAGGATTCGCACTCCTAACAGCGAGTTGCCCTCGCCGCCTGGTTATAGTCAGTCCACTAATGCTAGCTACACTGAATCATCTAAGGACACAGATTCCAATTTGCTGTTGATAAAAAAGTTGTGGGATGTCGCTCTTGGTCCATTGAAGCAAGTACCAATGAATTTATTCATCATGTATATGGCTGGAAACTCAATATCGATTTTTCCCATCATGATGGTTGGGATGTTAATCGTACGTCCAGTGAAGGCTTTATTTGCTACACAAAGTACCTTCAAAATGGTAGAAGGCACTCAAGCAACGGGGCAGAAGTTTGTATACTTCATTGGAAATATTGTCAACATCCTGTTAGCACTTTACAAATGTCAAAGCATGGGGCTCCTTCCAACTCATTCTAGTGATTGGTTGGCATTTGAAGAACCTCAAACAAGAGTGGAACATATTGGGGGTGGTCTCTCACTGATCTAGAAAAATAACAAATATATTTAATGCTAACTTTATTTAAATTACCATTTGGACTAATAAAAGGTATTTACAATATACAGAACGACGTTATTTCTTAGCTCCGGACACATCCATACTTCATTTTCCTTTTCTTCCATCATCTGATAGTTTCTCTTTGATAAAAGATTGGGCTTTTTCAAATAGCACCTTTGGATCTTCTACTTTATCTATCTGTGAAATATAGAAACAATTTGTAATAAAATTTTAATTTCATGTCAACAGTATTCTGAGGTAAAGAAAAGTCAGGAACTAACCATTTGTTCTTTCTATCCAATGCCTTGTCACATTCCTGAATGGTTTTTTTACAAAGAAGATGAACAGCATCCTGAATTAAAAAAGAAATAAACATCAGGACCACACGACCACCATCCTGATAGCCTCTTGACTTGTCTATGTCCTCAAAAAATAATTCAAAAACTTTATGACTAAATATATATTTACATAATATAGCTATAAGTTAGGTTTTACAAAATTCCTGCTTACATGCCACAACTTGGCATGCTCAGTGTGACTTTTGTATGGTAAATATGTCCTTTGAGGAACATAGAGCATGTCATCAGACTAGATAAGAATGGTGGCCGTGTGGTCTAGACAATCACCAAAACTATACAACAATAATATTACTTTTCATTATGTATAAGAACTACACAAAATAGTGTTGGTATTACAGAAATGTGACAAAGCAAAAGAGGCCATACATGTTACTTTTGGATTAGTTCAATTATATAATTAACCAAAAGCTATACTGTAAATAATGCAAGTGATCCAATGATTCTTATGAATAACGAGACATTGGGCCTCTTTTGCAGTTTTATTTAGATAAGTCAAGTAACTAATGTGTAATAAAAAAGCAAGTATCTATTAAGCATCTAAATATAATAATTGTAACATTACCTGGTAATTTTGAGCAACATACACGCCTGTGTAAACACCAGCTCCAAAGATGATCTAGAAGTAAAAGATAATTCATATAGAAACGTTTTGGTGTGTGATGGATGAGAACATGATCTTTATCAAACTTGTTAAAAGGATATAGATTGTAATTCCTTGACGATTTTTCATTAAATGGTTACTATGTAAGTATACCTATAACTACATATTTCCCCAATGGAGGTACCATTTTAAGCAGAAACATATATTATAATTTGTACTATGTATCTACTGTCCTTTTTTTATATAAACCTGTAGTGTCCCACTGCTAGGCAAAGGTCTCCCCCATACACTTCCACCTACCCCGGCCATAGCAATATCTGCCCACTCCATCTCAAAGGCGTTCAAGTCGTCACACCATCTCTTAAGTAGCCTGCCCAGCCCACTTCCGCTTTAACTTGCCTAGCCTTGTAACCCACATTTATTAAACCTGTTTTGGCTAGCAATATGGTGTTCCGGACCCAATCTGACAATATATTGCGCTACATCACTCTTTGACAAACCCTGAGCCTGGGCTTTTGAGATTTGGTCAGTGACCATGTCGGAGCACCGTAAGTTAGGACGGGCAAGATATACATGTCGAGAATTTTGCGCTTTAGGGATAGAGGAAGGGACATCCCCTTCATCAGTGTTTTCATGGACCAGTAGTACTTCCAGGCAATTACGATCCAGAGATCGATATCCTTGTCCTGCCTGTTTTCTGGCCCAAATATACATATTGATCGACATAGTACTTTATATAAACTTTTTCAGTAAATGATGTTATAAATATAGGTCACCACACCAATGACAAAATATTGTAATAGTTGGAATTATGGCCACTTACGCTAGTCTTAAAAAGTGAAGTGATGCAACCCATATTGAAAGCTTATCACTTCTGTTGCTTTAAGATTTTGGAGTTAAGGTTGCGATCTTTGAAATATAGCCTTCATTTTTATGGATGGTTTTTAAATATCATAGTTAGCATTAAATTTTCTGTACTTTTACAGGACACATTTCTTAATTTACTTCTGTCTAATTGACATTCTTATTTTGAAAACTGTTAAGCTTCTGTCAGATAATACTACATGTATTTGATTGCAAAGAGTTTGGTTTACTTGAAGGTGGATAACAAACTAAATAAGCTATCTATCCATATGTATATAAAAATATACCCCTATTTCACCTGGTCATGCTATAACTTAAGAATGGCTGGACAAATATCGCTTTTTTTTGTTGGGTTTGTTATTGTCACGGAGAAGGTTCATACATAAAAAAAAATAAGAAAATTACGGAAGCGGAGCTGTGCGGGACAGCTAGTACCTAATAAATAATTCCTATTCCATGTAATGTGTATCAGATCAGGCCTGCTGGAAGAAATTTCTTTAGATATAAGCTGTGCCTTTGTACTATTTAATGTTTTTGTGTGTACATAAATTATAAAATAAAGGTATAATAAAGTTATAAACCTATTATTGGATCAGCAGTCATGTAAGAAAATAATGTAAATGCTACAAATAAAAATAGCTGGCTTTAGAAAAGCCATTATGAATCAAAGACATGTTAGTAGAGTTGCCTATTATCTATTATATTTTTGTTAGTTTTAGTACAGTAGTAAAATAAAGGAGGCCCAAATTAATGATTCTGAAAATAATACAATGTTGATAATGACGCATTGTAATATTCTACATTAGATATTTTCTTTGTTCTTTCGCCAAAATTATTTTTAACACAATTCTTCATAGTTTTCTACTTACTGTGGTACTTACTATTGCCTTAAACATTTTTGCACTTTCTTTAACCCGCTGTAGTATTATAAGCCAATAAAATAGTTTGCCTGAATTATTTACTGCGGGTTTTTATGATTAATTTATTACACACGTACGCGAAGGTACGTAAAATTACACTAATTCATTCAAGTTCATATGTTGAATGCCTAAATTTCTCTTCCCTTCAATAGTAGTCAATAATAGTAGAAAGAATGTAGAATGAATGTCAGTTCAGGGTCTCCAGATCATGCATGTGAAATTTCCCCAAATCAGGTTTTATTTTTCCCCAAAAAGATACATTTTTGTACAATTTTCCCCAAAATTGATTTCGTATCTAATACTCCCTTAATTACACCTACTAATTTTATAAGAGTGAAAGCGAGTTGGTTTCTTATACTATTTGATACGCTTTAACGTATTTGGCTGAATTTTGGTCGTATAGAGATAGATGGGAACTTTTAGGTTAGAGGCTACTTTTTGTCATAAGAATTTTAGGTGTTTTGTTTTTTTTTCACTACTTATAAGCTAGTGCTTGACTGCAGTCCCACCTGATGGAAAACGGCGACGTAATCGAGGATGGTAAAGCACACTAGCCTATTAAAAGCCTATTCACTCTAGTCTTGAAGACATCTACATTATAATCGGGCAGGAAAACCGATGCAGGCAAACTGTTCCAGTCGTTTGCTGTCCTTATTATAAATGAAGAAGCAAATCGCTTAGTCCGGAGTCCGGACTGAAGGCACGCTCACCACATAAGGGTGTGTACGTGTCGTGCGTCTCGTCGTCCGATGATGGAAGGGGGATGGTGGAATCAAGTCATGCAATTCCTGCGCATACTCTCCAAAATGCATCCTGTAGAATACCAGGAGGCTGGCTACTCTACGCCTGTGCTCTAGGCTTTGTAAATTAGCCGCTACAAACCCTGCATCACCAATAAGCCTCTTAGCACGCCTCTCCACTCTCCACAGTCGAAAGCAGAAAGATGTTTTTTTTTTCAGCACCAGCCCATTTGTGACTACAGTACTCTACACACAACCGGACTTGTGCTGTATATAGCATCAAAAGCTACCCCGGTGTGAAGTACAGGCGGACCTTTGCAAGGTCTAGTAGCTACCTTGGCCTTGGACTCAATGAACCGCCCAAAGTTGTGGTTTGAAGAAATTTCAAAACCCAACAACTGAAGGTGATTTCCGTATTCAAAGGATACATTCTGAAAAGTAGGAGCCAAGATGAACGTACTCCTTTTCAAGGTGAACAGACACGCCTGAGTTTTGGTGGTATTGAATCTCACAAGATTGCCATCACCCCATTCGGGGACTGCCTGAAGTGTGTTTCGCGCGCCCCACCATGGCTACTCTTTCAGACTGGATAACCTCCTTACTCTCTCTCTCTCCACAATAATGCTGTCATCTACCGTCAACCCATAGATACCGGACATCAGCAGATCGTTGATATGCAGCAGGAAGAGAGTTACGGAGAGAACGGAGGAACTCCGGCATTAGTCGTCAACGGTTCCTATGAGCAACCGTCAACAACCACTCGGAGTGACCGTTCACTCAGGAAGTCCTTTATCCAGCCGATCAAACCAGGGGATATGCCGTACGCTGGCAGCTTGTTTAAAAGACTAGCATGCCGAACCCTATCGAAGGTCTTCGAGACATCCAGAGAAACAACAAGCGCTTTCCCATAAGTGAGTGAGTGTGTTCCAGAGACACCCTCGCCCGCCATTCTGACCATTGACCGTGAGGGGGACAATAACGAAAGTGCAATGTTAAGAACATTGTATTGTTTTACGTGAGATATTGTGAAATACTCGTATTTTTGATTTTTAACCTTTCTGAATTAGACTTTTGTTTCTCCCCAAACTTTCGCCAAGAAAAATTGTGTTCCCCAAAATTTTCCCCACAGTTTTCGTTTCCCCAAAAGTTCCCCAAAGTTTTTATTTTTCCCCAAAATGGGGAAAAAAACCCCCAATCTGGAGACCCTGTGTCAGTTGGACACTTGGACAGCTGATTCCAGTATTTTTTTTTTCAGATCGCCCACTCCCACTGTATTTATGTTGGTGGTAAAAATAGGAACTAAAATACTACAATATTTGTCTTAAACGGCCTACACACGGCCCTAAAAACAGTGGTGGGGAGGACCCTTAAACGGCCTACAGACTGCCCTAAAATCAGTGGCGATATCGGGACAGCGGTGGTGGGGATGAAATCGGCTACTACTCTACACACGACCCTACCCTACCAGTTAGTTAGTACAGAACCGACCGTGCAACAGACTGCTCGTTGATCCGAGATGCCGCCGACACTATCAAAACAGCAAAAAAAGGCATTGCCTTGGCACTTACTATGGTGCCAACAGACGTGGGTTCGATTCCCACCAAGTGTCTGGGTGTTTTATCTATATACCCGTAAGCAATAGTTTACAAAATAATGAATGTGTGAGCTCAGATGCCTACATTAATAACACAAACAGCTGTCAAAGGGGCAATTTTCAATCAGAAACCAAAAAAAAATTGGTTATTTTCAGTGATGAACTCGGTAAACATATGGGTACTATTATATCAGACATCTGCAGGGAGTACTCAGTTATTAATAATTGTTTTCCTGGCTTATCCTACCACGATATTATGAGAAGAATACTCTCTTAACTATTAGCCAGGCAACTTCTGTAATTATACTTATAGGGAATAGGGAAAAAGTTGACAAAAAAAATATAGTAGATTATAATAATGATTTACTAAAATTAAATGTAGATAAAATTGTTATGTTTACATTTCCGTATTGCCATAGCTTGCCACAGGTGGAAAATCAATCTAGATATAAGTTAAATATGTTAGGTTACTCCACAATTTGACATGTACTAATAACTTCTCTAAAATTGACAAACTACATTTAATTGACATTAACAATTATGTTAATAAGTCTTTTTTTATTAATAAAGATAGATGTTATCTTTCTAATTATATTGAGAGACAGATAGCTAGTTCGCTATTATTTTTTTTTGATATATTAGCCAAAAACTTGGCTAACAAAGTTACTGCTCCTATTGAGCAATGCTGTACTGACATTTTGCCTAGTTCAAAAAAGAATCTGGCAATTAATAATATTGACATACAGCGTGATTTAAATGAGATATTAAGACAATAGAGATAAACTCTTGCTTAAATGATATAAAACGACATAATTTAAAGGACACTCTAATTAGGAAGGTGTCCTCGATCAACCTAGTGCATCAGAATATACAAGGCCTGATGGGTAAAGATTTACAAATTGAATTATTTATGTATGATTACAAAATAGACATTATGTGTGTTACTGAGCACTGGTTGAAAAGTAACCAAATTATATTCAATTTTAATAATCACCAAGTTGTCAGCTCATACAGTAGAGTAAATATGATACACGGTGGCTCTTAAATAGAATATCCTCCATGGATTTCTCAAATTGTTCGTAAGGCGAACATGGAGGCTTATAAACGCATATAATAATGAACTGCTCAAATTCAATACAAGCGACTTCAATAACTCGCTCGACAGACAGGCTCACAATATCCTTACGTTCTTTACATTTAATATTTTTGTTGAGGATAATTAAGTTGGCTAATACAAATAAATCAATTGTTGTCTGTGGAGATTTTAACATAAACTTACTAGAAAACACTACAATGAGTAATAGGTTTATCACACTTTTTAAATCATACAATTTGTACAAAACATTTTTGGAACCAACTAGGATAACTGCCACAAGCGCGACATGTATTGATAACATTTTTACCGACGTAAAGCCTGTAGCTAAATTAATTATAAATAACTTAGAATCTGACCACACCGGTCAATTTGTTGTTTTGCCTAGGAAAGCTGATAGGTTCCAAAGGAAAAAAGTTAGTTTTGTTCCAATATCTAAAAGACGTTTAGAACTTTTTGAGGAAAGTCTGACCCATAGATTATTAAAGTTATACTATCACAATAATCCGAATGTATTGTATAAGTCTCTGTTTGATATAATAACTGGGGTGTTTAATAATATTTTTCAACCGAAAAATGTATCTCTGCGTCTACATGCTGGGTTTAGTGAATGGGCGACTGTAGGCCTTAATAAGAGTAGACACAAATTATATGACTTATATGATGAGAAAACACATAACCACAATGTAGCATTTAAAGAGTATGTCAAGAATTATTCAAAAATTTTTAAAAGAGCCTGTGTAGTAGCTAAGTCTATATATATTAGAGATAAGATAAAAAGTGCAGGTAATAAAATAAAAATGACGTGGAATATTATTAATAATGAAACTGGCAGACAAAAAGGACACAATCGTGATTTTCAATTAAAAATAAATGACAAAATTGTAAAAGCGGACATAGAAGTAGCTACAGAATTTGAAAAATTTTTCAATAGTATTCCTCAAGTAACAACCACAACCCTTTCTTCATCTGCTAGTTCCGCTGAGTTAATTCTTAAGAATAATGTGAAGGGTTGCGCCATTACCTTTAAATTTTCTGAAGTCAATACAAAAGACATTGTTAATACTTTTAAAAGTCTAGATATCAAAAAAACTAGTGACTTATGGGGGTTATCTGTTAAGACAGTATCGTCCATCATACATGTTATTGCACCAAATTTGGCAGTTTTGTTCAATAGTTGTGTAGCATCTGGTGTATTTCCTGATCTTATGAAACTTAGTAAAGTGATTCCTTTGTTTAAATCAGGTTGTACTACAGATCCAACTAATTTTAGGCCGATTTCCATACTACCGACACTAAGTAAAATCTTTGAAAAACTGATGCTTAGTCAAATGTTAAATCATTTTAATAATAATAAATTATTTCATAGTAATCAGTTCGGTTTTACGAAGAATCGCTCCACTGTAGACGCAGGGATTGAACTGTTAAAAAATATCTATGATGCGTGGGAAAAATCGCAGGATGCTTTAGGTATATTCTGTGACTTATCTAAAGCGTTTGACTGCGTTGATCACATCACGCTTATAAGGAAGTTACACCACTATGGAGTAAGAAATAAGGCTCTTGACCTTTTGACTTGTTATTTAGACAATAGAATTCAAAAGGTAGATGTTAATGGAAAAATATCTCCCGGCGCTAAGGTCACAATGGGCGTTCCACAGGGCTCAATTTTGGGACCATTCCTGTTTCTTATCTATATTAATGACTTGCCTTATTATGTAGGAAAGAATCACGGGATTGTGTTGTTCGCTGATGATACTTCTTTATTATTTAAAATCAAACGACAATTAATTAATTATGACGAGGTTAACAATGCATTATCTAAAGTGGTTCATTGGTTTAGTACTAACAATCTTTGCCTAAATGAATCAAAAACTAAATTGATTAAATTTTCCACCCCTAATGTAAGACAGGAGAGAACCAACGTGGAATTAAATGGATCTGGGATAGATCCTGTTGAGTCAACTGTATTTTTAGGAATCACCATAGATAAGAAGCTGCAATGGGGCCCACATATTAAAAAACTGTCCGGCAGGCTTAGTTCAGCGGCGTATGCAGTTAAGAAAATTAGACTTTTAACTGACGTTGATACTGCTAGGATAGTTTACTTTAGTTACTTCCACAGTATTATGTCATATGGAATACTCCTGTGGGGTAATGCCGCAGATCTCAACGCTATTTTTGTGCTCCAAAAAAGAGCCGTAAGAGCTATCTACAATCTGGCTCCCAGAGATTCGCTTAGAGAAAAGTTTAAGGAGATAAATATTTTGACAGTGGTGTCACAGTATATTTTTGAAAATGTAATGTATGTAAAGAAAAATATTAATAACTTTAAAAAGAGAAGTGATGTTCACTCGGTTAATACACGTGGTAAAGATGACCTTAGTTTACATGTTACTCGTCTCCACAGAGTAAGTAATTCTTTTGTAGGACAGTGTATACGTTTCTATAATAAGCTTCCCAATGGTATCAGAGATCTGCCTATAAATAAATTCAAATGCACTGTTAAATCTAAACTTGCTAAAAAAGGCTACTACAAAATTTCCGATTACTTGGAAGACAAAACAGCCTGGGAATGAACTGCTCAAATAGTTTTAGTTTTAGAATACTAATTTTAATTTTAAGACTGAATACAGCAAATGTCATAGTGAAAAGTGTTTTGCTGGATGATGTCTTATGTACTCGTATTTTTTTTAATATATTTTATTTTTTATTTCAAGACGCAAGGCTACTGGGATTTTGGTTCGGTCATGCTCGCCATCGAAAAGTCTCTGCTTGTGGCGGCTTTGTGTGGCGGGTCACCCCCTTCCCTCTAATATGGTTGAGGGGAGTGATGGCTGCTGCTCAAGTCAACTCGTGCGCGGGTGCTGCTTGGGGGGACTGGTCCGGCCGCTGTCCTTTTATCCTTTTTTATTTTATTTTTTTTCTTTTGTAGTCTAGCAGCAAAATTGATTATTACTTTATTTACGTTCTGAAGGCAATTCACTTGAGCTTGTAAATTATTCTTGGTGTGTATCTAACTTAGACGACTTGTGACAAAAGTTGGTAATATGTTAAAGTGCTTTGTGTCTTGCCTGACGAGGCACTGCTTAACAGCAGAAGGTAAATGTTTAACGTGTGCCACTGTGATTTTGGATCGGTCATGCTCGCCATCGAAAAGTCTTTGCTTGTGGCGGCTTCGTGTGGCGGGTCACCCCCTTCCCTCCAATATGGTTGAGGGGAGTGATGGCTGCTGCTCGAGTCAACTCGTGCGCGGGTGCTGCTTGGGGGGACTGGTCCGACTACTATCCCTTTGGCATTTTAGTTTGTTGTATTTTCGTCGTATTTTTTATTTTATTTGATATTTTGAACGGCAGGACACACTGTCGCTGGTGCTGATCTAATTGTAAAAAGACAAACTTTGTTTTAAAAAAATGTGAAAAAATGACAAGCCCGCTGAGTTTCTTGCCGGATCTTCTCAGTTGAGGCCGCGTTGTGATCCGGTGGTAGCGTTTAAAAAAAAATGACCGTTCAAAAGTGCTAGCGTTAAGCCTATTTGAAATAAAAATTTTTGAATTTTGAATTTTTTGAATTTTTTAGCGACGTAATCGGCGGCGGCGCGGATTCAAAGTAGCGTTTCGACGCTTCTTTGAGGAACTTACGAAGGGGATCTAATTTGAAATCGGCATGCACGCAGGGATTGAACTGTTAAAAAATATCTATGATGCGTGGGAAAAATCGCAGGATGCTTTAGGTATATTCTGTGACTTATCTAAAGCGTTTGACTGTGTTGATCACATCACGCTTATAAGGAAGTTACACCACTATGGAGTAAGAAATAAGGCTCTTGACCTTTTGACTTGTTATTTAGACAATAGAATTCAAAAGGTAGATGTTAATGGAAAAATATCTCCCGGCGCTAAGGTCACAATGGGCGTTCCACAGGGCTCAATTCTGGGACCATTCCTGTTTCTTATCTATATTAATGACTTGCCTTATTATGTAGGAAAGAATCACGGGATTGTTTTGTTCGCTGATGATACTTCTTTATTATTTAAAATCAAACGACAATTAATTAATTATGACGAGGTTAACAATGCATTATCTAAAGTGGTTCATTGGTTTAGTACTAACAATCTTTGCCTAAATGAATCAAAAACTAAATTGATTAAATTTTCCACCCCTAATGTAAGACAGGAGAGAACCAACGTGGAATTAAATGGATCTGGGATAGATCCTGTTGAGTCAACTGTATTTTTAGGAATCACCATAGATAAGAAGCTGCAATGGGGCCCACATATTAAAAAAACTGTCCGGCAGGCTTAGTTCAGCGGCGTATGCAGTTAAGAAAATTAGACTTTTAACTGACGTTGATACTGCTAGGATAGTTTACTTTAGTTACTTCCACAGTATTATGTCATATGGAATACTCCTGTGGGGTAATGCCGCAGATCTCAACGCTATTTTTGTGCTCCAAAAAAGAGCCGTAAGAGCTATCTACAATCTGGCTCCCAGAGATTCGCTTAGAGAAAAGTTTAAGGAGATAAATATTTTGACAGTGGTGTCACAGTATATTTTTGAAAATGTAATGTATGTAAAGAAAAATATTAATAACTTTAAAAAGAGAAGTGATGTTCACTCGGTTAATACACGTGGTAAAGATGACCTTAGTTTACATGTTACTCGTCTCCACAGAGTAAGTAATTCTTTTGTAGGACAGTGTATACGTTTCTTTAATAAGCTTCCCAATGGTATCAGAGATCTGCCTATAAATAAATTCAAATGCACTGTTAAATCTAAACTTGCTAAAAAAGGCTACTACAAAATTTCCAAAGTTTTATGACCCCGTTTTTTGTCCTTAAAAAGTGACATAAAGTCATCTTATAGGCATTCCTGCAGGTTTCCTGCGCGGTCTCCATTCTTGTTTTTTCAGGAACTACTTATTCGTAAGCGATATTTTTTTTATAGGACCCAATTAATGGATTGAAGAATGAATGGAAGAAAGATTTTTTCAAATCGGTTCATAATTGCCAGAGTTATGCGCGAACATACATAGAAAAATAAAAATATATATAGTACAGACGAATTGAGAACCTCCTCCTTTTTTGAAGTTGGTTAAAAAGGCTATATTTCTTAAACTACTAGACCGATTTTGATGAAACTTGTACTCCTCCCTAAGTTGAAAATATGTACTATAACTATTAGAAATAGAATTTTCGAAATCAGATATGTAGTTTCTGAGAAATCCGCGGACAAACCTACATACATACACTCGTAAAATTTGGTAAAATTAGAAGCCCACATAGACTAACATATAAGACTACTACTTACGCATTTTTATTAATATTACATACATACGGGTCGAATACAGAACCTTCTTTTTAAAGCCGGTAAAAAAATATGAAACCGTTTATTAAAATTCAACCTCTTCCTTTATTGCCCGAATGCCCCAGGTGGAGGGTTATGTTTTTCGAGAGTATGTATGTATGAATGTACGTATGTATGTATGATGTCTATTTTTTTGGCACGGCCTACAGCCGAAACAGCGTGATAGACAGTGACTTGTCGTTAGATTCGTCTTAGTTGGGATGACATAGGCTACTTATAAGTATATTTTTAACCGACTTCAAAAAAGGAGGAGGTTCTCAATTCGTCTGTATATATATATATATTTTTTCTATGTATGTTCGCACATAACTCTGGCAATTATGAACCGATTTGAAAAAATCTTTCTTCCATCCATTCTTTAATCCGTTAATTGGGTCCCATATAAAAATTATTGCTTAGCAATAAGTAGTTCCTGAAAAAACAAGAATGGTGACTGCGCACTGAGAGCTGCAGGTAAGCCTATATAGATGACTTTATGGTGCTTTTTAAGGACAAAAATGGTCATAACTCTGGTAAATATTTACCAATTTCAATTATTCAATTTTTTATTCGAAAGAAGAAACCACTGTAATGAACCTGTATGAATTTTATCACAACCGGATAAGAACTTCCTGGAGGACCATGAATGATATGGAGGAATCTATCTGGTAAAAACCATAAAACTGATGTTCTCCTTTACATTTCTCTGATAAATATGAACCGATTTCGATGATTCTTTTTTTATTCGAGAGAGTAAACTACTATGATGATTCCATGCAAATTTCATTGCGATCGGATAAATTGTTTCTGAGTTTCTGAAGAAACATGAATTATGTAAAAGTATGTAGACGATAATGTGAAATCATAATGATATCATAACCTACCTAGATCATTTTAGTCTTCGATGGTTCAATCTTTATGTATGAAAATATCACTAAAAAGTAAAAAATAAAATATTTAAAAAAAAAATTGAACCGACTTCAATAACACTAAAAAGTATAAAAAAATTTAAATATTATTGAAGTTGGTGCCAAATATACACAGCAGGTACGCTAACACCAACTTCTTTAATATTTAAATTATTTTATACTTTTTAGTGTTATTGAAGTCGGTTCAATTTTTTTTTTAAATATTTTATATAAAAAAAAAATATTGGGCGGCCGGCCGGCAGTCACTTTTTTGTATTTTTTTTTAGTTCCTTAATCTATCTATACTTATAATAAAACTGTAACAGGTCCAATTCTGTACATTGAAGATATTTTGAAAATTATATTTGGAGGGCATTCTATAACCGATACTGAGGCCGAAAATGTAATTTTTTAAATTTTTGTCTGTCTGTCTGTCTGTATCTCGGCTGAGCATCACGCCGAAACTACTGAATGGATTCAAATGAAGCTTGGCATGATTTGAGATCTTACTACGAGGTAGGACATAGGATACTTTTTATCCCGTAATCTAGCATGGTTCTTTTGGGAGAGGGGATTAAAGTCAAAATGGGTAGTTGGTTATACGCTTGGTCCGATTTTATCAATTTTTCTTTATAATATAATCAATATTAGTAAGGGAACACTCATAGAGAGTTGTTATCAAGGTTTTGTAATCGATCGGGTTAAGCAACGTTAGCTAAGGTCATTAAATAGATGGGTGACCGTTTAACGCCATTTGAACTAAACGGGTCCGTGCTTCGGAGAGCAAGTAAAAAGTGGGTCCCAGTTTTTAACCGACTATAAAAAAAGAGGTTGTGTATTCGATGCGAATGTCTGTTATTAAAAGTTTAGTTAACGTAAAAATAGCGCAGGTGGAGCTGCGTGGGTCAGCTAGTCATCAATATGGGTATCAAATGAAAGATCTTACGCGCCTACCTTTAGTGAAGAATACAGCGCCCATATTTCAAGTCTCTAGGCCCAGCGGTTTAGGCTGTGCGTTGTCTGTCAGTCAGTCAGGACTGTGCCTCTTATATATAATTACTTACTCTTATATATATTACTAGCTGACCCACGCAGCTCCGCCCGCGCTGTGTTTACGTTAACTAAACTTGTAATAACAGACATTAGCATCGAATACATAACCTCCTTTTTTATAGTCGGGTAAAAACTGGGACCCACTTTTTACTTGCTCTCCGAAGCACGGACCCGTTTAGTTCAAATGGCGTTAAACGGTCACCCATCTATTTAATGACCTTACCTAACGTTGCTTAACCCGATCGATTACAAAACCTTGATAACAACTCTCTATGAGTGTTCCCTTACTAATATTTATAATATTATATTATAATATGTATATTTAGAATAGAATAGAATAGAATATAGAATAGAATAGAATATGTTTTTATTTCACACAAATAACACTGTAGCAGAACAATAACTTAAATAACAAATTGAGGTATGTTGTCCGTGTGAAACCGGGCTACCACTCAGCGTTATGCTGCATTGAGGCATAACCACAATACAGCGCTGATTTTCAGTGGCAGCCCCGAGTGACCTCACGCACGCTGAGCTTATAAATTACGTACGTACTTACTCTTAAAATAAATAATATTGGTAAAACAAAAGGAGATAAATATTATGAAAATAAACAAATATGTTACAAAATTGATAAGCGAACAAAATCTTTGAGTGGAAAAACCATATACTTAAAAACCACATGTAAAAAAAAAGGAAAACAAGTATAGTAAAGACATCCTACATTATATACCTAGTTTAATTTGTGCAATGAAACTAGCTTAACTCTAGAAAAAAAAAACGATTAATACAAATCAATTAGTAGTAGGCATACTTCATTAACACTCGTAAATAATTATTTACACACCACATACCTACTGAAATAAATGCCTTTATACAATCAAGTTGAAAATAAAAATATTTAACTTAATAGGTACAGCAGATTATCAAAGCACTTAATATTAAGAAGATTGTGCAGAATACAGTTAAGATGCGTATTATCAAATTATTGACTATACACTAGAAGTGATAATTAATGACACTCAAACATTAAAAAACTAATAAATCCATATGAATCTACAACTGAGTTTGATGATTTGGACCAAAAATTCCCAATATATCATCTTCTGTACGAATGACGTTTGCCTGTTCACCAGATTTCTTGCGAGCGAGGATACGACCATGCTTCGTCCACACATACTGCCAACCATGGTATTGACCAGCATCCCGCGCCCGCCGAAACAACTGGCGGTTATTCTTTGTCAAGCGCTCGTTTATGTAAAAAGGTCTAGGCTGGCAGGACATATTCAAATCCGCGGTATTGGCACCTCGCCGAACTCGCGCATTTCGTATTAGTTCCTCTCGCATATTACGACGTGTCAGTCGTACAACTACGGGGCGCGGACGAATTTCCGTCGCGCCCGCAGCACTTGTTGCATTTAAACGATTACCGCCCACACGATCTGCACTGACAATGTCGCGCTCGTCTAATGTGACGCCTATTTTTGCGGCTATAAGCACCACTGTATGCGTCAGATTCTCCCCGATAATTTCCGGCAGGTTGGCGATCTCAATGTCATTCGCTAGTAGTTGTTGGTCCCGATCATTCAGCTCCCGTCTTAGTTGAATCACTGCATCATTAGTCCCAGACGAACATTTTAATCTTTGCTCTATAGCAGTGATTCTTGAGTCAAGGGTATCTATTCTTTCGTTGCATGCCTTAATATCATCCTTCATCTGCTCCTTATCAGATTGAAGTTGCGCCATATCCGCACGCAACCTTTGAAACTCACTCTGCAGCTCTTCTTTCATCATAATACGCAGATCCTCTTTGAAAGTCCGCAGCGAGTCAACCAAGTTCGGGATTTCATCCGCCAAATCGCTGGCGGGTCGAAAAGACGAATATATAGATATCGATATTTAGATTATTTATTATATTTATATTATTTTTATATTTATATTATTATACTAGCTGACCCGCGCAGCTCCGCCCGCGTTTTTATTACATTTTGCTCCCCTTTTCACCCTTCTCCCTTGATTTATTTCTCTACATCTCTCTCTCTCTATTATAAGAAAAATCTAATTCTATGCTCTTTCTCTCCTCTCTCTTTCCCCCACCCGCATCGGTCCCCGTCACATTCCCCTCTTCCTCTCCCTGTTGTCCCCTCTCTGAACCCTATCCCCCCCCTCTCTCTTTCCCAACTTGCTCCATCTCACCCCCCCCCCCCCTTGCTCCACCTAACTCCTCCGATCCCTCACCCCCTCCTCGAATCCCCTCTCCCTCTCTGTCCTCTCTTGCACCCTCCTCTCATTCTATATATCCTCGTCAATCATGGTATCAGCGGCATGAAATATACTTT
The DNA here is from genome assembly GCA_911728495.1 of Furcula furcula. Classification (NCBI taxonomy): domain Eukaryota; kingdom Metazoa; phylum Arthropoda; class Insecta; order Lepidoptera; family Notodontidae; genus Furcula; species Furcula furcula. The sequence goes on from OU452245.1 coordinate 20,977,166, forward strand.
ACGACTTATTCTCAGACCTACACAAAATTTCATACATATCCGTTCACCCATCTATTTAATTACCTTGCCTTATGTTGCTTAACCTTTACCTAGCGGCATGAAATATAATTAATGGCCTATTATCAGACCTACCCGATATGCACATAAAATTTCATACAAATCGGTTCACCCATCTATTGAATGACCTTACCTAACGTTGCTTAACCTTAACCTACCGGTATAAAAAGTATCCTATGTCCGTCTCCTGGTCCTAAGCTACTTCCCTACAAATTTTCAGTCAAATCGATTGAGCCGTTCTTGAGTTATAAATAGTGTAATTAACACGACTTTCTTTTATATTATAGATTAAAGTTCTATAGTGATTGTATGTTCAATTTCACCGATAGATGGCGCTGTTCATAATGTAAATCACGCTACCATCGTAAATTACTGTATAATGATATTCGATAGTGAAAGTTTTAAATTTTTCGCATCTTTTATTGTTGCGACTGTAATACAATACCTATACACTACCTGGACGTGGGGAGTTTCAATAAAATTTCATGAATATATATATGTATATAGCGTAATAATACATATCTTAATGATTAACTGATCAGTCTATAATTACCCTATTCACATACAAAGGAAATTACGTGGTAATATGTGCAAGTAATGTTTCACTGCTTAGCCCCTATGAAACATAGCGTGATGTTTTATATACCAATTTATACCCCTACTTCTACACAACACATCAGTGAAAGTCCTATCAAAATCCATCCACGGGTTTTCAAATGATACCTGGACAAACAGAACGACAGACAGACAGACAGACAGACAGACAGACAATAATTCCAAAAAAAATTGTTTTGGCCTCTATGTCGATAGTATAGTATCCCCACATAGAAATTTTGGAAAAATATTCAATGTACAGAAAAAGTGCTCTTTGAGTTTTATTATAGTATAGAAGATTATTTATTATATTATATTATTATATTATAAAGAAAAATTGATAAAATCGGGCCAAGCGTATAACCAAGTACCCATTTTGACTTTAATCCCCTCTCCCAAAAGAACCATGCTAGATTACGGGATAAAAAGTATCCTATGTCCTACCTCGTAGTAAGATCTCAAATCATGCCAAGGTTCATTTGAATCCATGCAGTAGTTTCGGCGTGATGCTCAGCCGTGATACAGACAGACAGACAGACAAAAATTTAAAAAAATATATTTTCGGCCTCAGTATCGGTTATAGAATGCCCTCCAAATATAATTTTCAAGATATCTTCAATGTACAGAATTGGACCTGTTACAGTTTTATTATAAGTATAGATTTGCTCTAGCGCAATCCCTATTAGGTACTTCCAATTCTTGATTATGATGACGTCTGCTATTTAGATCTTACAGAGGACCAGGGGGGCAATTCAACTAACATAAATGTTGACTGAAACGAAACTAAACCATAGCGTTTGACTGTTTTCCTATTCTACTAAGTGCTAACGATCGACGTTAAGTTTAGATTCAGTTTCAGTCAACGATCGGTTTAAAATTTAACAAGTTCTATTCTGTTAACTACAACTAAACGTAAACGTAATCGAAGCTAAGCGCTCCATCTGTCAAAATTAACGGTTGAACTTACGTTATTGTGCCTAGACTTTTTCTCAACCGAAACTAAACTGTTATTGTTTCAAAGTCTGCCATCACGTTTGTTTAACTTTTAATCCAACTTAAAAATTATGTTTTACATGAACGTTATTGAAATTGCCCATGAGGCTGACTTATGAAGAGTTAGACGTAGAAATGTTCTTTAGAGACTTCGCAACTGTGCTTTCAACTTAACTGGTCGAGAATTTATAAAGAATACAGACTAAATAAAAGCCTGGCAAGATCCCTTATTGCGGAGATCAGCCCGTATATGCCAGCCCGACTTCGTTCCGACAGCATTGATACGGAGACAAAGGTAAGAATTTAACGTATTAATTAAATAAAATTTATTTGATATTGCTAACAAATACCTGTAAAACACAGGCAAAAGCAATCATAAAAGCAAAAAGATACAAAATGTATGTGTTTTTAGATCTTGGTGGCACTAGCATTCTATGTGACAGGCTCAAACCAGACACTAGTTGGTCAGAGTCTCATTCAATATCACAACCTTCCGTTTCTCGGGCTATACATCAAGTAACAGAGGTGCTTAATTTACCACACATATTTAAAAAATATGGGAATTTTCCTTCTTGTAAAGAAATCCGTGATGATATAAAAAGGAGGTATGTATTATAGATCACATTATTAATTTAAAGTACTGAACTATCAGTTTTTGTCAAAGAAAAATTTAATGCAATATTATTTGCAGGTTCTATAATAAATTTAATGCTATATTGCTTGCAGGTTCTATAATAAATTTAGCATGCCTGGTGTTCTAGGATGTATTGATGGCACAAATGTAGCTATAGTTCCACCATCAGAACATGAAGAAAGATTTTATAGCAGGACAGGTTATCATTCCTTAAGTACCTTAATTGTAAGTTCATTATTAATATTTTACTGTATATGTACTGAAGATATTATAACAAATATATAGGTATAGTAGGTTATTTGTGTATATAGTTAATTAAAGAAGTTTGTTTCAGATTTGTGATTGTGATGCTAGGATAATGTGCGTTGATTCCTGGATCAACACATGATAGTACTGCATGGAACAACAACCCACTACAAAACGCATTAGACAGAGTACTCAATACCTCTGCAGAAGATTTTTATTTACTAGGTACTTTGTAGATTAGTTGCACACATTGTTTTGAACCTTTGATTGCATGTTGTAAATTCTAAATGCTAAAATATTTCCTTCCAGGTGATTCTGGATTTCCATTGAGATGGCTGTTGATGACCCCAATATTAAATTCTGCTTTCAACACTCCTGAAGCATTCTATACTGACATGCATATGACAGTGAGGAATGTTGTGGAGAGGTGTATTGGTATTTTAAAAGGACGAATTAGGTATGCAAACTATTATACATTACAGTAAAATAAAAAAAAAACAATTTATTATTAATTATTTATTGTAAGAATACATACATGATATAATTATATTACAGGTGTTTATTAGTGGATAGAAAGCTGCACTACAAGCCTAGAGTTGCAGCAAAAATAATTAATGCATGTTGTGTTCTGCATAACATAGTGCTTCAAACTAATCAGGAGCCAGATTATACTGAAGAGGATTTAGAAGCATGCCAGCATTAATACTGCTCGCCTAGCAACAATGGAACGAAGAAGGACAAGACATAATGATCAATTACAACGAGGGTATATCTATCAACAGGATTTGGTGTCCCGCTTGTGGAGACAAAGAAATCAAAACTAGTTATTTTTCAAATCAAATCAAATCATCTTTATTTGCTGACTTTATTTCTATGTGATCTTTTTGTATTAAAATATAGTATAAAAATTTAATAAAAATATTATAGTATAAAAATGTTAGCTATCTCGTTTGTTTTTAATCCTGACCAAAAACGAGGAGTGTTTTATGTTTGACGCCTATATCTGTAAGAAAATGGTAACCTTTACCAGGGTCTGATGATTATCAGCAAGAAGGTGGTAACAGTATCTCGGCCGCAATAAACGTAGACCCACCAAGTTCGAGCTTGTTGGATAGGTCTCGAGTAGTTGCTAGAAAATGGTGATCAGGGTCTGATGAAGGAGCAGCAAGGTGGTGACGGGATCTCTGCACCAATAAACGTAGACCCACCGAATTTGGGCTCCTTGGGTAAGTCGACGCGTCGTTGCTAGAAAACGGTGATCAGGGTCTGATAATGGAGCAAGAAGGTGGTTAAAGGATTTCTGCACTAATAAACCTAGACCCATTGAGTTTGGGCTCCTTGGGTAGATCTCGACGAGTCGTTGCTAGAAAACGGTGATCAGGGTCTGATGATGGAGCAGGAAGGTGGTCACAGGATTTCTGCACCAATAAACGTAGACCCACTAAGTTTGGGCTCGTTGGGTAGTTCTCGACGAGTAGTTGCTAGAAAAATGGTGATGAGGGTCTGATGATGGAACATGAAGGTGTTCACATAATCTCTGCACTAATAAAAGTAGACCCATCGAATTTGGACTCGTTGGGTAGGCTGCTCCATGATCAGACCCTGATCACCATATTTTTAGCACCTACTCGTCGAGACCTATCCAACGAGTCCAAATTCGGTGGGTCTGCGTTTATTTGTTCAGAAATCCTGTGACCACCTTCCTGCTCCATCATCAGACCCTGGTCACCATTTTTCTAGCAAATACTCGTCGGGACCTATTCAACGAACCCAAACTCGATGGGTCTACGTTTATTGGGGCCGAGATCCTGTTACCACCTTCTTCTTGATCATCAGACCCTGACGGTTAACATTTTAGTTTATATCATTGGATTTACATACTCGTATGTTCTAAATTTCAGATCTTTCGGACTAACAGAAGTAATGAAATATATCTATTGTATACGAAATATCCCTACCTCGACTCGGAAAAGAGCTGATGGTGTTCAAACGGCTGGACCGATTTTCATGAAGTATAGCTAAAAACCATCTCGCTTATACTAGCTTTCAAATAAAAAAAACCGCATTCAAATCTGTCCACTGGTTGGATGCAGCATTTTCAGCTATAAAGGTGTATGGAAACCCAGTAATGTTTCGATATGTTTCAATTGTAGTTCTGTTATGGTTCAGTTTGCGTTTTGGTTGGAGTTAAGTTAAGGTTTAGCTTAAGTTTGTTATTTCAACTAGTGGAATAACTTTTTACGTCATTATCGAATGACAACTGCAATCTAACGATTACTAAACCGAAGCTAAACTTTAACCGTTGTAAATTAGTTGAATTGCCCCCCAGGGGGGCAATTCAACTAACATAAATGTTGACTGAAACGAAACTAAACCATAGCGTTTGACTGTTTTCCTATTCTACTAAGTGCTAACGATCGACGTTAAGTTTAGATTCAGTTTCAGTCAACGATCGGTTTAAAATTTAACAAGTTCTATTCTGTTAACTACAACTAAACGTAAACGTAATCGAAGCTAAGCGCTCCATCTGTCAAAATTAACGGTTGAACTTACGTTATTGTGCCTAGACTTTTTCTCAACCGAAACTAAACTGTTATTGTTTCAAAGTCTGCCATCACGTTTGTTTAACTTTTAATCCAACTTAAAAATTATGTTTTACATGAACGTTATTGAAATTGCCCATGAGGCTGACTTATGAAGAGTTAGACGTAGAAATGTTCTTTAGAGACTTCGCAACTGTGCTTTCAACTTAACTGGTCGAGAATTTATAAAGAATACAGACTAAATAAAAGCCTGGCAAGATCCCTTATTGCGGAGATCAGCCCGTATATGCCAGCCCGACTTCGTTCCGACAGCATTGATACGGAGACAAAGGTAAGAATTTAACGTATTAATTAAATAAAATTTATTTGATATTGCTAACAAATACCTGTAAAACACAGGCAAAAGCAATCATAAAAGCAAAAAGATACAAAATGTATGTGTTTTTAGATCTTGGTGGCACTAGCATTCTATGTGACAGGCTCAAACCAGACACTAGTTGGTCAGAGTCTCATTCAATATCACAACCTTCCGTTTCTCGGGCTATACATCAAGTAACAGAGGTGCTTAATTTACCACACATATTTAAAAAATATGGGAATTTTCCTTCTTGTAAAGAAATCCGTGATGATATAAAAAGGAGGTATGTATTATAGATCACATTATTAATTTAAAGTACTGAACTATCAGTTTTTGTCAAAGAAAAATTTAATGCAATATTATTTGCAGGTTCTATAATAAATTTAATGCTATATTGCTTGCAGGTTCTATAATAAATTTAGCATGCCTGGTGTTCTAGGATGTATTGATGGCACAAATGTAGCTATAGTTCCACCATCAGAACATGAAGAAAGATTTTATAGCAGGACAGGTTATCATTCCTTAAGTACCTTAATTGTAAGTTCATTATTAATATTTTACTGTATATGTACTGAAGATATTATAACAAATATATAGGTATAGTAGGTTATTTGTGTATATAGTTAATTAAAGAAGTTTGTTTCAGATTTGTGATTGTGATGCTAGGATAATGTGCGTTGATTCCTGGATCAACACATGATAGTACTGCATGGAACAACAACCCACTACAAAACGCATTAGACAGAGTACTCAATACCTCTGCAGAAGATTTTTATTTACTAGGTACTTTGTAGATTAGTTGCACACATTGTTTTGAACCTTTGATTGCATGTTGTAAATTCTAAATGCTAAAATATTTCCTTCCAGGTGATTCTGGATTTCCATTGAGATGGCTGTTGATGACCCCAATATTAAATTCTGCTTTCAACACTCCTGAAGCATTCTATACTGACATGCATATGACAGTGAGGAATGTTGTGGAGAGGTGTATTGGTATTTTAAAAGGACGAATTAGGTATGCAAACTATTATACATTACAGTAAAATAAAAAAAAAAACAATTTATTATTAATTATTTATTGTAAGAATACATACATGATATAATTATATTACAGGTGTTTATTAGTGGATAGAAAGCTGCACTACAAGCCTAGAGTTGCAGCAAAAATAATTAATGCATGTTGTGTTCTGCATAACATAGTGCTTCAAACTAATCAGGAGCCAGATTATACTGAAGAGGATTTAGAAGCATGCCAGCATTAATACTGCTCGCCTAGCAACAATGGAACGAAGAAGGACAAGACATAATGATCAATTACAACGAGGGTATATCTATCAACAGGATTTGGTGTCCCGCTTGTGGAGACAAAGAAATCAAAACTAGTTATTTTTCAAATCAAATCAAATCATCTTTATTTGCTGACTTTATTTCTATGTGATCTTTTTGTATTAAAATATAGTATAAAAATTTAATAAAAATATTATAGTATAAAAATGTTAGCTATCTCGTTTGTTTTTAATCCTGACCAAAAACGAGGAGTGTTTTATGTTTGACGCCTATATCTGTAAGAAAATGGTAACCTTTACCAGGGTCTGATGATTATCAGCAAGAAGGTGGTAACAGTATCTCGGCCGCAATAAACGTAGACCCACCAAGTTCGAGCTTGTTGGATAGGTCTCGAGTAGTTGCTAGAAAATGGTGATCAGGGTCTGATGAAGGAGCAGCAAGGTGGTGACGGGATCTCTGCACCAATAAACGTAGACCCACCGAATTTGGGCTCCTTGGGTAAGTCGACGCGTCGTTGCTAGAAAACGGTGATCAGGGTCTGATAATGGAGCAAGAAGGTGGTTAAAGGATTTCTGCACTAATAAACCTAGACCCATTGAGTTTGGGCTCCTTGGGTAGATCTCGACGAGTCGTTGCTAGAAAACGGTGATCAGGGTCTGATGATGGAGCAGGAAGGTGGTCACAGGATTTCTGCACCAATAAACGTAGACCCACTAAGTTTGGGCTCGTTGGGTAGTTCTCGACGAGTAGTTGCTAGAAAAATGGTGATGAGGGTCTGATGATGGAACATGAAGGTGTTCACATAATCTCTGCACTAATAAAAGTAGACCCATCGAATTTGGACTCGTTGGGTAGGCTGCTCCATGATCAGACCCTGATCACCATATTTTTAGCACCTACTCGTCGAGACCTATCCAACGAGTCCAAATTCGGTGGGTCTGCGTTTATTTGTTCAGAAATCCTGTGACCACCTTCCTGCTCCATCATCAGACCCTGGTCACCATTTTTCTAGCAAATACTCGTCGGGACCTATTCAACGAACCCAAACTCGATGGGTCTACGTTTATTGGGGCCGAGATCCTGTTACCACCTTCTTCTTGATCATCAGACCCTGACGGTTAACATTTTAGTTTATATCATTGGATTTACATACTCGTATGTTCTAAATTTCAGATCTTTCGGACTAACAGAAGTAATGAAATATATCTATTGTATACGAAATATCCCTACCTCGACTCGGAAAAGAGCTGATGGTGTTCAAACGGCTGGACCGATTTTCATGAAGTATAGCTAAAAACCATCTCGCTTATACTAGCTTTCAAATAAAAAAAACCGCATTCAAATCTGTCCACTGGTTGGATGCAGCATTTTCAGCTATAAAGGTGTATGGAAACCCAGTAATGTTTCGATATGTTTCAATTGTAGTTCTGTTATGGTTCAGTTTGCGTTTTGGTTGGAGTTAAGTTAAGGTTTAGCTTAAGTTTGTTATTTCAACTAGTGGAATAACTTTTTACGTCATTATCGAATGACAACTGCAATCTAACGATTACTAAACCGAAGCTAAACTTTAACCGTTGTAAATTAGTTGAATTGCCCCCCAGCTTAATAAGCTTGAGCGTCTTCAAAACTTTTGTAAGTAAGTAGTTAATTACCTATTTATATTTGGTTTGCGCAAATATGATGATGTTTCCCAATTTCGTGCTAAGCTCAAGTGGCTTCCTATTCGTCTTCGTCGGAATACGCACACCCTGTCTCTTCTTTATAATATACTTACTAAGTATTTAATTGTTTTTCTCCGCGTTACCTAAAGGAACGTTTTGTTTTTCTCGGAAATGATTCCCACTGTTTGAGGTCATCAGAAAATCTCACTTTTATGTTCCCTCCTCATAAAAGTTCGTTTTACAGTAATTCATTCACAGTAGAAGAATTTCGTCTGTGGAATGCCTTACTGGTCACAGTTAGACATGCACCATCTCCGCCTGTCTTTAAAGATCGTTTGAAAACATTTTATTTGTCCCAATGATTTTATATTGATATTAGCCGGCTGCATTTATTTATTTTGTATTTTTGGTTATTTATATGTTTTTATATCAAATACTAGCTGACCCACGCAGCTCCGCCTGCGCTATTTTTACGTTAACTAAACTTTTAATAACAGACATTCGCATCGAATACATAACCTCCTTTTTTATAGTCGGTTAAGAACTGGGACTGGGACACTTTTTTCTTGCTCTCCGAAGCACGGACCCGTTTAGTTCAAATGGCGTTAAACGGTCACCCATCTATTTAATGACCTTACCTAACGTTGCTTAACCCGATCGATTACAAAACCTTGATAACAACTCTTTGTGAGTGTTCCCTTACTAATTTATTATATTATAAAGAAAAATTGATACAATCTGACCAAGCGTATAACCAAGTACCCATTTTGACTTTAATCCCCTCTCCCAAAAGAACCGTGCTAGATTACGGGATAAAAAGTATCCTATGTCCTACCTCGTAGTAAGATCTCAAATCCATTCAGTAGTTTAGGCGTGATGCTCAGCCGTGATACAGACAGACAGACAGACAGACAGACAGACAGACAGACAAAAATTAAACAAATTACATTTTCGGCCTCAGTATCGGTTATAGAATGCCCTCCAAAAATAATTTTCAAAATATCTACAATGTACAGAATTGGACCTGTTACAGTTTTATTATAAGTATAGATATAGATAACATCATCATCATAATCAGCCTATATTAGTCCACAGCTGGACATAGGCCTCCCCTAATATACGTCATTGAGCCCGTTCTCCTCATCCAGTCACTGCCTTAACATGTATCTACTATGTATTATATTTACTATATTTTATTTTGCTGTTATGTAGGTATTTTATTGTGTGTAGTTATGTATTTTTTTTAGATAATGGTTTGTCTAAACAACCCCGCCTTGCAGTTCATAGTTCTTCTCCAAACAAAGGTTGCCTGATAGAGATCACTTTTAGTGATAAGGCCGCCCATTGTTTCATTCTATTTTACTGTTTCATTTTGAATTTTTTGTGTTTTCTGAAATGGTGGAACAATAAAGTATTATATATCTATTTATACAATATTAGCCACCCACCCCGGCTTCACACGGGTAGAAAAATATTTGAAAGAACTTTTCTATAATTTTTGGATTATAATCTCATCATCATCATCATCAGCCGGAAGACGTCCACTGCTGAACATAGGCCTCCCCCTTAGAACGCCACAATGAACGACAATTGGCTATTTGCATCCACCGGTTACCTGCGACGCGCACAATGTCGTCTGTCCACCTAGTGGGAGGCCTGCCTACGCTGCGTCTTCCGGTTCGTGGTCGCCACTCGAGAACCTTTCTTCCCCAACGGTTATCGGTTCTTCGAGCGATGTGGCCTGCCCATTGCCACTTCAACTTGCAGATTCTGAGAGCTATGTCGGTGACCTTGGTTCTTCGGCGAATCTCCACATTTCGGATTCTGTCGCGCAAAGAAACTCCGAGCATAGCTCTCTCCATGGCTCGTTGTGTGACTCTGAACTTCTCTAAAAGGCCAGCCGTTAGAGACCACGTCTCAGTACCATATGTCATCACTGGCAACACACACTTGTTAAAAACCTTCGTCTTTAGGCACTGCGGTATTTTGGACGAGAAGATTTCGCGTAGTTTCCCGAACGCTGCCCATCCGAGTTGGATTCTTCGGGCGACCTCTTTGTCGAAGTTGGACCGACCTAACTGGATAGTTTGTCCTAGGTATGCGTAGTGGTCAACAACTTCGAGTGTATCGTTCCCAACAACTACCGGTACGGGTGCAACATGGACATTAGACATGATCTTCGTCTTGTCCATGTTCATTTTAAGACCCACCTGTTGGGAAACGCTACTGAGGTCGCTGAGCATCGTATTGAGGTCCTCCAGCGACTCTGCCATAATGACTATATCATCGGCAAAACGAAGGTGAGTGATGTATTCGCCATTGATGTTGATGCCGAATCCGTACCAGTCCAAGAGCTTGAAAACGTCCTCCAATGCATTTGAGAACAGTTTCGGAGAAATAACGTCTCCCTGTCTCACACCTCGCTGCAATGGGATTGGTTTCGTGCTCTCGTCCTGTAGTCGGATCGACATGGTGGCGTTGCTGTACAAACACTTCAACACTTCGATGTACCTATAGTCAATGTGGCACCGCTGGAGGGACTGCAATACTGCCCAGGTCTCGATTGAATCGAAGGCTTTTTCGTAGTCCACAAACGCTAGACATAATGGCCGATTATACTCCTCAGTCTTCTGTATAATCTGGCGGAGCGTATGTATGTGGTCTACGGTGCTAAAGCCTTTTCGGAACCCGGCTTGTTCGGGAGGCTGGAAGTCATCAAACCTGCGTTCGAGACGGTTCGTAATGACTCTCGAAAACAGCTTGTATACATGGCTCAGGAGTGAGATGGGTCTATAATTCTTCAGTAAAGAGTTATCACCTTTTTTGAAGAAAAGAACCACCACACTCCTGTGCCATGCTTCTGGCGTAGTACCCTCGAGTAAGACGGAATTAAATAACTTCAGTAGGACTAAAAGTACCGGTTTTCCACCCGCTCTCAGAAGTTCTGTTGTGATTCCGTCTTCACCCGGCGCCTTGTTGTTCTTAAGCTGTTTGAGAGCCATTCTAATCTCGTACAGGCTGATGTCTGGGATGTCCTCAGTGTAGTGTCGGGTTAGTTTGGCTCTGGTGTCCTGAGCTGTTCTGGCAATGGGATCCCGTGTTGAGGTGTATAACTGTCCGTAAAATCTCTCAAGCTCTCTCAATATCTCCGGTTTCGATGAGATGACACTGCCGTCATCGATCTTCAGCTTTGTCATTTGGCTACGCCCAATAGACGAATTCTTTGCGAACACTTTAGAGCCTTGGTTCCGCTCAATTGGGTCCTTAATACATGCTGTATTATAGGAACGCAAGTCGTGTCGCACGGATTTCGAGATTCGTCTATTGAGTTTGGCATAACCCGACATATCAGCTGAAGATTGCAGTCTCATCTCAGTCCGGTTTTCCATTAGCTTAATGGTTGTATTGGAGAGCTTTTGAGGCTTTGTACGGCGTGGGGTCTTAAAGAACTTGGACCCCACTGCGTGGACAGTTTTTTTTTTTTTTTTTTTTTTTTTTTTTTGGGAATGATAGACGCTGTTAACCTGTTAACCGCAGATGGCTATTGCAGCTTCACCGGACAATAGGAGGCGAGCGCTTGAAGCGCTCTAGCCTTTACGGCAGAAGTAGCGACGAGCACAAGGGCACCTCAGGGAGGCACGGCCTCGGCTTGGGCTGTCGCTTAAGAGAGGGCTGAGTTTACCACCGGTTCACAACGCGCCCCCACTGAGAAGAACCGGCAAGAAACTCAGTGGGGTGATGCACGTCGTTGCGGTCGCATACGTACGACCCTTCGGCCTCGCCGGCGAGACCGGTGTCTGATAGCTAGTGTAGCATACGGTTGTCGGGGAGGGGTGCGTGGACAGTTTGCACCAACCCATTGTTTATCTCGTCCGCAGTTTCGCATTCGGCGAGGCACTGGAAGCGATTATGCAGTTCGAGTTGAAAGTCTTCGGGGTTTCGGATTTGGGCGGTTCCCGGACGGAGCGTGGACTTCATCAGACGGGACCTCTCAAGCTTGACGTTGATATTCAATGTGCCTCTTACAATGCGGTGATCGCTACCGGTTTTCACCCTGCCGATCACGGAGACATCATCGAATATATGCTTCTTGGTCGTCATGATGAAGTCAATCTCATTTTTGGTTGAACCATCGGGGCTTATCCACGTCCACTTCCTGGATGGTCGCTTCTTGAAGAAGGAGTTCATCGCAAAGAGTCCCTCCTTCTCCATGAAGTCGACCAGCCGCTGGCCCCTTTGGTTCCGCTGCCCGTACCCATATGACCCCACTCTCAACTCATCGCCATTCCGTGTGCCAACCTTCGCGTTGAAGTCCCCCATAACAACGGTGAAGTGTGTTTTGGAGGTATGTATGGCTTCTGCTATCTCCTCATACATAGCCTCTACTTCATCGTCAGGGTGTGCCGAGGTGGGAGCGTAAACCTGTATAACCTTCAACGAATACCGACTGGTTATTCTGAGTATAAGGTACGCTACCCTGCTCGACACACTATCAACCTTTACAACGTTGTTAATGAGGGACTTACGGACGAGAAACCCAACACCACCCTGAGATTTTCGATCTCCTTCCCGGAAGAAGAGCAAGTTTCCGGAATCAAGGGTTATCGTATCCTGTCCCTCTCGTCGGATTTCAGATAATCCCAAGATATCCCAACGTAACTTGCTCAATTCTTCCTCCAGCTCGATAATCTTCTCGTCAGTCCTAAGTGTCCGGACATTATGTGTTGCCAGGGCCAAAGTTCGGTGGGGGTGGTAGCGGGGCATCTGCCGGAGATTCTTCGCACCCCCTGCTCGACCGTTACCCTGCCCGCTACCAAGGCGGGGAATAGAGGAGCTGCCGGGGACTGGGGGCCGTAAATAATCATTGTCAGTCATTGTGGGGGGGGGGGGGGGTTTGCCATAATCCCCACGCTTGGCAGGCGTCTTGGGGATCGCAGTTTTGAAGAGATGGATATGTTATACAGAAGACGCTGCTGCCCGTCTTCTGGCTTTCCCTCAATCGCCTCTTACGAAACCCACGGGAAGAGAGGGGGGGATGCAAATTCTTAGCCGGCATCCCACGGCCATGTTACTTCTCCGAAACTGTTCACAAACGCATTGGAAGACGTATTCAAGCTCTTGGACTGGAACGGATTCGGCATCAACATCAATGATGTATTCATCACTCACCTTCGCTTTGCCGATGATATTTTATATTCATTATGGCTGAGCCGCTGGAGGATCTCAATATGATGCTCAGCGACCTCAGTATCGTTTCCCAGCAGGTGGGTCTTAAGATGAACATGGACAAGACGAAAATTAAGTCGAATGTCCATGTTGCACCCGTACCGGTAGTTGTTGGGAACGATACACTCGAAGTTGTTGACCACTAGGTATACCTAGGACCAAGAATCTTATGGATTTTTAGCCTAGAACAAATGATTGAAGACAGGTTCATTCACCCTTAGTTATGTTTTTTATCCCTCTCACACTTTAACTAAAATTGCCATGATTAACACAAAAAATCCCAATCCCGATTGTGAGAATTGTGATAAGCCAAGATTTCGCAACGTCTGTCGAGGTTCTACTGACAGACTTTATATGAATTATAAGAAAAATTACATCCACGTCAACTTGAGTACTGTCTATGGACGTCAGTAATAAATTATATAGAAATCATATTCCTAAACCAGCCCTTCACTACCCTGATTGTTGGTAGCTGCCGTTTTAACATTATGGCAACTCTCATTGAACACAATATGGCCGCTCCGTCATATGTTTTCTACCACTTCGGGTTTTTAAAAGATCAAATAAAACTGTATTCTCATTAGATTCGCTATTTAAACAATGTAACATGTTGTACACAATTGCAGAAGTGTTTGGAAGCCAAATTCGGACAATAAGTTTCACAGGTTAGTGTATTTTTGCGTATTTAATGTATTCATACATTTTTACCTTTGAATCATAATAAAAAGTCAATATTGATTAATTTTAGTGTTGTGTGGCGATCTATAAATGATATCCTATTTTATTCTGTCAATTATGCTCTAATAATCATCTAATTTTAAATCATAGATTTAAGATTTTTTTCACTATATCTTTGTTTTAAATAAACATTTTGCATCAGTAGGGTGACCACTAACACTTAACTTAAGATTTTCTGAGTCTGGAAGGGTACGTAATTTTACATAAGTATGAGTATTTAATGTTTTATAGTCAAATAAAAAATAGAATATTTTGCACTCATAAGAGGACCCATAGCCACCACAGACGTAAAATATAATTTGCAACTTGTACCAACGGAAATACAATATAATTTCGAGACATTACTTTTATATATTTAGTACTAAGCAAACTAGACTCAGATTTTGTATTCAGATTTATTTATGAAAATCTTCATAATAATAGTTATGGTTATAGGCCAACCATTTAACTCGCGCATCGCCTGCGCGGCAAGAAGAGAGTGAAAGGGGTGCGCGGAGCAGAGAGCTTACGTCAAATGCGGCAGTGCGCTGGCTGTGCTCGCAGCGCGCGGTTGGTGTTTTTGTTACGGACGCTTGAAGATAAACGCACAAGGTATACGACTGCCAAGATAAATCTCAAGATGAATCGCTCTTCCAGTTCGTTGATGAAGAGATGGACCGATTTATTATTAACTAGCTGACCCACGCAGCTCCGCCCGCGCTGTGTTTACGTTAACTAAACTTTCAATAATATACATTCACATATAATACAAAACCTCCTTTTTTAAAGTCGGTTAAAAACTTAGACCCACTTTGTACTTGCCCTGCGAAGCACGGAGACGTTTAGTTCAAATGGCGTTAAACGGTCACCTATCTATTTAATGACCTTACCTAACGTTGCTTAACCCGATCGATTACAAAACCTTAATAATAACTCTCTATGAGTGTTACCTTACTGATATTTATTATATTATAAAGAAAAATTGATAAAATCGGACCAAGCGTATAACCAACTACCCATTTTGACTTTAATACCCTCTCCCAAAAGAACCGTGCTAGATTACGGGATAAAAAGTATCCTATGTCCTACCTCGTAGTAAGATCTCAAATCATGCCAAGTTTCATTTGAATCCATTCAGTAGTTTCGGCGTGATGCTCAGCCGTGATACAGAGAGACAGACAGACAGACAGACAAAAATTAAAAAAAATACATTTTCGGCCTCAGTATCGGTTATAGAATGCCCTCCAAATATAATTTTCAAAATATCTTCAATGTACAGAATTGGACCTGTTACAGTTTTATTATAAGTATAGATTTGCAAGATTCTGACTCCTCAAGCTACACAGACAGTGATGATGATTCAAGCGATATGAATATTAGTGACGAATAGTCCTATAAATTTTTTATCTGTGGTTAAATATTTCTTAAACGGAGTTAATTATTGTTTTATGATTTTGTACCTATGAAGCTATTATAAAATATTTGTAAAACTTAAAAATAAATACTTAAAAAAAAGATACTTATTATTTTATTCTTTACCAACAATGTCTATCTCGAGATAAATCTTTGGATTATTGACTCCGTGTGTAGCGTTACCCGCCCCCGCTCCCCTCCCACCGCGCAGGCGACACGCGAGTTAAACGGTCGGCCTATAGGTATAATTACGCTACGTGATAAAAGTCACTAGTTACGTTGGGATATCTTGGAATTATCTGAAATCCGACGAGAGGGACAGGATACGATAACCCTTGATTCCGGAAACTTGCTCTTCTTCCGGGAAGGAGAACGAAAATCTCAGGGTGGTGTTGGGTTTCTCGTCCGTAAGTCCCTCATTAACAATGTTATAAAGGTTGATAGTGTGTCGAGCAGGGTAGCGTACCTTATACTCAGAATAACCAGTCGGTATTCGTTGAAGGTTATACAGGTTTACGCGCCGACCTCGGCACACCCTGACGATGAAGTAGAGGCTATGTATGAGGAGATAGCAGAAGCCATACATACCTCCAAAACACACTTCACCGTTGTTATGGGGGACTTCAACGCGAAGGTGGGCACACGGAATGGCGATGAGTTGAAAGTGGGGTCATATGGGTACGGGCAGCGGAACCAAAGGGGCCAGCGGCTGGTCGACTTCATGGAGAAGGAGGGACTCTTTGCGATGAACTCCTTCTTCAAGAAGCGACCATCCAGGAAGTGGACGTGGATAAGCCCCGATGGTTCAACCAAAAATGAGATCGACTTCATCATGACGAACAACAGGCATATATTCGATGATGTCTCCGTGATCGGCAGGGTGAAAACCGGTAGCGATCACCGCATTGTTAGAGGCACATTGAATATCAATGTCAAGCTTGAGAGGTCCCGTCTGATGAAGTCCACGCTCCGTCCGGGAACCGCCCAAATCCAAAACCCCGAAGACTTTCAACTCGAACTACACAATCGCTTCCAGTGCCTAGCCGAATGCGAAACTGCGGACGAGTTAAACAATGGGTTGGTGCAAACTGTCCATGCAGTGGGGTCCAAGTTCTTTAAGACCCCACGCCGTAATAAGCCTCAGAAGCTCTCCAATCAAACCATTAAGTTAATGGAAACCCGAACTGAGATGAGACTGCAATCTTCAGCTGATATGTCGGAATATGCTGAACTCAATAGACGAATCTCGAAATCCATGCGACACGACTTGCGTTCCTATAATACAGCATGTATTAAGGACGCAATTGAGCGGAACCAAGGCTCTAAAGTGTTTGCAAAGAATTCGTCTATTGGGCAAAGCCAAGTGACCAAGCTGAAGATCGACGACGGCAGTGTCATCTCATCAAAGTCTGAGATATTGAGAGAGCTCGAGAGGTTTTACGGACAGTTGTACACCTCGACACGAAAACCCATTGCCCGAACAGCTCAGGACACCAGAGCCCAACTAACCCGACACTACACTGAGGACATCCCAGACATCAGCTTGTACGAGATTAGAATGGCTCTCAAACAGCTTAAGAATAACAAGGCGCCGGGTGAAGACGGAATCACAACAGAACTTCTGAGAGCGGGTGGAAAACCGGTACTTTTAGTCCTCCAGAAGTTATTTAATTCCGTCTTACTCGAGGGTACTACGCCAGAAGCATGGCACGGGAGTGTGGTGGTTCTCTTCTTCAAAAAAGGTGATAACACTTTATTGAAGAATTATAGACCCATCTCACTCCTGAGCCATGTATACAAGCTGTTTTCGAGAGTCATTACGAACCGTCTCGAACGCAGGTTTGATGACTTCCAGCCTCCCAAACAAGCCGGGTTCCGAAAAGGCTTTAGCACCGTAGACCACATACATACGCTCCGCCAGATTATACAGAAGACCGAGGAGTATAATCGGCCATTATGTCTAGCGTTTGTGGATTACGAAAAAGCCTTCGATTCAATCGAGACCTGGGCGGTATTGCAGTCCCTCCGGCGGTGCCACATTGACTATAGGTACATCAAAGTGTTGAAGTGTTTGTACAGCAACGCCACCATGTCGATCCGACTACAGGAAGAGAGCACGAAACCAATCCCATTGCAGCGAGGTGTGAGACAGGGAGACGTTATTTCTCCGAAACTGTTCTCAAACGCATTGGAGGACGTTTTCAAGCTCTTGGACTGGTACGGATTCGGCATCAACATCAATGGCGAATACATCACTCACCTTCGTTTTGCCGACGATATAGTCATTATGGCAGAGTCGCTGGAGGACCTCAATACGATGCTCAGCGACCTCAGTAGCGTTTCCCAACAGGTGGGTCTTAAAATGAACATGGACAAGACGAAGATCATGTCTAATGTCCATGTTGCACCCGTACCGGTAGTTGTTGGGAACGATACTCTCGAAGTTGTTGACCACTACGTATACCTAGGACAAACTGTCCAGTTAGGTCGGTCCAACTTTGACAAAGAGGTCGCCCGAAGAATCCAACTCGGATGGGCAGCGTTCGGGAAACTACGCGATATCTTCTCGTCCAAAATACCGCAGTGCCTGAAGACGAAGCTTTTTAACCAGTGTGTGTTGCCAGTGATGACATATGGTACCGAGACGTGGTCTCTAACGGCTGGCCTTTTAGAAAAGTTCAGAGTCACACAACGAGAGACACGGAGAGAGCTATGCTCGGAGTTTCTTTGCGCGACAGAATCCGAAATGTGGAAATTCGCCGAAGAACTAAGGTCACCGACATAGCTCTCAGAATCTGCAAGTTGAAGTGGCAATGGGCAGGCCACATCGCTCGAAGAACCGATAACCGTTGGGGAAGAAAAGTTCTCGAGTGGCGACCACGAACCGGAAGACGCAGCGTTGGCAGGCCTCCCACTAGGTGGACAGACGACATTGTGCGCGTCGCAGGTAACCGGTGGATGCAAATAGCCAATTGTCGTTCATTGTGGCGTTCTAAGGGGGAGGTCTATGTTCAGCAGTGGACGTCTTCCGGCTGATGATGATGATGATGATGATAAAAGTCAACATGTATCAAAATTCTGCCTGGAAAGTAAGCCCTGATAGAAATATTAATAATATTTATATTTCAGCTTCCCGAAAGATGTTGCAAAAGGAAATAATGTACTTACCAAATAAAGGATAAATTAATCAAGGATATTTGTCAGCTTACATTAGCAGCAGCTTATACTTTAAAACAGAGGGACTATGACCCAGACAGACCAGGACACCTTCTAAATAGTGCTGCACCATTCTATATATCACATTCATGTGATTGTGTTTCAACTTTGACTAAGGTCAACTTTGATTATGGTAATTAAAAAAAATAACAAAAATGTTTATTTCATTAGCTTACTTTGAAATAGTTACATACAAGGTCGGATCCCCCGGTTAAGCATAATAATAGTTGTGTTTAAAGGATCCGCTCTTCTATAGCCACGTATGCTTTATTTAACAGTTATATGAAAAACATTAATAATATACAGTTGAGAAAAAAGAAAAAAAAATGTAAAAATGGTTGCAGTAATATGTGAGTGCTTCTGCGTGTGCTTCTGTGTGTGTGTGTGGGTGTGTGTGTGTGAGTATATGAATGTGAGATATGAATTATGAGTGCAATATCTATATTAATAAAAGAGCAGGGTGTTTTCTAGGAATCACGATACAGCAAAAACCATATTACGTACAATCTTGAAATTTGGAACCAACATTATTCAAATAGTCTAGGTGAACAATAAGAACGGATTTTTCGAAATTCCATACCTAAGTGGGTCAAATGGGCTCCCAAAGTTTGTATGGAAAAAAAATTTTTTTTCCTCACACGGACATGAAACTTTGTCAGTGTACTAAACAAAAGAAATAAAGAAACACGTGTATCACACTTTTTGAAAATCGACCCATATTGGGATTTTAACCTGGTTTTTGAGTATGCAACGCGGAAAAAAAAATTTATACTGCATTGCTGAAACTTTGCGAATATATTAATCAAATTATAGCAATCCAAGTGCATATAATCATTTTTTGAAAATCAACTCGTAAAGGGGTCCAATTGGGGTCCAAAAAATGTTTCTCGAGCTACAGTCATAAAACTTAGTTTATATATTGCACACAAGAATCTAAGAAACCTATTTCCAGCATTTTATAAAAAACTACCCCTAAGGGTTTTTAATGGGGTTTCAAAGTTTGCAGAAAGAAGGATTTCCATTTAATGCTATGATGCAGCTAGAGTTACGAAACTTGGTATATAAACTCAACACAGCAATTGAAGAAACTAATTTTCGCCATTTTTCTAAAATCTACCCCTAAGTGGGTCAAATGGGGTATCAAAGTTTGTATGGAAAAAAAAAATTTTTTCATCACATGGACACCAAACTTTGTCAGTGTACTGAGCAAAAGAAATAAAGAAACACGTGTATCACAACTTTTTGAAAATCGACCATGAAAGGGGTTTTAGCATGGTTTTTGTGTATGAATAGCGGAAAAAAAAATCCATACTGCATTGATGAAACTTTGCGAATACGTTATCAAATTATAGCAATCCATGTGTGAATAATTATTTTTTTGAAAATCAATTCCGAAAGGGATCCAATCGGGGTCCAAAAAATGTTTTTTGAGCTACAGTCATAAGACTTAATTTATATATTGCACGCCAGAATCTAAGAAACCTATTTCCGGCATTTTTCGAAAATCAACCCCTAAGGTCATTTCAAGGGGTTGGAAAGTTTGCACAAAGAAATATTTTCATTGAATGCTATGATGCAGCTAGAGTAACAAAACTTGGTAAATAAACTCAACACAGCAATTGAAGAAACTAATTTTCGGCATTTTTCTAAAATTTGTATCAAAGTTTGTATGGAAAAAAAATTTTTTCGTCACACGGACACCAAACTTTGTCAGTGTACTGAGCAAAATAAATAAAAAAACATGTGTATCACAACTTTTTGAAAATCAACCATAAAAGGGGTTTTAGCTTGGTTTTTGAGTATGAGAAGCGGATAAAAAATTCATAATGCATTGATGAAACTTTGCGAATACATTTATCAAATTAAAGCAATCCATATCTGAATAATCATTTTTTGAAAATCAACCCCTAAAAGGGTCTATAGATGTCCAAAAAATGTTTTTGACCTACAGTCGCAACGCTTATTTTATGTATTGCACACAAGAATCTAAGAAACCTGCTAGAAACCAGCATTTTTCTAAAATCAACCCTTAAGTGGGTCAAATGGGCTCTCAAAGTTTGTATGGATAACATTTTTTTTCATCACACTGACACGTAACTTTGTCAGTTATTAAATAATTTACTTACCACATGAATTTCGTAAAACCCATTTGCGCCTAAAAATCAGAGCAATGATTCCGCATACCAAAATACAGATAAACAACAACATCAGACTTTTTGGACCAAGTTTTGGGAATAAATGTGTAAATACCTTCCGGCCGTCATAGCAACTGAGATTCGCAACCAGTTGCTTAAAAGGGAATTACCTATATTATTTCTTGGAAAATGTTTTAAAAAATTCGATCTTTAAAACATCGAAATAATAATAATATTCTAGGAAAATACCACACACGGTAATCTGATTCCAAACTAGGCAGAGCCTGTATTATGGAAATCGGATAACTGATACTATACTACTTATATACTTTTTTTTTTGTAAATACATACTTAAACAGATAAATAACAAGACATTTGGCGGGAATCGAACCCACTACCTATTGGGTAGCAGCCAGGGTGTCTAACCACTAGATCAACAGGCCCGTCTTAAATAAATCGAATCCACAGTTTGGGAGAAATATATCTCCTGCAGCGCCCCTGATAATTTAATAAGATTGTCAATAACTTACCTACATACTAACCATGTCGATTAAATAAACCTTAAAACTTCTAACTTTTCCTTTTCTTTTCTTTTCTAAAACAATTAAATCAAATTGGCTTAGCTAATGTTTATGTAATTTCAAGAAAATTATTGATAGGTTTGCATGGAATTATTCATTTAGGTGTAACATAACTCAAACTAGATGGCGCTGACATTTTTTAAAAACACGCATAGGTTTGATTCGTCGTACAGACATAAAATTCGAAGTATAGGTCAAACCTTAATAGCAAATTGTTATTTAAATCGTTCGTTCTAAAGTTTGAAATTATATTGGTGTTTTTCTGTTGTTAATATTGACTTGGCTTTAATACTGGATTTGATTTCGTTGTTTTGTGATTTGATTGTTTTAAATAAATTGTTTATCTGGGTAGGGTAATATTACACTGGGTATTCAATTTAACATTTATATAAACATTTGTTTGGAGTTGGTTAATTTTTCTGATTATTTGGATTTGGTTCGAGTGTTCAGTGTACAACACTTCACTAAAACTATACTAATTACTTAAATATATTTATATTTCTACTGTTCTTTTCTTATTAAAATGATAAGTGAAATTCTTAATATCTGTGGTGTTGCAGTACCACACACTGTAGTCCGTATTGTAGGAGACGGCGCATGCCTGTTTCGGGCTGTTTCTTATATACTATACGGTAACGAGCTTCTGGCTAGAGAGACTCGGGAGCAAATTGTTGACTATGTCGTCGACAACTGGTCAGATTTCGCTGTTATGTCGCATAATTCAAATGGAGACAATTATTCCAGCTCAGATGTGTATTTTGCTGATATGTCTTTGTTGCATACATACGGTGGCCTGTGCGAACTCGCTGCAGCAGGCCAAATTTTTGATCACGTATTTGAAGTCTATCGAAATGGTGACCTGTATGTTAAGTTTGGTACAGAAGGCAGACCTATCGGTCGCCTACGTTTTACGAGTGATTTATCTAGCGGCCATTTTGACGTTTACGTGCCATATGAAGTAGTAGATCAATCGCCAACATTCACTCAATTCTATACCTTAGACCAAACATGTATTGCTGAACATAATGTCTTACCAATTTTATCTACCATAGAAGTTCTCAATATCTGTGGTGTTGCAGTACCACACACTGTAGTGCGTACTGTAGGAGACGGCGCATGCCTGTTCAGGGCTATATCCTATATACTATATGGGAACGAACTTCTAGCTAGAGAAACTCGGGAGCAAATTGTTGACTATGTCGTCGAAAACTGGTCAGAGTTCGCCGTTATGTCGCATAATTCGGATGGAGACAATTATGGCAGTTCCGATGCGTATTTCATTGATATGTCTTTGCCGCAAACATTTGGTGGCCTGTGCGAACTCGCAGCAGGAGCTCACATTTTTGGTCACGTTTTTGAAGTGTATCGAAATGGTGACCTGTATGTGAAGTTTGGAACAGAAGGCAGCCCAATCGGTCGATTACGTTTCTCAAGCGATTTATCTAGCGGCCATTTTGATGTTTACGTACCATATGAAGTGGTAAATGAATCTCCGACATTTACCCAATCTAACATTTTTGAACAAACATCAAATGCTCCCGATATCTCACCAACATTTACGTTAGTACCTAACCCTGAAATTTCAACTGAATGTTCGAAACAAGGACAAAACCAAAACTATCGTTCCAGATGTACCCAACGGACGAGAGCCGAACAACTGCGAGATGCAAAAAATAAATATATACAAAATTCTAAAAGTAAACAAGATTCGAACAAGTCTAAAAAAAATCAAAGTGTATCTTGGAGAGCGAAAGCAAATTCAGGGACGTTGTATGACCACAATATTGATTATGCGCATGATCGCGCAGTGGTTCTTGGTACTATGAATCTCACATGTAAATATTGTGGTGCCCTTAAGTGGAGAGATGAAGCTCCTGGTATGTGCTGTGGTGCAGGAAAGGTACAGCTGTCACCATTAAAAGATCTACCAGATCCACTGTACAGTTTAATAATAGATATGCACCCAGACCATTCTCATTTTTTTAATAATGTTCGTAATTACAATGGGTGCTTCCAGATGACGTCTTTCGGTGCTAAACAAATAAGGGATAACGGTTTTATGCCAACATTTAAAGTACAGGGTCAAGTTTACCATAGGATAGGAAGTTTGCTACCTGTTGCGCAACAGGAATCTAAATTTTTGCAAATTTATTTTGTAGGCGAAGATGAAGCGGAGGCAAAACTGCGTTGTAGAAATTTTACTGGGGTAAAACATCATTTAGTGAAATCTTTGCAAAAAATGTTACATGAACACAATTGCTATGTAAAAGATTTTAAAACTGCTATGGAAAAGATGCCTGCCAATTCAGGAAATTATCAAGTCGTAATTCACGCAGATCGCAAACCTGTTGAAGGGCATATAGGGTGCTTTAACGCACCCTCCGTAAATGAGATAGGAATAGTTATAGCGGGGCAAGAATTCGAAAACCGCGATATAGTTCTACAAAGCCATGACAACAAATTGCAGCGTATCTCTGAGGTTCATCGGTCATATGATGCCCTGCAGTACCCACTTCTTTTTTGTCATGGTGAAGACGGGTATTCCATTGATATTCCACAGCATGATCCTATCACAAAAAATGAAATTCCGAAGAAAACTGTTTCGGCCGCTTCTTTTTATTCTTTTCGCCTTATGATAAGAAAAAATGCTTTAAACCATTTAGTTTACTTCCGCTCCCTTTTCAGCCAATTTCTGGTTGATATGTATGCCAAAGTCGAGAGCGAAAGATTGAACTATTTAAGGCGTAATCAGACGAAATTGAGAGTCGATAGTTATATTCATTTGCGAGATGCTGTTGGTGGACAAGACGCCAATCAACTAGGTCAAATGGTAGTTTTACCTTCATCATTCACCGGGGGTCCTCGCTATATGCACGAAAAAACACAAGACGCCATGACATATGTTCGAC
The DNA here is from genome assembly GCA_911728495.1 of Furcula furcula. Taxonomy (NCBI): domain Eukaryota; kingdom Metazoa; phylum Arthropoda; class Insecta; order Lepidoptera; family Notodontidae; genus Furcula; species Furcula furcula. The sequence continues at coordinate 21,001,736 of OU452245.1, forward strand.
ATTATGGTAAACCGGATCTATTTATAACATTTACATGCAACCCCCGGTGGCATGACATAATAGACGTGTTGTTGCCTGGTCAAATGCCACACGATCGTCATGACATAATCGCCAGGGTCTTCCATTTAAAAGTAAAAAAAATTATGGCACTTATAAATAAAGAAAATCTCTTCGGCGATGTTCGGTGTTATATGTTTTCCGTTGAATGGCAAAAGCGTGGATTACCTCATGTACACATATTATTGTGGTTAAGACAACACATTTCTCCTACAAATATAGACAGTCTTATTTGTGCAGAGATACCTGACCCAAATAAGGATCCGGAATTAAATGAAATTGTGAAGTCAAATATGATACATGGACCCTGTGGCAGCATAAACCATAACTCCCCCTGTATGAAAGAAGGAAAATGTAGTAAACAGTACCCACGAGCTCTGCTCAACGATACACAATCTGGAGAAGATGGATATCCACAATACCGTCGAAGGTCTGCTTCTGACGGTGGATTTACCGTTAATGTTAGAGGTGTAGAGTTAGATAATCGTTGGGTAGTACCTTACAACCCTGTGCTTTTGCGAACATTCAACGCACATATCAATGTTGAGTATTGCAATTCGGTTAAATCTATTAAGTATATTTGCAAATACGTAAATAAAGGCAGCGATCAGGCATGTTTTTCCATTGAGAATAAAAAAGATGAAATAAAACAATATGAAAGTGGTCGTTATATTAGCAGTTCCGAAGCAGTGTGGCGTATTTTAGGATTTTCCATTCACGAGAGATATCCGAGTGTATTTCATCTTGATGTCCACTTAGAAAATGGTCAACGAGTGTATTTTACAACTGATACTCTGGCTAATAGATTAGATAGCCCACCAAAAACTACTTTGTTAGGATTTTTTGAGCTTTGCCAAACTGACAGTTTTGCAAAAACTCTTTTATATTGCGATATACCTGCGTATTATGTGTGGAAAAATAAAAAATTTGAACGGAGGAAGCGCGGAAGTGAAGTCCCGAACTGGCCGGATATTAAAAAAGATTCTACACTGGGAAGGGTATACACAATACACCCCAACAACGCAGAATGCTACTACCTTCGCCTTTTGCTGCACGAAGTACGTGGGCCAACATCGTTTTCTTATTTAAAAACTATCAATGGCGTCATATATCCAACCTACCATGCTGCATGCCAGGCACTAGGCTTATTAGAAAACGATGAGCACTGGAATATCAGTTTAACTGAAGCAGCTTTGAGTGATTCCCCACACAAATTGCGTGAACTCTTTACTATTTTGTTGGTTTTTTGTCAACTTTCTGACCCTCTTTCACTATGGGAGAATCATAAAATTAGCCTATCTGAAGATTTTAGATATGAGCTTGAACGACGGATGGAAAATGCTAATACTGAATACTTAAATTCAGTTGCCTATGACAAATGTCTTTCAATTATTGAAGAAGAAGTCAGAGCATTAGGAGGTTGTAGCCTTTTGGAATATGGTTTGCCACAGCCGAATAGGGTTATTGCTTTGGAGAATAGAGATTTAATAAGAGAGATCAGCTATGATACGATGGCCTTGGAAAGTTTAATCACGACTAATATAGGATCTTTAACTTATGAGCAAAAATATATTTATGATTTAATAAATGCAAGCGTTGAAGCAGACATGGGTAATTTATTGTTTTTGGATGCTCCAGGGGGCACAGGGAAAACCTACCTAATCAATTTGCTTTTAGCTAAAGTAAGAAGTAAACGAAATATTGCTTTAGCAGTGGCATCATCTGGAATCGCTGCTACTTTACTAGAGGGGGGAAAAACTGCGCACGCTGCTTTTAAGTTACCTCTCAATTTAACAAGACAAGAGTTTCCTTTGTGTAATATTACTAAACAAAGTCGGATTGCTGAAGTATTACGTCAGACGAAGCTAATAGTTTGGGATGAAGCGAGTATGGCGCATAAAGCTGGCGTTGAAGCTCTTAATCGAACATTAAAAGATATAAGAGGAAATTGCATGTTAATGGGAGGTGTTACAGTGTTACTTGCCGGTGATTTTCGTCAAACTTTACCAGTGATACCAAGAGGAACACGAGCGGATGAAGTAAACGCTTGCCTTAAGCGTTCTTATTTGTGGCCTGAAGTCACCAAACTAAGGCTTACTAAAAATATGAGGGTTTACTTAGGAAATGATCCGAGTTCTGGTCAGTTTTCAGAACTTCTACTTGAAATAGGACACGGAAATATTCCTGAGTTTGATGGTAAAATAGCAATACCTACAGAACTATGCACAGTTGTAACTTCACTTGATGAGCTGGTGCTTAAAATATATCCTGACGTCGTTAATATCCAAAACAAGCCCATGAATTGGTTGTGTGAGCGTGCTATCTTAACTCCCAAAAATGATCAGGCTGCTGCTATCAATAACATTTTACTGAAATCCTTTACTGGGGCAGAAATGGTGTACAGATCTGTGGATACTGCATTAAATAAAGACGACGCTGTTCACTACCCAGTTGAATTTTTAAATACGCTCAAGCCCCCAGGATTTCCCGAACATAAACTGATTTTGCGTGTAGGAGCACCAGTGATGTTGTTACGAAATCTGCGCCCCCCAAAGTTATGCAATGGGACAAGATTGAAAATAAAGGCACTTAATCCAAATACAATTGAGGGGATAATTTTGACAGGATGTGCTCAAGGAGAATCAGTGTTTATACCACGAATACCTTTGATTCCAAACGACTCACTGATCGAATTCAAGAGACTCCAATTCCCTATAAAAGTTTGCTTTGCCATGACAATAAATAAGTCACAGGGCCAATCTTTAAAATTAGCTGGCGTAGACTTAAGGGAAGATTGTTTTTCACATGGACAATTTTATGTGGCCTGTTCTAGAGTCAGTAGCAGGAATAATTTGGTGATTTTGGTTCCATCACATAAACGAGTCAAAAATATTGTGTACAAAGAGGTACTATAATGTTTTTTTTACGGACATGGCAATGCAGTGGAAATTGTGATTTCGCATTTACAAGAAGTCGCCTTATTTTCGTTATTTAACCGACTTCAAAAGGGGAAGGGGGCCCTTCTGAAGTCAGTTAAATAACAAAAGTAACTGAGGTAAAAGGAGACGGTTCTCAATTCGTCGTGTATATTTTTTTTAATGTATGTTCGATCATGATTCCGATGATTCTTTTTTTGTATAGGAAATACGCTCCATCAAGATAGTACCATAAAAAAAGTCGTAGTTCCTGAAGGAACATAAATGGCGCGTTATAATTATTTGCTAACAGATTATCATCTGTTAGCAAATAATTATAAGTAACATAAATAATTATAATTCTGACAAATATTTACCTATTTCAATTCTTCTGCATAATTATTTTTTTATTCAAGAGTATGAACCAGATACGAACTTCTCAGAGGAACATGAGACGGGGGATGAAATTAACTGGTAGAAACAAATCAACATTCTTCACTACATTACTCCCACACCATTAAAAAAAATCATGTAAAACTAATGAATCGTTTTACATGATTTTTTTTTAGTCGAGAGTATAAATTATTGCAATCATTGCCCACCTACCATGACTGGACAAGTAGTACCTGAGGAACATAAATGATGTTTATAGACGATATCTTCGACTACAAAAATGGTCATACTCCTCCCAAATCATAGGTACGTCCGATTTCGATGGTTTCTTCTTTAGCGATAAAACTTTATATCCAAATAAGATAGATAGACAATTCTTTATTGCGCACAAACAAACAGATACTAAAAGAATAAGACACAAATTAATAAAACATGCTACAATGGGCGGCCTTATCGTTAAAAGCGATCCCTTCCAGGCAACCTTTAATAAATATAGTTTAATAAAAACTACATATTCAAGAGAATGTGGCCGGTTTCTGAGGTACTTTTATCGATAGTTTATCTATTAGTTAGCTCTATTGGTTCGATAACTTGACACATTGCGTTTCCGAACCACACATTGTCACATAAAGTCCATTTAAACTTGGCTCAATTTAACTGACCAATGTGTGCAGTTTAGTGGTTCGATAACTTTATTTGACGATTTCAACCAATGATGTTATTGTTTTCAACATCAAAATTTGACGTTTTTGAGGTTGACGCTGCAGCAGCGTGCGCGCGCAGTGAGCCTGCGGAAAGTTTTATTTTTGTATGTCACTTTGTTGACGCAGCACTAGCGCTACGAGAGTTAACGGCGTTTGGCGACACTACTTACGGTGAATTTTATTGATTATTACTTAATTAATAACATTTTTAACACTTATTTATACCGGAAAAATGTTAATAAAAATAAGAACTGGTAATATTGGTATTAAAAAACTTTAAAATTAATTTTAAATTCGATCTGACATAAAGACCCATCTAGCGTCGAATTATTGCACTGTTTATCGGTCTCATAGTTATTGAATAGCTTTCGGTGTCCTCAGAAACTCAGTGACAGTTAAACGAACTTTATCATGTACTTACACAACTTTATTGAACCAATAGCTAATGAACAGTTAACTGAGATCTTCAGAAGCCGGACATAAAAACTTAATAAAAATTTTTTTACCACGGTCAACAGATACCACACTAAAAAGTAAAACCAACTTCAAATAATATTTGAGTTATTTTTCACTTTTTAGTGTGGTAGACACCGCCATTGAAGGCAGTTTAATTTTTATCTATATTTTTTGAGTATTAAAGTCAACGCGGGCGAAGCCGCGGGCAACAGCTAGTAATTTAATAAAATATAGAATTTTCTGCTTCCTCGTAGGAAATGGCATCAGTAAAGACTGACTCAACATTTATAGAAATATGACAACAACTATACATGAATTCAAGGAGAATTTCGTAGAAATGTACTGTCCTGGCAAACGCTTTTACCGCATCCGTGTATTTGATTATTTTAATTTAGGATTGTGATTGCAAAATTTCCATGTAAAATGTTCTCCATTACCGACTGGCTTGTATAATAAATATTATGAATGTTAGTAAATGATTTACCATATTGTTGTTTTTCATTTCTATAAAATCTATCCATGCATTCATCAGGCGAATGACGTCAACTGCTAGACAAAGGCCTGCCCCAATGACGTCGAAACTTAAGGGTCTTTCGCCACTCGGCCACGCATCCACCGGCTTCCTGCCACGCGTGTGATAACATCGGTCCATCTTGTGAGGGGCCATCCTACACACCACTTTCCGGCTCGTGGTCGTTATCTAGAAACTTTCTGCCCAACGGCCATCGGTTCTTCCAGCTATGTGCCCCGCCCACTGTCACTTCAACTTGAATATTTTCAAAGCTATAGGGGTACTCTACTACAAATACGGCTCTTCTACGAAACTATAAGGTTTCGCTACGTGATAAAATCAAAAATGAACAGACAATGGAGGATGAATGAATATGCTTAGGCATAGCTAACTCCATTGCTTGCTCGGGTTTTCTAATAAGCCGACAGTAAAGAACCAAGTCTCTGTGCTTTAAGTTATCACTGACAGCACACGATTTCCCGAACGCTGCCCTTACCTACTATAAAATACGTTTTATATGATATATTCCTATCTTACGATTTATCTTTTTTTCGTTAAATACGTAATCCGTAAGTATTTATCCTAAACTTAGATCCGTCGTGGTCACCCTAATGAAAGAGACAAAAAACATAACTGAAATGATTCAAGGCCAAATTTCTTGTCTTCAAGACATTCTTTGCGTTGTATCCTCCATGTGTATCTAACCTCCTTGCCTAGGACAAACTATTCAATTAGGTCGGTCCAACTTCGACAAAGAAGTCGCCAGAAGAATCCAAGTCGGATGGGCAGCGTTAGGGAAATAACGTGAAATCTTCTCGTCCGAAATACTGCAGTGCCTGAAGACGAAGGTTTTTAACCAGTGTGTGTTGCCAGTGATGACATATGGTACTGAGAGTGGTCCTTAACTGCTGGCCTTTTGGACAAGCTCAGAGTCACACAACGAGCAATGGAGAGAGATCCGAAATGTGGAGATTCGCCACTTGACTTAGCTCTCCGAATCTGCAAGTTGAAGTGGCAATGGGCAGGCCACATCGCTCGAAGAACCGATAACGGTTGGGGAAGAAAGGTTCTCGAGTGGTGACCACGAACCAGAAGACGCAACATAGGCAGGCCTCCCACTAGGTGGACAGACGACATTGTGCGCGTCGCAGGTAAGTGGTGGATGCCAATAGCCAGTTGTCGTTCATAGTCAGCTCACTGTTCATTGTGGCGTTTTAAGGGGAGGCCTATGTTCAGCAGTGGACATTTTCCGGCTGATGATGACGATGATCCTTATAGTTTCGGGTTAGGCCATCTACGCCTACTTGAAAAATTTAGCCTATATGAACACTAATAAACAGGCGAATTGAGAACCTCCTCCTTATTTGAAGTCAGTTAAAAAAATCGCAGTCACCGCTATTCACTCTAGTGTAGGGGCCGTGCATGTTGGTACCACGTCGTGTCGTGTGGGAGTGTGTGTGTGTCCACTCTAGGTTGAATAAAGAAACCGATCAAGTAAATCAATGGTTGAATCTTGACTAGTAGTTAGTAGACAGATACTGATCAGGGTGTGATAGTCAGGGGCGGCTTTACCTTTAGTGCAGGGTGTGCGGTGCACCCGGGCGCAGGGCCTTAGGCCGCGCGCACTTTGGACACGTTTTCGTACGAATTTTACTCGTAGGAACACGTACGAACGATCCCGACATTCCAAGTACTATGAGAGCGCGCAGACTGGGTGCGAGTTAGTCGTGCGCACAGAACACTAGTCGTGCGTATACGTACGTGTAGTACAGACGTCCGAAAACAATCCGAACTTGTTGGGATTTAAAACACGTTCGTACGTTAAAAATTAAAAATGGATGGAGAAAAAAATATTAGCTTGGTTTACGAACGTGAAACAGTATGTGGTCAATATATGTCTTTCATAAAATGATGGTATTCGCTGAATTCACGTCTTTTTAAATATATTTAATGCACCGATAGATATATTTTTCCACGACAGCGATGACGCTGCCGCAGTCTGCGAGTTATAATATCAGATACAGGTTATTCATGGCGCTCCAAAGAGGACTTCACTAGTACGATATAACCGGAAAAAATCGATTTAATTTATTTGCATAAATGTGGTACGTACGTACGAAAACGTATTCAATGTGCGCATTTAATTCGTACGACCACGATCATACGTTTACGTACGATACAAATTCGTGTCCAAAGTGCGCGCGGCTTTAGGATCCACTATAAGACCTCCATTTTCCCTTTTGACCGCGTGCCTATACTAGAAGACGCCAGGGAATTGATTGCTCACGGGCGCTACATCATGGCCTAGAGCCGGACTAGGTACTTGGAACATAGGGTGCTGCTGATAATGGCTCAGAAAAGTCGTTTTAAGAGATCGTTTACCCATTAGATAGATAGATAGACAGACAATTATTTATTGCGCACAAACAAACAGATACAAAAAGAATAAGACACAAATTAATAATACATGCAACAATGGGCGGCCTTATCGCTAAAAGCGATCTCTTCCAGGCAACCTTTGGATGGAGAGGAAAATAAAGAAGTTACAAAGAGCAGAGGGTGCGCGCACAAGACATGAATAGGTAACATTAACACCAAAGACACATAAAAACACATATGTTGTAAACTATAATAATACATATATGTTCATATGAGTATAATATATAAACATACATCAAATAATACTATTATAAACATACATAAATCAGTACGTACTAATATAACAAGAAAATTACACAAATACCGATTAACTTTTTCCGCCAAATAAAACTTCTTTACCAGATCCTTGAAAATTGGCAGTGACGAAGCACGCCTTATAGAAACGGGCAAGGAATTCCACAGGCTAACCGCCTGCACCGTGAAGGATTTGTCATAGAAAGAACTGCTATGTAAGGGCATCGTAAGACAAAGGTTTTCCGAGGACCTAAGACTATAAGTGCCAGAATTCGACAAATAATCGAAACGTTCCCTAAGATAAGAAGGGGTTAAACAATATATTATAGAGAAGAGATAAAATGTGAAGATTTCGTCGGAGACGAATGGGTAACCATTTGAGTTTTGCACGGAATTGGAAAATATGGTCAAATTTACACAAGCCAAATATAAACGTAATGGACAAATTTTGTAATCGCTCTAGATTATTCAATTGATCCTCTGTCACGTCCAGATAACAAACGTCAGCATAATCTAGTATAGGGAGAATAAGTGATTGTGCAAGCGCAACTTTAGTGGCAGAGGGTAGAAAATTACGAAGCCTTTTTAAAGAGGCTGCCGAAGCAAACATTCTGTGACATCTGCGGATCTGGCATCCAACTGTGGGCCCCAATTAAAACACCGGTCCATTATAACACCAAGATTCTTGACGGAATCACTATAAGGAACAGCAATACCGCCAAAATTAATTTGCGGAAGTGTCTGGTAATTTACTTTAGAGATCATCCGAGAGCTACCTATAATAATGACTTGTGTTTTAACTGGGTCAACTTTTAGTCCATAAGATTTGCTCCAATTAGCAATACGACACAGATCAAGATTTACAGCTTCTATAGCTATATCCAAATTAGTAAGTGAGGCCTGGGAATAAATCTGAAGATCGTCTTCATATATGTGGTAGGAAGAAGTAAGATGATGAGATATGGTGTTCATGAAAATTGCAAAAAATAAGGGAGATAAAACGCCGCCTTGTGGAACGCCAGCAGAAGTGTTACACCAGGTAGAGAAAGACTCATCCAGACGAACACGCTGCCGACGACCATGCAGATAACTGCGAAACCAATCAATTACTGATGGAGATATGTTAATTGAGCGAAGTAAAGCAAGTAGTATATCAAAATTTACGGTACTAAAAGCATTGCTAAAATCTAGTAATGTTAGCACAGTTAACTGACCGTTCTCCATACCAAACCGTATATCATCTGAAATAACTTATGATCTGCGTAGAGATGATAGAAAACCCTCGCGATGATATTGATGAAAACGGAAAAGAGGAGACAGTACGCCACCCACTGGAATACCAGCCTCAAGCCCACAGATGATGTCTCCTCAAAGCGGACAGTTTGGGAGGGCCCACGAAGATATGAATATGATCAAACCACAGGTTGTTGCCTAACCTTGACCAATCCTTGTACAAGCTATTCTTCAGCTACAATTTTAACTGAATATCATGATGATATAATTTCTAAACTCCTCAGTAACCGAGTTCAAAGAGAAAGGAGAACATGAAGACAAAGATAGCTGAGAGAGACAATTTAAAGTGGACAACTGTACATGATCATGAGTAACAAGTGACTCCGAAAAATGTGCATTAATGAAAAAGGGGCATCAAGATCTAAACATAGAGCATCAATAGAAAATACCAAGCGATCTCAAGAACTGTCATGTCTGCACAGTATTAAGGCTTAATCTCAGAGTAATTAGAATGGAGCTAGTCTCGCGTCGATTCCCCGAACAAATTTTTCGTGGCACTTTTGCGGGGTGCGGGAGGCGAAGTAAACACAAACAGATACAATTTCACGCATACCCACACTATAATAAACTCGCAACACCTTCAAAAAGGTACGCACGCACACAAATAAAGAATGACCTGAACATATGAACAAAATTTGGCAGAGGGGTTAGCGCATCATGATCTCTCCAGTAGTATCTCCTCTAAGGGCTTAATACATTTTTAGGCTCTGTTTTACGAAGTTAATAAGTACACTGTAACCTGTAACTATATAATACAGTGTACTTAACAATTTCTTCTTTAGCTTCTGACAACTTGATAGTCAAACGTCAGTGGATAACTTGTCTTGCCCATTAGGGCTAATGGGCAAGACAAGTTATCCACTGACGTTTGACGATAATTATTATCTAAAGTATAATTAATTTGATTATCTTATGATAAATAAACTCTAAACACTAATTAGATATTGCTTTTTTAGTGTATTTCATTAAAAACCTAAAAAAAACCTTAAAAAACCGGTTTATTTTATAAAGTAATCGATAAAACCCGGTGTTGAAAAATGTAATCGGTTTTACATCACTAATCCATACCACTAAAGTTGCGCTGTAGAATAATTTTAGGCTTTAACTTAGGAGGACGAACTTTATAGGACAGGTATATAAAAGGTCATGGTATGAAAAAGCATCAGCAGGACACTGGCCGTATTTAGCAACATGTTGAGAGGAGGATATAATCATCAAATCCAGAAGTGAAGGAGTGGAATTTGGAAAATGATGAGTATGATGGTGAATTACGGGGGTATTTAAAAAAATTCAAGGTTCGTTATTTTTTTTGAAATTTTTAATACCTCTCATAATGATAGCAAGTCGTCGTTGCCTCTCTACTTATCTTACTCTGATAACCATCGAAACAACCAAACCCGGTGAATATTATAGTGAGTCTGAAGGTGATCCGGGTGGGCGAATCACCCACCCGTCTCAGCCCGGGTTCGAAGACGTGCTTGCGTAAGCTCATCTGGGAGCCGCGTGCGCCATTGTTCAAGCGGTGGCCGTAGGTATTTATTCTCGCTGGTGCGGACGCGGATCCGGTTATATCACGCCCATTTCCAGGGGAAGAAAACGCGCCAGGTTTGTGAGTGGTATTGCACAAGGACTCTTGTGTAATTCCCCAGCCCATCACCACTTAGAAAGCCTCGGCGTTTTGGAAGGAAATCGGGACATATGGAGTCCCAAGGTGTTGACGTTCATGACGGAGATGGCGGCATGACAAGCAACGGTAAAAATTAGTGGGTCCATGGAATATTGTGACTTCCTACAGATACCGGAACGACTAAGAACGCAAAAAATGAAATTAGCAGTAGTAAGGCATTTCAACATGTTTATTGCAAACATTAACCATAACATTTTATCTCAATATATACATGCAAATATGATCACGAGCAATAAACTTTTAAACAGAGGTTTCTATTTAGTATAATAATTATTTTTACAATAGGTAATCCTTATTAAGATTAGGTAAGTATATGAACATCGTCGTTACAGTAATGTACGGTCGCGGTCACGAACGCTGGCCCAAATTATGTGCGGGCGGGGTAAGCACAAACGATTTCGATTGAAAACTGGTAGGTATAGAGTTCCTGACCGCGACAGTACTTACAGATGAAACTTCTGTAGACGAGTTTTGGAGTTTCCATTGTATGCTCTTGTTACGATAACAGAAATTCACCCTGCGACTCATAATTTTTTTAAGGATCTTATATATAAATTATAACCTATTTTTTAAAATAATTTGAGCTTTGATTATCAATACACTCTAAGGTGCGATTGTAGTTCAAATAAAATAAATATACAGAGAAATAAAGAACCTCATTATATTTTGAAGTCGGTGAAAATAGCTACCTAAGTATAATAAACAGATTAAATCTTCAATATTAAAGTGTATGCACGTTTTTTGGATCGGTCTTAAATTAATAATTCTTAAACTGCATAGGTTAAGCTTTCTACATAACATTTTCAACAGGCCATAATACCTAATGATCAACATTTCAATACCAGCTTGAAGGGTATTTCGTAAAACGTAAATTAGGTAGCGTTAATTCTCATTTAGCATTTTTTTAAATCTGATTATTTCGACTCTAGAAACTGTTAATACTCATGTTCCGTTATTAAGAACTAGATAATTGATCTATCTACTCACTAACAGAGTAGGTATGAAGTATTAATTGGCCTCCGAGTGGCGAAATCCTCCCAGTAGGAAAACATTAAGATTTAAAAAAAATGGTTAAGTAATTATTATACAATTCATTTAATTTGATCCTAATATTTATTTAATTCAAATATATTTTAACATTATATATTCAAATATTAACCAAATTCATAGTAACATAACATTTATGAAATGTAACTAAGTATATTTTTTTAATGTTCACAACCAAATTTTATAGAACATCACCGTAATATATTATCAAATGTTTGTCACAGCGAAAACATGCCCCGTGTGAGAGAATCAAATACAGTCAAATCTTGGTCAAATCTCGTAGGTACACCGTAACCAACATGAACTTATGTCCGTTGCTACTGAATGGATAAGCCAAAGCAACATAGCTACTATTATATGGTCGTTGTTCAAAATACTGAATCCATACTGAAAAATTATTAGGTAGGTACTTACATCATAAATTTTACATTAGGTACAAATAAGTACATTCTAATAATCTGCCAATATTCAATACTGCGACTTACTACCGACATAGTACCTACATCTAACAAAAGCTTCCCTAGGGAACATTTTCCATCGAAAAAGGATTTTTAATGATAAATAAGTTTTTTGTAGCTACTTGTTATGTATGTATTAATATTAACAGATATCATTGGTTGCAGGTATTTATGATTTCATCAATATTATCTATTCCTAGAATTATGGACATAAATTAATATAAATAAAGTACCTAGTTTATTATTTTGTTAGGTACCATAAACAAATACAAAATGTATAAAAATTTACAAATATATAAAAAAGTACTTACGTAACTAGGGTTTCATATTGGTTTTTATTTGTTAAATATAATATTATTATATTAATAAAATAGGTACGTAATTTTCTACATCCTCGGACGTAACATAACCGTAGCATATAAGTAACAATTTATTCAATATAATTACTTAGCTACTTACTATATACATTTTCAACAACCATGAGTACGATTATAACATAAGTGTACTGAATGTAGTAAGTATAATGGAATGATTGATGATTGATGACGCTAACTGATGCAGTATCCGAGTCAGTTAAAGTTTCTCTAGATTTCAATACAAAATCTATACTGACGTGATAATGGCTCATTAACTGACTCCGAGTACGGCAAAATATTGAGCTACTTCATCTTGGCTTGCCCTTCGTAGGCCGATACAAAATCAAGACCTAAACATAGACGTGACATAACCGCACATTAATCTTTCTTTTTAATCACTGTTCAGACTATCATAATAATTGCTTCATAAGCCCATACATCTATCATAAGCACATACTTATTCACAAATAAAATATCTACACTGATCATTATATTCGACTAATATCATCATTGTTCTGCATTTCTAAAGAGATACTGTATCGAGTCTTCGTGAAGCGCAATCATCAGCATGATAATGCCACCCGTCAGTATGCCCAGTATCGCCATCAGTAAGTTAAGACTTTTGCCGTGATTATTTTCGTTTATCTCCGGCACTAGGTCGGCAAGTGCTATGTAAAAGAAGGTCCCGGCTGTAGCGGCGTAGATCCACTGAGAAGCGGACTCGTGATCCTCCGCGAGCCAGATTCCTCCCGCCATGCCCATGAAACTGAGCACTGATGACAATATATTGTAGTAAAGTGCACGCTTTATACTCATACCGGAGCGAAGTAACACTGCAAAATCACCGAGCTCGTGTGGCAGTTCATGGCAGAAAACGGCCAGCGCGGTGGCAAACCCGGTCACCGGATCGCCACTGAAAGCAGCTCCTATTGCCAGGCCATCAGTCAAGTTATGCAATCCGTCTCCCACTATCACCATTAGCGCGGTGGACGTCATTGGACGCTCGACCGGCGGTGGAGGCGAGCCAGGCATCATTGCTCCCAGTTCGACGGACTCTATTTGTTTGGCTGTATCCGATTTCATTTCTGGTTTCCCAGAGTCGTGGGAATGGGAGTGGCCGCCGTTAAGCGTCTGCATTATAGCTTCTACACTATAGAAAAGTAGTATTGTGAGAAATGTGACGCTACATTTTAGCACCACTTCGGTCTCTTCTTGAGGTGCCGTCGACGGTCCATGGCTTTTGAGAGCATGCGGCAAAAGATGAAGGAGTGCGTCTCCACACAACGTGCCCACAGCTACTGCTACCAAGAAGTGTAGCACGTAACTAAATATCACTGATTTGAGCAATGGGACAATCGCTACGCCAAGCAACCCTGTAGCGCTGATCACCAAAATGCTCAAAGTTGCATATATCCACGCTGAAAAAAAAAATATTTTACTTTTTAACAGAGACACATAGGGAACATCTACTTAAAATCGAAGTATCCCTACTGGGAGACGCAGGGATACGTTTATTATACAGAAAACCGTAGATTATAACAACGCGCGACGCTTTTAAATGGCGTTGTTGAACACAAGACGGTAAGTAAGGTTGCCATTGAAAGGAGTTAAACATTCGTCTCGTGACTTTTGCTACCTGTGTTATTATATTCTTAAGCTACTTAGTGCGTACATTTTACTGTTAATTATTTTTTCTACAAGCATCATACAACCAAGGTGGAAAACATGCAGCCCGTCTGAAGGTAAGCAGTCATCGCAGACTATGGACGTTGGAAACCAACAGAAGAATCAGTAACGCGTGGCCGACCTTAAAGATATATTGAGTCTAGTAATTTAACCAGCTGCAGTGCCCTTCACACCGGAACACAGCAATGTTTGCACATTGCTGTTTGGCGGCAGAATATCTGACACTGCGGTGGTACCTCCCTGAACGGTTGCTTGCACAAGGAACCTACCACCTGGTCAACCTTCGTAATGTATAGTAACCAAAAGTTATAAAAACCTGTTTTATATTTTAAAAATATAATATTTAACATAAGGTGATATCAATAAATTTGCTACCTCTTACTTATAGGTCGAAATTATAAAGCTTTTCCCTTTTGCCGTACCGTACCCAAGAAAAAATAAGTTACGCAAGATTTTCAAAGAGACGCGCAGGCCTATAACAGCTGCACTGCACTGCCCAAACGAGGCAGTTATTAATTCTCTAAAGACCGATAATTTGACCAGCTACAGTGCCATTCACACTGGAACACACTGCTGCTGGGCAGGATAATTAATACTCCTTACACAGCAAGTGACACTTTTCGTCCATTAAAATAAATAAAGTTACTTACTTCGTAGCCTATCAAGCTTGGGTGTGGGCACCTCCGTTTTGTAGCAAGAGCGCTGATCCAATTGGTACACCAATGCTGGGCACATCTCTAGGAATGTCTTTGGTTTGATTGTGATGACACCCGGCTCGTTCTCCATACCGTAAACTTCCAGTATTTCTCGCGGGGACAGGCATGATTTTTGTAAAATAGGCTCCACTGGAAATAAAGCAATATTGGTGTAAATAATAGTCTTCCACTAATTCTGAATCTAATTGATTTGGTGGCGATTATAATTAAAGATAGGCATACACATGAACAAGTTAGTTAGTAAAACACAATACACGGTACAATAAAAGAGATAATAAAGACTAAAAAAAAAGGTATATTCTTGAACCACATTGATAATGATCATTGAAAATCATATGAAAAAAACAAACATTATAGTAGATGCTTAGAGACGACTAACAGGAGTTAGATGCTCTAACTGTAGATGTGAATGATATTCAATTACATCGCAAGGTTTATTTATCGCTTTATGAGACAGACCCTTGGCCGGGGTCAGAGCGAGTGTCGTCGTCCACTCGTAATAGGATAATCGCGATTATAAATGACAATCCTCTGGACAATGTCGTACAATTCTTGTGGTTCAACAAGCTGAGAAGTGAACGCTAAAGGCCAACTATTTGATTCTTAGAATAATTGCAATGCCAATACTTGAAACTTCAAGACCGCCTTTGTATTTAGTATACGTGACTTTCAATTCAATATATTTTTTACCATAAAACAACTACCTTTATAGAAAAGTTTTATCTGTTTTAACAAGAATTGGAACGTGGTTCTCACCATATAAACGCTTCCATTTGCATCGTAAGATATCCACACTTAATAAGATTAATACTTATAAAATGTAAATACGAATGAAGTCTATGTTTATTGATTACGTTTTTGCGTCTAAAGAAATAGCTAAAATGGTGATGATTGACAGTATAAATCATGAGGAAAAACAAAGCCTACTTCTAAATATAATTTCACATGAGTGAAGGCGCAGGTCACAGCTAGTTCATAAAATAACCGAGAAAGCAACGGAACTACTCTACCTACATAGCTTTCTACCAAATACGGTACGGACAAGTTACACCGGATTTCATAAGTTTATGTATAACTGGCTCTTATGAATACTCTGTATAAGTAGTAATAATCGCAACTTTCCTACGTGATGGAGCGTAGAAAAAAAAGACAATGAACGATTCTTACCAATGATGCTAATAAAAAGAAATAAGGATGATTTATATTTTGTTTAACGTTTCTGAAACAAATTTGTTTTAATGAGAAACAAAAGATATTAAATCTTAAAAGTTTGTGTTTAATGTTAAATACTAGATAATAAATACAGATGTCACTGGGAATAAATCTGTGAAGGAACGTAGGTAAGCAGGTATATCTGTAGTTAATGAGAAAAGGCTTGTTCTCTAGAAGGTAGTTAACAATATTGTTACAGTGTGCAAACAGTTTTCCGTTCATGGTCCAAGCGTGATAGTGTCATTATCTGTCAAGTCATGGCCGACGGCTCATTGTAATTTTTTTCTACTATATGTAAGTACATGAAAAACAGTCGCTACTAGCAGTGCAGCAGACTTTCCGGTAAACAGTACTTTAATGAATTTGAATTCTATAACAAATCTGATGATGCTAACATTGTTGCTATTAAAATAGTTTAAAGTAAATAGTACCAGACGCAAATTCAAGATCATATATTACGGCAATTTTGCACTACCTACTACGATCCCACTGGTTTGTTATTAAATTTTTTTTATAGGGTCATTGCCTGAAAAAACCCTAAGTCTTCAGGCAAGGGCCTCCCCCTCTGCAGCTGTAGCTTGTGTTTTTATCCGACTACGGAACGGAGGGAGGGTTATGATTTTAACAAGAATGTATGTAGGTATGTTCATCTGTTCCATGCGGGAACAGATGAATCTTGAAAATCTTCTAATCTACTTAACATAATTTGACAAGTAGGGTGTCGTTAGAAGCGTCTTGATTGTCCGCTGGTTATAGGCCATATAATATCACATTATTAGACTGCGATTTTATCCGTAGTCGGGTTTTAGTTTTTAAAACTTATTACTTGTGTTAATCTCTCCACCTGTAGGTGGTCCCTAGCTGAGGAGCTTAGAGCCTCTATCAGTCCTAGCCCTACCATAAAACTCGTTGTTGGTTTTCCGGTATTCAGTACCGTTCCGGTAATAGTACATTAAAATAACATGTGTCTACAGATTATATTATCTTGGTTTAAACAAAAATATTCTAAACTTGAATTAGTCATCAAGGTGCATTGGCTTACAAACAATGTTTATTAAAATACCTTGACTTGACAATTTCCACTCAAGGGTGAACCAAATTTAACCGAAACCATTTCAATGAATTCCATTTCCTCCTTTTCTTTATGACACATTAATTATCAATGGCTAAAGTTAAATAAAAAACATTTTCAGTGATTTGACTAATCTCTACATTTTATTAAGTCTAGACTGGACTTGCTACGAGTACTTAAGTGCTCGTGTAAGATATTTTACGAGACATATTGCACAGGTTTTTTTTTTGGGCTGCATAATTTTATCATTTTTGAAAAAAAAAAACAAAGGTTGCTCTATGGCCTATGTTATTTAATCTCTTTGATTGGGTAGGTAGTTGTATGAAATGTAAATTCTTGAGGGAAGTGATGTGTGTAGAAGTGAAGCGACTTGCGTTTGGGTGTTTTAATCCTTTTCAATACCAATTTATAAATACGTAATCTATGTGATAAAATCTTTAAAAAAAAAATTGCACCGACTTCAATATCACTGAAAAGTATAAAATAATTTATATATTATTGAAGTTGGTGTTAGCTTACCGGCTGTGTATATTTGGCACCAACTTCAATAATATTTAAATTATTTTATACTTTTCAGTGATATTGAAGTCGGTTCAATTTTTTTTAAAAATATTTTATTTTAGACTTTTTAGTGATGTTTTCTTATATAAAGATTGAACCATCGAAAACCGTAAAATTATCTAGGTAGGTTATGATCACATTATCGTCTACATAGTTTTACATAATTCATGTTTCTTCAGAAAAAAATATCCGGTCGTAATGAAATTTGCATGGAATTATCATAGCAGTTTACTCTCTCGAATAAAAAAAGAATCATCGCAATCGGTTCATAATTGTCAGAGCAATGTAACGGAGAACATCAGTTTTATGGTTTTTACCTCCTCCAGGAAGTTCTTATCCGATTGTAATAAAATTCATACAGATTAAAAACAGTGGTTTCTCCTTTCGAATTAAAAAAGAATCATTGAAATTGGTAAATATTTGCCAGAGTTATGACCATTTTTGTCCTTAAAAAGCGACATAAAGTCATCGATATAGGCTTTCCTGCAGCTCTCAGTGCGCAGTCACCATTCTTGTTTTTTCAGGAACTACTAATTACTAAGCAATAATTATTTTATGGGACCCAATCAATGGATTGAAGAATGGATGGAAGAAAGATTTTTTCAAATCGGTTCATAATTGACAGAGTTATGCGCGAACATACATAAAAAAGAAAAAAAAAATATACAGACGAATTGAGAACCTCCTCCTTTTTTGAAGTCGGTTAATAAAATAAATGAATGCCTTATTGTCGATCTGTCTAAGTAGATACAATGAAGATGGTTAACACTTGAGACTGTTGTGTATGTAGATAATAACAGATTCCCGGGCGTATACAATATTTATAAAATTTGCCTATAATTATTCCATAACAGAAACTTGCAAAATATAATTACAATCGTTAAGTATATAAAATAGTTAAAATAGCAGTAAAAAATAGCTTACATACATGGATAGGTAAATGTATAACGTATAGATGTAGATATAATATCAACTTGTTTCGTTAAGACCTTTCATTTGATACAAATATTCATGTTTTTGGAAGTAAAAATAATACAAAATAGCGAGTGGGCGAGTGGGCGAGAGGGCGAGTGGGTGAGTGGGCGAGAGGGCGAGTGGGCGAGAGGGCGAGTGGGCGAGAGGGCGAGTGGGCGAGAGGGCGAGTGGGCGAGTGGGCGAGAGGGTGAGTTCGCGAGTGGGCAAGTGGGCGAGTGGGCGAGTGGGCGAGTGGGCGAGTGGGCGAGAGGGTGAGTGGGCGAGTGGGCGAGTGGGCGAGCGGGCGAGTGGGCGAGAGGGCGAGTGGGCGAGTGGGCGAGAGGGCGAGTGAGGGAGTGGGCGAGAGGGTGAGTGGGCGAGTGGGCGAGAGGGTGAGTTCGCGAGTGGGCAAGTGGGCGAGTGGGCGAAAGGTTGAGTGGGCGAGTGGGTGAGTGGGCGAAAGGGTGAGTGGGCGAAAGGGTGAGTGGGCGAGTGGGCGAGTGGGCGAGAGGGCGAGCGGGCGAGTGGGCGAGTGGGCGAGAGGGTGAGTGGGCGAGAGGGTGAGTGCGCGAGTGGGCAAGTGGGCGAGTGGGCGAGAGGGTGAGTGGGTGAGTGGGCGAGTGAGCGAGAGGGCGAGTGGGCTAGTGGGCGAGTGGGCGAGTGGGTGAGTGGGCGGATGAGGGAGTGGGTGAGAGGGTGAGTGGGCGAGTGGGCGAGTGAGGGAGTGGGCGAGAGGGTGAGTGGGCGAGAGGGTGAGTTCGCGAGTGGGCAAGTGGGCGAGAGGGCGAGTGGGCAAGTGGGGGAGTGAGTGAGTGAGTGGGTGAGTGTGTGTGAGTGTGTGAGCGTGTGTGTGTGTGAGTGTGTGTGAGTGTGTTGGTGAGTGGGTGGGTGAGTGGGTGAGTGAGTGAGTGTGTGTGAGTGAGTGAGTGAGGGACCGACCGACCGACCGACCGAGCGACCGACTGACTGACTGACTGTAGAAAGAGACAGAACGAGAATGAAGTTTCACTTCTTCCGCGCGGAGGGACTCCACGCACGCACATTTTTTTTTTACTCCCACAACTAAGACTAATATACTTAACGACATTTCATAAGTAAAAAGACCATCTAGCCCTTTAGGTTACAGCCTTAGGCCGTGCCAAAGAAAGCGACATATACACATACATAGCACATACTCCCGCAAAACATAACCCTGCTTCTGGGGCATTTCGGAAATAACTATAGTACAAAAAATATAGTAAGTATATAGTTTATGTCATGCAAAGGAGAACTACTTTTGTGCAATATTAACAGACCAAGACCTTGAATGCAAAAATATCTTAAAATGGCTCGCCTGTAAGATTGCAAAAATTGCAATTCAAATTCAAAAATCAAAATATATTTATTATGCATAGGCCTAACGAGGCGTAGATGGTTGGCTGGTCTTGTGAAAGATCGGCCGCTGTGGTCGTCGTCTAGGCCGATGCCTAGGTGACATTATTATATTATGATTATGGACATACTAACCGGTGGATGGAGATCTTCTGTGTCGATGCTGTGTGTCGTGCAGTTGAATGAAAGTTCCATTGATCTTGTGCATGGCCAAGTCATGTGGCGAGTTGAATACGTGACCACCGAGCCCCAGGTTGTCCAGCAAATGTTCAAAGCCCTGCAACCAAAATTACTTCAGGTGAATAAGCTATATCGTAGGCAGACGCAGTTAGTTTGAGAATGGAAGGTAAAGTATCTTCTCTTTGTGCTCTCTATTAATCCCTGTCAAATTCAAAATTAGTAGATACAATCAAATCTCGTTTTTCTTTATTTTCTCTGTGACTCAAAGGTTTGCTGTAAGAGAACTCATCATTGAGTTAAGCTCGCCCCTGTACATGGATTCTCCGTACTATTGTTTTTATTTTTTGTTTTAAGGTGTACAATTAAGTATTAAATTAAATCAAAAACTCAGAGGGTGACATCCTGTTTTACGTTAGGTCGCAAGCCATTTATGCAGTTGCTAAATCGCCGGTAGCCGCAGCTAGATGAAGCGTGTTTGTTATGGCCCTCACTGGCACATAATTCTGAACTCCAGACTGCTAATTAGATATCCTTACCGCTAAAATAAATAAAACCATCTTTGATAACCAAAAAAACCGTATTCGAATCTATTCATATGTTTTGGAGCTAAGATGGCACATACAAACAAGCGTTAAGCCTACAGCAAGACTCATTGTTGCGTCGAGACAAGGGTTAAAATCATGGAATAGTAAATAGAGAAAAAGGTAATAAGACCTCGTCACAAAATGTCATTACTTCCAAAACTGCTGTATTTTTAGGGTATATAGGTACACTATCGGTGAAAATGGAGTGTGAAGAAGGAACCCATTTATAATCACTTTATTCCGTCCGCACCACATCCACAACGCGTAGAGTTATGATAACTATTGAGATCTCTCTTGGATGTTCAGCTGTCTGTTAAACTACTAAGTAAGTATATAAGTTTGATTTTCAAAAGATACGGCTATTTATCGCTAATGTCCGGTTTGAAAAGAAAATCATTGCTTAATATTATCATCATTTAGGTACCTATTTAAAATACCTTTAACCGTGATTTTGATTAATTCATTTTGTATCTTGTATACTACACAGCGTTGTAGAACTTTAATTGACATTGGGATTAAAACAATGAGATTAAATATTAGAGTGGCCTTTGGGACATTTTTTATACAAAAACTGTTTTTCACTTCCTACAACTGCCACTTTAATTAGGTATATTCTTCAGTAAATACATTGAGGAAATAAGTACTTTAACTCAATGACTACGAGTATGATGCGACATACATAATGAAAATAAACCGTCGTCTTATCAAATAATTTTAGTAGGTAGGTACTAAATTAGGCACAGGTATTTCCTTCAAAATATTTATTTTTGTCGGATTACTTTATGCTCGCTATAGCCGGTCTGTTTTGAACAACAGTTAAATGTCTGTGGATTTAACTTGATAAGGTGAAAAAGATGATTTATCATAAAAAACGTTGTCGATCTAAATTCTTATACATACAAAGTACACTGATTAAGTTTAAGTAATTATTAGTATCTACTTATATTAATTAGCCATACAGTGTAGCATTCTCCAGAAACAAAGGGATGCCGACACATCCTATTTCTTTAGAGGAAATAAAAATAACAAAAGTGTAAATGTATAGCGGCATAAATGTATGTATAATCTGTAATTAAAAAAGTCGAAAATCCCTCCAATGCTAATTCCCTAATACGATAAGAATGAAGATAGTGTTGAAAGTCACGGGAAAGTGACTTATAATAATTTAACAACCGACGGCGCGAAGTAATGAAAGCCAAGACAATTTTCGTGATAAGCTTATAAATCCTATAAATATTTTTAATAAAATAAATGTTTTTTCTTTACCCATTGTTTGCGTAGGGGACGCATGGTAGATGAGAAAACCTAAAAGATATTAATAATAATTACCTATAAAAATGCTTATAAGCCATAAAGATACGCTGATATGAATGATAGTGATATTTTTTATACGGTACCTATAAGTCGAATCGCAAGGTCGTTTAAACAAATTTACGTACTTATTTTAAAAAATCTTTAATTTTTTGTTGTATTAACAGTACAACAAAAAATTTAAAGTACAGAAATTTAAAAAAAAAAAATACTTACCAAAACCATCAACACAATCATGAAGTGATTCTCACATAACAGTATTAAGTATAACTTTATTGATCCTTTCATTATCTAATCGCAACACGTGATTTAAAAAAAATATACTAAATGAATACTTATATTTTTCAGAAACTGTTTAAAATCGTCGCTATTGAAACAAAGGAGTTGAAACGTTTATTCTTCACTAGCTGTAGCCCGCGGCTTCGCCCGCGTTTACTTTGTTACTCAACCGTGTTTCGAATTATAGATCGAGGTTATTTTAAAATATTATTTACACTAATATTGTCTTTTATTTATTACGCGAATGCTACCCATTGAAATCATAGTTTGATTTCAATGTGTAGCATTCGCGTTAGTTAAAACGTTCGTAATAATTTGTTACTAACCATTCTTTGTGGATTTCCATTAATCCTTTAGGCATTGATAATCTTTTTGATGTCGTGCATTCCCAGTTTTCAAGGACAACATTTACCGTTTCTGTATTTTGAAGCCAGCTTCATAATAAATAATAAGCTTATTGTCTTTTACTTGCGCGAATATTACACATTGAAATCAAACTACTTTTTACGGATTTAATCGCGGTTTATTTTAGCTTTTACTATCCCGACGTTTCGAATGCTTTGCAGCACCCATGGTCACGGGAGAACTGAGATGTTAAACGACCTTATGTCACAATTATGCCGGTGTACCCTCAGGTCTTCATAGTTATTATTATTGGTCCGATCTTCGGACGATCGATTTCAATATTTTCACACTTTTAACCCTGATCTAATCAAGTATGTAGCCTGTATGTTTGTGTAAGCTATCATAGCTCCAATTTCTTTAATATTTACTTCTTTATTTAAAAAGATACTGTACTTATTTTGCAATTCCATTAAAAAACATATGAGGTTGTTAAGTGGAAACCATTTGGTAACCCCATTAGTAGATGATTTTCGAAAAATAGCCTTAGCGGTTGATTTTCGAAAAATGCTGGAAATAAGTTTATTCAACAGTTTTGTTTAGTTAATTCAGTAAGTTTCGTTACCACTGTTGCATTATAGCATTAAATGGAGATCTTTTTCACGCAAACGTTAGGGATTCTTGTATGCAGTACATAAAATATGTCATGTGGTGTAGAAATAAAATATTTATTGGAATTCAATTGAACGCTTTTAGGGGTTAATTTAAAAAAATAACATGGATTGCTTCAATATGACGAATGTATCCGCAGTGTCATCAGTGCAGCTTGACTTTTTTTTCGCGTTTGATACTCAAAAACCGTGCTAAAACCCCGTCAAGGGTTGATTTTCAAAACAAATGTGTCAGACGTTGTTTCTCAACTTCTTTTGATGACTAAGTTTTGTAAATGTGTGATGAAAAATATTTTTTTCGCATACTTTGATACCCTATTTGACCCAATTAGGGGTTGATTTCCGAAAAATGCAGAAAATTTGTTTGTTATTATGTTGAGTTTATTTAATTAGTTTTGTGACTGTGGCAACATTATAGCTAAAATGAAAATCCTTCTTCATGCAAACTTTGTAACCTCATAAAATGACCTTAGGGATTGTTTTTTGAAGCATGCCTGAAATAAGATTCTTAGATTATTGTGTGCAATGCATTAAATAAGTCCTGTGACTGTAGGACAAAAAAATATTATCAAAATAATTAAATTGTTTTAACTTGATCAATTTATTCACAAAGTTTTATCCGTGCAGTATGATTTTCTTTACGCGCTTGATACTAAAAACCATGCTAAAACCCCTTCAAGGGTTGATTTAAAAAAATAATGTGATACACGTGTTTTTTATCAGTACACTGATAAAGTTTCGTGTCCATGCGATGAATATTTTTTTCCATGGTAACTTTGATACCCCATTTGGCCCACTTAGGGGTTGATTTTTGAAAAATGGTGAAAATAAGTTATTTAACAAACTTATTTTCACCATTTTTTTTTTGTTTTGTTGAGGCTATGTACCGAGTTTCGTTACTCTAACTGCATTATAACATTCAATGGAAATCGTTCTACGTGTAAACTTTCCAACCCCATTAAATGACCTTAGGAGTTGTTTTTCTCTAAATGTCGGAAATGCGTTTCTTAGATTCTTGTGTGCAATACATAAATTATGACTGCAGGTCGAAAAACATTGTTTGACCCCTTTAGGAGTTGATTTTCAAAAACTCACAGCACTCTCATGGACAGCTACCACCTCAGTCCGCCCGTGACCATGAATGCTGTAAAGTATTCGAAACGTCGGGAAATTAAAATCAAAAATAAACCGCGATATAATCCGTAAAATTAGTTTCATTTCAATGTGTAATATTCGCGTAAGTATCAGAAATTCAAATTCAAATTCAAAATTCTTTATTATGCATAGGCCTCACGGGGGCTCTTACATATTGTCATTTTTTACAACTACCACCGGATCGTAACGCGGCCTCCACTGAGAAGATCCGGCAAGAAACTCAGCGGGCTTGTCTTTTTTCAATTATATAAGATTTTTTTTAAACAAATTTACAATAAATATATCTTAAACTATAAGCTTGCAAGAGTACTGCAGTTCAAGCCCACGCAGCTTTATCCTCCAGGTAATCCGAGATTTTATAATAGCCCTTTTTAGACAAATGGCTCTTAATGGTAGTTTTAAATCTTTTTATTGGTAGATCTCGTATATCCTGGGGCAGTTTATTATAAAAACGTATACCTTGGCCCATAAAGGAATTGCTAATTCTGTGGAGACGCGTGGAGTGTACAGCAAGATTGTGTTTGTTCCGAGTATTTATATTATGTCGATCACTAACCTTAGCGAAAGTACTTATATTCTTTTTTACATACATCAAATTTTCATAAATGAATTGTGATATAACCGTTAGAATGTTTATTTCTTTAAATATTTGTCTTAATGAATCCGTAGGAGCCAGATTGTAGATAGCTCTCACAGCTCTTTTCTGCAGAATAAAAATAGTGTTAAGGTCTGCAGAAGATCCCCACAGCAATATGCCATAAGACATAACACTGTGGAAATAACTAAAATATACAATTCTAGCGGTTTCGACATCGGTGAAAAATCTAATTTTTTTAACTGCATAAGCCGCTGAACTTAGCCTACCCGACAGTTTCTCAATGTGTGGGCCCCATTGTAACTTTGCGTCTATAGTAATGCCCAAGAATGTCGTAGAGATCACAGGGTCCAATACCGCTCCATTAATTTCGATATTGGTTCCCACCTGTCTAACATTAGGTGTAGTAAACTTAATACATTTAGTTTTAGTTTCATTAAGTTTTAAATTATTTACTTCGAACCAATGGACCACCCTAGAAAGCGCATTGTTCACATCGTCATAGTCCTGCAATTTACGTTTAATTTTAAACAACAAAGATGTATCATCTGCGAACAATACAATGTTATGATTGCCCCCTACAAAGTAGGGTAAGTCATTAATATATACTAAGAATAGAAAAGGGCCTAGTATTGAACCCTGTGGAACACCTAAAGTGACCTCAGATCCAGCTGATCTTTTTCCATTGATATCAACCTTCTGAATTCTGTTACACAGGTATGAGGTCTGAGGATTGTGAAACAGATGATTTTTATTAAAATGTTCTAACATTTGATTTAATAACAATTTTTCAAAAATTTTGCTTAAAGTCGGTAACACTGATATTGGCCTGAAATTAGTAGGCTCAGTAGAGCTACCAGACTTAAATAAGGGCATTACTTTGCTCTGTTTCATCAGGTCAGGAAACACACCACTTGCGACACAACTATTGAACACTAATACTAATTGCGGAGCAATGAGCTCAATTATACAAGAAACCGTTTGTACAGATAGACCCCAAAGGTCAGCAGTCTTTTTCGGATTTAGCGATTTAAAAGTGTCCAATATTTCTTTGACATCAACAACTGAGAATTCAAAGGTTGCGCCACATTCTGTTACACTTTGTTTTAATAAAGTCTCAGCGGAAGTGGATGAAGACTTTATAGTTTTAGATATATCTAAAGGAGCATTTGTAAAAAAAGTTTCAAATTCTGTTGCGACGTCCTGATCCGCTGTTACATCCAAATTATTAATTTTTAAATGAAAGTCACGATCACGTATTGTTGTTTTTCCTGTTTCAGTGTTTATGATGCTCCACGTTGTTTTAATTTTATTTACAGATTTTTTTATTTTACATTTAAAATAAATTGCTTTGGCTAAGGAACAGGCTCGTTTAAATACTTTAGAGTATTCTTTTACATAATTCTTAAAGAGCGGACAAAAATTATTTGATTTTTCGTGATACAGTTCATATAATTTTCTCCGACTCTTATGGATTCCAGGTGTTGCCCAATCATTAAACGAAGCACGATCACTTTTTAATAAAGTTTTTGGTTTGAAAATTTTACTGAACTGGGTATCAATAAGCTGAAATAAAGAGTTATATAGAGTTTTCGGATCGTTATGATATGGCAATAAAGGTATTTTATCAGTCAGGGTGGCTTTAAAATGATTAATGCGGCATCTTGTTACCGGAACAAACGTAACATTTCTTTGAGATTTGATTTGTTTACCAGGAAAAACAGCCAGTTGACCACAATGGTCGGAATCTAACTTATTAATTATTTCTTTGTGGATTGGCTTTATGCTTGTAAATATGTTGTCAATGCAAGTTGCACTAGTAGATGTAATCCTAGTAGGTTCAAAGAAAATGTTGTACAAATTAAACGATTTCAATAATGTCATAAATTTTCTAGTTACATTACTATTATCCAGTAAATTTATGTTGAAGTCTCCACAGACAATAATAATTTTATTTGTAGGTGCTGTTTTGTGCAAAACATTCTCTAAAATTATTTCAAATTCCTCATAAAGAGAACAAGGGGGCCTGTATACGCTCAAAACTAAAAACTGCTCTGTCTCAATACAAGCTATCTCTATAACTCGTTCAACAGAATAGCACCTTGTATGCTATTCTGTTGAACGAGTTATAGAGAGATATCTAAACGTTCCTTACATTTAATATTTTTATTAGTAATAATTAAAGAGCCTCCACGTATCATATTTGGTCTGCTGAATGAGCTAGTAACCTGGTGGTTGTTAAAGTTGAACATGAACTGATCACTCTTTAACCAATGTTCTGTAACACAAAAAATGTCTATATTTTGACTGTTCATGAACAATTCAATTTCCAAATCTTTACCTAACATGCCTTGTATATTTTGATGTACCAGGTTGACACATGATATTTTGGAGTCATACAAGTTTATATTATTATTATATGAACTTATATCTATATTTATATCTAACTTTTTAGGGGTATCATCTATGCCAGAGGTTGTCTCTGTTGTCTTACTAACTAATTTAAATTAATAGAAATGTCAGTATTGGTAACCAAATGCTTGGTTGAATTAATAGGTATGTTACAATTATGTTGCTCAATAGAAGCAACTTGTGTAGCCAAATTCTTGGCTGATGTGTATAAATAATATGATAGCGACATAGCTATCTGTCTTTTACTATATTTTGATAAATAATATTTATCTTTTGTCAAATATAAATGAACATTATTAAAATTATTTATGTCAATTAAATTAATTTTATTTTCTATATTATAACCATTACATGTCAAATTATGCAATGTCAAATTTAAGTTATACCTATGGGTGTTTTCTTCCTGTGGCAAATGTTTACTATAAGGAAATGTGAACATCACAATTTTTTTAATATCAAGATTCGATAGCATCTCATAATACTTATATAGCTGCTTTTTGGACACATTTCCTTTATTCCCTACCAAGATTATTAATATTGTATCCTGGGTAAAATTAAAAGTAGATATTTTGTCTAATAAATTAAAATAGGTCATACCAGGCATACAATAATTAATTACCAAGTGTTTTTCATAAATATTTGTTATTAAGTGGCCCATGTCCTTGCCAATTTCATCACTAAATATTACAATATTTGTGGAGTTCGATGTCTCACTATTAACACAGGGCTGAATTCCAGATTTTGATTCACTAACAACATTAAGGGAAGGCTGTATCAAAGAGTTGATACTAATTTGTTCAGATTTAGGACTACACGCCGGTGATAAAGAGCTCACCGATTGTTGGTTGATGCTATTTTTCGACACACTACTTACCATGAGCTCATTCATGGCCAGCGTATACTCCCTCATGACTTTTTGAGAACTTGCATATTTATCAGAAATTAATTTTAATTTTTCATTAAGGTTTATAATAGTATCTTGCAAGTTCTGGGTATCACATTTATATTTTAAAGTGCACTTATCTAACCTAGTTACATACATGTCTAACTTATCAATCAATAATAATCTTTCTCGGTTTAACTTTACATTCTTAATAAAAAATTTATGTTTTTTGGCAATTTTCTGAGTCTTTTTAATGTATTTATTGATTTTGATATATTTCTTTAATTTTTTATTGCTGCACTTAATCAGGCCTTTCGATTTACTTACTGGAACATAATCTCCAGACGTCAGGTCTATTGTAACAATAGGCTTTTGATTATGAGCAGCAGACACCATGCTCGGGGCACTGACGACCAACTCATCGAATAAACTTTGGTTTGTAATGGAAGTAGTATTTAATTTTGCGGTTTCTAATAAAGAAATTTGACAGTGGGCCTCTCGTAACTGCTCTTCCAGCAGAGAAATACGGCTAAGAGCTGCCACATATTCATCAGAACACTGATCAAACCCATCCACGATAACTTGGAGCCTGTCCCGAGCATCTAAGGTATCAAGACATTGTACATGCAAATGTGCCATTTCCGCCTTTAGTTTTTTATTTTCATCTAATAATTTTAGAAACTCTGTTTCATTATCTTCCCTCTCCCTGTCCATTTGACAACACAGCTCTTTAGCTGCCTTCAGTTCACTTAACGCCAGTTGGAGTTTAGACTCTTCTTGGCGAGCGAAGGCCCTGCGTGTCGTCATTTTAATAATATAAATAGACATAAACAATCCTAAACTGTGTTATCAAACTAAATCAGGGTTATGTTGTTTTAAAGTTTAGTATTTGTATTATGAATAAATTACGTTAAATGCAACTGTATAGCAATCCAAAGTCTAAAAAGAATGATGCAAACTAGCAACTAGAAAGAACTACTGTATAAATTGTGTATAATACACAAAATTGTTATCAATTGACCGGCACTAACGTAACGGCGAACTGTCACTTTTAACTTCCAACTTTTTAGTTTATTTACACCTTGTAATGTCTTTCAGTTCACAATAACACAATGCCACTGATTTTATTTAGTGAATAAATTATAATAGGACACAAATTAACATAAAAAACTAATTTTATTTTAAAATCAAAACAACAAGTTTTAAAACAGCTGTTAGCCACCTTATTCCAAAAACTATTTCAAAAACTATTTACACATGGATTGCTTTAGTTTGATTTACTTGTGTATTCGCAAAGTTTCATCAATGCAGCATAATATTTTTCCGTGGTTCATACTTAAAAACCATACTAAAATCCCTTTTGAGGTCGATTTTCAAAAAGGTTTTGATACACATGTTGTTTCATTTCTTTTGTTTAGTACGTTGACAAAATTTCGTGTATGTGTGGTGAAAAAAAAAATGTTTTCCATACAAAATTAGAGACCCCATTTGACCCACTTAGGGGTTGATTATCGAAAAATGCTGAAAATTAGTTTATTCAATTTTTGTATTGAGTTTATGTACCGAGTTTCGTTACTCTAACTTTATTATAGCATTAAATGGAAATCGTTCTACGTGTAAACTTTACAACCCCATTAAGTGGTCATAGGTTAGTTTAGTAGTTTAGTAGTTAGTTTTTTGCAAAATGCCGGATACAGGTTTCTTAGATTCTTGTGTGCAATACATAAATTAAGTCTTATGACTGTAGGTCGGAAATCATTTGTGGACCCCCATTGGACTCCTTAATAGTTGATTTTCAAAAAAATATTATTTATTTATGCAATCATTGCTTTAGTTTGATAAATGAAGTTTTATCAATGCAGCATGATATTTTTTTTCCGCGTTTCATACTCAAAAATCATGATGGAAGGACAACCTTGACGGGTCGAATTTGAAAAAGATGTGATACACCTGTTTCTTAATTTCTTTGGCTTAGTACATTGACTAAATTTCATATACGTGTGATCAAAAAAAAAATTTCCATACTAACTTTGGGAGCCCATTTGACCCACTTAGGGGTTGATTTTACAAAAATGCTCCAAATCAGTTTGTTCAATTGTTGTGTTGAGTTTATTTACTGAGTTTCGTTACTCTAGCTGCATCATAGCATGAAATGGAAATCCTTCTTTGTACAAACTTTGAAACCCCATTATATGACCTTAGGGGTAGTTTTTCGAAAAATGTTGGAAATACGTTTCTTAGATTCGTGTGTATAATATATAAACTAAGTCTTATGGCTGTAGGTCGAAAAACATTTTATGGACCCCAATTGGACCCATTTCGAAGTTGATTCTCAACACATGATTATTTACACATAGATTGCTATAATTTGATAAATTTACGTTATACAACGTAAAAACATACAGTATACACTCAGAAACCATGTTAAAACCCCTATAAGGGTCGATTTTCAAAAAGTTATAATAAACCTGTTTCTTTATTTATTTTGCTCAGTACTGCAACAGTTACGATACCGAGTGACGAAAAAAATTTATTTCCATACAAACTTTGGGAGCCCATTTGACCCACTTAGGGGTCGATTTTACAAAAATGCTCAAAATTAGTTTGTTCAATTGTTGTATTGAGTTTATTTACTGAGTTTCGTTACTCTAGCTGCATCATAGCATGAAATGGAAATTCTTCTTTGTGTAAACTTTGCAACCCCTTGATATGACCTTAGGGGTTGTTTTTCAAAAAATGTCGGAAATTGGTTTCGTAGATTCTTGTGTACAATATATAAACTAAGTCTTATGACTGTAGGTCGAAAAACATTTTTTGGACCCCAATTGGACCCATTTCGGAGTTGATTCTCAACACATGATTATTTACACATAGATTGCTATAATTTGATATATACACACATCAAAAGTGTCTAGGGATCAACATATATTTTTGCAATAACTTTTCTCCTGATTGATATTAATTAAAATTTTCTTTAAGGATTCATCAAATAAAGTGTTTTCGTTTGTCACAGTAACGATAAACCAAGTCACCTTTGCATTAATAAAGAAATTTGCCATTTTCCTAATAAAGGGATTTTTGACATTTGAACCACTAACACAAAAGTTCGAAAAAAAGACTGAAATAACAGTTTTCTTTAAAATTTTATTGGGTAACTTAAACAATTAATAATCCGTGTTTCTACCGCGAACACTAACAACACAAGAACATCGGTTTGGCATACTCAAAATGAGTTCATCCAAATCACGCTGTGGAATGGCCGCCCATGTTCGTTGCAACAACAAAAAAAGGTCTTCTTGCGACTGGATACCCTCCATATTCGGCAGAGCTCTTCTCTGTAGCATATCCCATGCATGCTCAATCGGGTTCAAGTCTGGCGACTGAGCAGGCCAGGGCAGGACATTGATGTTAGCTGCGGCGAGAGTCTGTCTTACAACTCTTGCGGTGTGCGGTCGTGCATTATCATGCATTAACTGAAATAAGGGACCGATTTGCACTTGTAGAGGAACGATGACGTCTGATACAATCGGCTCAGCATAAATTTGAGCGTTGAGGTTGCCTCTGATCCAAATCAACTCAGTTCTTCCGCCGATCCAAATACCCGCCCATACCATGATGGTTCCACCACTATAAGGATGGACTTCCTGGCAGGATTTTAATCGCTGTTGGCGTCCAGGGGTTCTCCAGTGTCGTATACGTCTTGTATCCGGTCTCATACCAAAACGAGACTCATCAGAAAAGCACACGAAACGCCATTGTTCTTCTGCCCAATTTCTGTGTTCAAGAGCCCATTGATATCGAATCCTACGATTGTGCATTGCTATAGGTGGTACCCGTAACGCTCAAATTTATGCTGAGACGATTGTATCAGACGTCATCGTTCCTCTACAAGTGCAAATCGGTCCCTTATTTCAGTTAATGCATGATAATGCACGACCGCACACCGCAAGAGTTGTAAGACAGACTCTCGCCGCAGCTAACATCAATGTCCTGCCCTGGCCTGCTCAGTCGCCAGACTTGAACCCGATTGAGCATGCATGGGATATGCTACAGAGAAGAGCTCTGCCGAATATGGAGGGTATACAGTCGCAAGAAGACCTTTTTTTGTTGTTGCAACGAACATGGGCGGCCATTCCACAGCGTGATTTGGATGAACTCATTTTGAGTATGCCAAACCGATGTTCTTGTGTTGTTAGTGTTCGCGGTAGAAACACGGATTATTAATTGTTTAAGTTACCCAATAAAATTTTAAAGAAAACTGTTATTTCAGTCTTTTTTTCGAACTTTTGTGTTAGTGGTTCAAATGTCAAAAATCCCTTTATTAGGAAAATGGCAAATTTCTTTATTAATGCAAAGGTGACTTGGTTTATCGTTACTGTGACAAACGAAAACACTTTATTTGATGAATCCTTAAAGAAAATTTTAATTAATATCAATCAGGAGAAAAGTTATTGCAAAAATATATGTTGATCCCTAGACACTTTTGATGTGTGTATATATATTCGCAAAGTTTCATCAATGCAGTATGTTTTTTTTACGTTGTATACTCAAAAACCATGTTAAACCCACTTTAAGGGTCGATTTTCAAAAAGTTATAATATACGTGTTTCTTCATTTCTTTTGCTCAGTACTGTAACAAAGTTTCGTTACCGTGTGACGAAAAATTTTTTTTTTTCATGCAAACTTTAGGAGCCCATTCAAACTCAAACTCAAACTCAAAAATCTTTATTTCAAATAGGCTTAACGCTAGCACTTTTGAATCGTCATTTTTTAGAAGCTACCACCGGATCACAACGCGGCCTCAACTGAGAAGATCCGGCAAGAAACTCAGCAGGCTTGTCATTTTTTCACTTTTTTTTTAAACATTGTTTTGTTACAAATGAATCGACATTAGCGATATTGTGTCCTGCCGTTCGAAACATAAATCAAGGGAGAAAAGAAGAAAACAATAAATTACGACAAACTAAAAGGCCAAATGGATAGAAGTCGGACCAGTCCCCCCAAGCAGCACCCGCGCACGAGTTGACTCGAGCAGCAGCCATCACTCCCCTCAACCATATTAGAGGGAAGGGGGTGACCCGCCACACGAAGCCGCCACAAGCAAAGACTTTTCGATGGCGAGCATGACCGAACCAAAATCACAGTGGCTCACATTTAACTTCTGCTGTTAAGTAGTACCTCGACAGGCATGACACAAAACACTTTCACATAATCTTTATATTATCAATCAATTGACTTGTGAAACAGCCATCAGTAATCCACCAGATTAAGAGGTGTTACAAACTGTAAGCCTACAATTCTAAGCTTGCATGAGTTGAGCAGTTCAAGCCCACGCAGCTTTATCCTCTAGGTAATCCGAGATTTTGTAATAAGCCTTTTTCGACAACCGGCTTCTTATCAAAGGTTTAAATTTATTCAGTGGAAGATCTCGGATATCCTGTGGCAGTTTGTTATAGAAGCGTATACTTTGGCCCATAAACGATTTGCTTGTTCTGTGGAGACGTGTGGAATGTAAAACAAGATTGTGTTTGTTCCGGGTATTAACACTATGAATCGCACTGTACTTTTTAAAAGATACACTATTTTTCTGAATATAAACTAAATTTTCAAATATGAATTGCGAAACAACCGTTAGAATATCTATTTCTTTGAATTTTTCTCTAAGTGAATCAGTAGGAGCCAGATTGTAAATGGCTCTCACAGCTCTTTTCTGCAGAATAAAAATGGTATTAAGTTCTGCAGAAGATCCCCACAGTAATAAACCATAAGACATAATACTGTGGAAATAGCTGAAATAAACAATTCTAGCGGTTTCAATATCAGTTAAACGTCTTATTTTTTTAACTGCATAAGCCGCGGAACTCAGTCTACCAGACAATTTCTTAATGTGTGGGCCCCACTTGACACATTTGACCCACTTAGGGGTTGATTTTACAAAAATGCTCAAAATTAGTTTTTTCAATTGTCATGTTGAGTTTATTTACCGAGTTTCGTTACTCTAGCTGCATCATATGATGAAATGGAAATCCTTCTTTGTGCAAACTTTGAAACCCCATTAAATGACCTTAGGGGTAGTTTTTCGAAAAATGACGGAAATAGATTTCTTAGATTCTTGTGTGCAATATATAAACTAAGTCTTATGACTGTAGGTCGAGAAACATTTTTTGGACCCCAATTGGACCCCTTTAGGAGTTGATTTTCAAAAAATGATTATTTTCACTTGTATTGCTATAATTTGATTAATGTATTCGCAAAGTTTCAGCAATGCAGTATGAAATTTATTTTCCGCGTTGCATACTCAAAAACGATGCTAAAATCCCTATTAGGATCGATTTTCAAAAAGTGTGATACACGTGTTTCTTTATTTCTTTTGTTTAGTACACTGACAAAGTTTCACGTCCGTGTGACGAAAAAAATATTTTTTCCCATACAAACTTTGGGAGCCCATTTGACCCACTTAGGTATGGAATTTCGAAAAATCCGTTCTTATTGTTCACCTAGACTATTTGAATATTGTTGGTTCCAAATTTCAAGATTGTACGTTATATGGTTTTTGCTGTATCGTGATTCCTAGAAAACACCCTGCTCTTTTATTAATATAGATTATATAATATTCCATAAAATATGTAGGTAATAAGTATTGTATGAATAAAGTTTGTATAACAAATGATCTATCGATCGTAATAGCACAGTGGCTGAAACCGGTACCAATGTATTACGAAATGCTACGTGCAAATATCACTATGCAAATCCTGAAACAGTCCACCTCAAAAGTACCTCAACTTGTGAAATTCGGTTTGAAGTCGTTTCCTTTCTAATAAATATTTTTGGCCACAGTTCTTCCCCTTGTTTATCATCCATCAGTTGAACAACTAAATGGTATTCACAAAAACTGGCGCAGTAAACCGGAAAACAATTCTTTGGAAATCACAAATATCAATTAGATTCGATGATTGTAATACGGACTACCTTTTGTGAGCGTCTCATCTCGGAAGAGTAGTACGTCAGTAATACAATACTTAATAGGCGGGACTTTAATTCGAATGTTCCGGTAATGTCATCGTTACAAAGGTAGCCTTGGCGTCGCATCAGCCACTTTACCACGACAGTGCTCTGTATTGGCGATTTCGCCACTTGGCACCTTCCTGTACGCACAACTAAACAACAAAATAAGGACAGTAAAGTCGGGCCAATTTAATAGATCACATTTGACGCTTCATCAAAATTTGACAACGTAACCTTGTAACGGCCAGCATAAAATATTATTATGTTTTTCGAAGTCAAAACTGCACAATTGCGTAACGTTTTTTAATTAAGATTACATTGTTATTATAATAATCTGCAGTTTATGATCAGATCAGCAGCCGAAAGACCTTAGAAAGACGCTGCAGCCCGTCTTCTAGCTTTCCCTTAGTCGCCTCTTAGGCTAGCCGCACACGTACAATATTATTGTCAATACAATATTGACAATATTTTTCATCAATAATGAGCCCCGCACACTTATTTTTATTTTTATTTTTATTTATTAAAAAGGTACACCAACAGAAAGTATATCGTAACTTACAATATCAAATAATGGTTAGCTGTTTTTGTGCTGATACAAATTCCACTTAAAGGCGTACACAACATTGCCAAAACACTAGTCAACATAACATTTCATTACAATCGATAATAATTATTATATGAATTATATGAATTCAATACATTATAACTTCCGGAATGTCAAAAAAATTAAATAAAACCTTGACTGAATTATACAAATCAATAAATCGTAATACGTTCTGACTATATATTATAATATAATATTAACATAACATTAACAATTAACTTGTATGAATGAATGTGAATTATTAAATTAAAAATTTAGAGCTACCCACATTGTTTCACACTTCGCAATATTATTGTCAATATTTCGTGGTATAATTTGACTCAGTCGTTTAGTAGCCAGATTCGTGTGCACACGTTTCATATACAAAAAAGCAATCCAGAAGGAAACGATGAATTAAACATGGTTGAGAAAATTACCTAAGCTAAATCATTTCAATGTAATAAATGAACTGCGCGTTACAGCAGAACATATATTTTAAAAAATACATGAGAATGAGAAGTAGCAGCCTTCAAAAAACTATTATCCTTACTAAATTGATAATAGTTTTTGAAGAAAATATGATTCTATATTTCTGGGAAAGTTTCCCTTGTTTTATCATCATCATCAGCAGCTGAAAGACGTCCACTGCTAAACAAAGGCCTCCCCCTTAGAAGAAATCGGTTGCCATAATCCCCACGCTTGGCAGGCATCTTGGGGATCGCAGTATAGGTGGTAGGTAATCAAATAGAAAGACGCTGCTGCCCGTTTTCTTGTTTTTCCTTAGTCGCCTCTAACGGACACCAAACGGGAAGTAAGTAAAGAGTCTTATTTTTACCCGGATATCTCACGGGGAATGTTTTATAAATTCTGATAAATATTGGTTTTGGGGGGAGTAGAATCTACAATATTTTTACTGATTTCGTCATCCATTTCGAACAAAAACACGAACGTCTGCTTGCTTAGAAACCATTTCTTCAAATAAAATATTGCCACACGTCAATATTATTGACAATACCCCTGCCTCCCCCCCGATATTGTCGCGACAAAATCAGAATATCTGGAAATCGACAATAATATTGAACAATACCGCAATACCGCACACACACAATATTATTGACAATATGCACTATATCGACAATAATATTGAACCTTACGGACACCGAACGGAAGCAGATGGGTGGGTGCTATTCTTACCCGGACCCGTCTCGTTTCTCACGGAGGCCAAAAGCGGCCCTTGGGCTCTGCCTACCCCTACGGGAAAAAAGCGTGATTCTATGTATGTATGTTATTGAAGGTGTGCAGCTAGCCTTAATTAGGTTCGTGTTGTTTATTACAATAAGTAGATACTTACTTACATTTCTTTTTTAGAAATGTTTAAAACTGGATGGATGTTTATTTATTTATTTAGATAATCAAACAGCATAAATAGTTCATAATATGGAACATACAATTAAAACGTCTAGCCAACAAAGTTTCTACTAATGATTGAATTAAGGTACATGGAGTGAACATATTTATGGTGCGAATCAAACAAACATTTAAAAAAAAAAATGAAGAAAAGAGATTTAGAAAGAAAGATTTAGAAATTTAGAAAAAAAAATGAAGAAAAGAGATTTTTTTTTAAGAAGAGATTTACAAGATGTTAGCTGAATAACAAACAAACTAACTTATACATATATGCGTCTAAAGAATGTATGGAATCCATAGTGTGCGACTCCGGCTCGCACTTGACCGTTTATATACCTACCGGTTATGTATTATGTTACCGGTTATGTATTATGTACCTACTTATTCCATTATAAAGTGATTCTATTAAACTGATGTACAGGTACTTGTTTACTTTGTTTAGGTAGACATTGTATTAAGTATGTTATGCTTTAATTATCTTTTTTATCTGTATTCCAAGTGCTAAGTGCTACAGAAGTAGATTGCAGCCATAATATTCCATGCACTTGGTCCCCATGATTACCTACTACTAACATTGAAGTATACAATGTACGTTTAGCAGAAGCTACCCTTAAAACCGCAAAGTACGGGATAACGTTGTTTTTAATATGTCTCCATAAGATTGAATTGTTTAATATTGGTTAAATCCATCTTTAAATCACAGTATTCAAGTTCCAAGTAACGGTACCTACTACCCATTTTTTTTTTAATTCTTCAACAAAATACGAATCAATAGTACCTAATAACAACGAGTCGTCGTCGAATAAAATCTATGTCATCATCATTATCATCATCATCATCATCAGCCGGAAGACGTCCACTGCTGAACATAGGCCTCCACCTTAGAACGCCACAATGAACGACAATTGGCTATTTGCAACCATCGGTTTCCTGCGACGCGCACAATCTTGTATGTACCTACTAATGTACTAATTTAAACTGTTCAAAACGAGTTTTTTTTTAATTTCCAGCCAGAAGCCAGGAATATTTTTTTTTTTAAATCCAATGTATTAGTTTTAGTTTTCATCAAAGTCAGGCCTGTAACTCCTTTGGGCATTTTTCACTATTCCTTATAGTTTCGGATTTGGTCTTCCACGCCCACTTGTAAAATTCACCCTGTATGTATGTCGCAATCCGCTATGCTCTTTGAATATTAAGCTATGTTCGTTTTCGTTTAGAGAATTTCTTCCAAAAGGTTTATTAGTATTATAATTAGTATCTAGTGTAAGATAACAGTAATAATAATAATAGTACCTACATTCTTAGCTTCATCATCAACATAGCTGACACTTGACCAAGTCCCATGTGTTAGTTATTTTACCCCTTTTCCAAGAGAGATATAATTTTAATACAACAAACAAATAGTAATAATTCTAATCCGATGCAGTGGCAATGGGAAGATATAAAGAATACACAATTGTTTAATTGTTAGGTAAGTATGTTTAATTGATACTTAAAATAATAAATAACACAAGTAAAACCTACTTAAATATCAAATATCCGGTGACTTCATTGGGTTGTCAGTCGATATTTGTTTTTTTTTTGTTATATAGTCAACAACGAGGTATGCACGTTGATATAATCCGTGATATACATTGTTAGCATATTTTAAGCTTAACGAATTTGTATAATAAGAGTTGTTGGTTATCCCCATAGTACATTCTGTTCTTAAGTACAATTCAAAACATCTGTCGGCATTCGTACTATGTGTTTATCTTTTCTGTAAGAGAACAATACCCGTCAGGCGTAATTTTTCGCAGTTTAATGGCATTAAGCCTAATTAAGAAATAAAAGTCAACTGGCGATTATTATGTATGAATCGATTTGTTGCAGATTGCGTATGCGCCGGAGCAAAATAAAGTTTTTCCGTAAGTAGGCCATTCATGCGACACACTAAAGATCGAATAATGTAACCGTCCGTCGCTCGTTATCTTAAAAATAAACTGGGAAATATGATCACATATCCTAGGAAATACAAGGAATACTTGATACTTGAGTGTTCAATGCAAATCTACCGATACCTATCTAAAAAATTGAACTAAAAATCATTTACCAAATCGTCTGTTGATTGAGTACCGACCTAACATATTTATGTCATGCACATGAATGTCCTCCTGTTATTTAAAAGTGTAGAAAAATAATCATTCTTTTTGAAGTCTGTAAAAAAGACGCAACTGTCACTTGGACAAATACGAAAAAAATATACCGGTCAAGTGCGAGTTGGACTCGCGCACCGAGGGTTTCATACCATCTTTGGACGTATCAAAGTAATTTTACTATTCATTTAACACCTCAGATAGCAAATAAAACAAACCGAAAAACTAAGTTTGTTTGTCTAGGTATTTTTAGGATTACTAAAAAACTGTACTATTTAGAAAGATCATTTTATTTTTCCTATATTATTTGTAAAATATAGATAGACATGTATTATCCATAATTATTTCAGATTTTTCCCTCCACAAACCTCGGAGAGGAGAGAGAAGGGGGGGGGGGGGGTACGATATATTTTTTTACATTTTGGATTATCAGCTAAAAACTGCGTGACATATACCAAAATAAAAATTTGTTTTGAGATGTGCATATGAAGTCTTGTCATATAATACCCCACTCGATATAACACTTTGAAATTCCGATGACCCATTTGAACCCCCAATATAAAAAAAGGTAAATATTTTTTTTTCATTTGCTATGAGGTTGGCTAAGTAAGATCTAAAACTATCCCAAGTTTCAAATCGATAGCACCAGTGGTTCCTGAAATATATAGGTGTGACGGACAGACATGCAGACAGACTGACAGACGAAGTCAAACCATAAGAGTTCCTTTTTTACCTTTTAGGTATGGAACCCTAACAAATAAATATTTACTGCGGCTTGTTCATAGCCTTATCCGTAGGATATTTACAATTTTTCCAATTTTCAGCAGTTCTTCATCTTGAAGAAAGTAAATAAATGCTGCTGGTATTTTCTTGAGAACAAATTAGTTGGAAGTTGGATTCTTTCTATCGATTTGTTAGGTGCATACTATCCTATAAGATTAGTACCGGCATTTAGAATCACGAAGTCAGCTCTTCAATTGAGAGTAGGGTAGGGTTAATATTCTTTACTTATTATTATCGTTACCTATTATTTAATAAATGTAACTCGCGACCTAGAAGACGCTGTGTATAAAAAGAAGCAATGTTCATCTCAATCCGTTCATCGATCTTCACAAACTTATGGTAGTGTATTGATGTTTTATAAATACTGCCACAAACATATCCAAAGACATTATACATATAAACATAGCGAGCTATATTTTTACAGGGGAATTTTTAACTCCTATTCGTATGGAATCCGTAATGTGTGTACTTTTAAATACACATCTGCGTGCGTCTATAATATACCATTAGCACACGAAAAGTGGTCACAAATTCGCCCAATTCGGTGAACGATCAGTAAGTCCCGCGTCGGTAAAATAGAATATGCACAAAAGTAAACAATAAGGAAGGGATATCATACATTAACTATATTTAAATTACATGGATCACAATTTTTGGCGTGCAGTAGTAGGGACTAGGGATATAACAGTCTTTTTTTTTTTTTGACGCGGGGGAAATCTTCCAAAGATCCCCGGGAGCTGTGGGGCTCGGCCGGGGTATGTGGGATTCTTACCCACTAAAACCCCCGCGGCTGTCGCATCGGCACATGAGAGGGGAGACCCCAGGGCTCTCCGGTGGGATCTGCACCAGGGGCCCCTCAGTGCCTTGCCTTTGAGCCCGCCGCCGGGGGGCGCATTGTAGCCCCCGGGAACCTGACACGGTACTCACGGGGACGGGGGTCGCAACCCCGCCGCCGTCCTCCTCGGAGTCGCCGCCGTACTCAATGGACGCTCAAAGGGCCCACACCCTGAGCGTCCAGCGACTCCGAAGGAGGGATATAACAGTCTAGGTATACTCAGCCACGCCGCCGCCGTTGCCGGCCGCCGGGAATCGAACCTAACACTTCCCTTTTGGCAATAAGGTACCACCGTAGTACTAAATAGAAGAAGATAGAGGGTTGTAATCATCCTCACACACAGCTGCTTGTATTGGTTTAATAATAAATAATATTAGTCTAATATAATGATTTCTGATATTTACGCGAATATTACACATTGAAATGAAACTAATTTTACGGATTATATCGCGGTTTATTTTTGAAAAAATAAACCGCGATATAATCCGTAAAATTAGTTTCATTTCAATAATATTAGTCTGCTCGAACAAACGACCGCGCTACATAGTTAATGGATCAAACAAACTGTC
Organism: Furcula furcula; assembly: GCA_911728495.1. NCBI lineage: Eukaryota > Metazoa > Arthropoda > Insecta > Lepidoptera > Notodontidae > Furcula > Furcula furcula. The sequence goes on from OU452245.1 coordinate 21,043,587, forward strand.
CAATGAAAGAACAATAACATGATATTATGTATAATGAGGTGAATTATTAGTATAGTGTTCAACTGCGAATTTAGTTATAAGCGATTATTACATACAAAATTATAAGTTATCGATAGATTTAACTAAATAACGGTAAGATAAGTAGCTGATAAGGAAACTATCGTAATATTTTATATACAAATAATAAGGTGTCATTTAAGTTCGATGAACTTCCGTTTAAGGGACCGGCAGAGTTGTGTGCATTTTTTTATTGAATTTATTTGATTTGGCGATACAGCACAGCCGATACAAAGCAAATAAATTATTACTCAATGTATAATGTAATACTAATTTTATAAAAGTAACGCGAGGTTTCCATAGATTTAATCTTTGGATCTAATATAAGTAATATTGGAACGATTAAGTTAATACATACAGAGTGTCCCAGAAATGGGATATCAAGCTGGTAATGACGCATAGTGTAACCCAGAAGCAATCAATTTGTGAAAGAAAATAATAAAAAAAGTAAACAGTTTTAGTGCAGTGAGCTCAAGATTTGGTTCGTTATTCAACCGAAAATTAATGAATTTATTGTTTAACAGGGCAGACACGCAAGCAATGAAAACAGTGGCTCCATAGGAGTAGGCACAATGCCACAGGGCTGCCAAGAAACAGTTTTAAGAAGATATAAATATTTTTTGTAATTCAAAATGTAAATTTTTGCCGTATTTAACATTTTTTCCAGAGTCTTTCCTATCAATACTATACATATCTACCCCTGGGCTTGATACGACACCTAGTATACATACCAAATATTCATATTGTCGTTTCGTATAGTTTCGATCGTAAATATAGTAGATTAAGTAATAAATAATTCTGAAGGTAATGAGAATTACACCGCTATTTTATGTGTAAATGATAGCGTACAGTCGAGCACAATAATATATACATAATTTGTGACATTGTAAAATGTGTTAGTGACTATTTTCATGATAACAAAGAATCAGTAAGACTATGACAAGGTACGAAAGCGTATACCCATTAATGTCCTCGATTGTACAAAATTAACAGGTTTTATATTAAACCAACTAGATGTCCCGCGCAGCCCCGCCCGCGTAATTTTCTAATTTTCTGCGCAAGTTTCTTATTTTTTTTCCCATAAAACTTTCAACTAAGTATTAGAAAACTTAAAAAAAATATGGATGATATCCGTAGTCGTTAGTTATGGGGTGACCAAGGGAAATAGGGATTCATTTTTATAGAGATAACGAATCGAGTACAAAATGTACTGATACAAAAATTCTATTGCCTACTTAATATTAGCTATGAAATTAGTGTCACCCACCTCAAATGTGATGACGCCTTTATCCCCGTACTTGTCGAATATCTTGTCAATGAAGTACCGCTCGGCGGGCAGGGTGTCGTTGACGCCGATCGCGGCGACGTCGGTGTCGGCGGCGCGCACGCCCAGCACCGCCAAGACTACGAGGGCGCTCGTCGTCAGCATGCTCACGACTGAGCGAGCAAGGCACCGGTGCGCCGGCGGCAGTCTCGCGCCTATCGGCCGATCAGCCTCAACGGCGCAAAGCCGAACGTGATAATGTGATGAGTCGCGTTGCGCTCGCGCATCGGCCGATCCTCCTCGCGATTCTTTGTTTGTTTGTTTGATAATATCATCTATTAAATCGCGAACTGAATTAAACGATTGCTTAGGAGCCGCGGATGCGTGTTTGTCACTTGAGGCGTGGTTCGCGTCTGACGCTGCTCAGTGACTTTCACCCGTCGCTCTCTGGAGGCACCGAGGCCGGTTGTAGCACCGTCACTGATAATAAGGTGTATTTACGCGCTGACCGGCGGCGTGGAGAGAGCCTAACTTTGGTGTCTAATTATTTGCGGTCGGTGGACGCTAGACGGAGCCCTACGGACGATAGTTCACAATAAATAGGCTAAGCCCGTCGCGCACTCCGACAGTATGGAAAAAATCTTCAAGAGGAATTTATATAAGACGGGTTGTTTACTGATGATATCTGAAATATTATTTACAAAGTGTAGCTGTATCGACGAAGTTAACAAATAATTGAAAGTACCTAAATTACGAATAAGTGGCATTCATTCATATAAGTGTTCGGCTTATCGTACGTTTACTACGTTCTACGTTATTTGAGTTTGCCTTTACACAAACACTTGAGCGTATTGGCATAATTATTTTCTTAAATTATAATGCAAAAATAATTTATTAAGTAATTAAATTAACGTTAATTAATGAATCTCAACGGATGCCAGATACAGTTGATTTTGCAAATAAGTAAACAAATTTTCGGTTTAATTAGTTCAAGCACGTACAGCAACGTATTATGATTACAATTCACGTAGAACACGTGTGTTCCTAGATCCTATAAAGGCAGAACACATCTTACCATGAAGTAAGCAGTGCATTAGCTGTCATTGTCTGTTACGTATTAATAGGTAACAATAAGGGCAAATAGATGAACAATTATATAACATGGTAAGTAGCAGCGTAAGAAAAAGTAGTAGCTATAACCAGAAAAGTTAAAGTGATTTATGTTGTGTTTGATTCATTTAGCAATGATTCACCTATTACCATCGATCCACTTAGACCAGATTAATCAACACGAAAACTGAAATTCAAAACGTATGTGACCGCTATAGTTTCATGTAAATGTACTCAGGCATTTACACTGCACAAACAACTTAAACACATAAAAATATATTTACGAATTGAGAACCTCCTCCTTTTTTGAAGTCGGTTAAAAATAACATTCTTTGCGGACAATTTGAAATGCCATACCACGGAACTGCGCGGCAACCAGCATACAGAACCTTTCGTATCTACCAAATTGCAGGACGCTACGCTGAATAGAAACTTAACCTATACAGTACAGGAGGAGTAGGTATCATTCATTATCTGTTCGAGCAGTATTATTGTCGACGGGCCTGTTGGTCTAATGGTTAGTGACCCTGTCTGCTACCCAACAGGTCGTGGGTTCGATTCCCACCAAGTGTCTGGGTGTTTTATCTATATAAGTATGTATTTACAAAAAAAAAAGTATATATGTATTAGTATCAGTTGTCTGGTTTCCATAGTACAGGCTCTGCCTAGTTTGGGATCAGATGACCATGTGTGAATTGTCCCAGGATATTATATTATTATTATTATTATTGTAACTTTATTTTTAAAAGCAAAAGAAAGGGAGCTAAAGACTGCGTATATCGGCATCCTTTTCTTACGCCTAAGTAAAACTAATTTAACACTGCTATAGAGGCTGGTGGTAGGCAGGGCTCCTGTTACTGTATCGACTTGCAGCGGGACCGCAGGATACGAAATGAGTAGGTACACAATACACATGCGTACCTTATTTGTGGTCTTATTTTTGAAGTGAAAACTTCTTTTGCGGCGCTGTGCTCTTTTTTGTGATGGGGGAAAAAATTTAAATTCGCGTCAGGACACGTGACCTGATCGAAAATTCGTAAGACGTAGGCGGCGCAGGGCGCTTGCGCGAATGTTCGTGTGTGTTACAGCGTGACACGCGCATCCATGGATGGTGACTGCTGATGGATCGACCGTCTATGTAGTTAATGTAAAATAATTGTAATAGTTCTGAAGTGTTAAATATATAATGTAATATAAATTGTCATGTTTGTGTACGATAGCGCAATAAATGAATATTGTATTTCACCACATAAATGATAGTACTTTTATACTGATAATTAAGCAATTCGTGCAAAATTGTTCCCTAACCATTCCAAAATATCAAAAATGCACAACGTTAATATTCAAGTTTTCACTTTTGCCGGCACTCCCGGAGTAACCCGTTGTATTATATATATATATATAATTTAATTGTAGCCTTAGAATAATAACGCCTATTATTCAAAGATTGTAGCAGTATTCGTTGCAATCATTGGGAATAAAAAAGTACCTAGCAAAAACAACATAGAGTTGTTTACTAAGGGCTTAGTAATGGATCTATTTTTGTTTTGTAAAGGTAATTAGAAAGTTACTCGCGCCATTAACTAATAAAAAACTAAACAAATACATTGCAATTCTTTGTTTCTTTTTTATGATATCCAAGTAGTAGTTTACGCTTCATTTTAGCTTTAATCTAATCCATGATATTGTACTTACTGAAATTTGTGGAAAACATGATAATTGTGTGTTTATTCAAATTAAACAGAATAATAATATGTAGATTATATATATGATTAGGTTAATGATGTGGTAGGTAAATGGTAGATAAAGTAAACAGATATCAAAGAAGTAAAGGGTTCCAGACACAAATATCTGTGGTTTCAGGTGCTTTAATATCTATCTAAATGGTGTCAAAGCATGGACCTAGCTGTCATTAATATTATTAATATTATTATATTGGTGTGGGATGCGACATGTGTCGACACACTTGCTGCGTCCGGTCTCACACCCCGGCAACTTGCAGGGTGGCTGGAGGGGCTGCGGCGACCGCTAGTGATGCAAAGCGGCGCAAATATGCAGCTCTAGGTTCGAGCTATATATTTGCGCCCTTTGCGGTGGAGACCATGGGGCCTTGGTCTCATGAGGCGCACGGTTTGGTGAAAGAAATTTCATCAGAACTTATCGAAGTCTCAGGAGACCGCCGGGCCGTATAAACTTGGCTATACAAAGGGGTAATGCCGCCAGTATTATAGGTACCCTTCCCTCCCAGTGCGGCGATACCTTTGAGGAAGATTTTTATCTAGTTTAAGTGGACATGTTTGTAAATAAACAGTAAATATTTAGTTTCAATAAATGTATCGTTAATATTTAGCATTGACATTGACTTGTACATTTTATCGTTAAGGAGATACATTGTATCCGGCAGGTATTAGTCTAATCAATCTCTAACTAATCCTAAGTCAGTATAATGTGTGCCACGATATCAATGATAAACGTAAAGACATAAAGCTCGTAATAACTCCTGACATTTTGTTGGTATAATGGTTAGCCATCCTGGGCGCTACCCAATATAGGTCTATATAACATGGGTTCCCCACCAAGTATCTGGGTGTTTTATCTTTATATGTACCTATGTATTTACAAAAAAAGTATACAAGTATTAGTCTGTTGTCTAGTTTCACACCGTTTTTCTGTTGTGTGGTTGTACAGGCTCTGCCTAGTTTAGGATCAGATGACCGTGTGTGGATTACTGTGGATTGTCCCAGATTATTATTATTAATTATCAAGTAAGAATATACATTATGTTATGTATATAATAATATATATACATATTCATACATATTTAATAAACTTTTGGAAGACCTGCTATATAAACGAATACATGGTTTTAGAGTTCTACAATACAACTCTGCCTGTTTTTTTCTGAAATTGTTTAATGGCGTTTGTTAGTAGGTACATTTATACGTAGGTACTATACGTACATGATGTAAGTCGGATCGAACCACAGGTGGCTATTACGCTACCTAAGTCGACGAGTGGCTGATAAAACTTGGACAATGGGTTTCCGCAAAACGACGTCAGATTCAATCAATGTGGTGGTCGGTAGTGACCTTGCGTTCTACCCCACGTAACCTCCAAACTTCGACACATTTCCTAGCTAGACACTTAGATGTATTTTATATCAAGTATTGTTTTTAATGAAACACTAAATCTCTAAACAATTGTAAATGTCCATACATTTACAATCGTTTAGAGATTGCAGATCGTCATCGTGAGCAGCCGGAAGATGTCCACTACTGAACAAAGGACTCCCCCTTAGAAAGAAAGTAGGGGTTGCCATAATAATCCCTATACCCTATTTTTCTCCACAAGATCAAAAATTGAACAGTAAATGTATGAACGCAGGCGTGACGGCCGACCGATGGCCTGCCAAAGACAAGGTGGTATCCAACCCTAATGGCCCTATTTGGCTGACCACTGGTCAGCTATCACGCCTGCGTTCTCACATTTCCTGTTCCATTTTTGATCTTGTTAATAAAAACAGGGTATAGACGTCTTGGGGATCGCAGTATACGAGGCGGGTAATCCAACAGACGCTGCTGTCAGTCTTCTTGTTCGCCTCTTCCGACACCCAACGGGACGGACATGGCTGGGTGCTATTCTTACCCGGACACCCCACGGCACAGAATGTACTTGAGACAGAATTTGAGAAAAAATTACAATGTCATTAGCACATGCCTGTAGAACGCTGTAACATTGCGGAAAATTGTTAAAACAATGGGTTGGTACATAGGTCATATGTAAAATACCGTTCAGTAAGTACTAAAATTCCATCCAATTTTAAACTGCACCAATCAAGCCATTCAGATTGGATTTAAATTGACATTGGTTTTCAGAGTAAACATACCTATAGATAGATAGATACCACAAGGTGTCAGTTAATATGTACCTATTCGCCGCATAGTAGTAGGTAATGTATAGAGATTCCTGTGTACCGGCGTGAAGGGACGGCATCGTAGCTGAAGAATTAGTAGATATCCAAGAGACTTGATACCTTGATAAACAAGAATACGCGCAATAGCGTCTTTCTATTGGATACCTACAACCTATACTGCGATCCCCAAGATATCTGCCAAGCGTGGTCTTTGTTCAGTCTTTCGGATGCCGCTGATGATGAGACCTCATGTCACGAGCGGTGATGCATCCAATGGACATAGTTCTCACTCATATGATAACAACAACAAAAAACAAATGAGAGCAGTATTTAGATTTTACTTTTCTGCTTCTGTATCTCCAAGCTTACCTACCACCTCCTCCGCGACAGACGATACGCTCGTACAAGGTATTTATATTACACAACGTACCTTACTAACTACTATGAGAGTTGTATTTACCGACTACGCCCTTAGTAAACATTCCCATCCACTGGGCCAGATAGCCAATGTCAATATGGCGTAATCGATATAAAATATCAATATAAATTAACAACATCGATAATAACATCGATACCTATTGTCGTCTTTCTAAACATGCGGCCGCTGGCTGATCGGTGAAAAAAAAAAACAATAAAGTGAAAGATAGCAAAGCGGATTGTTGGCTGCTATTATGTATTTGTGTCACATTTTTTTCTACATTGAGAGGTTTTGTATGTTGATACTGCTATCGACTTCGAGGTTGTTACCTTATTTTAGGTTTTACAATCCACAATTAGGTTTTACAGCCTACAAAGTTCCTCTTTTGTAGTAGATAACTGTAATGATTTATGTTATCTAATGTACACATTTCTGCTGAGGATGTCTTGTAGTTCTATTCAGGATCAAATATTCAGATTCAGGATTCCTGTTGGGTCCTACCTGATTTTACCTTAATTTCATGGTCAGTTCGAAAATTATCGTTAAACTCAAAGAGATTATACATAGAAGGCTAAGGCTTCTTAAGTTTTTCAATATCTTTGGTTAAAATCAATGCTCGTGGTATATTTATTGTTCTTTGCAGCTCGGGACAATTAAAAGTTTTTGGACAAATCAAGAGAAACAGATAAAGCAAGCAGTAACTATACGTACTTGATTTAAAATTTAGAATGCAAAAAATAATACTCTTGTACTTATGTACCTATTGTAAGAACACCAAAACACATTTCAACATTTAGTACTTTAAGATCATAGGCCTAATTAATATGACGGTTTTTTTTTTAGATGCAAAATACTATTTATCTCGCTTTTTAATAATTTAAAAAAAGAATCTAGATGGTAAAAAACACCTTCCGAATTTGTAATATTCGCATTGCTCTGGTACAAATCGGGAAAAATATTTATGTGATATTCAACTGAATTATATACGTATGATTGTATTGTTGCCCGAGGGGTGCCGGGTTAGAATTGCATTCCCCCATCTCCTCTCGTTCGGTGTCGTAAAAGGCGACTAAGCGAGAACAGGAAGAGGGGCAGCAGCGTCTTTCTTTTGGATTTATCTTCCATCTATACTGCGTTCCTCAAGCCGCCTGCCAAGCGTGGCGATTATGGCAACCCCTCCCTTCTAAGGGGAGGCCTGTGTTCAGCAGTTGACGTCTATCGGCTGCTAATGATGAAGATGATGATTGATGATGATTGTATTGAGACACTAGATAACCTCCTAAGCGATCGGACAGGGTTTTATTAACACTCTGTATAGTAACCATAGAGCCAGGTTCTAGAAATATTCTTACCGGAAGTACTCATTTCAGTAATCACTTTGCTCTCAATATTTTGTTTCTTTTTATTAAGTAGGAGCTATTCACAGACTCTAGACTAAAGGATCCAATACATTAATTAACAAATAATATCTATGTAGGTTGTAACCATAAATTTGGGCATGCTATGTACATGGTAACTAATCTAGTAGCCTACCTAAATACATTAGTAACGAAGGACCGTGTACCAGTTCGACCGCGTTTGTTGATGACCCTGGCTGTGGAGAATTATTGAGTCGTGACTCTTCATAATATAAAAAATTAAGAAATAAAATATAATTTAGTAACTAAGACAGAATTTATTAATAAAAAAAACCGGTTAAGTGCGAGTCGGACTCGCGCACCGAGGGTTCCATACCATCCTTGGACGTATTAAAGTTATTTTACAATTAAGCTAACATCTCAGATAGCAAGAGTATTAAGATTTGATAATTTTATTATAACTTTACATGTTCGAACTTTTTATAGAGCATAGCGCCGCTTTCCATCAGGTGGGACTACAGTCAAGCACTAGCTTATAAGTGTTAAATAAAATAATAAATAATAGCGTAAGATTTATATCTAGAAGGTGTTGTCAGTACATTTTGTCATTGTTAAAAATAAAGAGACGTGTCTTTTTGTTTTTTTTTTGACGCGGGGGAAATCTTCGAAAGATCCCCGGGAGCTGTGGGGCTCGACCGGGGTATGTGGGATTCTTACCCACTAAAACCCCCGCGGCTGTCGCATCGGCACATGAGAGGGGAGACCCCAGGGCTCTCCGGTGGGATCTGCACCAGGGGCCCCTCAGTGCCTTGCCTTTGAGCCCGCCGCCGGGGGCGCATTGTAGCCCCCCGGGAACCTGTCACGGTGCTCACGGGGACGGGGGTCGCAACCCCGCCGCCGTCCTCCTCGGAGTCGCCGCCGTACTCAATGGACGCTCAAGGGGCCCACACCCCGAGCGTCCAGCGACTCCGAAGGAAAGAGACGTGTCTATCCTAACTTGTTATTACTAATTAAAATAATTATATAGAATATGCGCATCTGAAATGTGCAAATAAAGGACTTTCATATCATACCCCACTCGATATAGTAGCCTCACTTTGATATTTTGAGACCACCACATAGGGGCTCCTATTAAAAAAAAAATTACCATGGCATGTTTTTCAAAATAAATATTTGTTAAGGTTGCTAGGCAACCATAAAGGTGTTTGGAAGATGGTTCTTTTAATTTGACTCAATATAGAACAGAATTATTACGGTATGCTTTACTTTTATTTGTGCTTTAGTAACTGTACTAAAAGTATAAATTTAATAGGTAAACGAACTCTTAAAATGACTTTCCTGTGCTATTATCAGACCCTGATCAGTATCTGTCCAACTACTCGTCAAGATTTAACCATAGATTTATAATTCGGTGGGTCCTATATTTAATGGAGCCGAATTTCTGTTGCCACCTTCCTGCTTGCTCCTATCACCAGACTCTGATCAAAGTTTTTCTACCTACTTCTCGCAGCAACCTATCCAACGAATCCAAATTAGGTGGGTCTACGTTTATTAGTGCAGAGATCCCGTGACCACCTTCCTGCTCTATCATCAGACTAATAACCATTTTTTTAGTGACTACTCGTCGAGACCTACATAACGAGCCCAAACTCGGTGGGTCTACGTTTATTGGTGCAGAGATCCCGTGACCACCATCCTGCTCCACCATCAGACCCTGATCACCATTTTTCTAGCAACTACTCGTCAAGAACTACCAAACCAGCCATACTCCGTGGATTTACGTTTATTGGTGCAGAGATCCCGTGACCACCTTCCAGCTCCACCATCAGACCCTGATCACCATTTTTCTAGTAACTACTCGTCGAGACCTACCTAACGAGCCCAAAGTCGGTGGTTTTACGTTTATTGGTGCAGAGATCCCGTGACCACCTTCCTGCTCCACCATCCGACTCTGATCACCATTTATCTAGCAACAACTCGTCGAGACCTACCTAACGAGCCCAAAGTCGGTGGTTCTACGTTTATTGGTGCAGAGATCCCGTGACTACCTTCCTGCTCCATCATCAGACCCTGATCACCATTTTTCAAGCAACTACTCGTCGAGACCTATCCAACGAGTCTAAACTCGATGGGTCTACGTTTATTTGGGCCGAGATACTGTTACCACCTTCTTCTTGATCATCATCAGACTCTGGTGAAGGTTACCATTATATTTAGTATCATCGGGTTTACGTATGTTTTAAATTTCAGATCATTCAGACTAATAGAAGTAATGAAAAATGTCTATTGTATACAAAATATCCTTACCTCGACTCGTTGGCGAATTGCGATGTAACTGTGGCAAAAATAAACAAGGCTGTATGGTATGAGTACCTTTGCCTGTTTTTCGGCGAGGTGTAATAAAAATAAAAAAGCCATATGTTCCCTATTATGTTTACAGATTATAGGATTACTTACGATTTGTTGTATGCGCGAAAGGTTATAAAATTTAAATTTTATTGTTGTCCGTATTTTTATAATTATTTATGTGATGTTGAGATATACTATCTTGTCGGCATAGTGATTTTATCCCAATTGGTTGTTGATCGTAGTATCTCTTAGTTCGGTTGTTATCGATTGTTTGTTTAAAGTGCGAGGACTTCGTAAAGTATAATACTTTAAAAACCAGTCAAGTGCTAGTCGGACTCCCGCACCGAGGATTTCATATCATTAAAGTTATTTTACTATTCGTCTAACGCCTCAGATAGCAAAAAAAAACAAACCGCAAAACTAAGTTTGTTTGTCGAGGTTTTTTTAGGATTACTAAAAAACTGTACTATTTAGAAAGATCATTTTATTTTTCCTGTAAAATATAGATAGACATGTATTACCCATAATTATTTCAGATTTTTCCCTCCACAAACTTCGGAGATAAGGGGGGGGGAACGGTATTTTTTTTGACATTTTTGATTATCAGCCAAAAACTGCGTGACATAAACCAAAATAAAAATCTGTTTTAAGATGTGCAAATGAAGCCCTTTCATATGATACCCCACTCAATATAGTAGTCACACTTTGAAATTTTGATGACCCATTTCGACCCCCATTATAAAAAAAGTAAAAGAAAAAAAATATTTTTTTATTTGCGATGAGGTTGGGTAATTAAGATCTAAAACTATTCCAAGTTTCAAATTGATAGCATCAGTGGTTCCTGAAATATATAGGTTTGTGACAGACAGACAGACAGACGAAGTCAGACCATAAGGGTTCCTTTTTTACCTTTTAGGTATGGAACCCTAAAAATGATAGCTTAGTCTATTTCCTTAACTGTTGATATTATTTTTATTAAAAATGACACTGTAGTCAAGGTAAACAGACACAATACAGTCGCCTAGGTTTTTTCGCATAAGCAGTGGAATCCGTTATACAAAATTAGCAACCGTAGATTTTTGGAAAAAACCTGCCAACAAATAGATTTGGACGCTTCAATTCAACCGTTATCACGTCGTTGTTGAAGCAACAACAATTTTTTTTCCACGATATTTCAGTTTTATATTTCTATTTATGTGTATCGAACTCGCGCGAACTTCCGTTTCATTTGACAATAATAATTATTTGTATATAACCTATTTACGATAAGACGTTATTTTATCTGCACAACATCTAAACAAATATAAATTTTATAGAAAACACGAAAGGTGGACGAACAACTCTACCTAACATAGAGGTACGAAGCGCGTGTAACGGATTCGTTTCGTTCTAAGTAATTGTGCAACACTTTTTCTAATTGAGTTTTTTAATAACCTAACTACCGCACTCACAAACGCCAGTTAATGTTAATTATCAATAACACAGGTCTTGTAATCGGTTTATTTGGATACTCAAAGCTAATTTATACCTTTTACTTTGTTAGTGATCTCGTACCTACTCAATAATGGAACGTACTTAGTTATAAACTGTTAAGAGAGTCGAAATAATATGATGCTGTCTTTTATTTACGCGAATACTTTGTAATAAAACTACTCTTACGGAATATATCGCGGTTTATTTAGGTTTTACTTTTCCTACGATTCGAATGCTTTGTTGCAGCACCCATGGTCACGGACGGACTGAGATGTGGTTTTTTTCGGGAATGATAGACGCCGTTGGCCGCAGATGGCCATTACAGCTTCACCGGGCAAGAGGAGGCGAGCGCTTATAGTACTCCAGCCTTAAGGGCAGAGGGGAGCGACGAGCTCAAGGGCACCTCAGGGAGGCACGGCCTCGGCTTGGGCTGTCACTTAAGCGAGAGGGCTGATTCCACCACCGGTTCACAACGTAATCCTACTGAGGAAAACCGGCAAGAAACTCAGTGAGGTGATGCACGTGCAAGAATGCATACACATACACACCACACCATGCACACACCCTCACACACGCACACACCTTCACACACACAAACACACATTCACCAGGACCATACCTTTCTACTTTGGTATTATAATAACGTTTGACGGGCCCGTTGGTCTAGTGGTTAGACACCCTGTCCGCTGACCGATGGGTCGTGGGTTCGATTCCCACCAAGTGTCTGGGTGTTATTTATCTATTTAAGTATGTATTTACAAAAAAAATGGTATATAAGTATTAGTATCAGTTGTCTGGTTTCCATAGTACAGGCTCTGCCTAGTTTGGGATCAGATGACCGTGTGTGAATTGTCCCGAGATATTATTATTATTATTTTTGATTTTTTATAACACGGGCTTTTACACCCGGACTTTTAAAAGGCTTGCGTGGGGACGAATCCAACACGTAGAGGCCTGTTGAGTTGTTGTTGTATGGATGGAATACACCTGTCAGGATCAACTGCTGGAAATAAGATATAAACAGCAGTTGACTCTGACAGGTGTAGGGACTATTGTAAGTATGTGGAAAGATTTCTAGATTTTATTAATGAGCATTTGGTGGACTGAATACTGGGCTATTGCAATAGGCCGGGATCACTTGCCATAATTAGTGTACTAATTATATTTTGGCAAGCGGTGACTTGCCACCCACTAGATGGGCTCTCCATATAGCCGTCAGAAGCTGACGGAGTGCAACACCGGTGTGAGTGGCTCAGGGGTGTCGAGAGGTGTGCTGCGCTTTCTCCGTGGTTACTCGCGGCGTTATGCCCTTTAACACTTCCACCCCTGGAGCATATATCTCTTACAACTCCTCTCTGGACGGCCAATTAAGGCAAGCCAGAGCTGAGAGTCCTGCGGGCCCCCTTCGGTTCCCACTCGGCCGACGAAGACACGCCGAGGTGGGGGCCCCGACCCACTCTCTGGAGCACTCGGGTCCGTGGTGTCGCTACGCACCAACAGCTCGCCACTAGCTGCCCTGCGGGTTTATTATTATTATTATTTATTTTTTCAATAGTTAAATTATTTTTTTGTTTAATTAAAGATGATAACAACATTCTGTTTCAGTATAATTTATTGTTACTAAATGAAAATATTGCTACTATTAATTTTATGTTAGCGTCTACGACACAGTGTAAACTAATGTAGACGTTATCGATCATGCTGTTCAATGTACAATTTTTCTTTTTCAATAAATAAATATTTTATTATTATTATTTACTAGCTGACCCACGCAGCTCCGCCTGCGCTATTTTTACGTTAACAAAACTTTTAATAACAGACATTCGCATCGAATACATAACCTCCTTTTTTATAGTCGGTTAAAAACTGGGACCCACTTTTTACTTGCTCTCCGAAGCACGGACGCGTTTAGTTCAAATGGCGTTAAACGGTCACCCATCTATTTAATGACCTTACCTAACGTTGCTTAACCCGATCGATTACAAAACCTTAATAACAACTCTCTATGAGTGTTACCTTACTGATATTTATTATATTATAAAGAAAAATTGATAAAATCGGACCAAGCGTATAACCAACTACCCATTTTGACTTTAATACCCTCTCCCAAGAGAACCGTGCTAGATTACGGGATAAAAAGTATCCTATGTCCTACCTCGTAGTAAGATCTCAAATCATGCCAAGTTTCATTTGAATCCATTCAGTAGTTTCGGCGTGATGCTGAGCCGTGATACAGACAGACAGACAGACAAAAATTTAAAAAAATACATTTTCGTCCTCAGTATCGGTTATAGAATGCCCTCCAAATATAATTTACAAAATATCTTCAATGTACAGAATTGGACCTGTTACAGTTTTATTATAAGTATAGATAAGCCACCAAAGAAGATTAGTCAGTTTTATAACGGATGTCTTCTCGGGTTATGAGCGGGATTCTAGTGCATGCAGTCGTCAATATAGGCAGGTGTGTTGCTTACCATGTATCATTATCACCAGCACCGAAACATGTCCACTGCTGAACAAAGAGCTCTCCCTTAGAGGGGAGGGGTTGCCATAATCCCCACGCTTGGCAGGCGTCTTGGGGATCGCAGTATAGGTGGTAGGTAATCGCGGAAATACGCTGCTGCCCACCTTCTTGTTTTCCCTTAGTCGCCTATTACGAACACCCAAGCAACGGGAGGAGATGGGAGGGTGCTATTCTTACCCGGACCCCACGGGTAATACCACCACCACATACATACCCCACGGGTACCATGTATAATATAATTTAATTTGTAGCCTCCGTGGTGCAGCGGGATACCGCTTGCTTTGCAAACCGGAGGTAACGGGTTCTAATCCAGCGGGGAGCAACAGTACCTAGTCGTTTCTTACTGCGGCTAGGACAATGCAGGCCGATCACCTGTTTGTAGTAAAGTAAGATGATCCATGCGTCAGATGGGCATGTAAAAAGTTGGTCCTGCGCCTAACCTTCCCCTCGATCGTGTTTGTTATAAATCTCGTTGGTTTCTGAGAGGTAAGGAAGAGAGAGTGCACTTGTGTCTATGCAAGCACTTGTGCACTATAATATCTCTCGCGTAGACGGCTGATCTTGTGAAAGATTGTCACTCTGGTCATATCAGCCAGGAAAACATTATACAATATTTTCATTATCGATTACCTAACATTGAATTAATTCAGATTATAATTGATGTACACAGGACTAGGTGTTTATTGTCCACAGTTTGTGGGCTTCCGGAACGGTTACGAAACTTTAATTTGACCAATTTCCACGGTAAGCACACAATAGAGACGTCGCGGCCCGTTCATAGCTGTGGGTGTAGGTACGTGATATTCAAGCCAGACACGTCACTTGTTACGCTCTACTGGCCATACTTTTGGTCAAAAAATGGGTAAGTGTCGGTTTGAACGCGAATGAATTGTTTAGGTAAATAAAACAAACTCTAGGACTTTCAAGTTTTGTCAATTATTATTAAAGAAAAAAAGGCTCGCAGCAATTTGCTAAATTTTAGTAAATAATTTTGTGAATATTTAAATAACCCGAGGACAAATATAACGCACCATGGACATACAGTCCGACCAGTATAACTTGGCGCGGCTGTGCGCCACGGTGTTCAAAACGAATGTCCTTTTCTAAGTGCTCCTCTTACACCAATTTTAATCACTTTACGCATGATTACGGTATAGAATTTTTCAAAAAATACGCACCGATTTGGATAATGAAATTGCAAGTATTAAAGTGACTTTTCTAGTTGGCATTTTTAGTTCCTCAAAAACGCCACCCGCCAACTTATACTGGTCAGACTGTAAATATTAAATTAATACATATTTCTATGATTCGCACCTACTTGCGCCATCTCTGATTACAATATGCATTTTCCTAGTAGTCATACATGTAGAACAAAATGTAGAACTACTGGGAATAGGCCCAGTATTTTTACCTGAATAAGCCTTTAACTTGAGATCTACGAGAGTGTACGAGTTCCGATAGTTTCCGAGCGCGATCAAACTGTCAGTTTTCTCCATACATTTACAGCGCCCCTAGCGGTAACTATCAAAAACTAATAAAATGTACGGGAAACAACTGTCTGATCGAGCTCGTAAACTACTAGACCCCCTGTTAGATCACCGAGGATGTTAGATAATTAATTGTACCAATTGATTCACCGAATAATAATTCGGTGAATCAATTGGTACAATTAATTAGGTACCTAAACAGTTTGCTATCACGATATTAGATTAACAGATTTTAGGTTGACTTGTCCAAAATGATAAATAATTTATAATTACGAGTACTACGAGTATTACGGGTACTCGTAATAATAAATGATTTTCCCACGATTGATTTTTTTTTAGTACGGAGGATTTAGATAGTATACTTTTTTGTTTTCGCAGGGGAAACCTTCGAAAGGCCCCCAGAACCTGTGACGGTTAACCCCCGCGGCTGTCGCATCGGCACATGAGAGGTTCCCCAGGGCTCTCCGGTGGGATCTGCATCAGGGACCCCTCAGTGCCTTGCCTTTGAGCCCACCGGGGGCGCATTGTAGCCCCCTGGGAACCTGACACATCCTCCTCGGAGTCGCCGCCGTACTCAATAGACGTTGAAAGGACCCACACCCCGAACGTCCAGCGACTCCGAAGGATGATAGCTGACTTACCTACCTAACTTAATACGCAACGTAAGTGACTGGTGCCTAGCAAAGTCTTAGGACTATATGGAATAACATTTGAGCTTACCTTGATGTTATAACATGCCTATGCGCATCACGGCCAAAAATAGTCGAGCACCCATCTCATGATGTGTTTGGGAATTATTGGTCGTGGAAGCACTATGTAAAATAACAATGAGAGGAACCTGCCAAGGTGGGAAGATTTGTCATGGGTGTTTTAACATTGAATACATTATTATTTATGCACTAGCTGACCCACGCAGCTCCGCCCGCGCTGTGTTTACGTAAACTAAACTTTCAATACTATAAATTCGCATAGAATACAAAACCTCCTATTTTAAAATCGATTAAAAACTTGGACCCACTTTGTACTTGCCCTCCGAAGCACGGAGACGTTTAGTTCAAAAGGCTATAATCGGTCACCCATCTATTTAATGACCTTACCTAACGTTGCTTAACCTGATCGATTGCCAAACATTGTTAACAACTGTCTATGGGTGTTCCCTTACAAATATTTATTATAATTATAATGAAAAAATGTTAAATCGGAGCAAGCGTATAACCAACTACACATTTTGACTTTAGTCCCCTCTCCCAAGGGAACCGTGCCGAATGTCGGGATAAAAAGTATCCTATGTCCTACCTCGGAGTATTAACTCAAATCATGCCAAGTTTCGTTTCAATCCATCCAGTAGTTTCGGCGTGATGCTCAGCCGAGATACAGACAGACAGACAGACAAAAATAAAAAAAAATACATTTTTGGCTTTAGTATCGGTTATAGAATGCCCTCCAATCATAATTTTCAAAACATCTTCAATGTACAGAATTGGACCTGTTACAGTTTTATTATAAGTATAGATTGTATTTGATCGAACGTCAAATACTACACAATTAGGTACCTAGATGTTTCCTTTCCCATAGCTAAAATGCTACATCAACCGGAGGACATATATTTTTAACCGATTTAAAAAAAAGGAGGTTCTGTATATTATCCAAAATCATCAGCAGCTGAATCACGTCCACTGTCCCCTCTTACGACACCCAACGAGAGAAGATGGGGGGATGCAATTGTAACCCGGCACACCACGGGTAGGTACTAATGTAATTGTAATGTAAATAATTACTAATCTATACTTATAATAAAACTGTAACAGGTCCTATTCTGTACATTGAAGATATTTTGAAAATTATATTTGGAGGGCATTCTATAACCGATACTAAAGCCAAAAATGTATTTTTTTTTATTTTTGTCTGTCTGTATCTCGGCTGAGCATCACGCCGAAACTACTGGATGGATTGAAACGAAACTTGGCATGATATGAGTTAATACTCAGAGGTAGGACATAGGATACTTTTTATCCCGATATTCGGCACGGTTCCCTTGGGAGAGGGGACTAAAGTCAAAATGTGTACTTGGTTATACGCTTGCTCCGATTTTAACAATAACAATGAGAGGAACCTGCCGAGGTGGGAAGATTTGTCATGGGTGTTTTAACATTGAATACATTATTATTTATGCATTGTATTTGATCGAACGCCAAATACTACACAAGTAGGTACCTAGATGTTTCCTTTCCCATAGCTAAAATGCTACATCAACCGGAGGACATATATTTTTAACCGATTTAAAAAAAGGAGGTTCTGTATATTATCCAAAATCATCAGCAGCCGAATCACGTCCACTGTCCCCTCTTACGACACCCAACGAGAGAAGATGGGGGGATGCAATTGTAACCCGGCACACCACGGGTAGGTACTAATGTAATTGTAATGTAAATAAGTACTAATGTATAATATAGTCAAAGAGATAAAATAAAGTAGTTTTTTTATGCTACCAAGGTGGCAAGCAAGCATGCGGCTCGCCTCATGGTAAGCAGTTCCCGCAGCCTATAGACGCTAGCAACACTGCTACCTAACGAGTTGCCGACCCTTATGATATTAGATCTTAATTTAGTCTTTTGTGTCCGGTAATTTCACCAGCTGCAATGCTCTTTACACTGGAATACTTCCCAGCAATTTGTACCCATTGCTTGTTTACACTTGGGTGGACACTGCGGTGGGGCCAACCTGGACGATCTTGGTCGTAGTTTTATGTCTTGTTACATGTGAAAATATGACATTTCTCAATAACGTTTCAAGCTCAAGTGGCTTCCTATTCATCTTCGTCGGAATACTCACATCTTGTCTCTTCTAACATACTGTTTTAGTAGGTACTCCATATTTCCTCAGTTTGTTTGGCGACCCTCTTCCAGCTGGTAAACCCATCGTCCTTACCTCAAACCTTCAACACATACGATCCAACGCTTATTAGGCCTGATGCCCTTTTATCATTATCATCATCAGTAGCTGAAAGACTTCCACTGCTAAACAAACGCCTCCCCCTTAGAAGAGAGGGGTTTCCATAATCATCAAGCTTGGTCCCTACCCTTTGGTCTTTTTCTGTGACAGTGTCCACCTTAATACCTATAATTTGTGCGACCTTTGTAGGTACAAAGGACCCCCTTTGACCACCCTGGTCACCGGGTGGTGAAACTCGAGTAACCCTATAGTGGTCCAATTAATGGACACAAGACACCTAATGTCTAACCTAATAACCTAATGTCTCAGGTAGCGGCAGTGCAATGCAGCCATAATGCAACTGTCTTTAGTCTCGCGTGTCATTTATCAACAGGCTAACGGTGCGATTTCGCCAAGTTTATGCGAGGAAGGAAACCTCAAAGAGATTTATTATTTTTGAAAACACGGGCTTTTACACCCGGGCTTTTAAAAAGGCTTGCGTGGGGACGAATCCAACACGTAGAGGCCTGTTGGTAGACATTAATGGTATGGAATATACCTGTCAGGATCAACTGCTGGTAATGTAGAGACGATTGCAAGTATATGGAAAGATGTCTAGATTTGTTTGAGTGAACATTTGGCGGACTGAATACTGGGCTATTGCAAAAGGCTGGGTCACTTGCCATAATTAGTACGCTACCAACACCGACATCGACGTCACGAGTCGTAAACACATCTACACACAGACACCGGTCTCGCCGGCGAGGCCGAATGATCGTACGCATGCGACCTCGACATGCATCCCTTCGCTGAGTTTCTTGCCGGTTCTTCTCAGCGGGGGCGCGTTGTGAACCGGTGGTAAACTCACTTTCTCTAAGCGGCAGCCCAAGCCGAGGCCGTGCCTCCCTGTGGTGCCCTTGTGGCTGGAGCGCTTTAAGCGCTTGCCCTCTTGTCCGGTGAAGCTGTCATGGCCATCTGCGGCCAACAGTACTACTCCTACCAAAAAATAATAATAATACTAATTAGCAGGTATACTAATTATATTTAGGCAAGTGGTGACTTGCCACCCACTAGATGGGCTCTCCATATTGCCGTCAGAAGACGACGGAGTGCAACACCGGTGTAAGTAGCTCAGGGGTGTCGAGAGGTGTGCTGCGCTTTTTCCGAGGATTAAGGCAAGCCTGTCACTCAGCCGACGAAGACACGCCGAGGTAGGGGCCATGACCGACTCTCTGGAGCACTAGGGTCCGTGGTGTACCAACAGCAGCTCACCACGAGCTGCCCTGCGGGCTTATTATTATTATTTAAACCCTGGCAATTTGTAAGTAGCACTATGTTTGCTGTAATAGTGATAGCGCCATAACTCTGGACGAGTGTTGTCAGGCGTATTTTACCTATATACCTATAACTAGCTGACCCGCGCAGCTTCGCCCTAGTTTTTCCTGATACTTCCAACAATTATCATTATATTTCTACCAATTTACACAAAACCTTGACACTCTATCTATTAGTGAAAGACGTGTGTAAATCCGGTTCCGTAGTTTTATCGCAACCAGACAAACAGACGCGGTGTGGGACTTTGTTCTACAATATTATGTAGTGATACTAGGTACCTAAGTAGCTGAAAAAATACAATCATTGTGTCGGCATAACACTGTGTGCTCGGCAGGCCGTTTGATTTGTAGATACCCAATAGGTCTCAGATACGATTCCTACCCGATATCTATGTTACTTATTTAAGTATTTATAAAAAAAAGTATAAAAATATTTTTCACGAAATAAGCCAGTGGTTGACTTCAGTCCCACCTGATGGAAAGCGACGACACAATCGAGGATGGTAAAGCACACTAGCTTATTAAAAAAGTCTATAGTGTTGAAGTCGCCTACGCCAGGAGACTCGAGTTCAGTATACTTACCTACGCTTCATAATCTTGCAGAGGTCATTAAAATCGGCCGATAATGTACCTAATGGATCAGCACGGCTGCCTTTTTTGGGCAAGGGCTGCTCATTGGCAATTGTGGCTTTCAGGATTTTGGCATTATTCCAGCATATATGACAGGCGATACCATCGAGTCAATACCGAAGACCACTCGGGCGCACATACCTTGGATGGAGTACTATAGCCCTTTATACTATCTGGTCCACTAGCTTTGTTTGCGTCTAGACCACGTAGTAGTACATTCAGTACCATACATGACGTAATGGATGTAACAACTGAATAAACAAACCAAAGCCTTAATATTAATTTTATTTGCGTAAACCAGTAAGAAACTTGTCATAATTTTATGCTTATGTCTACATTTGTTTAACACCTTAACCTATTGTATAGGAATCTTTAATAAATGCCTAAAAACAGATCTGTACTTCAGATTTTATACAAATTGACTATGACTGTTCCCACTTAGTTTGCTTAGTAGGTAAATAAATTATAAGTAAACTATATATATGCGGCGCGGTACGACGGCCGTTTTGATATTTGTCTTTCTATATCTATGGAAGTTAGCAATGTTGGCAACTTACGAGTAGGTAAGATTCAGTTCGCAGCCGCCATTTTGGTAGTCACACAACGAGCTATGGAGAGAGCTATGCTCGTAGTTTCTTTACACGATAGAAACCGTAATGAGGAGATTCACCGAAGAATGAAGTCAAGGGCGCTGGTGTGAAATGTATGGAGAAACTGACAGTTTGATCGAGCTCGTAAACTATCGGAACTCGTACTAGACCCCCAGATAAACGTTGGGAAAGAAAGGTTCTTGAGTAGCGACCACGAACCGGAAGACGCAGCGTAGGCAGGCCTCCCACTAGATGGACAGACGACATTGTGCGCGTCGCAGGTAACCGGTGGATGCAAATAACCAATTGTCGTTCATTGTGGCGTTCGAAGGGGGAGGCCTATGTTCAGCAGTGGACGTCTTCCGGCTGATGATGTGATGTGATCGATCTTGGTAGTAGGGACCGCGACCACTTTCAATTTTAGTTTTCTGTTTTTGAAGTGAAAGTAAAATAATTTAAACTCGCGTCAGGACACGTGACCTGATCGAAAATTCGTAAGACGGTAAAAAATGTTAAACTCGCATCAGGGCACGTGACCTGATCGAAAATTCGTAAGACGGTAAAAAATGTTAAACTCGCGTTAGGACACGTGATCTGATCGAAAATTTGTAAGATGGTAAAAAATGTTAAACGCGCGTCAAGATACGTGACCTGATCGAAAATTCGTAAGACGGTAAAAAATGTTAAACTCGCGTTACGACACGTGACCTGATCGAAAATTCGTAAGACGGTAAAAAATGTTAAACTCGCGTCAGGACACGTGATCTGATCGAAAATTTGTAAGATGGTAAAAAATGTTAAACGCGCGTCAAGATACGTGACCTGATCGAAAATTCGTAAGACGGTAAAAAATGTTAAACTCGCGTTACGACACGTGACCTGATCGAAAATTCGTAAGACGGAGGGAGAGTAGACCGCCGGCGCGGCTTAGGAGAGGAAGTATCCCCCTCTCTTTCTACCGTGCGGCGAAAATGTATGCCGGCGCCTGCTGTTTCGCTTAAGCAGCGCAGGGCGCTTGAATGATGCTTGAATACACGGGCAGCAGCATTGTTAATTTGATATAATATATAAACAAGTTTAGCTGTTACGGCCCGAACAGTGGCACACAGAAATAGCGCCCCCCGAGACGGTTGTGTCGCTATTTCTTTTCAAGCCGCAGGCTAACATAATTATTTTTTCTAATAGGAGTGTCGCTACTGTATATGTGAAACTGTCAAACTACACGTCATTATCATTATAAAACCGTTAGTTCTCGTTTCCGCCACCAGCACATATAAGTCCGCTATCACATTTTAGATGTCATTTTGTTAGTGAATGTTTATCTAGTTTATTATATCGATGGGCAGCAGCGTCTTTCTATTGGATTACCTATTCGCCTATACATACGCAACAGCGAAGGAACGAGTCTGGTATCATGGCGGCCATCATAGGGTACCGCAGATATACGGCTCCCACACCTGCGAATTCGCATCGCATCGCAAATATCTGCGAGAAACAAATTAATTTTCGAAACAAATTCCTGCAATTATGTATTATGTGTGGGAGCCCATCGATAAACTTATCATCAAAAATTGGTAATAACATGATTGTTATATTGTACAAAACTGTACTCTTCTGTTATTTCACATTCATTATGTTATTCATAGTAAGTATTGTTTTTCATAATGTTACAATTAAATTATAATTAACGACTCAATTATTACATTCAATTGTAAATCTAGGAACAGCGAAACAATCAACAGAGTGTTATCATAGTATACCGCGCGTTATAAATAAATACTTACCTATATGAACAGAAATATTCTTACAGAAACTATCCTGGCTGGCTTTCACTATCCTGACCGATTTCAACAAAATAGTAAAATCCAATAGGCCTACCTATACACTTCGGTAGAATCAGTAGTACCAATCCAATAGTGATTATCAACAGATGAGTTTGTACTAAAAAACTTGTAGCAAATTAAATATCACTGTCATTGAATAATTTTTTATCAACCTTGTCCATACTAATAATTAACTAAAATGCATTTATAAATTCAATGTATTGATTTATAAATTTTAAATAAAATATTCAACGAACATTAACTAGAGTAAAGGTCAGCGCAAACAAGGCGATTAAGCTTTTATCAGAATCCACAACGATCTCGAGCACCCGTACGGCATATTCTACCCGTATTCCATTCTATGCGTCAAAACTATTTGAATAGCGGAGCATTATCACTGAATAAATGTCACAGCTTTTCTCCGCATTGTCTACGCTCACCCTAACAAGATAACCATTAAAGATCATAACTCCTTGGAG
Organism: Furcula furcula; assembly: GCA_911728495.1. Taxonomy (NCBI): domain Eukaryota; kingdom Metazoa; phylum Arthropoda; class Insecta; order Lepidoptera; family Notodontidae; genus Furcula; species Furcula furcula. The sequence goes on from OU452245.1 coordinate 21,067,330, forward strand.
TCCTCAGGTATGGACATAAATACTTTGGAACACATTATGTTGAACGAATGGCAAATGGATAGCATCCACTCGGGTTTGTCCTTCCAGACTATAAAGATATAGTACACCGGCACGCCGATTGCTATCAAACCGAAGCCGATGAACACTTCACTGGGTCGCGTGTAGCCCGAGGCGATGACAAGGATGGTGCAGATGACAAGGAAGACTATAGGCAAGGCGAGGTTCACTCGGATCGGGCGCTGCAGCCGTGGGAGAGAGCGCCGCATCCACAGCAAGCCGGCCACCGACGCGATGGTGAACAGCGACTCCACGGCCGTCACGTACACGATCAGGGATTCCACGTTGTTCGACATCAGGATCACGAGGGTCACCAGACACTGGAGCAGTGAAAATGTTTATTAATAATAGAGGGAATAAGTAGGACAGAGAGGAAGACGAATGAGAAAGTTTTAGAAATGGTTAATGAAGTCTTTTAACCCCTCGGCGGTGGACGCGAGATCGCGCGTTCACGCTTGGCGTGTTAACGTGATGCGGATCGGAGTTATCCGCCGTGGAGAGCTTAAGAACTATTGAAAATTGGAGGGGAAAGGTGATGGCCACCTGATACGAAACGACACCTTCTTTAAAACGATAGTGGAAGGTAAAACAGATGGGAAAAGGGAGAGAAAGACCAAGGCGAAGTTTCATGAAACAGGTAGTACAAAAAAGTGTGAGGAGTGTCGTATCAGGAGGGCAAAATAAAAGCATTTATTAGATCGGATTGGAGTCACTTTTAGGTGGATATGGTTGCGCCGGGGAATCTGTAACAACGTTAGCTATACGGAGACTTTGTAGTGCACAAGTGTTTGTGCAGACACTGGTGCAATCTTTCTTCTTTTAATCTTACAATTCGATGGAGCTACCGACATGATCAGCTTCTGATCAGACGACGAAACGAATTTTTGCATGCCCATCTGAGGCGTAGGTCTTACTTTTCAGACAGTCAATTGATCGATCTGTATTGTCCTAACTACACACAGTTATCGCGTCCCGCTGGATTCGAACCCGCGTCTGTTGGTTTGTAACACAAGCGGATTGAGGCTGTGCCACGGTAATAGTTACTACATTTCGTTAGAAATGTTCGTTATCACGTTATGGGCCTCCCCCTTCGAACGCCACAATGAACGACAATTGGCTATTTGCATCCACCGGTTACCTGCGACGCGCACAATTTCGTCTGTCCACCTAGTGGGAGGTCTACCTACGCTGCGTCTTCCGGTTCGTGGTCGCCACTCGAGAACCTTTCTTCCCCAACGGTTATCGATTCGCCGAGCGATGTGGCCTGCCCATTGCCACTTCAACTTGCAGATTTTAAGAGCTATGTCGGTGACCTTGGTTCTTCGGCGAATCTCCTCATTCCGGATTCTGTCGCGCAAAGAAATTCCGAGCATAGCTCTCTCCATAGCTCGTTGTATGACTCTGAGCTTCTCCAGAAGGCCAACAGTTAGGGAACACGTCTCCAGTACCATATATCATCACTGGCAACACACACTGGTTAAAAACCTTCGTCTTCAGGCACTGCGGTATTTCGGACGAGAAGATTTCGCGTAGTTTCCCGAACGCTGCCCATCCGAGTTGGATTCTTCGAGTGACCTCTTTGTCGAAGTTGGACCGACCTAACTGGATAGTTTGTCCTAGGTATACGTAGCGGTCAACAATTTCGAGTGTATCGTTCCCAACAACTACCGTTACGGGTGCAACATGGACATTAGACATGATCTTCGTCTTGTCCATGTTCATTTTAAGACCCGCCTGTTGGGAAACGATAATGAGGTCGCTGAGCATCGTATTGAGGTCCTCCAGCGACTCTGCCATAATGACTATATCATCGGCAAAACGAAGGTGAGTGATGTATTCGCCATTGATGTTAATGCCGAATCCGTACCAGTCCAAGAGCTTGAAAACGTCCTCCAATGCGTTCGTGAACAGTTTCGGAGAAATGACGTCTCCCTGTCTCACGCCTTTCTGCAATCGGATTGGTTTAGTACTTTCGTCCTGTAGTCGGATCGACATGGTGGCGTTGCTGTACAAACACTTCACACTTCGATGTACCTATAGTCAATGTGGCACCGCTGGAGGGACTGCAATACCGCCCAGGTCTCGATTGAATTAAAGGCTTTCTCGTAGTCCACAAACGCTAGACATAATGGCCGATTATACTCCTCGGTCTTCTGTATAATCTGGCGGAGCGTATGTATGTGGTCTACGGTGCTAAAGCCTTTTCGGAACCCGGCTTGTTCGGGAGGCTGGAAGTCATCAAACCTACGTTCGAGACAGTTCGTAATGACTCTCGAAAACAGCTTGTATACATGGCTCAGGAGTGAGATAGGTCTATAATTCTTCAATAAAGTGTCCATTTAGTACGTGTAATAAACTACAAACAGCGCAGTAGCAGCATTTTTATCTAGATACATTTCGATTGACCATGGCAAACATCGTATATTGTTAACCAACTTCAAAAAAAAGCAAGCATGCGGCCGCCTGATGTGAAGCAGTCACCCCAGACTATAGACGCTAGCAAACACCAGAAGAATCATTGCCGACCCTTAAGACATATACATATTAAGTCTTTTGTATCCAGTAAGTTCCCCAGCTACAGTGTCCTTCACACCGGGACACAGCAATGTTTACACACTGCTGCTTGGCGGCAGAAGAAACCTACCACCTAGTAGAAAGGTTCTCAAGTAGACTATACATTTTTTTATGTATGTTCGCGCATAACTCTGGCAATTATAAGCCGATAATACAATTTTACTAGATCCCGCAAGAAAATTGTCATTAGCATACATTTTAATTAGGAACTTCACACTTTCTGTACTTCTATGATGTTAAATTCATGGTAATTTACATTGTCGTATGAGTATGTCGAAGGCGTTTCATTTACAGAAAGCTATTAAATCCAGTATGATGATTGTATTGGCTTTTATACCTATCACGGGTGTAAGTAGTAGGTATAAAATGAGGTTTGTAACAATATAATGTAGATTGAAACATAAATAAAATCCAGACACAAAATACGCGCTTTGTCGTGGATTTGCGGCAACCAGCCCGTTATACCAATATCAAAATCCCGACACAAAAAAATAACAATAATAATGTTCTCCAGGCCGTATCCGGCCAAGGCGCGGCGGCCAATCTTTTTTTAACACGATTACCCAACTACTAACGAGATAATAGTCCACAAGGGCTTGCATAAACACAAGCGCACTCTCTCTCACACTCCGATGGGACGGTAGACCGACACGACCGGTGAGAGGTCAGACGCAGGAACAACTTACCGTTATAATATGCTCATTCATAATATTATGCTCATTCATAATATTATGCTCATTGAAGCAAACTTTTCTGAGAATCATGTGATCGGCCTGTTGTCCTAACCAGTAAGGAACAACTGAAACTCAGCTGTATCTCGCCGCGGAGTTTGAACATGCAACCTCCGATTTGCAAAGCGAGCGGTTCGCTGCGCCACAGTGACTATAAGATGAAGATTTTATTTAACATCGCTATGAATACTAAAAACTAAACCTATTAAATCAGATTCGTTTTGGAGCTACAAGATAGACATACATATGTAAGTACCGCGCACGGATGCACGCACGCACACACACACACACGCGCGCGCGCACGCACGCACACACAAACACGCGCACGCACACACAAACACGCGCACGCACACTTTCTCACGGACACACACACGCACAGGTATATACATATATAGTTTACATATAGTTTCAAGATTTTTGGGGTCCTTACCAGAAATATAAGCGAGGGCACCGGCGTCATCCTTCTGATATCGATCAGCGATATCGCCAATGGCAAGTGACCGTTCCTCGCGCCGACAAAGAACAACCGTGATGACGCGTATATCGCCCCGTTCAGGGAGCCGAACGTGCACAGCGCTACGAATAGGGGTATGATCCAGGACACAGAGCCGAGGACCTTCACACTGAACGTGACTGCGACCGCTTGGGACGCGGAGATCTCTGTGTTCGTCAGCACGGCGAAGTAGGCCACGTTGGTGAGAGTGTATACCAGTGTCACCACCGGCATTGAGATGCAGATCGCTCGAGGCAAGTTTCTGAAAAAGATATTAGTGGATCAGTGAAAATAATAATAGTAATAAAGATCACTTAACCAATACGGGATCAGCTACCTTCGCGTAAGATACTGTACTCTCGCGGTCACAAGTGGTGTACCACCTTTAGGACGATAATCGCTTACACGAGCCGGCCCAAAATACTTTCGGACGGGGTAAGCGCATATAACGTCGTTCGCGACAAGAAATCACATCCAAAACTATCAGTTTAAAAAAATACCGCTTTGGCAACATCATTGATTCTTCATGCTAAGGGGACTTGGCATCGAAGAGTGTTTCCTTGTGGCGGCTTTATGTGGGTAGGTCACCCTTCCCTCCTATCCAATATAATGTGGGTGACTTCAGGGCTAGAATGAATAGGCATTTAATAAGCTAGTCTAGTGTGCTTTAACATCCTCTATCTTTTCATCAGGTGGGAAAAAAGAAAACATCAATTTCAATGTTAATTTTGGAACTTAGTAATAATAAAAAAGATTCCCACGCTCCGATTCACATGTGTTTAGTCCCTACTGTTTACTAAACAGACAAAAAGGATGTCTGGCTGTACAGCCTTGCATATCGAATACTAAGCGTACCTACTATATTATTACACATAAGTCTTGCGTATGAAATAATAAATGCGCCATACCAAATTATTCATCAGGTACCTACTAAAATATTTGCATATGAAATTTATCAGTTTACTCAGTAAATCAAATGTTAATGCATGGAAAAGAATAGATTAAATAAAATAAGATAAGACAAGAGTCTTAAACAGGATGCTTGATCTAATATTTTCACAGTGCACAGACCACGTAATTAGAGATGAATCAAGTCGTGTCCAAAAGAAACCTTCCTACTATATTTTTACCCAACTGCCAAGGAAGTGTTATTCAAAGTGATTTACTGATTCCGTGGTCTGTTGGTTGTAATGTATGACCGAATCCCACGTTGAAAAGTAATGTTGCGGATTTTTTTAAGGAAATTCCAACACTCTTATCAGCCCGGGAGTTGGAAAACGTGCGCGTTAAACGATAATAGACTCGTCCCCTATAATATGTGTCCACGTACTCGGCGAAACCGACCGTTATTTAGTTTAGCCGACCCAATCTATAAATCTAAAGAGAATTCAAGGTTCAAGTTGTATTAAGTAACTTACTTATAAGGCTCTTTAAGTTCTTCCGTGACAAAGTTCAGGTAGTTCCACCCTGAGTACGAGAACAGCCCCGTATAAAACGCAATAGCTATGTCCCCGGGTGCCGTGACCGTGCCCGCCATCATGTTCTCCAGGTTCGCTGTAGTCTCGGAGAACAAGTAGTACACGCTGGCGAAGAATGTTATCAGCAACGCGAGGACCTTCGCGGCGGTGAAGGAGTCCTGCACCCGAGTCACCCACTTCACATTGTAACAATTGATGACTGTAAGGAAACCTGGAATGACAAAAATTGCACAAATTACTGAGGTGCTCGATCTTTTGTGCAAGAGACCATCTAGGCAGGTACCATGGTCGTGTCAGATATTCTTCCGCCAAGCAGCGATGTTTTTTTTTTGGAATGATAGACGCTGTTGGCCGCAGATGGCCATTACAGCTTCACCGGACAATAGGAGGCGAGCGCTTAAAGCGCTCTAGCCTTACAAGCAGCGATGTGTTCCGGTGTGACGGGTACTGTAGATAGTGAATTTACCGGGCTCCAGAGATTTAATAACTAATGCCTCGGGTGACGGCCGGCAGTGAGTTGGCGGCTCTCTATAGGCAGGCCACCATCAGGCGAACATGTTACTTGTATCGTCAACAATTTGTATATAAACATGAGATTACTCCTTGACCATATGTCTTATTGATTCGTCTAAAGTAGAGACCAACTACATTGTTTGAGCCCTGCGACGCGGAACAAATGATTCGCTGAGGTTAATGCTACAATTGGGCTTGATTTAATACGATACTTTCGGATATTTGCAACACGACAGGATTTTTAATGTGTGTGCTACAGCAAAATATCTTGAAGAGATATAAAGCTGAAGTAAATGTTTATTTTAAGAGATTGCCTAAGGCCTTTGATACTTAGATGCTAAGATATGGCTGTTGAACATGTAGCGTTATTTTTACTACCAAAACTCATACTGGGTACTGATATAGTCGTGTGAAACCAGTCCCAAAGCATTCAAGCTTGATAGCATGAGAAAAGAATCTTGGCCTAAAATACTTTGGCATTAGCCAAAAAAACGGTCGGTATCCAAAAAGGTAGGGTTCTTAAAGAGTATCTTGTTAAGTTCGTACATCGTGAAGGTCATAGGATAGATAAATGTATAAGCAATATCACGGCGAGTTATTAAGTGCCCTTACGGCGTGTACTCAGAGAGCACTCCAGACCATGTGTGTCAGCCGATGCGGGAGGAAGGCCTCATTATCCTGTCAGGCGCAATCAGCATAGGCGGCCGCACTCAATACACCTATGTACCTACCGAGCGATAAAGACGCAGGCATATAATATATGCCCTATTCGAGTGACAGATAGAGGCTTCAAGTACCTACAATAACTCGTTTTACGATGATAGATCGCAACATCGAAGAGATCGAAGTACTACCCATCAGTTCTAAGTGTCACATAGAGTTTTGGTTCCAATCGTGTTGGTCCGCGAAACCATATTTTAAGTTTCCTTTTTTTATTATTTGTGACTTGATCTTTGCAGTTATTATTTGACAGTGGAGACCAACAAACGACGGAAGCTCTAAATCTCGTAAAATAACACTAGCAATTCGTAGCGGCATCGCACAGCCAGTAGGTACACCTAAAGGATCCTATTCAACGAATCAAGCGAACAACCAGACAGACTAAGATAGTAATTTTTATCTATAGAATACACATAGCACATAGTCAACTCATGGTACTTATTGTTATATAAGCCGTCATCAACGTTCGTTCCTGTTTTTGTGTTATTTATTTTAATAAATATTTAACAAATAAATCTATCTTCCATCTTATCATTAGAAGTAAAAAGTCGCTTGCAAATAATTAATAGCGGTTGTGTGAAAACAACTCGTTGCACAACAGACCATAATTTTAAATATTTTCGAGAAGTATTCGCAAACTTGAACCCTTTATTCTGGGAACAGATTTTTAACTGGCAGAAATAAATGAACAAAACATGAGATCCTTACATCGAAACTTGTTCACAGCATGGAGTGAGTGAGGACAATGTGCCCTCTGGAATTAATAATTAATACATACATATACCATATACTTACTGAAGTCGTTGTTGTGCAAAACACAAATGCACCAGTGGGTGCCGCATTCTGTGAGACTCTTTTTTTTTTAAACATGATTCGCAGAACACGTAATGTTGTCTTTTATTTACGCGAATACTACACATTGAAATAAAACTACTTATGCCCGTGACCATGGGTGCTGCAAAGCTTTCGAAACGTCGGGTAATCAAAACCTAAAACAATCAGAATCAAAATTGCGCTCTGCGTGTGTGTGCTATTTGTGTGCCGAAGAAAAATAGAGAGTCCCAGAAGTTCGACCTATCTCTCCTATTTTAAAGGGGCAATTGTTCTTTCTAGTTTTTAGGGTTCTGTATGTACCCTGCATACTGATCATTACTTGTATTGGACACAGGTTTTAGTCGTACAAAATCAAAGAAATTTAATCATAACAATTATTTCTCAGATGATTTACAAATCAAATCTTAAACAATAAAGTAATAATTTAGTGCCTACACAATACCGCAATGTTCTTAAAGTAATAAATTAATAAAATATTTAAAACATATATTTTTTCAATTTAATTGATATATTTTTTTACAAAGAGGGCACGGTCCTAGCAATAAATTAAAGTAATTAATGAAAACAAAATTCATTATTCGGTTCAATAAAATCAGAAAAGGTGCAATATCAATTCAAAAAGATAGATATTCTAACTGTTGTCTCACAATATATATAAAAAAAAATAGTTTATGTTAAAAAAGTTCACTTCTTTTAAAAAGTGATACTTACACATAATATTAATACCCGGAACAAACGCGATCTTGTTGTAGATACCACGCGTCTCCACAGAACAAGCAAATCGTTTATGGACCAAAGTATACGCTTTTATAACAAACTGCCACAGGATATCCGAGATCTTAAAATGAAGAAATTTAAACCTTTGATAAAAAGCCGATTGTCAAAAAAGGCTTATTATAAAATCTCGGATTTCCTGGAGGATAAAGCTGCGTGGGCTTGAACTGCTCAACTCATGCAAGCTTAGAATTTTAAGGCTATATGCATAATTTGTAAAACTGTTTACATAATTGTTTAAAAAAAGATATAACAAAAAAAGACAAACCCGCCCGAGTTTCTTGCCGGTGGTAGTTTGTAAAAATGATTTTTGTGTAAGTGCCTCCGTGAATTTTGCCCGACGGCCCCAGAAGGAGGGTTATGTTTTTCGAGAGTATGTCTGTAAGTACTCGTATGTGCCCCAGAAGGAGGGTTATGTTTTTCGAGAGTATGTCTGTAAGTACTCGTATGTGCCCCAGAAGGAGGGTTATGTTTTTCGAGAGTATGTCTGTAAGTACTCGTATGTGCCCCAGAAGGAGGGTTATGTTTTTCGAGAGTATGTCTGTAAGTACTCGTATGTGCCCCAGAAGGAGGGTTATGTTTTTCGAGAGTATGTCTGTAAGTACTCGTATGTGCCCCAGAAGGAGGGTTATGTTTTTCGAGAGTATGTCTGTAAGTACTCGTATGTGCCCCAGAAGGAGGGTTATGTTTTTCGAGAGTATGTCTGTAAGTACTCGTATGTGCCCCAGAAGGAGGGTTATGTTTTTCGAGAGTATGTCTGTAAGTACTCGTATGTGCCCCAGAGGGTTATGTTTTTCGAGAGTGTGACTGTTTCTTTGGCACGGCTTACAGCCTAAACGGCTTGATGGATTTTGACTTATAATATGTCTTTAGATTCGTATCAGTTGTGGGAGTGACATAAGTAAGTAGGCTACTTATATATTTTTTCAAAAACGTTAATACTCGTATGGCGGCCGCCTATCGCCATTTTGTATTTTTTTTTAAAATAGCAGGCAGTCGGGCAAAAACAGTGAACACCTGCCAGAAATAGGCATAACAATAAAACAATTGTATAAACAGATTTACTAAACACGTTTAAATTAGAGCACTCGAAATGATGCTCCGTTTGATGACGAAATTGTAGGAAACCAGTAAACAAATAGTTCACTTGTAGCGAATAATGACCTACTAACATAGCTACCGGGAACTTGTCTGGCGCCTTCATTACCATAAAAGACTCTCGGATAGGACTTTTTTTGTCGTAATAAAATAACACTTCTTTATGAATGACTAATATTACAAGCGTCATTCAAGAAACTAACTACACTTCAGCACGTTTCAATCATTCATTACAAATATTTGGTTAGTAGGCGTATGGAGAACTATTTTAGGTAAGTACCTATACCTAGCCGAAAATGGGGATAGAAATAGAAGTAGGTACTCGTAGTACAAAATTATTCCAAAGTACCGGTTGTATGCATACGGATGTACGGCACCGCATTAGTGATGTGCAGTAGAGCTATATTTTATCGACTCTACATTTAATTTTATTTAAGAAGAAAGAATTTAGATGTCTGTTTTCAGATTTATGTTAACATAGCTGTGGTCCGGCTTAAACTGTTGTAGCTGGTGAGATTACTGAGCTAAAGAGATGTAATAACTAAACTTTCGGCAGTGTAGTGTCGGCGACAGGCAGGCAGGGCAGGCAGGCAACATCAGGCGAACGCCTTAGCGCGTTGAAAAACTATTACATCTGTTTTCAACATGTAATATACAAATACATCAAGAGAATCGACGTACCTACTATAATATAGTTATACTCACATGTAAGGACAGCTGCAATCAGACTGATGGCGCTATCTGGGGGCTTGCATTCTGGCCACAGTGGCTTCAAGATATTTTCCGCAAATGTCAACGCTGTGATGGCATTTCCAGTTGGCACCAGGATGAAGAGCGCCACCCATAAATAAAGGAAGGCAGGCAGTGGACCGAATGCTTCTCCTATATACGCATAGTCCCCACCCGATTTCGGTATCATGGTACCTGCAATCAACAATTACACTAATAGAGGCTGCTGGTGAGAAGGAGGAAGATGAAGCAGGTTAGTGTTTAATTTTTTTTTTATTAAGTTTCCAAACAAAATATCGAATGATCGGTCAAATAACAAGCAGAATTTAAGCAGCGGTGTGTTAACAATGCTGTTTCGGCGTGAAGGGCACTGTAGCTGGTAAAATTACCGGACACAAAATGTCTTAAGTGTCGGCTACGCGTTTGTGACTTTCCTGGTGTTGCTAGCGTCTATAGGCTGCGGGGGCTGGGTAGTATATAGAGACTCTCAAGAATATACCAGCTATGATCCACTAAACAACAATTACTACGAGTATCTAGCCGAATAGTGTAATAGGTATTCGTTTTAAGTTCTGTCAATACTTTAGGTAATTGAGTTTATTAACTTTCTGTCTGTCACACCCATATTTCAATAACTAACCGTGGCTGGCGTGAATACGTTGAGAAGTCGACTGGCATGATATTTTTTATTGGCTAAAACGATTCCTACGCCTATGAATTTACTATGAAAAAAAATTACAACTCTAAATATGTATAACTTGTAGAGTAGCCTTTGGTACTATATTGACATCTCGCATTTTTCCATGTTTTACTTGATATTTCAACTTATACATATACATATTTACTGTTAGTGCTAATAGTAAATTGACAAATTGATATGTCAAGTTATAGACAGCTCAGGTCTATATGATTAAATTGTGACAAATTGACATGTCAAGTTGTGGCTAACCAAAGTATTCTGTTTGAATCGTGATAAATTGAGATGTCCAGTTATGGCCAACTAAATTCTGAACCCTAAATGTTATAAGTGTAGTTTCGTGTACTACAAATGATGGTTACAAAAAACTTTAACTTCAATTGAATATGACTTGAATCTGTTTGATGACCTGATGAATCCGTCAACTTCTATTCTATTGTTCGTGGCTATAAATTCGGGCCCGGTAACCACAGGAACGCACTTCAACCCAGTTGGATCTATTGTGCATGCCCTAGCCATTACTCTGTTCCTGACGTGTCACAGTTTTTCTTTAGGTACGTAACGAGTAGTTGCGCCAGCTTGGAGCTGCTCATAATCAACTGGCGCTGAATAGACTTAAGTATGTTACCGGTGTTTATAGTCAAATAAAACATTTTCCCAGACATCAGGTTGTACGAGATTAGCACGGCTCTCAAATAGCTTAAAAACAAAGCGCTGGGTGAAGACGGCATCACAACAGAACTTCTGAGAGCGAGTGGAAAACTTATACATTTAGTCCTCCAGAAGTTATTCAATTCCGTCTTGCTCTATTACGGTACTACGGCATTAGCAAGGCCCTGGAGTGTGGTAGTGCTTCTGTTCAAGAAAGGAGATAACACCTTATTGAAGATTTATAGACCTGTCTCACACCTGAGCCATGTGTACAAGCTGTTTTCATGAGTCATTACGAACTGTATCGAACGCAGGTTTAATGACTTCCAGCCCTTCCGAACAAGCCAAGTTCCGAATAGGCTATTAAACCATAGACCACATCCATGCGCTCCGCCAGATTATAAAGAAGACTGAGAAGTATAATCGGCCATTATGTCTAGCGTTTGTGGACTACGAAAAAGCCTTCGATTCAATGGAGACCTGGGCTGTTTTGCAGTCCCTCCAGCGATGCCACATTGTCTATAGGTATATCGAAGTGTTGAAGTGTTTGTATAGCAACGCCACTGTGTCCATCCAACTAAAGGACACAAGCACTAAACCGATACCTTTGCAGAAAAATGTGACACAGGGAGATGTTATTTCTCCAAAACTGTTCAGGAACGCATTGGAGGACAGTTTTCAAGCTCTTGGACTGGAACGGATTCGGCATCAACATGGCGAATTCATCACTCACCTTCGCTTTGCCTATGATATAATCATGTTGGCAGAGTCGCTGAAGAACCTCAATACGATGCTCATCGAACTCAGTATCGTTTACCTGCAGGTGGGCCTTAAGATGAATATGGACAAGACGAAAATCATATCTGTTGTCCATTTTGCACCCGTACCGGTAATTTGTTGGGAACGATACACTCGAAGTGGTTGACCACTATGTATACCTAGGACAAACTATCCAGTTAGGTCGGTCCATCTTCGACAAAGAGGTCGCCCGAAGAAGTCAACTTGGATAGGAAAGGTAAAAAAAATATTAAAAAAAATATTGAACCGACTTCAATATCACTGAAAAGTATAAAATAATTTAAATATTATTGAAGTTGGTGTTAGATTACCGGCTGTGTATATTTGGCACCAACTTCAATAATATTTAAATTATTTTATACTTTTCAGTGATATTGCAGTCGGTTAAATTTTTTTTAAAAAGATTTTTATTTAAACTTTTTAGTGATATTTTCATATATTATAAAGATTGAACCATCGAAGACCGTAAAATGATCTATATATAGGCCGACCATTTAATACGCGTATCGCCTGAGGGGGTAGAAGGGAGCGAGGGGAGATGTTAGCGGATGGGTGAAAGGGGTGCGCGGAGCAGAGAACTTACGTCAAGTGCGGCAGTGCGCTGGCTGTGCTCGCAGCGCGCGGTTGGTGTTTTTGTTACGGACGCTTGAAGATAAACGCACAAGGTATACGACTGCCAAGATAAATCTCAAGATGAATCGCTCTTCCAGTTTTGCGAACAAAATTAACAAGCAAGCTAAACAAATAGCATACAATGTATATTCCTTTTTTAAAGCCAGAAAACAAGATCATAATTCTACAAAGTATCTTGAAGACGTAAACCTAAACAAACTTGTTGCTAAAGCTACAGGACTTTCGGTGACTACCATATGTAAAATAATAAAAGAAGGAAATGAACTGAAAGATGAACAAAATAATGTAAATTTTAAATCACCAAAAAAATTAAACAAATCCGAAAGAAAAAAATTGAAGTTGACAGTTTTACAGAGGGCGTTGTTAGAAGAAAAATAACTCAATTTTATACGGTTTATAAGAAGGTTCCTACATTAAAAATTTTGAATGCGAAACTCAGAGAAGAAGGAATTTTAAATTGTGGCCGAGAATATTTGAGAACATTGATTCATAAACTTGGCTTTCGATTTAAGAAATGTCAATCAAAAAGAAAATTACTGATTGAACAACCAAACATCGTATCGTGGCGGTGGCGTTATCTTAATGCGATAAAGAAGCACAGAAGAGATCAAAGAAACATTGTTTACCTCGATGAAACATATGTCAATTCGTCAATAAATGTACCGGCGTGTTGGCAATCCAATGAAGAACGAGGGGTGCTGTCGCATATTGGCAAAGGGCCACGTTTAATTATTGTACATGCTGGTGGACAAGCCGGATTTATCGATGGAGCTCTTTTAATTTTTAAATCCAAAAGCAAAACCGGAGATTATCATAGCGATATGAATTTTGTAAACTTCAGCAAATGGACTAAAGAAAAGCTATTGCCAAATTTACCGCCAAGCTCAGTTATTGTAATGGATAATGCCGCATACCACTCGGTACAAGAGGACAAAAAGCCTACAATGACATCCACAAAAGCCACCATGCAAACCTGGCTGCAAAGACACAATGTTGAATTTGATACGTCTCTAAGAAAATGTGATTTATTGAATTTAATCAAACAACACGCGACAGAAAATATTTACAAAATAGATGAAATTTTAAAGGCGGCAGGTCATGAAGTCTTACGACTGCCTCCATATCACCCAGACCTGAACCCAATCCAATTGGTTTGGGGGGATATCAAAGGACAGCTCGCAAAAATTGAAATTGATTCTAATTTAGACAAAAAGAAAAATACACTGGAACAGTTATTTGCCGAATTCTCTGTAGAAAAATGGGTTAACTGCGATAAACATGTACAAACTATTGAAGATGAATATTGTCTGCACGATCGCATCGTTGATGAAGAGATGGACCGATTTATTATTAATTTGCAAGATTCTGACTCCTCAAGCTACACAGACAGTGATGATGATTCAAGCGATATGAATATTAGTGACGAATAGTCCTATAAATTTTTTATCTGTGGTTAAATATTTCTTAAACGGAGTTAATTATTGTTTTATGATTTTGTACCTATGAAGCTATTATAAAATATTGTAAAACTTAAAAATAAATACTTAAAAAAAAGATACTTATTATTTTATTCTTTACCAACAATGTCTATCTCGAGATAAATCTTTGGATTATTGACTCCGTGTGTAGCGTTACCCGCCCCCGCTCCCTTCTTACCGCGCAGGCGATACGCGAGTTAAACGGTCGGCCTATAGGTAGGTTATGATCACATTATCGTCTACATAGTTTTACATAATTCATGTTTCTTCAGAAAAAAATATCCGGTCGTAATGAAATTTGCATGGAATCATCATAGTAGTTTACTCTCTCGAATAAAAAAAGAATCATCGAAATCGGTTCATAATTGTCAGAGCGATGTAATGGAGAACATCAGTTTTATGGTTTTTCCAGATAAATTCCTCCTCATCGTTCATGGTCCTCCAGGAATTCTTATTCTTATCCGGTTGTGATAAATTTCATACAGATTCATTACAGTGGTTTCTTCTTTCGAATAAAAAAAACAATAATTGAAATTGGTAAATATTTGCCAGAGTTATGACCATTTTTGTCCTTCAAAAGCGACATAAAGTCATCTATATATGCTTTCCTGCAGCTTTCCTGCGCAGTCACCAATGTTGTTTTTTCAGGAACTACTTATTACTAAACAATTTTTTTTTATGGGACCCAATCAATGGATTGAAGAATGGACGGAAGAAAGATTTTTTCAAATCGGTTCATAATTGCCAGAATTATGCGCGAACATACATTAAAAAAAAATATATACAGACGAATTGAGAACCTCCTCCTTTTTTGAAGTCGGTTAAAAAGAACCCTCATGGTGTGACTTCGTCTGTCTGTCTGTCACGCGAATATATTTCAGGAACCAAAGATACTATCTATCGATTTGAACCTAAGAATAGTTTTAGATCTTACTTACTCAACCTCATTGTCATTAAAAAAATAAATTACTAGTTTAAAAAACTAAAAATACACGCTTTTATAAGGACTACTGTCCTAAAAAGCAATAAATAAATTATCGAAACCGTTCTTTCTTTCTACCCCGTGCTAGTAATTTATGGATTATATTTATGTGTAAAGGCGTGGGGCGCCTTTTCTCTGTAAATGATTACAAATGATTGTCATGTGAATACAAATACTTAGCGTTCTTGAAATTTGACAGAAATGTTAAGCTGTTATTCAGAAAAGGCGCCCCACGCTTTTACACGTATATATAATCCATAAATTACTAGCACGGGGTAGAAAGAAAGAACGGTTTCGATAATTTATTTATTGCTTTTTAGGACAGTAGTCCTTATAAAAGCGTGTATTTTTAGTTTTTTAAACTAGTAATTAATTTTATTCTTTTTAGTCTTAGAAATATCCACCTAAACTACGGATAACATTCGCCCAAGTATTGATTTGTTCGTTGCTTGAATCGTAGGCAGGTTGTGGCAAAACATATTTTTACTAAACTAGGTATTACGCGTAGGTATCTGATTGAGTTTAAGAAAGCACTACGTATTTACCCTTTAAACAGTCGAAAGTATGCTAAAAGTCAATAGCTTCACAAGTAGTATTCAAGGGTTCCGTTACCAACCTTCCGAGTCCATCAACAGGTCCACGTTATTAGGCAAAGTGAATATAACTCCTTTATACAAATCAAATGAGTCCAAGCTCGATGGGTTTACTAGTAATCATTCCAGGGTTCCGTCAACCACCTTTCATTTCCATCATCAACCCTGATTATTGGGCAAAGTAAATAGAACTTTTTAAGACGAATCAAATGAGCCCAAACTCAACGAGTTTACTAGTAGCCGTTCCAGGGTTCCGTCACCCACCTTCCTGTTCCATCATCAGGTTCTGATTATTGGGCAAAGTGAATAGAACTCTTTAATACAAATTAAATGAGTCCAAACTCGATATGTTTACTAGTAGCCTTTGCAGGGTTCCATCACCCACATTCCAGTTCCATCATCAGACCCTCATTAATTGTCAAAGTGAAAAGAACTGTTTAAAACAAATCAAATGAGCCTATACGTGATGTGTTTACTAGTAGCCAATCCAAGGTTCCGTCACCCACCTTCCTATTCCATCATCAGGTCCTGATTAATGGTTAATGTGAAAAGAACTCTTTAATACAAATCAAGTGAACCCAAACTCGATGGGTTTACTAGTAGCCATTCAAGGGTTCCGTCACCCACCTTCCAAGTCCATCATCAGGCCCTCAGTAATGGTCAAAGTGAAAAGAACTCTTTAAAACAAATCAAATGAGCCCACACTCGATGTGTTTACTAGTAGCCAATCCAGGGTACCGTCACCCACCTTCCTGTTCCATCATCAGGTCCTAAATAATGGTTAATGTGAAAAGAACTCCTTAAAACAAATCAAATGAACCAAAACTCGATGTGTTTACAAGTAGCCATTCCAGGGTTCCGTTACCCACCTTCCTGTTCCATCATCAGGTCCTCATGAATGGTCAAAGTGAAAAGAACTCTTTAAAACAAATCAAATTAACCAAAACTCGATGTGTTTACTAGTAGCCATTCCAGGGTTCCGTCACCCACCTTCCTGTTCCATCATCAGGTCCTCATGAATGGTCAAAGTGAAAAGAACTCTTTATAACAAATCAAATGAGCCCAAACTCGATGTGTTTACTAGTAGCCAATCCAGGGTTCCGTCACCCACCTTCTCCAGTTCCACCATCAGGTCCTCATTAATAGTCAAAGTGAAAAGAACTCTTTAAAACAAATCAAATGAACCCAAATTCGATTAGTTTACTAGTAGCCATCCAAGGGTTCTCTTATCCACCTTCGAGCCCCAGCATCAGATCAGCTCAATGATACCATATTATTGTATTGTCACCGGTCCTTGATACATGTGCAAAATTTCAAATGTTTTGGACGTGTAGAAGTGGGTCAAAATTGCATCGCAAGATTCCATTACCATCATACATACATAGTTACATACATACATACATACAGGTCAAGCTAATAAAAGCGTGTTAATAAGTATTTTCTTTTCAATGGAGGTCGAAATGGAGCATCAAAACTACTAAGAGTACTGTATCGAGTGGGATATCATATGAAAGGGCTTCATTTGCACATTTCAAAACAGATTTTTATTTTGTTTCATGTCACGTAGATTTTAGTTTATAATCTATACTTATAATAAAACTGTAACAGGTCCAATTCTGTACATTGGAGATATTTTGAAAATTATATTTGGAGGTCATTCTATAACCGATACTGAGGCCGAAAATATATATTTTTTAATTTTTGTCTGTCTGTCTGTCTGTATCACGGCTGCGCATCACGCCGAAACTACTGAATGGATTCAAATGAAACTTGGCATGATTTGAGATCTTACTACGAGGTAGGACATAATAATAATAATAATAATAATATCTTGGGACAATCCACACACGGTCATCCGATCCCAAACTAGGCAGAGCCTGTACTATGGAAACCAGACAACTGATACTAATACGTATATACTTATTTTTTTGTAAATATATATTTAAATAGATAAACAACACCCAGACACTTGGCGGGAATCGAACCCACGACACATCGGTTAGCAGGCAGGGTGTCTGACCACTAGACCAACGGGCCCGTCATACACATAGGATACTTTTTATCCCGTAATCTAGCACGGTTTTTTTGAGAGAGGGGATTAAAGTCAAAATGGGTACTTGGTTATACGCTTGGTCCGATTTTATCAATTTTTCTTTATAATATAATAAATATTAGTAAGGGAACACTCATAGAGAGTTGTTATCAAGGTTTTGTTATCGATCGGGTTAAGCAACGTTAGGTAAGGTCATTAAATAGATAGGGTGACCGTTTAACACCATTTGAACTAAACGGGTCCGTGCTTCGGAGAGCAAGTAAAAAGTGGGTCCCAGTTTTTAACCGACTATAAAAAAGGAGGTTATGTATTCGATGCGAATGTCTGTTATTAAAAGTTTAGTTAACGTAAAAATAGCGCAGGCGGAGCTGCGTGGGCCAGCTAGTCAGAAATAAAATAAAATATACTGTTTTCCCCTCTCCCTTATCTCCAAAGTTTGTGGAAGGAAAAATGTTAAATAACTAAAGGTAAATACGGTATGGATCGTTCAAAGTAAGTAGTAGGTACTGCAGGAAATAAATAAATAGTTTTCTGAGTCGACATCTGTTTGCTATTCCATAAAATAACATTGTTTACCTACTAATATTCCCTACTTAGAAGGTAAATAAGTTGATAACTGTTGATGAACAACTTGACAACTCGGTGAATAAGTAGATAACTCGTTGGTGACTGACTTGACAAGTCTATTATTATGGAAACTACGGGGAATTTCGTTTATTTATTGTCATCATAATAAAAACGGCATAAAATATCCACCGAACAACTAAAACAAATACGTTAAAGTAATTTACCGATTTACCAGAAGAGGTCAAACATTAAAATGGCCCGCCCTGAAAAATTGGTGTTTTAGAGATGTCAACGTTTTCACGCGTGCCACCGAATTATGCTATCGGTTGGAAATTTAAAATAGTTTAAGATATTGCTTAGTATCATCCTCGATATAATATTTATGCATTGTATCAATGGGTGTCGTATGAAAAAGGCTTCATTTGCACAGATTAAAACAGTTTTTATGACACGTGGTTTATAATGAAAAAAATCTTCTATCTCCAAAATTAGTGGAGGGGAAAAATTAAAATTACCTATAACAAGTAATCAATGTTTATAGGTAGGTATAAATTTACAGGCAAAATAAAACAATGTTTCTTAGTAGAAAAGTTTTTTCAGAAATCAATAAAAACTTGGACAAACAAACTGTGTTAACGTACGATTTGGCCTTTCAGCTACCTGAGATGCTGGATATATAAACTAACCTAAAGTAGGTACGGAACACTCGGTGCGCGATTGTAGGTACGGAACACTCGGTGCGCGATTCCGACTAGCACTTGATCGGGTTTAGTAGACTAATATAGACTGTGCTAATACCATGCGCCACTCACTCAGACCCATAAGCCAGGACTGCTCAGTAAGTCAGTAGGCTCTACAGTAGTGGTCACTAGTCACTACTCAATGCACCGATATTTAACTTCGGCTAGTCCCAAGGTAACAGTAATCTGTATTAGAAAACGGAACTTAAAATTAAGAGTCATAGGTATAAATTGATCGATTATTTCGATGTTAAGCTTATTAAACAAAATAATTCCTGAAAATATATAGACTATAATCGCTACTCCTAATCCTGATATTACGCCTCAGAACAGCCTATATGTCTAAAATACATAACTTCAATAAGATAACATGATGTATATTAGTAGTAGGTACTATTATATATTCTGTGATATTAGGTGCTAACAGGAATTAGTTCATTATCCTCCTATCGCTTTATGAACACAGGCTATTAAATATTGCTCTGGATATTGCGCAGTTGTTATCACTTGATAAGAAGGGTAGGTAGGCCAGACTTACGTCAATATACATATGTAAGTATATTTATAGGTTTGTTCCTTACACATAAATAAACTGGATTTATACGAAAAATGGCAATGAGGAATTTATTGACGGCGCGCGACGGTGGCGATAATTATTAAATTGTTTTTTTTTAATGGAATGCGACATTGAATTTGACATTTAATTTTCAGTTATGCCCATAGAATTAAAATAGGTACCTTCGGAGTCAGGGCTCCCACACATAACTGCGATGCGATGCGATGCGGCGTGAAACAAATGAATTTGCAAATGAAGTTGCAGGAACTTGTATCGAAAATGCATTTGTTTCACGCCGCATCGCATCGCATCGCAGTTATGTGTGGGAGCCCTCACTGGACGTTTGGAGTGTAGTCCCTAGACGTCCATCGAGCACGGCGGCATCGGCGGGGTTGTTAACCCCATCCTCGTGAGCATCGTGACGGTACCTACCCAGGGGACTAAGGTACCCCCTCTTATGTGCCGATACGACAGCCGCGGGTGTTTTACTGGGTAATAATCCCTCATATCCCGGATGAACCCCAAATGGTTATAATCTACCACGCAGACTATGAGGTTTGGGAAATTATTTATTTAATCGTATGGCATTTAATAAAATATAGGTAATTAGGTAATAAAAATAGAAAAATAATACAAATTGAAGAATATTATGTCAAATTAAATGTCAATATCCAAGGTTTTTAACCAGGTGACTGCGTCAGGAGTAAGATGGATTAGATCGTCAGGAGGCCCCGAGTATGAGTATAACGAGCAGCGACGGACTATGTGCTCCATGGTTTGGGCTTCCTCACCACACTCACAAATTGCTGAGTCTCTCCATCCCCATTTATGTAGCATGTAGTTACATCGCCCATGGCCAGTTCTGAACCTATTCAGACGGCACCGCAAGTTTCGTGGAAGGTTGAACCCGGGTAATTGCAGAGATGGGTCAATGAGCTGTGTGCTAGATCTTCTTGTAGTTTGGGAAATAAAAAAATTCAACGTAATCTCATCTAACGATTTTCTTTTCCTCAATGCGCACCATCTTAAGATTTCAGTAGGTACCTACCAAGATTACATGATTATGCAGCTATTGATTAATGCTTGGCGAATATCAACACAGCGTATCAGCTTTCATCAGTAGCGAATCGGAATTCATACTCGTATAGGTTGAAGGTTGAGTGCAGTGCCATATACTGTGTATTGTTGGTATCAATAGGAAGGAATGCAGTCAGATACAATAATTGTTATAGTCGGAAAAGTTGCAAGAAGTGAGTTACTAAGCATCAATTTTTTAAAGTATTATTTTTGCGCCGGTTGCGACACATCCACCAGACTGTGAATGTAGACTTGTCATCCTTCAAATTATCATATAGATGGACTATATTATTTATTTCACAGCTTGGTGATGTCGCCGAGGGCAGTAGCTGTCTCAAAAAAAAAACCGGTCAAGTGCGAGTCGGACTCGCTCACCGAGGGTTCCATACTATCTTTGGATGTATTAAAGTAATTTTACTGTTCATGTAACACCTCAGATAGCAAAAAAACCAAACCGCAAAACTAAGTTTGTTTGTCGAGGTTTTTTTTAAGATTACTAAAAACTATACTATCGAGTGTGAGACTACTAAGTCTCACTTTGAAATTTTGATAACCCATTTCGACCCCCATTATAAAAAAAGGAAAAGAAAAAATATATTTTTTTCATTTGAGATGAAGTTGGGTAAGTAAGATCTAAAACTATTCCAAGTTTCAAATCGATAGCATCAGTGGTTCCTGAAATATATAGGCGTGACAGACAGACAGACAGACGAAGACAGACCATAAGGATTCCTTTTTTACCTTTTAGGTATGGAACCCTAAAAATCACAAGCCTTTGAGTTTAGTTGCAGTCACGGCCTCCCACCCGCCCCATCCCTATGGAATTGGTGTCGTGTTTGCATTTATTAAAACCGCCTATACTTCTTTCCTTGTGTACGAAAACAGACAGCGGAATTCAAAAGATTGTCGATTGATTAGACCATTTATTTACGTTCCTGCGCTGTGGCCGGGGCGGCGTACACGCGGTCGTCGTCCTGTGTACCGAATTGCAGGACAACGCCACGCTGAATGTAAATAAATACACAGCCTTTTTTTGTTCACCTTCAATAACTCCCCGGGACCTATGGTCAACCGGGATTTCTGGGATTACCCAATAATAGCCCCCGTGGCTGTCGCATCGCCACATGAGAGGGGAGACCAGGGCTCACCGGTGGGATCTGCACCAGCTGTGTTATGCGCTAAGCAAAATAACCTCGAGTTCGACGCCGCGGCACCGGCGAATTGCGTTTTCGCATTCACTAACTTTGCTTACGCAGCACTAGCGCCACGAGAATTAACGGCGTTTTGGTGGAACTACTACAAATTAATTTCGTATCTAATCCTTCCTTAGCTATACCTAATAATTTTATAAAACTAAAAACGAGTTAGTTTCTTAGTTTATTTGTTACGCTTTCACGTATTTGGCTGATTTTTTGTCATATAGAGATAGATGGGAACTTGTACGTTAGAGGCTACTCTTTGGAAAATAATTATTAAACTGTTCCAGAGGGACAAGAGGAACCAAAATTCACATATCTATACTACTAGTATGAGATGAAACTATAGCGGAGATTATTAAAATAAGATCTCTATCCATCAAAAAACACACCTTCCCCCGCCATTCTGACCATTAGCCACGAGTATTTTATTGTTTTACGTGTGATTCTGAAATATGTTTGATGAAACGATTTAAAATGATATAAACTTTCTGAATTAGACTTTTGTTTCTCCACAAGCTTTCGCCAAGCAAAAATGTGTTCCCCAAAATTTTCCCCATAGTTTTCGTTTCGCCAAAAGTTCCCCGAAGTTTTTATTTTTCCCCAAAATGGGAAAAAACCCCCAATCTGGAGACCCTGTACCTAGACTAGATAGACACTTGGAACGCGACATGACATTGACAATGACAGTCAAAATGTCCTGCGTGATTTTTTGAATTAAAATCAAGCAAAGGTATCGACCACATACTGCCAAACACAAATACATATCAAGAAAAAACAATGTATAGTGCATTCCTGTGCCTAAAACTGAAAGTATGATGTTCATTGAACCATCTTTTGCATCCAGAAATTTTATTATTGATGGCATTTCCATTAGAATCGTGTTTAAAATAAAAACCGATTTTTACCGAAAAAAACTTTGAGCAGTCCTTAACTCGCCTTAGATAACGGCAGCGAACGGCACGGCCTCCAGTTCGTCGTCGAGCCGAAATGTGATATGAGAATGCGGATTTATGCTCGACGTCGAAATGAAGACTAATTCGACATCGAGCTTGCTGTCGAGCGTAGTCACGATTGGTTACTTTAATGAATTGCATAGCAGGTACCTCAGGCCTTATATAGTGGTCGGCCACACTGCAGGCCTAGCGCGGCGGCGGCGGCGGGCGCGAAATATCAAACATAATATGAAACCGCCGCTTGCGGCCACACTGAAGTGACGGGAGCCTAGCGCGACCGGCTTGAGCGAGTTAGCGGGCGTACTTTTCAAACGTTCCTATCCGCTCGTTCTGGCCACACTGCAGGCCTAGTCAACAAGCGACCGATCGCGCGGCTGGCGGGGTATCAAACCATTTCGGTCTTGTCGCTCGTTTTAAGTAATTTTTATTATTAAATAACTTTAAATACATGTATAAAAAAGGTTTTTTTGGACATTTGAAATTGTAAGTGTATAATATGTATATTGTTGATGTTCCTTAATAAATAAAATATACTTTTTTGACTACAATTTCAATTCTAAATATATATTTTTTTAAATCTCTATCCATTTAACTGTTTTTAGTTATTTCGTGCGCACCCAGCACACCATCTCTTATGATCAACGCCTCCCATCTCAGGATTGGCCTATCCAGTAAAAAATACAGAATCCTCATAAAAGGTTTGCGACACCTGCAATAAGTGTTATCGCCACAACAGCCCGCGCGTCACTGTGGCCACCCGGCGCGCCCGCCGCCGCGCCCTCGCTAGGCTCAAGTCACCGCGCGTTCACTGTGGCCAACCACTTAGGCCTCGTTTACGGAGGCGCGGGGCGTCACGCGTCGCGATGGGCGGCGCGGCCCGCACGGAGTAAAAACATATGGCGTTGTAGGAGTGAGAGAGAGATGCGAGACGCCACGCCACACGCGACGCGCGACGCTCCGCGCCTCCGTAAATGAGGCCTTACGGAGACGCGGGGCGTCGCGCGTCGCGTGTTGCTGCGCGGCCCGCACCAAATTCAAATGTAGGGCGTTGGATGAGTGCGTTTACGGAGAAGCGATTTTACATGCGTTTGCTTGAAATGGAGCGTGTTTTACGGCGGAGCCCGCGGATGGTATCGTCACGTCTCACGCGGCGTTTATCGCGGCGGCTCACGCAGCGGCGATTCTCGATGAAGCGATGCCTGTGGCGGAACCTTCTGCCCGTTTATTTGGTAATTTGGCAACACAAACGTAGTCACCGTCGCAATGGAGTATGATGTAATCGATTTTTTTTTAGAAGATAATTGTGTGTTATAAAGTGAGTTGCACCGCCACTCTTCCCGCCTCGCGTTTCTATAAACAACATCGTATATTGCTATAAGTCTGTGTTTACGCGTGCGATGATACGTGCCGCTTCACGCGCCGCCGCTACGTAAACAATAAAAACGTCCGACGCGCCGCGAGACGGCAAGCCACACGCGACGCGCGACGCCCCGCGTCTCCGTAAATGAGGCCTTAGAGTGCCTCGTCTTTGAGTCGCTGCCGTATTCGATTGACATCTAGGGCTCACACCCCAAACGTCCCATACACAGCCCTACAATAACCGAACGATTTAGGAAGGTACCTACTTACTGTGATATACGTTTGTAGAATTATGGACGATATCATGACTTTATGTAGGACTTACAGTCGTATTGTTTACTTGCAGTACTTGTGCATGCTATTCTTTCTCTTATTGAGGCTGATATACTCATTAACGTTATCGTATGTAAGTAGTCCAACAACGCATTTACTAAGATTTGTAGTAAGTACCTATTGCTATTATATTTAAAAATAAAAAAATAGAATGGGATCGCCACCTTATCTAGCGGCAAGCATAGGTACCAAGTAATAAACTTGAATTGCTAATTCATTACTTGGTTCAAGTTTATTACTTGGTACATCCAGATGTACGAGGAGAAAGGGAAAGGTTTTGTACATATTTAGAGAACCTGCCGTATGGTTTATGTATCCAATGCATTATATAGATTTGACGTTAAAAAACCGGTCAAGTGCGAGTCGGACTTGCGCAACGAGAGTTCCATACCTCCTTTGGATGTATTTAATGTTATTTTACTATTCGTCTAACACATTGCGTTGCAAAAAAACAAACCGCACAACTAAGTTTGTTGATCGAGGTTTTTTTAGGATTACCTACTAAAAAATATTAGAATATCATATTATTTTTCCTCTAAAATATATATATGTATCTTATACATATATTTATCCACAAGCTTTGAAGATAAGGGGGGACGGTATTTTTTTACATTTATGATTGTAAGCCAAAAACTACGTAACATAAACCAAAATAAAAATCTTTTCTGAAATGTGCAAATGAAACCCTTTCATATGATACCCCCACTCGATATAGTAGCCTTACTTTGAAATTTAGACGCTCCATATCGACCCCCATTGAAAAGAAAATAAAAGGAAAATCATTTTTTTTTCATCTAAACTATTCCAAGTTTCAAATCGATAACATCAGTGGCTCCTGAAATTTATAGGTGTGATGGACGGACAGATGAAAGATCATAAGGGTTCCTTTTTGGTATGAAACCCTAAGAGGCAGGGCGAAGCCGCAGCGGGGTAGGATAACATTTTTTTTTTATTTACGCGGGGGAAATCTTCCAAAGATCCCCGGGAGCTGTGGGGCTCAACCGGGGTATGTGGGATTCTTACCCACTAAAACCCCCGCGGCTGTCGCATCGGCACATGAGAGGAGGACCCCAGGGCTCTCCGGTGGGATCTGCACCAGGGCCCCTCAGTGCCTTGCCTTTGAGCCCGCCGCCGGGGGGCGCATTGTAGCCCCCCGGGAACCTGACACGGTACTCACGGGGACGGGGGTCGCAACCCCGCCGCTGTCCTCCTCGGAGTCGCCGCCGTACTCAATGGAAGCTCGAAGGGCCCACACCCCGAGCGTCCAGCGACTCCGAAGGGGGTAGGATAACTAACCTAACATGCTAGTAGTAGAAAGTGTATGTATAAATAAATAGTATATCGATGGTATTAATATTAAAGGAATTTTAGACAAAAAAAAGTAATAGTAAATCATTAATAAATAAAAATATTTATAATTATAATCATTAATAAAAATATTTATTTGCCTATCAAAAATAAAGATGATCTCGTCAAAACGCAGCGGCAAATATTAATATGCGGTTGCGGGTGATATTATTGACATAGGCGCATATTACGTGAGTGACCATAAAATAACACATAGGATCACGGATTTTCCTAATAGGTTTGACTGCTCACAAGTTTCGCAGACTCGGTCCTAAGGTCCTATGGACCGAAATAAACTTAGGCAAACACGCGCGCACACATCGTAAATAGCGCAAATAGTTTAAAAATTATGAGTCAGATTTGACTTGTAAAATTACCATGTTTGTGTGACAGTGACAGTATATTCACATGGACTGAAATATTATGAGACCTTACATTTAAATTTCAGATCGCACATTTTTGTAAGTGTAAAAGTAAGTATAAGCTACAAGCTGATCATTAATGACCTCAGAGAAAGTTAATGACACAATTCACACATATTTATTTTATTATTAGGTTAGATGAATAAATTACCTATCTGCGGCCTGTTTGTCTAGTGGTTAGACACCCTAACCGCTGACCAATAGGTCGTGGGTTCGATTCCCACCAAGTGCCTGGGTGTTTTATCTGTATAAGTATGTACTTATTTACAAAAAAAAAGTATATATGTATTAGTATCTGTTGTCTGGTATCCATAGTACAGGTTCTGCCTAGTTTGGGATCAGATGACCGGGTGTGGATTGTCCCAGAATATTATTATTATTACCTACTAAAGTGTCTATATAGGAACCTACTAAACTCTTGTAGGTATCTAACTAGAACACAGATTGTCAAAATTCATTCATAAGTACCTAAACCTAGATATTCACTAAACTTCAGTACAAACCTACGCCTAATTATATTCGTTGCCTAAGATAATTCACGCACCTAGTAAAACTAATTTAAGTGTACCTAATGATTTAATTAGACTAAGCTACATAACGAAATTAAACCGTTAACTGATAATATGCATAACGGTGTTTGATTGTCTAGCTTGTTGATATGATTAAATTGAAATTTTACTTACCCAGCTCGGCGTAGCAGAGAGCCCCCACCATCGACAGGAGTCCGGACAGGACCCACACGATGAGCGACATACCCTTGGAACCGGCATGTTGGAGAGCAAGACTCGGCGACACAAATATACCCGACCCCACGATCACTCCCACGATGATAGCAACGCCGTTTATCAATCCCAGCTCTTTCTTCAAGCGAACGCTGTCACCGGAATCCTTATCACCGGCATCACTGCTCTCTGCACCAACATCTACAGCCTTCGCTGGCAGTACTTCGATATCACCAACTTTTGCCATTTTTAATGTTTTATAAAATATAAGTTACAAAAAAAATTACAATCGATTTTACAACGTTATACTTGAATATTTTCACACATGGTTAAATGATAAGCACAGCTGAAATTCTGAGACACCGACATGCAAATATTGCATCACACTGCGGGTCGAGCTGCGGCGGGAAACACCACGTGTGGCGACGGACACCACCAAAACGCCATGGGCTGATAAAACATATTGTACATGCGGAAAACCAACCTCAGTTAGTTGATAACACGGACAAATAATAATAGGTATACAGTAGGTTCACATTGTTTCGTTTAGGTTAAATTATTCAGCACATTACAGAGCACCGTAGGTTAAAATCGTCATTCCCCAGCTATTATCCTGGTACACAAAGTGGCTTAGTCAAAAACGTGTAAATTCTGACTTTTAATTTAATTTTCCGCCGCGAATATGTCCATATGGAAAGTGGTTTATGCGTTCAACAGTACGTGCGTTTGCTTTAACGTTCACGGTTACTTTGGATTGGAAGTCAACCAACTGGGAGCACTGCCGCCGTCTACAGCTCGCAGTATGAGTCAAATCAAAAATGACATGGGTGCTAACACCTACCACGGAAAACTATACCATACGACTGTTGAAATTAAGTGTATAGTGAATTTAGCATTCAAAGAGAGAATTCACTGCCAAGTTCGTACAACTGGTTTTTAGCCGTCTCGTTCTCACCCTCCTATGCAAACCACGTGTATGTTTGGCACACTTTTTCGAAAGCATATAAATCATAATTAAAACGTTGATAGTGTAGTTCAGTTGAGAACATTGTTCGTCTATAAAAGAAATAGCATCTTCCCGCAGCAGGATGTGAGCAATTCATTTGTATGCGCGTTGGTTGCAGAGGTCAATGACAGTGCGATGATATGAGATATAAATGTAATGGTGAAAGCTGAACGTAATTCCACTTAAACAACTATCCTGAGCAAGATATGTTGTTACCTAGTTAATTAATCAGACGAAATACCTATCTGAAATCAACTTAACAATATGTACTTCTTATCTTAGAAATTTTTAGTTTTAGCCCAAACGTGCAGTACGTATTATTATATGGGTAGGTGCTGCCTACACTACATGCGTGTTAACGACACATAAGGCGGCCAACCGTCTCGCAATTTGCGGGACCTTATCATATTGGCATTGGCACATAGTCTTGTTGTAGGCATCACAAGTTCTATGCGTTATTTAATAAAAAAAGAAGTTCCGCGAAAGATCTCATGCTTCCGACATGTCCTTTATTGTTATTTATAACTCGTAGACCTACTACTACATCTATAATGCCTGGTCAGGCAAAAAATCATAGTCAGATGGTATGCGTGTGATATTTTGTTCGCACGTCAAGTGCATTAATCTCACAAATTTAGAAATGCTTCGGTAATATGTAGTAAATATGACAAATCTTCATTCCCTCACACTCACACCTGGTGTGGGTGTGAGGGCGTGGAGGTTGGTCCACCTCCACCACAAAATGTCCCACATGGACCTAGTTAAATTGGCCACCCTAACGACACGGTATTGTTGTGGCTGCGGATGGCGTGGCGAATTCAACGTGGCCGATAGTTCAGGCGGCATCGCCATAATAATAATAAAGGTCGCGTCGAACGCTTGGTTGAGTCATGGAGAACTCTTTCCAGAGACCGAGGGATTCATGATCGCTATACAAGACCAAATCATAGAAACACGAAATTACCAAAAATATATAATTAAAGTCCCCAACATACGAACAGATCTATGCCGAAAATGTAATAGCTGCCCAGAGACTATACAGCACATAACTGGCGCATGCAAATCTATTGTACAGACCGACTATAAACATAGACACGACCAAGTCGCTAACATTATACACCAAAAAATAGCTTTCAATCTGAATCTTAATAACAATAAACCAATACCATACTATAAATACACCCCTGAATCAGTACTAGAAAACTCTCAATATCGACTTTATTTTGATCGTGCCATATTAACAGATAGAACTACTCATTATAATAGACCAGACATTACTATACATGACAAGAAGAACCACACGGCAATCATTATCGATATAGCTATACCGAACACACACAACTTACAAAGCACAATAGCTGAAAAACTTGCAAAATATACAGACCTCAAAGATGAAATAAAACGAATGTGGCGACTAAACCACGTCACTATAGTTCCTACAGTACTTTCAAGCACGGGTGTCATTCCAATACAACTCCATCACTCATTAAAATCTCTGAACCTTCCACCCTACACATACATTACCTTACAGAAAGCAGTCATACTTAATACATGTAGAATAGTCCGTTGTAGAACTAAATGTAGAACTACTGGGAATAGGCCGTAAATTCTTACAAACAGATAAAGACGTACATATCAATACAGAAAATTTCGCATCATCCATTACACGATCATCCTTCGCACAGCCATCTATCACACAACCATTAAATTCACAACTAGCCCCAGGACATCCGTATGATCATATTTCTAACTAGTACTTGGCTTAGGCCCGTACTAGCGCAGTAACCGGCATCGCCGAGAAAAGAAAAAAAGAAGCAAATAATAATAATAATATCTTGGGACAATCCACACACGGTCATCCGATCCCAAACTAGGCAGAGCCTGTACTATGGAAACCAGACAACTGATACTAATACTTATATACTTTTTTTTTGTAAATACATACTTAAATAGATAAACAACACCCAGACACTTGGCGGGAATCGAACCCACGACCCATTGGTTAGCAGGCAGGGTGTCTGACCACTAGACCAACGGGCCCGTGTATACACAGAGTCGTAACTCAACCATTTATCAAAATTTAATATATCAACAACTACGCGCGCTTTGTGGCAACTACACACGAAGATTTTCATTCAAAGTCAAAATATCTTTGCCGTGTAGGCCCCATGGAGGCTTTTACATAAAAATCATTATCTACCACCGGATCGTAATGCAGCCGCCCGGCCGCTACCATAGAATACACAGAATCTTATATGACGTCCTCTTTGCATAGAATAAGACATGCTACGGCAAAAAGTCAGCGGGCTTGTCCTTTTAGGGTTCCGTACGTACTTGAATGGTAAAAAAGGAATCCTTTTGGTGAGGCTTCGTCTGTTTGTTCGTCACATTGATATTATTTCAGCAACCACTTATCCTATGTACCTAGGTATCGATTTAATATTTGGGCAGTCTTAAATCTTATTTATTTAATCGAAGTCTTAATTAAATATAGCTTAGGTACCTACACCTAACATCACCGCGAATGAAAAAAATATTTATATATTTTATTTTCGTTGCAATATTGGAGGAAATGGGGCGTCGATTTTTTTTTATTTGGGAGGACTTCGCTGTTGCCCATTGCAGCTTCACCGGGCAAAAGGGCGCTCCAGCTAAAAAGCAGGGGAGCGACGAGCTCACGGGCTTCTCAGGGAGGCACGGCCTCGCCTTGGGCTGTCGCTTAGAGAGGGCTGATTCTACCACCGGTTTACAACGCGCCCCCACTGAGAAGAGCCGGCAAGAAACTCAGTGGGGTGATGCATTTTTTTTCTTTTTTTGGGAATGATAGACGCTGTTGGCTGCAGATGGCCATTACAGCTTCACCGGACAATAGGAGGCGAGCGCTTAAAGCGCTCTAGCCTTTACGGCAGAAGTAGCGACGAGCTCAAGGGCACCTCAGGGAGGCACGGCCTCGGCTTGGGCTGTCGCTTAAGAGAGGGCTGAGTTTACCACCGGTTCACAACGCGCCCCCACTGAGAAGAACCGGCAAGAAACTCAGTGGGGTGATGCACGTCGTTGAGGTCGCATACGTACGACCCTTCGTCCTCGCCGGCAAGACCGGTGTCTGATAGCTAGTGTAGCATACGGGTTGTCGGGGAGGGTTCGGCGCATCCCGGTCCATTAGGACCGTCATGGGGTCAGGAGGGTCGAGCAGTACGTGCCGTGGTCTGCGGCGCGAGTCAGGACTAGGGGCGTAATCGGCGGCGGCGCGGATTAAACTGTTCGCGTGACGGGACGCGGATTCAAAGTAGCGTTTCGACGCTTCTTTGAGGAACTTACGAAGGGGATCTAACTTGAAATCGGAATGCAGATCTACGTTCCGCATGTACCACGGGGCACCGACGGCACGTCGGAGGAAACGATTCTGGATAACCTGGAGGCTATCGATATGGGTGCGGGCGGCGTGCGCGAAAACTACACTCGCGTAAGTCATGATAGGGCGAATGCAGGCTTTGTATAATGTCAACTTATTTCTAAGCGACATTTTACTCCGCTTGCAGAGAAGGGGATACAGGCGACCTAATACGAAAGCCGCTCGATTGCGGACGGACCTAATGTGCGGGCCGAAAGTCATGGCGGAGTCCAAGGTGACTCCGAGGTACTTAACCTTCCTAGTCCAGGGGATAGGGCGATTGAATAGGGATATTGGGGCCAGTCGTCTGTTGGGCCGAAGGCTTCGTGCGGTTGAGGTCGCATACGTACCTACGACCCTTCGGCCTCGCCGGCGAGACCGGTATCTGTTTGATAGTGTAGTCAAGGTGTGGGGCAGGCTCAATGCCATGGTCCAATAGGGCCGACATTGGGTCTGGGGTATCTAACAATACGTTCTACGGACGGCGGCGCGAGGCTGAAGGACTAGGAACATAATCGGCGGCGGCACCGATTAAAGGGTTAGGGTGCTGAGACCGGCTTTCAAAGTAGCGTTTCGACGGTTCTTTGAAAAACTTACGAAGGGGATACAATACACACTAACTAACAACTAACTAGGGGATCTAACTAGAAGTCGGAAATTTTAAAGTGCGACTTCTATATTAAGTGGGGTATCAGTTGAACGGTTTAATTTGCAATTTTTGAAACATAGGTTTATATTATGTCACAGCTTTTGTTATAATAGGTCCAATACTTAGGTACTTATAATTAAAAATGCCAAAAAAGATACATACAAATTTTGTAGAGAAAACTAAACGACGAGATAACAATCATTGACTCTGAGTGCGGCAACTAGAGACGAATGTATGATTAACTTCATCATTATATTGTAAAGGAGAACAAATCTTGGTAATCACAGGTCATATTGCGTACAGTATAAAAAATCATCAAAGAAACATAAATAAACAAATATAATAAGGGATAAAATCAATGAATAACAATGAAACTAATCCTTATCTTTGTTTACTTCATATTTAAATATTCTTGCCGTGCCATCGTCAGAGGTGGTCAATATAATTTGTTCTTTTGCATTATAACATAAATCTAGGACTTCAGACATATGTCCCGTGAGCATCATTATTCTTTCCCCGGTCCTGCCTTCGTAGACCCGCAAGGAACCATCGAGGCACCCTGTTACAAGATGGTTCTTCACCCAAATCAGTTTGGTGACACCTCCTACATCTTCATCAGATTTGGCACATTGATGACGTACCATTTGTCTAGCAATATCCCATATGCTTACTGCACCAGTTAATGTACCTGCAAAAATAAACTGATCATTATTTTTTCGTCTTAGAATATCTTTTCTACACCACTTTACAAAAAAATATGTACTTAAACAATAATTCGCCAAACTGCACCACGCAGTTTGTTGGCGAATAAATCATTACAATATAAAAATTCTCACTGTAAATTATCCAAGATTGTAGTAAGTAGATAGTTGGTTGAAGCATTATTGAATTGATAATTAATGAAAATAAGGCATGGATTAGGCTGCCTGTTCACCGGAACGGAACGAGGCAGTGGAGCGGAGAAACGGAGAAATATTAACCAATATGATTGCACAAAATCTCCGCTCCAAAATCTTATTGAATCTTATTGGTTAATATTTCTCCGTTTCTCCGCTCCACTGCCTCGCTCCACTCCGATGGACAGGCAGCCTTAGTACACTAGATTATGACGGAGGATGTCATTACATCCTCCATCATAATCTAGTGTAGTGTGTGTGTGTGTGACTCATTAGTCAGCAGCCAGCATTTGATGGGCCTGTTGGTTTAGTGCCTTAGTTTCTAAAGTGGTCCAGGTGGACCCCCAGGGGTCCACGATGGCGCAACGCAAATTTCCATAGTTAGATCTAATCTTCACATTTTTTGTCGCGTTTTGGGAATATGGTAGAAACATAGCTACAGCAGGTCTACCAGAACCAACAAAATTTTGAAAGTGGTCTATGAGAAATATAGTCTGGGAACCTCAGCATTTGCGTGTCTTTAGCCACCCAAGTGACTATCGAGCTTCATTTGTCCACTGAACTTTGATCTGAACTGAATGTGTTTTAGTATCGGAATTTATTGGTCACTCAAGTTAGGTTAGTCACTTAGTATAGTGATCATCACTTTACTTGTTAAACGAGATACGTAATAGGGGGATGGTCTACTGTTCTTGGCCACCGGCCAATAACTCATGGGTATTTGTAGAAGACATTTTTCAGCTGATGATAAGTATTTTGTATCAGTTGTGAGTTTATCACCAACTCTGCCTAGTTTGCGATATACGAGAAGGCTTATTAAACATTGGAAGCCTTACATATCACATTGAAGGTGGCGTGTTTTTTCTGCAGTTGTGAACACACACTTACCAACAGCAAAGTATCCTAACTGTGGATCTTGGGCAAAGGCCACTGTTTCCAAGTCATTCTCTGCCTCCAACTCTGCTACTACTTTTCCATTGCTTGGTGTGGACAAAACTATTTTGCCTGTAATAGAATGTTACAATATTTATGTAAATAATAAATTTTATCATATTATAATATGAACTGTTTCCTGATAAAGTATTCTGATAATAATATAAATAACTGATAGTCATAAAAAGATATAATAAGTCATGATGTGATGAACAATCTGATGATTATTTATTCATGACTCAGCATATATATCTATTACAAACCATTTCACAAAGAGCCAAGTAAAATCGCCTTGTAAGCAAGTTGGGTATAGAACTGAACTGAATGATTTTTATAGAGATAAAGATTATTATGATAAAAATATAGATTAAGTATAAATATCTGTTATTAGTTTTACTTAAACAATGATTAACTTTAGCTTCAAAGGGCTTGGCACCGCTACATCTGTGTATTCACACTCACTCGCTACATGCTTGCTACATCTGGTGATTGGCACCAGATTGTTTTAAACTGTAGGTTTCAATAATACCTTACCCAAACCTAGTTATAAAATGTCTTAGCCCATTACAAAACTTGCAATTCAAACCATCAAATCATAGAAGTTAATTTGGAGAAAAATAATGTGAGGAAATACATAATTATGTCCAAGATATTGGTAGTAAATTCCATCTCATTTTCATTTCACTGCTTTCTTTTCCCTAGCTACATTTGGTTTGTGTAGGTGTGTATATAATCTCCTAAGTGGTTATGGTATAATACATAAGAATTACCATCAGTAGATATAGAAGCAATTAGATTATCCTCCAGGTGTACATCAATAGCCGTAACTCGTATTTGGTGAACTGCTGATGGTATTTGTTGTTGTACTGTTGAAGTTTTTAAATCCCATATTTTAACAGCACCATCTTCATATCCCGCTGCAAGATGAACACCATCATGGAAAAGCTGGAAAAAATAAAAAATACTAAGAAACAAGACCAAGGCAAGGGGTAGACCAATTTGTCAGTGCGTAAATAAATTAAAAATACAGTAGCATTATTTGGTGTGGACCTAGTAGTTATCCCATGATCATGATGTCTGCTGCAACAGCACCAAAATATTGGAAAATTACAAGTAATCCTGGCTGTATACCCATAGGGGAATATATTATTGCATATCGCCATCCTTAAATATATTATTATTATTATATTACCATTAAGTTAAAAACTGTGCAAGATATATAAAGCATATAATAACTCACCTTACCACACTCTACTTTGACATTATGGCCCTGCAAGACTTTTGTTTCCCCAGAAGGCACTTTGAAGACATAGATGTCTCCACTCATAGATCCACATATGAGGACCCTAGCCCCAAAGTGCCAAAAGCCCCATGACAAGTCATCTGCTTCATACTCAAAGGCAACACTCCAAGGCTGTTGCTGATTCTCTTCCAAGTTAACTTTCCATACCTTGATTAAGCCCGACATGTCTGCAGTGCACAAATAAGCTCCATCAAAGCTGAACCCTACGAAAACTACAGAATCCTTATGGCCCACACAATCCATAACTATTTCCCCGGTTGTCACAGACCATACATAGGCTTTGTCGTCTTCTCCGCCCGTTACCGCGAGTTTGCCGTCTGGATGAAGATCGCAGCTGAATACTGATCCAGTGTGTTTACTAAACACCAAGGCAGAAAGGTCTTCGGGTGGTTCCATCTCTGTGTCTTCCTCCTCTTGGTCCGTCACTTCTTCCATGTACTCGTCAAGGTCTATCTCGTCCATTTCATCCAAGTATATTATACCTTCGTCCTCCATGCCTGTAATCTCATCGCCGCTTACTGAGGACGGTGGCGTGTCTTCTTGGTCGCCCCGCATTGTCTAGAAAACATGTAATTTAAAACTTGTTACGAATTATTTATTGAAAGCATGTGTAAAATTTTACAATGCTTACCAGTTTCATATGGTATAGGACGTAGACACTTATGTGAAAAATATACGCGATGTATAGAAAATATATATAATTTTTTAAAAACTATGTAAAATATAAATATTAGAACTTTTTATTTTTTGAAGAATCTTTTGCTGTTGCACGCACGCATGCACGATGTTGGACGGCCTGTCATTAACATTATGTATGTATGCACAGAACAAAATTACTCTAGCGAGTACTCTAGTTGTATGTATGTATGAGTCAAGTGTCAATCAGCTGTCAGTCAACAGAAAATAAATACTCCAAGAGTGTCGAATTGTCGATTGTGTCGTGTCAATTGTTATTATACCACAGACTAACGGCCGGTCCCAATCAAGGAGGTTATACAACACTGGAGTTTTCGCCTAGAACAAATTATTGAAGACAGGTTCATTCACCCTTAGTTATGTTTTTTATCCCTCTCACACTTTATCTAAAATTGCCATGATTAACACAAAAAATCCCAATTCTGATTGTGTGAATTGTGATAATCCAAGATTTCGCAACGTGGGTCGTGGTTCTCTTGACTGACCTTAAATGAATTATAAGAAAAATTACATTCACGTCAACTTGAGTACTGTCTATGGACGTCAGTAATAAATTATATAGAAATCATTTTCCTAAACCAGCCCTTCACTACCCTGATTGTTGGTAGCTGCCGTTTTAACATTATGGCAACTCTCATTGAACACAATATGGCCGCTCCGTCATGTTTTCTACCACTTCGGGTTTTTAAAAGATCAAATAAAACTGTATTCTCATTAGATTCGCTATTTAAACAATGTAACATGTTGTACACAATTGCAGAAGTGTTTGGAAGCCAATTTCGGACAAAAAGTTTCACAGGTTAGTGTATTTTTCCGCTAATAACCGTATTTAATGTATTCATACATTTTTACCTTCGAATCATGTTAAAAACAAGTCAATAATGATTAATTTTAGTGTTGTGTGGCGATATTTAGATGATATACCTATTTTATTCTGTCAATTATGCTCTATAATCATCTAATTTAAAATAAACATT
Source organism: Furcula furcula (assembly GCA_911728495.1). Classification (NCBI taxonomy): domain Eukaryota; kingdom Metazoa; phylum Arthropoda; class Insecta; order Lepidoptera; family Notodontidae; genus Furcula; species Furcula furcula. The sequence continues at coordinate 21,104,342 of OU452245.1, forward strand.
TTACATCAGTAGGGTGACCATTAACACTGAAATTGAGATTTTCTGAGTCGAGAAGGATACGTAATTATACATAAGTATGAGTTTAATGTTTAAAAGTAAAAAATAGTATATTTTTGCACTCATAAGAGGACCCATAGCCGCCACAGACGTAAAATATACCGAAGTTGTACCAACTGAAATACAATATAATTTCAACACATTATTTTTATATATTTAGTATTAAGCGAACTAGACTCAGATTTTGTATTCAGAAAATGTATTAATGAAAATCTTCATAATAATAGTTATGGTTAGGTATATACGCTACGTGATAAAAAGCCAACATGTATCAAAATTCTGCCTGGAAAGTAAGCCCTGATAGAAATAGTACTTAGTCATATCATTAATTCACTAGAGTAAACTGACGTTTACTGTGTTACCAGTTTTTGATGAAAAAAAAATAGTGAAGTGACAAAATGATTCTATTGATCACTTAGTCAGTACTTGCGAGCAAAAGAAACATTCGTCCACTCAGACCAGAAATTAGAAGCCAAATGATGAATAATATGACGCGGCGTGTGTAAAGCCAAGGTCAACTTATTCCCACCGACTTGGTGAAAATTATAGCTCATGCAGCCTTGTTGTTCGTCAATTTCAATTTTAGATTTATTTATAGTTATCATCTATTGACAACTAAATATAATTAAAATTATTGTTAGTGAAACTAATTTTACGGATTATATCGCGGTTTATTTTTGATTTTAATTTCCCGACGTTTCGAATACTTTACAGCATTCACGGTCACGGGTGGACTGAGGTGGTAGCTGTCCATATGTCATAGTTGTCTTAGGGTACCCTCAGGTCTTCTAATTATTATTGTTAGTCCGATCTACGCAGAAAGAGCTTACAGTATCTTGAGTTTTCATTAATTAACTTTGAGCAAGTAATTGCATCGCTATAGAATGGAACATCACTACTACTGTTAATATGGCAATATTATTTTACAAAGTGACATTAGCAAATGTCAATTTACTCTAATGAATTATTGATTGGACTTTAGTAACAAAATATTTATCATATTTATATTTCAGCTTCCCGAAAGGTGTTGCAAAAGGAAATACTTGGTTAGCCAATGTACCAATAAAGGATAAATTAATCCATGATATTTGTCAGCTTTCATTAGCAGCAGCTTACATTCTAAAACAGAGGGGACTATGACCCACATAGACCAGGATTGTGTTTCAACGTTGACTAAGGTCAACTTTGAATAAGGTAATCAAAATATAATCAAAAATGTTTATTTCATTAACTTACTTTAAAATAGTTACATACAAGGTTGGATCCCTCAGTTGAGCATAATAATACTTGAGTATAACGGATCCGCTCTTCTATAGCCATATAAGCTTTAGCTTAAGTTAAATGAAAAATATACAGTAGGGAAAAAAGAAAAAAATTGTAAAAATTTTAGTAATATTACGTGTGTGTGCGTGAGCGTTTACGTGTGTAAATGTTTGTGTGTATATAAATGTGAGACATGAATTAAGAGTGCATTTTTATTTAATAAAATGTAGAATTGACTCTGCTTCCTCGTAAGAAATGGTTCTAAGCCAGTCATTCAAAAATACTTTTTAAATAACTGTTTATTTATATTTTAGGCTAGCACCATAGGCTCTTCTACAAGTATAGCTCAATCAAATATCAGAGCTGCATCATCCAATCCTGACTCTACATTTATAGAAATATGACAACAATATATATATATATATATATATATATATATATATATATATATATATATATATATATATAATAATATAATAATATTATATGTATAATTGTTGTCATATTTCTTAAAGGAATTGAAGGAGAATTACGTAGAAATATACAATCATAGCAAACGCTTTAACCGCTTTTTGTTGTAAGTGTAAACCATCATTACAGACTGATGTCATTCTATATGTCAAGACGTCATGCCAATGTCTCTTGCTAGTAATCTATGTTCACTACTCTCTCTCTGTAAAACTCGCTCGCTGTGTGTCTTTATTTGGTATCGCATTATATCTTGCAGAAATATTAATAATCGTTTTAATCCTAGACAGAACCCTTCAATCTGTGTATTTTATTCCTTTTGTTTTAGGATTGTGATTAAATAATAATAATAATAATATCCTGGGACAATTCACACACGGTCATCTGATCCCAAACTATGCAGAGCCTGTACTATGGAAACCAGACAACTGATACTAATACATATATACTATTTTTAAATGCTTACAAACAGTAGTGAAATTTCCCTGTAAAATGTTTTCGATTACGGACTGGCTTGTATAATAATGAATATTATGAATGTTAATAAATGATATACTATATTGTTGTTTTTCATTTCTATAAAATCTATCCTTGCATCCATCAGGCGAATGACGTCAACTGCCAGACAAAGGCCTCCCCCAATGACGTCCACACTTAACGGACTTTCGCCACTCGCATCCCCTGGCTTCCTGCCACGCGTGTGATACCATCATCGGACCTTCTTGTTAGGGGACATTCTACACACCATTTTCCGGACGGTGGTCGTTATCTAGAAACTTTTTGCCCAACGGCCATCGGTTCTTCCAGCTATGTGCTCCGCCCACTGCCAATTCAACTAGAATATTCTCAAAACTATAGGGGTACTCTACTTCATATACGGCTCTTCTACGTAACCCCAAGGTTTCGCTACGTGATAAAATCAGAAATGAACAGGCAATGGAGGATGGATGAATATGCTTAGGCATAGCTAACTCCATTGCTTGTTGGAGCTTTCTAATAAGCCAATAGTAAACAACTATGTCTCTGTGCTTTAAGGTATCACTGACAGCACACGATTTCCCGAACTCTGCCCTTACTATAAAATACGTTTTATATGATATATTCCTATCTTACGTTTTCATTTTTTTATACGTAATCCGTATGTATATATCCTAAACTTAGATTCGTCGTGGTCATCCTAATGAAAGAGACAAAAAACATAAGTGAAATGAATCAAGGCCAAATTTTTTGGCTTCAAGATGTTATTTGCGTTGCATACTCCAGTGTTGTAAATGTAAGCTTCTTGGTCCCAATACTCTATCGACGATAGCAAACTCAGATAAAAAGTTAACTTTAAACAATCTGTTACTGATGGTTCAATAACAAAATTGACGTCGATGTAACTCTAGTTACGTGATTTTGAGCGCGTTCCACTTGACGTTCACAACGATCACGCTCACGACCGCAGTTTTTCCCGTTCCACTTGCTTGTGAGCGTTACGGTCGTAAACTCAAGTGGAATGGATTATAGAGCGTTTTGAGCGTGGAGATAAATAATACAAACGGTGAGTAAGCAAAAGATTTAAGAAGTTAGATTACAATCTGTAAGCCTTGAAAATAAACTTAAATAATTATTATTTTAATCGATTTATATATATGGAAAAAATTATAAGTATAATAATAATATTCTGGGACAATTTCACACACAGTCACCTGATCCCAAACTAGGCAGAGCCTGTACTATGGAAACCAGAAACTGATACTAATACTTATATACTTTTTTTTTTTTTTTGTATGAGTAGTACTGTTGGCCGCAGATGGCCATTACAGCTTCACCGGACAAGAGGGCGAGCGCTCTGAGCGCTCCGCCCGGAATGGTAGGTAGCGACTAGCTCAAGGGCACCTCAGGGAGGCACGGCCTCGGCTTGGGCTGCCGCTTAGAGAGTGTGTGAGTTTACCACCGGTTCACAACGCGCCCCCGCTGAGAAGAACCGGCAAGAAACTCAGCGAGGGGATGCATGTCGAGGTTGCATGCGTACGACCCTTCGGCCTCGCCGGCGAGACCGGTGTCTGTGTGTTGATGATGTGTGTACGACTCGTGACGTCGTTGTCGGTGTAGGTGTTGGTGTTGTGTCATGGTCCAGGAGGACGGACATCGGGTCGGGTGGGTCGAGCAGTACATGCCGCGGACGGCGGCGATGTACGGTAGGTCGACGATCTGAGGGACCGGGACCAGGGTCGGGGTCGGGGATATAGTCGGCAGCGGCGCCGATGAGCGGGTTCGGGTGGACGCAAGCTTTTTCAAAGTAATGTTCGGACATTTCCTTGAAAAATTTGCGGATAGGGACTAGACCGAAGTCGGAATGAAGGTCGACATTCCGCATGTACCACGGGGCACCGACGGCATGTCAAAGGAATCGGTTTTGAATAACCTGGAGGCTATTGATGTGGACGGGAGCTGCGTGTGCGAATACGGCACTGGCATAAGATAGGATGGGACGGATGCAGGTTTTGTAAAGTGTCAACTTATTCCTAAGCGACAGTTTACTCTGCCTGCAGATCATGGGGTAGAGCCGGCCGAGGACGAAGGCCGCTCGGTTGCGTACTGACCGTATATGTGGTCCAAATGTCATGCGGGAGTCTAGGGTGACGCCTAGATATTTGACCTTTTTGGTCCAAGGGATGGGACGCCCATAGAGGGTGATCTGACCTAATCGACTACTGGGATGGCCCGCAGCGTGGGTTCTGGTGCCCCGGGAGAAGAACACCGCGGCGCTCTTTTCCGGGTTCACCGCGATGAGCCACTTTTGGAACCATTCACCTAGGGCGTTGACGGCGACTTGAAGAGTGCGCGTCAGGAAAGCCTTATTTCTGTGTGAGAAATATAGTGCGGTGTCGTCCGCATATAGGGCTAGTTGCACCCTGTCCGAACGAGGGATGTCGTTCGTGAACAGGCTGAACAGGAGTGGAGAGAGCACAGAGCCTTGAGGGACTCCGGCCTGAATAGGGTGGGAAGTGGATCGCGCACCTTCGACTCGATATCGAAAGGTGCGATTCCTGAGAAAATCTCGTATGATGAGGACCAGACGGTCTGGCACGCCCATGAGGTAGAGCTTGTGAAGCAAGCCATTGTGCCAGACCTTATCGAATGCCTTGGCGACATCGAAGAATAAGGCTCCGGTGTATATGGGTCTGGGCTGGTTGAGCCCGGAGAGGACATAAAAAAATCATAAAAAATGTGATTTTAATATGGCAATGTCAATTATCACCTGTCAAATCAAAGTACGTGATTTGTCAACCGCTGCTAAGATTTTGTGATATCTTTAAGACAATTTGTTTCTTTTTGTGAAAATGTCGAAAAAGCCACTTCGATCTCAAGCGAGAAATATTTTGTTTTCAATGTGTATCGTAAAATAAGGGAAGAAGAAGGCGTAAATCAATCTCAAACGTTGATTTTAAAGCGCGTCGTAGAGTTGACCGGTAAGTTGGACTGAGTTGTTAAGATACTTTTGGTTTATTTTATATTTTTCGTACATAATTGTAGCTTCTTTATAGGGGTTTCCAGTACTACTATACGGCGAATCGTAAGTGAGGGCACATCAAATGATGGTGTATTTTCCACGCCTGGTAAAAAGAGGAGAGGGGGGAAGAAGAAAATCAACTTGGACAGTTTCGATTTAGAATTGATTAGAAATAAAGTAAATGAATTCTATAAAGTTCGGAAGGAAATTCCAACAGTAATTAAACTGTTACAAAATCTTCGACAAGATATTGATTTCAACGGAGGGAGAGAATCTTTGAGGTAAGAAAAATATTAAGTAATAACCCCTCTAACTGTCACTCGATGATGATGATGAATAACTAAGCTATCGTTTGAGCAATATCATTAATTTTACTATTTTTTTTTACAGACATCCTTAAAGAGATTGGTTTTGAATATGTTAAATGCCAATCAAAAAGGACCATTTTGATGGAGAGAGATGACATAAAACTACAAAGATTCAAGATTTTGAAGCGTATAAAGGAAAACCGCGAAGCTGAAGAGCATAATAAATTGGATGTGATTTATTTAGATGAGACTTACACTCAAGGTTCATGTTATGTGAACAAGTGCTGGCAAAGCAAAGATATTGCAGGACTATCTAAAAGTATTTCACTTGGAGCGAGGTAGATCATTGTTAACGCTGGTGGAGAAAATGGCTTTGTACCAAATTTTTCTCTGGTGTATAGGTCAAAAAGTGTACCTGCTGACTATCACCACGATATGAATAAGGAGAATTTCACAAAATAGGTGACAGAGAAGCTAATTCCAAATCTGACAAGGCCTTCACTAATTATTATGGATAATGGTAGTTATCATTCCGTAAGGATGAACAAACCGCCCACACAAGCTAATCGTAACGCTGATATAAAATAATGGCTTCGTGCAAACGATGTACATTATGATGATCTTTGGCGTAAATGTCAACTTCTTGAAGTAGTAAAACAAAACGTGTCTACGCCCTTGTATGAGATAGATGAAGTATTAAAATTGCACGGTCACGAAGTTTTAAGACTCCCACCTTATCATTCCACTTTGAATCCCATAGAAATGATTTGGGTTATAATGAAGCAAAAAGTTGCTGATAAAAATGTAAATAGGCCTGCAAGTGATATTAAATCATTAATAGAAGAAGCTTTCTCACAAATTGGTGCAGCGGAATGCCGAAAACGTTGTAAACATGTAAAAAAAGTTGAAAATTATTTTATCAAGCAAGATAGAATAATTAAAATGCTGGAAGAGCGATTTATAGTAAATACCACTTTATCTTCATCATCTGATGAAGAACAAGAAATGCAAGTGGAGTTCTTGGAATCGTTTTCTAGTTCTGAATGAAGTGTGAAGTTATTATTATGATTTAAATGATATATAATAAATTAGCACATAAAGTAATATCAAATTGATTTATTTTGCCTATGTTAAGAACCCGATGTATAACAACAGTTTTCATTCGCATACCTAATATACTTCACGTTCATTAATACTAAAGAGATAAATAAAAATCAAACAGTATCAAGATCGTTTAATCCAATTTCCCTAGTATTGCACACAACAAATTCTTATTTCCCCATTTGCCATGGGATTCTGGTAGACCTATACTACTACTACTAATACTTAAATAGATAAATAGCACCCAGACGTTCGGCGAGAAATCGAACCCACGACCTATCGGATAGCAGTCAGGGAGTCTAACCACTAGACCAACAGGCCCGTCAAATAATTTCAAATTCTGTCAATTTAATTTTTCATATATATAATATTAGTGGTATATTTAATTAATTTCCGTTCAAATGTAATTAAAATGTCTATTGCTGCAGAAACATTCAATTCTACTAAAATATCTCTTTCCGCATGAACTAAGTTAAACGGGCGCCATCTTTGATACTTTGAGTTTTGAAAATGCCGCCAATTTTATTTATTTATTTATTTTATTTATACTCTTTATTGTACACACATAAAAATAAAATAAAAAGGACTGAATTTTCTCAACGACTACGACGACCCACCTTTTGAGATGGGTCGTCGTGAGCTTCGCGTTAGCGTAGGTCATGACGTCATGAGTGACGTTTTAGCCGCGACCACAACGCCGCGGGCGTTAAGTGGAACGACTAAAGGAGCGTTTTGATCGTTGTGGGCCCCAAGTGGAACGCGGCCTTAGTGTTCCTGCGCTGAACTTTCTTCCATTTGAGACAAACGAGAAACGACAAACACATGTTGCTAACTAAGCTATTTTAGGGTTCCGCAGGAACCCTCACAGGGTCCTGGGGACATTTTGAAGGTTCCCCCGCGTCAAAAAAAGGCATCAGTAGTAGCCCGTGACTCTAAATAACGATAAAGCTTCGGAGTCACTAGGACGCTTGGAGTGTGGGAACTAGCCATCGAGTACGACAGTAGCTGCTAGGACAGTGGCGGGATTGCGAGCTCCGTCCTCGTGAGCACCGTGACAGGTTCTCGGGGCTATAACGAACTCCCGCCCACCCCCGGCTGCAGATTCAAAGGCAAGGTATTGAAGGGTAACTAGTGTAGATCCCATCAGAGTCCAGGTCCCTCTTCTCCCTTGGTCCAATGTGATAGCCGCACGGATTTTAGTAGGTAATAATTCCACATTCCCCTGTTGATCCCCTACAGGGTTCCGGAGAACTTTTAAAGAATTCCTCGCGAAATCAAAAAGGGTATGCCATGTGGACGTGGCATTAATTTTAATAAATATAATTAATAATAAATCTAATAAAAAATATAGGTTCATTCATTTATTAAAATAATGTTATTTTTAATATTATTCATATTAATTTCATTACATTTATTAAAAAAAATACGAGAAATCGGATGATTATCCCGCGATAAACCTCCGAAATGGATAGCTAAAACTCTGACAGACTGACATTTTAACAACCAACAGTAAGCTGCTAATATTTTATAGAAACACTTGACAGTCATTTTCTATGAATTTATTTAACTTTGGTAAGCTTTGGGACCACGGAAAGATAGATCAATCACTCAATCAGTAAAGGTAAATATTTCTTAACTGTCTTTGTTTATTGAAACGGAAATGTGTCATAATAGCTATCGATGGTAATTATTTTAACTGACAGTAGGAGACAGATAGGATAAATAAAATAAGTCATATCACTCATTGTTAAGAATACATGTACATATGTATAGTTATGTAACCGGCGGACTGCGCAGGCGCCGAGCTCGACGAGTCGCCCCTCCAACGGCCACTTCCCAGACTTGAGCGGGCAATACGGACGTGCCACAATTAATTATTTCATTCCGTGAAATCCATGTACCACATTTACCTATCATCATTAAAGCACATGTTTACAGTCCAAGAAGGTTTTATTTCAGCATTAACAAAAGGAATTTTGGACAATCGAGCCGCATCAAAATAAGGAATCCAGCGAAAGCATAGCGAAAGATAACCAACAGGAAGATTAAGTCGGTAGCAAAACAGTGAGTCCGTTCCAATTACAATTATTCCGTTCCTAATCATTCCCATCAGTAGATAATCGTAACTGCATAATTTGTTTACAACATAAAACTGCAAGCGGTGACATCGGAATGCGAGTTTAGATCGGAGCGATAAGGATCTATTGTTCTCGCGCCCGGCCGCCGGCAGCCGCCACGCGCTGGCTTTGTTTTTAACTAGTTGTTTTAATGCATCTATGTAATTGTATTTAAATAATAATAATTTTAAAGAAAATAAAGTTCACATTAGTTACTTTTATTGAACTTTAGTGACATTAGTAGTGTTCATAACATATTCATACCAGTCTCCCACTGGATCAAAAATGTCAGATAGTTTTAAAGATCTCGTAAAAAAGCGAGCCTCGATTAAAGGACGTCTTACGATGTTTATAAATTTCGTAAATGCTATGGAAAGTACCTTGTCGCCAGTGGCTAGTACCGAGCTTGAACTGCGTATATCAAAGACCGAGCATCTTTTTGAGCAATTTGATCAAATTCAAAGCAACATAGAATTTTTAATCGACTCCAATGACGAGGCCGAGGCGCTGCAGTATAAAGAGAGGCAGGAATTCGAAAGCCAGTGTTATGCTATTTTAGCCAAGGCAAAACAGATCCACAAGGATAGTATTTCCAAGTTAAGTGATGATGATGACATTCGTACTTGCATTTCAGGTGAATCGCAAAATGAGGTGAAGCCAGCAAAGACCTGTGCAGCCACCAGCACCAGTGTCAGATTGCCCACCATCCAGGTCCCGAAATTCAGCGGCCAGTATGAGGATTGGCTCGAGTTTCGCGACACTTTTATATCACTTATACATGAAAACCAGGCAATTACGAATATACAAAAATTTCATTATTTAAGAGCTTCCTTGGAAGGGGGTGCCGCTCAGGTAATACGATCGCTTGCGTTTTCATCCTGTAATTACGATATAGCCTGGGATCTGTTGTGCGACCGTTATAATAACGAAAAACTTCTTATACAAAATCATGTCCAGTTATTATTTAGTATTGAACGCATGAGACGCGAATCTGCGTCAGGTATACGTACGATTATTGATACATATTCTAAGAACTTACGATCATTGGAATCGTTAGGCCAACCGACAATGCATTGGGATACTTTGATCATTTATCTGATTAATTCTAAACTAGATCCTAAAACACACAGGGAATGGGAGGAGCGCAAACACACTTTCACGGAAATTAAGTTAACAGATTTTACCACTTTTTTAAAAAATAAAGCTGATTTGCTTGAAACATTACATACACCGAATACAGTAGAAAACAAAAAAAGTGAGCACGTCAGAGGTTTATTAAGTACACAGACAAACATGCCCAAGTGTCCTCTATGTAAAAATATGCACAGGATTTACAAGTGTAATACATTCCTTAACCAATCTATTACTGAGAGGGCTGATTCAGTACGAAAGCTAAAATTATGTAGTAACTGTTTACGACCAGGACATTCATCTAACCGCTGCGTATTGGGAACGTGCACAAAATGCTCACAGAAGCATAACACCCTATTACACGACGAAACCAAAACACAAATTCAGAAATCCATTTCACCAGCCGACAGAGCCACTGCGCTCTCAGTCCATATGACGGAGCCAGTACTACTCTCGACTGCAGTGATCTACATAACAGGAAAAAACAATCAACTTCATGAGGCAAGAGCTGTTCTCGATTCAGGGAGCCAAGCATCCTTCATGACCGAAGAATTATTTCACAAGCTGCAGCTTAATTGCAACCACACACAAACTACGGTAGTAGGGATCAATAATTCACTTACACAAATTACAAAACGATGCAATACATCAATTCATTCAAAAGTCACAGCATATTCAGTTAATATATCATTCTTAGTTTTACCAAACATTACGAACTTATGCAGTAATCGAGTTCGCATACAAGAGTTGAATATATCTCCACAGGTAGCCCTTGCCGACCCTGGGTATTTTCATCAAACAAAAATTGATCTTTTGCTTGGCAATGAAATCTTTTGGGATTTAATACAAGCAAACCAAATACGTTTAGGCAAAAATTGTCCTATATTACAACAAACGAAACTAGGGTACATTATTTCAGGGCCTACAAGTGGCCTAGGTTATAATATGGTACCAAGCGAAGAAATTTCATGCAATTTGGTACAAAACGATGGGTCAGACATACAAGATCAACTATCTAAATTTTGGTTAATCGAGGAGACGCAATATGACTCCTCAATTAAACCGGTTTATTCGTTAGAAGAACGTTTATGTGAAGAAGACTTCGTGAACAAATTTAAACGAACACCTAGCGGTAGATTTTCTGTCGCAATACCATTAAAGAAACCAGAATCATGCTTAGGCAATTCCTTCGACAGAGCTCTACAGTGTTTTATGTCACTCGAACGTAGGTTACAAAAGCAACCAAAATTAAAACAATTATACACAGACTTTATGATTGAGTACAAAAACTTAGGTCATATGTCACTTGTTTTGGATAATACTGAGTCTGTACCACAACACTTACATTTTTTACCACATCACGGCGTGCTAAGAGAAGGCAGCAGTACAACTAAGCTGCGAGCCGTTTTTAACGCTAGTGCCCCTACAACAAGCGGCGTGTCATTAAACGACTTACAAATGGTAGGTCCCACTATACAAAATGACCTCTTTTCTATTTTAGTAAGATTTCGACACTACTCATTTGTTATGACAGGCGACATAGAAAAGATGTACAGGCAAGTATTGATACACGAGAACCAAAGACATTTACAAAATATAATCTGGAGGGATGACCCCACCAAGGATATACAGATCTACCAGTTGAACACAGTCACATACGGTACAGCCTCAGCTCCTTTTCTAGCAATTCGTTGTTTGAACCAGCTTGCCAGTGAGTGTGAAGACAGTTTAATAGCAGACGTAATAAATAATGATTTTTATGTCGATGACTTGGTAACCGGGACTCAGACAGTTGAAGAATTATTTAGAGTCAAAGATGAAGTTTCAAAAACGTTAGCTAAAGGTTGTTTTAATTTGCGTAAATTTCAATCAAACGTGCAAAATATTCAAACAACTACAAATACAGAGTCATGTGTTCCATTATGTTTGGGTCAACAAAATGCCACAAGTACATTAGGTCTTGGTTGGATACCAACTTCAGACATGTTATGTTTCCCTCACGAGCATGCAGCAGTTTATAATCCGACAAAACGATCAGTTTTATCGACGATTGGAAAAATCTTCGATCCATTAGGTGTACTTTCAGTATTTATTATTCAGGCAAAAATCATTCTCCAGAAGCTTTGGTTACACAAAGTTTCATGGGACGAGGAACTACCTTCAGATATCGCAACCATATGGAATAAATTCACATCAGAATTACATTACATAAGTAAATTACAAATACCTCGTTGCGTTATCTGTAAAGATCCAAACATGATGGAGATACATACCTTTTGTGACTCATCCCAAAATGCGTATGGCGCATGTGTTTTTTTGAGAAGTTCGTCTGGAGACAATGTAATCGAAACCCGATTACTGTGCGCTAAAAGTAAGGTTGCTCCATTAAAACCACTGACCATACCTTGTTTAGAGTTGTGTGGCGCAGTCATAGCTTCACGTTTGACACAGAAGGTACTTAAAGCCTTAAGGTTACCTGTTCAGAGATGTATCCTGTGGACAGATTCTTCAGTCGTCCTCGGCTGGATAAAGACAGCACCCAATAACTTAAAGCTATTTGTGAAAAATCGTGTAGCAGAAATTCAAGATTTAACACATACCTTTGAATGGCGCTATGTTCCGACTCGACAAAACCCTGCAGATTTGCTAACCAGAGGTGTCAATATGTCACAAATAGATACCTTACATTTATGGTGGTTAGGCCCGTCATTCCTGCGTGAAGACGAGTCTCACTGGCCTAAAAATACATTTAGAAATCATGATGCCAACTTACCTGAGGTGACTTCACATATTGCTGCTTCTCACGATTCTGATATCATTGATTTTAGTAGATTTTCTAAATTATCTAAACTTAAAAGAACATTTGCCTATGTTCTAAGGTTTTTAAACAATTGTAGGCAGGGTAACGCTCGCAGGTCAGGTTCATTTACTACCACAGAGTTAGAAAATGCATTCCAGGTTCTGTTGAAACAGTCACAAATTCAGTCATTTCAAGAATATAGTACATTACACCATAAAAAACCTTTACCACACAAATGTCATTTATTGCAATTATCACCATTCATGGATGAAACTGGAGTGATCCGTGTAGGTGGGCGGTTGCATAATTCACAATTCGAGTATGACAAAAAACATCCCATATTGATATCATGTAAGCACCCTATTGCAAAACTCATTTTCGTAGACGAACATGTTAGATTATTTCACGCAGCTCCACAGCTTCTTTTATCATCCATTAGACAAAGATTTTGGCCATTAGGAGGACGTAATATGGCTCGTCAGGTCGTACACAAATGCCAGAGGTGTTTCAGGATGAAAGCACAAGCCGTCAACCCAATCATGGGCCAACTACCTAGGCAACGTATAACTCCCGGGTACCCTTTCCAAACTACAGGTGTAGACTATGCTGGTCCTCTATTGGCTGCTGACAGAAGGGGACGTGGTTGCAAACTTATAAAAGTATACATCGCAGTCTTTGTTTGTTTCACCACGAAGGCTATTCATTTGGAATTAGTTACAGAATTGACAAAGGACGCGTACATAGCAGCTTTGCGTAGATTCATTGCACGTCGTTCAAAGCCATCAACTATGTTCTCTGATAATGGTACTCAATTTGTAGGAGCTAAGAACGAAATCATGAATTTTCTTAAAAGTCATCACTTAACTTTGTCAGAGGACATAGCCAATGAAGGAATAGACTTTAAATTCATTCCAGCATACTCACCAAATTTTGGAGGCCTATGGGAGGCTGGCGTGAAGTCAGTAAAATATCATTTATTTCGAATATTAGGAAATGCGCGATTAACCTACGAAGAACTTTATACGACTCTAGTACAGATAGAATCTATACTTAATTCACGTCCTTTAACACCTATATCCCCTGATCCTGATGACCTGACTCCACTCACCCCAGGTCATTTCTTAGTCGGACGACCACTTACTGCACTGCCTACTCCAAGCCTTATTGACGCAAATCCGAATAGGCTTCAACGCTGGGACAGAGTTGAACAGCTGAGACAACACTTTTGGATTCGCTGGCATAAAGAATATGTCTCGGAGCTGCAACAGAAGGTGAAATGGAAAGCCACAAGAGGCGAGCTCAAAGAAGGAACTATGGTCTTGGTAAAAGAGGATTGTCTGCCGCCAATGAAGTGGAGTCTTGGACGGATTCGACGAGTTTACACAGGCGTGGATGGGGTCAACCGAGTAGCTGACATTCAAACTAAAAAGGGCATAATCAAACGTTCCTGCCGTAAGATTTGTCCACTACCAGAGCAATGTGAGGAGTCAGTTGAAACCCAAGCTTTCAACGTCGGGGGGCATTGTTAAGAATACATGTACATATGTATAGTTATGTAACCGGCGGACTGCGCAGGCGCCGAGCTCGACGAGTCGCCCCTCCAACGGCCACTTCCCAGACTTGAGCGGGCAATACGGACGTGCCACAATTAATTATTTCATTCCGTGAAATCCATGTACCACATTTACCTATCATCATTAAAGCACATGTTTACAGTCCAAGAAGGTTTTATTTCAGCATTAACACTCATCTCGCATCTCCGTAACTATGGCAACTATCATCTATTTCCAGGGTTAACAGGATTATGAATGAGGGTGTCCAACTAGCGGGTTTTCCCCTATATTTAGGGGGAAATCCTAGTGAAAAATCCTAAATCTATGGGGGGTTCTTAGGGGTGTATGAAATTGTCGTTTTTATGAATTAAGTCGTATTTTTTTTTCAATAACTTTTATATCCATCAAAGTAATCACCCATGCTTTCGAATAATGTTTTCCAACGCAGTGGTAGTTTATTGATAGTATTCTCGAAGAAATCAGCTGAACGGGCAACAAATTCTGTAAATTCTTTTTTTGTAGGAGTATTACTGATAACAGCAGATGGCCATGACAGCTTCACCGGACAAGAGGGCGAGCGCTTAAAGCGCTTTAGCCAGAAGGGTTGGGGTAGCGACTAGCACAAGGGCACCTCAGGGAGGCACGGCCTTGGCTTGAGCTGCCGCTTAGAGAATATGAGTTTACCACCGGTTCACAACTCGCCGCCACTAAGAAGAACCGGCAAGAAACTCAGCGAGGGGATACATGTCGAGGTCGCATGCGTACGACCATTCGGCCTCGCCGGCGAGACCGGTGTCAGTGTGTTATGTTTACGACTCGTGACGTTGTTTACAGTGCACGACACACGTGCTCCAGGAGGACAGACATCGGGTCGGGTGGGTCGAGCACTACATGCCGCGGTCGGCGGCGGTGTACGGCGGTTTGACGATCTGAGGGACCAGGCTCGGGGTCGGGGATATAGGTGGCTGCGGCGCCGATTAGCGGGTTTGGGTTGGGTGGACGTGCGCTTTTTATTAAATAGGGACGAGACCGAAGTCGTAATGTAGGTCGACATTCCGCATGTATCACGGGGCAAAGACGGCATGTCGAAGGAATCGGTTTTGAAGCCTTCAAAGGTATTTTGTACTGTCTCTCGGGTATTGATTTTTTTCCCGCCAAGATGTTATCCTGGAAAAAGTAGACATCTGTAGATGCAGGGTCTGATGAGTATGGCGGATGACGGAGAGCTTCCAACACCAGCTCTTGTAACTTAGAGACCGTCTGCTGTGCAGTATGAGGTCACGCGTTGTCGTGCAGGAGCATCGGAGACGAGCGATTGACCAAAGCTGGTTGGAGACGTGAGAGCTTCTCCATCATTGTGTTCAGTTCTTCACAGTATACATCTGCAGTAATGTTCATCTCTTTTTCATCAACCTGGATCCAACCAACTTGCTGAGCGCTTCCGATTGTCAAACAGTATCAATTTTTCGTCGCAGGTAACAATGCGGTTCAAAATTCCTTTGTTTGTGTGTTTTGATGCTAACAGTCGTACACTGAGTACAGCACTACACATATTCCATAATTTGTAATGTATCCAAGATAATGAAAAAGATTCTAATATAATATTTAACGTTATTTAATACACAAGTAACTAATTTTGAAAATAGTATCCCATGTCCATCCAAAAGAATCCCATTTTAAGCCAAAGAAAAAATATTTTGATATGAAATGGCCACTATTGCAGAACGGCAATTTCATATTGTTTTAAGGGTATTTCTAGGGGTATTGTGAATACATAAAATATGATAATTAAGATTAATTGAAAAAAAAAAATAAGGCATCCAGTCATAACTGATTGATCACAATAGTCTAGTCTAGAGCTTATGTTACTCAATGAGTACCTATTCACTACGTTTTCATGTTACTCTTGAACTTTGCTCTTGACACTTATTTAAGGTGCCTTTTTAATAATGTAAATTATCCTTTGTAAATTAATAATAATAATAATAATAAAAGCCCTTTATTCAGACCATTTACATTTGTGTTTTGCATGCAATCCTTAAATCTAAAATAATAAAAAATAGATGAGATGAATGTTTCTTTTTTGACACCGGTTATTGGTCTGCGTGCCTATTGGCAAAGGCCTCCTCCAATTCTTTCCATTGTTGTCTATCACAAGCTAATCTAGTCCACTGTTTCCCAACTAATTTTTCAATTTCGTCACTCCATCTTATCTTCTGCCTTCCTCTTTTTCTTTTGCCATATCTCGGATACCAATCTGTGATTACTTTACTCCATTTTTCGATTCCCCGTAGTGTGTGTCCGGTCCATTTGTAAATTATCCAGTCATAAATAATTGATTGATCACAATTGTCTAGAGCTGATGTTGTGCCTTTTTAATAAAATAAACTTTGGAATAGGCTCTGTTCAAATCTTGCAGAGTATCAAAATTATTATATAAAACAAAATAACAATATAACATTTCAACGGAAATGTTGTTTGGGAGATTTTAAGCGTATTCTGATTTGAGTTTAGGGGGAAATTGCAAGTTAGGTTGCAACATTTTACTCTATGGTTCATTCAATACTTCAATGATACTATAATACTCTGTCTGTCTCATGATGCGTAGCATCCCTAATACGTCTGTGGTAGCATCCCTAATACGTCTGTGGTCTCATGTCTGTGCTTCAATCCATAATACTTATATATAATAATACTTATATACTCATTGCTTCAATCATTAAAATAGATTGTGCCAACTTTTCAAGATTTTCTCACTGATTTTCTAACTAAATATTTTCAATTCTTTATTTTCAATGTAAATAGTTTAAAGTTCATCAATAACATTTTCCAAACAGTAATTCTAGTAAAATGAGTTCTTTAAACAAAGGTACTAATAATTATTTTATCCACTGTATAGCCGACCGTGTTGATTACAAGGCCTCTAATAGCATGCTTCTCTTCTGAGCTCAGTCTTCGGGGTCTCGTTTCATAGCTGTACTGTACCTGCCAGCCACTGTGATGATTGCTGCTGGACTTATCCTGAGGGATTCTAGCATACTTTTGCTCCAGCGATAGATTATTAGATTGTACTGCAATACAATCAATTCGACCCCCTATCTAAGACTTAAATTTCGTACTGTAGGCCTTAGAATTCATTTTAGAGTATAAATAACATTTGGTTTTCAATTTTCAGTTTTGCTGTCTGCACAATCTCCTTTCTTGATTGCCAAACGATACCGTGGAAAGATTAATATACAAAGACCTAGAAAGCCCCATTTCGAAAGACAGTTATTGATTGATTTGTCAAAACCTGTGTATGGTACACCTAAACATTTACTGCCTGATGCTGTGCTTTGTGATAGAGGAGAGAAATTGCATGTCAAAGAAATAGACAACCCCTTTGAACGGATATTAGCAAATGAATGTCTCAATTGGTTCAACACATCTAAGATGGTTGTGTTTTTACATGTTAATTCTATAAGTATGGAGGATAAAACTCCAATATTTGCTGCATTAGCAAAGAATAAAATGCATCTGAGGACTTATGGCAAAAAAATTGTAAGCATGGCCACGAAAGGGACACGCTATGAGGCAGTGAATCATTTATTTACATCACATCAAAATGTAATATTTGGCCAGCCAGAGAATGCTGCTAAATTATTTAAAATAATGAAGAAAGCGCCTCAGCTAGTCATAATGGGTAATTTTTCCGCTGTGTTATTAGTCACTATTCTTTAACACTGGGGTTAACCTCCGGTTAAGAAAAGTTGATGAGGTTGTGACCCACTTTAATATCAGGGATACCTTATTGCATCGCATTGCAATCTGTCTAAAATATAACTTGTATGTAATAGAAATAAGAAATATTTTAATATATAAAAGTTACAAATTCTTTTCATGACAATGATAACCTCACTAGGCATCGCCTGTATTGAGGCTATCAAGAAAAATAAAAAATTGCCGGATAGGACATTAGTGTCTTATTAGTGTATTAAAAAGGGAAGAGATTGCAAGGTTTTTCACTTAAGCTTTTTGGCTGCAAGACTAATAATGTCAAGAAACTAAGAAAGAAGGAAAAGGCATTTCAAAGTATTCATGCAATTTCATGCCTGTAACTTGCTTTATTCTAGTGCCATGGTCTAGTCTATGTAAATGTAGAAAGGTATGGTATGCATTTTAGTAGAAAACATAATAATCCTAGTCTTATATATTTTCAGCGGGAATTATACAAGATAGATTGATGTCAAAGAATGAACTATTAGAATACAGCCAAATGGCGAACATTGATACTGCAAGGAGTCAGTTGTGTGGTGTGCTGGATAGTGCCGGCTCTTGCCTTGTGAAACAGCTGAATCTAGGTCCACAAACACTTGTATCACTATTGGAACAACATGTTGAACTACAGAACAAGCCTAGTAATGAAGCTCAGGGCGACACTAAACAGGAACCTGAAAGTGCTGCATAAATGAATAGGATAAGAATTGTAGATTATAAAGTTTCATAATATAAGGCTTAGATTGTAATTATTCTTTTTATTGTAATTTTTTAACGACGTTGTCTATATCAGCAGAAGGTCCTCTATGATGGCCATCCTGAAGCCTTAGAGAAGAAAAGGCAAATGTTGAAATGACCATTATGGCATGGCATGGGTATAGTCTTGTTTTATTGGTTCAATACCCAGTAGTTAGTAGTAAGACTGATTTTGCTTTGGTTAAAATTCTTTAATTATAAAACGTAATTATAAAAAGTTCTAATCAACACACCTTAGTTCATCATACTTATAAGGTAAAGCAGGCAAATTTTATTTATTTATTGCTGAGTATAGAGCATTAATTTGGCTTGAGTGTTGAAATAATCCGATTTTAAGAATTCGTTAACTGATGATTAACACTAATTGACGTTTTTGAGTGCGGCAGTTGATATTCAAAAGCTGATTTTCGGGCTGAGCCACCATGTTGTGAACTTAAAGACATGGTAGGACCTGACGAATGCATAAAGGTATCATTTGGATATAAAAGCTTTTAACTCATTTAAATATGAAACTTATATACTATACAATAAGGTTCAAAGCATTATTCTTAGCGGTAGGTATTGTGCAAGGAGGCTTAGCACGATGTGCAAATCTGGACAGACAAGTGTGAGTATGACGTCACTATAATAAAATGTGCGTGCGTGGAGTCCCTCCGCGCGGAGGAAGTGAAACTTCACTCTCGCTCTGTACTGTACGACACTGTACGACACCGTCCGACACCGTACGACACCGTGCCACTCACTCAGTCACTCACTATCACTCACTATCACCCACTATCACTCACTATCACCCACTATCACTCACTATCGCTCACTATCGCTCACTCACTCACTCACTTACCCACTCACTCAGTGACGGCGTCACATGAGCGCTTTCATAACCTTAACAAATTTAACGCTTAACGTTTAACACTTCACGTATAACCCTTACGTATAACATCTAACGCTCAACGTCTAACGCGTTAAATGATAACATTTTTGGAAGTCGCATAAGAAGTTTCACTTCAATAAATAATAATAATAAATTCTTTATTCACTCACCACAAAAGCAAAGATACAAAAAATCTTGACAAATTAATAGCACAAATTTGTGGGAGTCTGGTGCCTAAACTCGGTAAGAACCTGTATTTCAGGCCACCAGGCAACCACCCGTCGAGCGCGTGACACTGGATGCGCAAGCACTTTAACACTGTAATTACAATGGTTAAGGAATAAAAGCTGGTAGAATAAAACTATTAAGCAATGACATGAAGTCCTAGTAGTGTATCTGTGTGTAGTGTGTGTGTGTTTGTGTGTTTGAGTGTGAGAGGTGTTAGTGTGTGTATGTACTATGTGTATACCTGTGAGTGTGCGCGTGTGTGAAAATGTGTTTTTACACTGCAGCAATCAGTAATTTCTCTGTTTGTTCGTAATCTAACAATTGTAACCAATCAGTACCTAACCTTTTTTTTGCAACAGCATCTAGTAAGGGGGAAAATGGATAATATTCTATTAATGTTATTGTAAAGATAGCGTCCAAGAAAGCAGAATAACCTAGCTGAATATTTTGATGAAAGTGAACGACGTAGTATTTCACATTTTAGTATGGAGAAATGACGTTTAGGTGTTGAAAACTATATACTTACGTCATATTCCACACCGAACTGTCAAGATTGCAAGTCGTGCTAGGCCTGCTGCAGGTGTGTAACATGTAACTGCTAAGCAGTAATGTGTACCTACGTAATTGCTTTGTTTGGGTATAAAAGGAACTGTTGAATGGTGGCACAAGAGACTAAAATAACTAATGTCTCAGGAGACGAGCGATGACGAGTGGCAAAGGTACTTTTACATAACATCAGGATTCAGGTGAACGTCTTGCTCGTCTCAAGGTTGAATAACAAAATTCGAAACAGGAATACTGACTAATTTTCTAACCTTTAATAGGTTACGGAAAAGGTAAAGGAAACTCTGGTGCGATTTCGTCTGTCTATTAATTTCAAGAACTCATTTATTTTGGGTAACAAGGATCCATAAAGTCATTAGTAACAATTTAAAACTTAACGTAGTGTTGGGACATTTTTTTGTGCGGGGGAAACCTTCAAAAGGACCTGTAACCTGTGGGGTCAACCGGGGTATGCGGGATTCTTACCCACTAAAACCCCCGAGACTGTCGCATCTGCACCAGGAGGAGTGGGATCTGAATCAGGAGTTCCTCAGTGCCTTGCCTTTGATTCCGCCACCGGGGAGCCATTATATAGCGCCGGGAACTAGACACGGTGCTCACGGTCCTCCTTGAAGTCGCCTTACTCGATGGACGTCTAGGGCCCACACCGTAAACGTCCAGCGACTCCGAAGACCTATGGGTCTTCGTATGTATGCATAGCCCTAGCCCACGGACCTGTCTGCCCGGTGTAAAAGGCCCGCAGACCCACAACCGGTGGCTGCGGTGACACTAAGGCACGCCATCCTCCGCGAAGGCGAATTAACTTAGTGTGCAGGCAACAACCCCCGTTTCTGCTGCCCGCAATTCCTCGCTACGGGGGCATTAGGTCAGCGTTGGCCCGCCTTTATGCCCGGACCTCCTCGGTCGTCGCGAATCAGCGAGGGGTCGCTCCCCGACCCGCTCCGCTGCCTCCTGCGACATTACGTTCTCACAGGAGACCACCGCCGACCACGACTTCTCGCTGCCCACCAGCGATTGGATCACGGCAGACAGCGATATGTTGCGCTCCGCTGCCCACGCCGGACAAGCCTCGACTGTGTGCTGTGCCGTATCTTCAGCGCAGCACACACTCGTGGCATCCCGGTTTCGCATCCCTTGCGGCTGTTTTGTGGAAGAACCTGCCCAAGCAACCGTGCCCCGACAGGACCTGCACGAGCCGGAAGGTGATCGTGCCGAATTTAGGTTCAATTCATACCAAGATGGCAGCGGCCCGGCAAGCACTTTCACTGTGAAAGAATTTTATACTTTATGTACAGTACGTAAAATACCAGTATCGCTTGAAAAGCTCAAAGAAGCCGCTAGCGGACACCTACGGCCGCTCTGACCAAACGCGAGTCGCCGCGCGACTGCTTGCGGCGGCGGGCGCCGCGCCTCTTCTGGCCGCTTCTGGCCGCTGCCGTCTTGGTATTAATTGAGCCTTACGGTGTACACAGTCCCTTAGGACTGGGCGCATCGCCGGTATGGTCTGATGACGGCACTGGGTTCCGTCAGCCAATCTCCCCACTTTACAAGGGCAGCCTCTTGTGCTACATGTCGCCACCGCTGGACTTCAGCGGGACATGCTCCGCCCCGGCTACGTGCTCTTACGCGCTGCCGGTAGACCGCGGTCAGCACCTCCGCCTCCAGGTCCCAAGGTGGTACTCCCGACAGCACGCACGTGGCCTCGCAGGATGGTGCGGTATACGCGTATCACCATCGTGTCACCCTAATTGCTATGACCCTCTGCGCTCTTCGCAGTAGGGTCTTAGTTTGGGCAGTTAGGATGTCCGCCCACACTTGATACAGCATCTAGACCAAGCCACTCGAAACCCGGTTACTTGACTGCATGCAGCCGTAACCTGTGTGCCAGCATTACAAGCAACCATCCATAGATTTAGATGTTTTATCACTCGGTCTCACGAATTGACTTACTTTGGTCCTACCAACCGGTGGGCCCAGGATTGTTTTGGATAGTATATATTTGGAATAGTTTAAAAATACCTACTTACCTCATTAGATTTTTTTTTTAATAGGGGCTGAAATGGGTCGTCAAATTTTTAAAGGGAGACTACTTACTAGGTACATAGGATATCAAGTGGGGTATCATAATATATTGATTGGGGGTATCACATGACAAGGCTTTTTGATTTGCACACACTTTGTACATTTCAGTCCATAGTCACGTAGTTTTTGGCTTATTATTAAAAATGTCGAAAATTAAAGAACCTCCGTGTTAAGGAATCACACAAAGCTCTACAAAAATTATTGATTTGTCTTTTGTTATCTTCGTCCTCTGGGGTACCTACTTTATTAGGGCATTAATAGTACCGTATGTAGGTATTAGCAATTAGGTAGGCGGACAGACGACATTGTGCGCGTCGCAGGTAATCAGTGGATGCATAGGCCTATGTTCTATGTTTAGCAGTGGACGTCTTCCGGCTGGTGATGATGATGATGATGTAGATCTAGGTACCTATATACGGTACAGTTTACAACACAATTATCAGAATTTTCTACAGTTTCTTTTATTTATCTAAGTCATTATATTTTTTGATGTGTTGTGTGTTGGGAAATATGATAATACGATGTAGCTGTCTATAGGCATACGTGTACCATCGGGCAAACGTTCTGCGTGTCTCGTCACTAGGTTGAATACAAATCTAACAACATATCATAATTCAAAATCCGTCTACCCGTTTAGGCTATAGGCCGTGCCAAAGAAATAGACATGTATACATACCTACTCCCTAAAGACATGAACCTCCTGGGGCAGTCAGTCATAAAAACCTTTAGAGATAAACTATATTGAATAACATTTTTATTTATTGTCAAAATTTTAAACACAATCTTTGGTACGATTACAACTTATCTATATAACTAGTCCAATAGAGATCAAAAGTTTACGACTATCTACATACATTTGTATCAAGGGTGTCAAACTCCTAACAAGGGTCATAGCCATACTGAAAGGTCTCGAGCGTACGTGGGGCCACAAAAAAATTAAGGGACACAGAAATTTAGGATTATTTTGAATAACACAGACAAGTTCGTGTGTTAACTTTTATGTTATTGAAAGGTAACATAGTAGTTTTTTCACTAGAATTTTACACTACATAACATACAGTATTTTTTTTATTGTTACGTTTTGTTCGGCAGACCGCAAATAGGTAGATACAATCATTGTAGACATTGGCCCGAGGATCGCGAGTATGACACCCTTGTTCTACATCGATTTATTATTTCCTCGGAAATATTAGATTGATGAATATCTATGTACCGATTGTATGCATTAAAATCTTATTTTTAATAATACTTGAGCAACACTGATCAATGATGGTATGGGTATATCAAAACTTACGAAACTATACTCTCTTATGATTTCACTTATACCTACTTACTTAAAGTATTTTTTGGCAGTTATTCTTATAACATTGAGTAAATAATATCCAATTGTTTTTCACACTTATTCACTGTTTAAATATTTATGATAAAGGTCAAGGCGCTGCTAACCTGCTGGTAGCAGTCGCTAAGGCTGTAAGTGCCACCGCTGCCTCCACTTCGTCTCGGTCGTGACGAGACATAGTGTTTATTGTTATTCGTTGAACTTTAGCTTCTGGTCTTCGTTTCTTCCCGTCCGCCCACCAAGAATAATTGCACTCACGCGGCTGGAATCGAGCAGCACTTTCGAGCCATTTGCTAAGGAGCATCGGACTCGTTATAGTCTTGGACTGTTCTTGGTTAGTATCCTTAGAATCGGGATATGAATTATTGTTGAAATTTACACATTTCTCTTTCATAGTAAACGATGTATCCGAATCATCTTGAGGATATTCAGTGATCGTCTCTGAGCTGCCAGTTAACTCGGCGTCGTCCATGTTTTCGTATTCTTGGCTGGTGGGTTCGGACCCGCTCCATATGCTGTCGTCTGAACATATGCTGAACTGTTCCACGTTACCCTGAGCGCGGTCATTGTAGGTGCGGATCAAATGGCCCCACGTTTGCTGGTTTCGGTCTGCATTCACGTTTTTCAATTTTCTTCGCCAGTTTGCGAACCAATTGCAAATCTGTAACCACACATACATTTGAACTTATAATTTTCTAGGTACATTGTAATTCGCAGTTCATAAATAGTTGACGGGCCTGTTGGTCTAGCGGTTAGACAACCTGGCCGCTACCCGATAGGTCGTGGGTTCGATTCTCACCAAGTGTCTGGGTGTTATTTACCTACGTGTATGTAATTACAAAAAAGACTATATCAGTTGTCTGATTTCCATAGCCTAATTTTGGATCAGATGCCCATGATAAGCCCGTGTGTGGATTGTCCCAAAATATTTTATTTTTTATTTTTCGGGTACGGATGTAATTTAAACAATTCATAATGTTATGTAGGTATTAGGATTTTCCTTTGGCTCCTTATGGATCTATATCTCTATCTACGCTCTTTTTATGAAAATAAAACTAAGGGAATTACTGATTTATAGTCGTTACCTACGTATCCGTGTAAAATATAGGTAGGTACTCTGGTACCTATTCTCTTGATTTAACTGTCTTCATGTATACATCAGTTAACAAAGCAGAGACAAAAATAGTGCCTATTTATGTACAAATAGCAATTTCTGGCATCGATCCAATTAGGTTGGTGTTAGGCACTAATGGGATACCTATAGTAATATTATTATGAAAAAACTAAATGTACACGTTATTTAAATATTTACACACAAGTTTAAAACTTACTTGAATGTAAGTGAGACCAGTTTCCCGAGACAAATATTTTTTTTCTTCTCTGTTGGGGTACGGGTTATCTCTCCGTCGCACCAACCAGTCTTTGAGATAGCGTTTTATTTCAGGTGTGAATAGCCTCTTTTGCGGACGCTGGCCTGCCACTAAACTTCTCCTGTAAAGAAGAAAATATTGTATGAAAAAATATATTTGAACACTTAATTAAATACCTAGACAAAGATAATCCTTTACATAAAGAGCATTTGTTTCGTAGGCAATACATGACGCACAAAGAAATTTATTTTGTAAAGACTGAAAATAATGACTCATGCATATCACTACTAACCGTGTGTATCGTCTGTTTCTGACGGGTCGCGAAGATTTGCCATTGTCTTCTTTTGTCGTGATTTCACTCATAGTGTGATCCTGTCCGTCGTCAGATCTTTGAATAAGTGTCATCTGATCACGCGTAACTTGAGTTGGACTTGAAACAGTTACTTTAACCTTTTACGGTGATACGTAATGGATCGACAGCACGTGCTAAGGGACCACGGTTTGCGACACGACTCGTGTCCCGCAGTACTACCGCCGCGGGGGATGCTTGGTGATCTATTAAAAAAATAAGGACATGATGACACAAATAGATTATCTTTCGAACGGCACACTGTAATTGCTCGGTGTGGTTAGGTAGGTAACAGTCAGTTGTGTGTGGCTGCGTTGATGTAACCGAAACATGACGGTCACATTCTTCAGTTCACTTTTAGATGTTAGTTATCCGCGGAACTGATCGTAGGTGTGTATTTCAATTTGAACATCGTAGTATTTCGGTGCGTGCAATTTGCTTCTTGGAAATGTATTGTTTTGTTAAATTATATTCAGTAATTACGACAATGAACAAAAAACATGTTAACTATTACGTGTGCTCGAGGGTCAATGTTCTTGTTTTTAGATGACAGCGTAAAAATCGATGTTATTTAGATAAATTCTTGAGCGGTGATAAAGGCACTGATTAATAGAAGTGATTTATGTAACATTTTCGTAATTTAACTGATAAGTTCTTGTTACAAATGAAAGACAGTGGTACATACCTGTGTGCGGGAAAGCTCGGGGATTGTGTGAAAATGGCGTCGGGTAAGCGCGCGACCGCAGCGCCGCGGCGCGGGCGCATCGCTGCTGCAAATACGTGTTATTTCAGGATGTCTCCCGCGACGTCTTCAAAAACATGTTTACAATAGAACAATAATATGTGTTTACTTATAAACGGTAAGTGCACTGTTTTCTTATTTCTAATGTTTTTTGCGTTAGGTACTAAATTCGCGTATAGTTCTGTAAATTAATGTAGAGATCACTTACTTACCTGTAATTTTCATACTTACCAAAAGTAGTTTGATGGATGTAATATATGTATTATTATCTGTGTCAAGTCAACCAGTGACTAATTGCGTTAAGCGTAATGTTTGCTCAACTAAAACAGCAGATTCTGCACCGAGATTTATACCTATTTTAATTGGTGGTTATAGACTAGAATTTTCATCTACTCGTATTACCATCTGATAGTATGTTCAATCCAGTGCGCTGAGATACTGTGTTGTAGAATTTAATAAGGCAGTAGGTAACGTCCTAACTGTAAATTTTTTCGTACCTGGATGATTTTTATGATCATAATTTGTAAATGTTATTTTATTCCAATTTGCGGTGATATCCACCGAAGCATCTTCGTCTCAGCCACTTGAATGGTATGAACGTGGTAGTGTGTGTTTCATTTCCGTACATAAGCACTGGCCTAATTATGCTTGTATATATGAGACCTAAATAAGAGATATATAAATCTTTGTGACCGCACGTAACATAGGTACTTAATTCATTTAATGTATTTAATATTCTTTCCATACATAGGTTGTCTGAAAGAGATGCGGTGAGTGATAAGACCGCCCATTGTAATAAGCAAGTCATCGGTTGTTCTCTGGGGGTAGCTCATCCTACACCAGTAGCAGATGATTATGTACAGCTCCAAGCTGGCGTAATCGTGGCGTAGCTTAGGTACCTCTTCGACGCGTCAGCAACAGGATAAGGGCTGGGACATTGACATTGGGGTTCCAATCCAATAGGGTTGGATGCGTTCCGGGGGTTATCGGGCCTTTACTCGTAGCCATCAACAATAGAATAGAATATAGTAGTTGCTTAAAAAGCCTCCATCATTTATTTAGAAAATAGTTAATATAATATTCTAGGACCTAGACACTTGTGGGAATCGAACCCATAACCTATTGTGTAGCGGCCAGGTTGTCTAACCACTAGACCAACGGGCCTGTCAAATTAGTCCGATAGTTATTGTTACAGATTAATAGATTGGAATTCCATAATGCCATAATTATATCACCGTACGCTCGCGCACGAAAAGCCTTCGATTCAATCGAGACCTGGGCAGTATTGCAGTACATCGAGGCGTTGAAGTGTTGCAGCGAGGTGTGAGACAGGGAGACGTTATATCTCCGAAACACAAACGCATTGGAGGACGTTTTCAAGCTCTTGGACTGGAACGGATTCAGCATCAATATCAACATACCGGTAGTTGTTGGGAACGATACACTCGAAGTTGTTGACCACTATGTAATTTTTTTTTTTGACGTGTGGGAGATCTTCGAAAGATCCCCGGGAGCTGTGGGGCTCGACCGCGGTATGTGGGATTCTTACCCACTAAAACCCCCGCGGCTGTCGCATCGGCACATGAGAGGGGACACAGGTCTCTCCGGTGGGATCTGCACCAGGGACCCCTCAATGCCTTGCTTTTGAGCCCACCGCCGGGGGGCGCATTATAGCCCCCCGGGAACCAGTCACGGTGCTTACGGGGACGGGGGTCGCAACCCCGCCGCCGTCCGCCTCGGAGTCGCCGCCGTACTCAATGGACGTTCTAAGGGCCCACACCCCGAACGACTCCGAAGGGACCACTATACCTAGGAGATCGTACCAACTTCGACAAAGAGGTCGCCCGAAGAATCCAAATCGGATGAGCAGCGTTCGGGAAACTACGCGATATCTTCTCGTCCAAAATACCGCAGTGCCTGAAGACGAAGGTTTTTAACCAGTGTGTGTTGCCACTGGCAACACACACTGGTTAAAAACCTTCGTCTACTATATGTCATCACTGGCAACTTGCCAGTGATGACATATAGTACTGAGACGTGGTCCCTAGCTGCTGGCCTTTTAGAGAAGCTCAGAGTCATACAACGAGCTATGGAGAGAGTTATGCTCGGAGTTTCTTTGCGCGACAGAATCCGTTATGAGGAGATTCGCTGAAGAACCAAGGTCACTGACATACATAGCTCTTAAAATATGCAAGTTGAAGTGGCAATGGGCAGGCCACATCGCTCGGAGAACCAATAACCGATGGGGAAGAAAGGTTCTCGAGTGGCGACCACGACGCAGCGTAGGTAGGCCTCCCACTAGGTGGACAGACAACATTGTGCGCGTCGCAGGTAGCTGGTGGATGCAAATAGCCAATTGTCTTTCATTGTGGTGTTCGAAGGGGAGGTCTATGTTCAGCAGTAGACGTCTTCCGGCTGGTGATGATGATGATGATAATTATATCAATTGTTAGTACAAACCTTCTCAGTAGAAGGCGAACTTGATACATGTCTAGACTTCGTTAGCTCATGACTTTTGCGTAGAGTCCTTGCGAAGTCATTGAATATAACAAATAATATCAAACGAGTTTGAAATTCTATGTCTGTATACACTTTGCCTGTGCTGTGCGTATAACCAATTTTATATAGATACTTATAAACGTGATTATAAGTATCTATATAAAAGTCACAAATCTAAGTCAAAAATAGTTTATTTCAAATAGGCTTAACGCTAGCACTTTTGAAAGGTCATGTTTTTTTTTTCAAAAAAAGCTACCACCGGATCACAACGCGGTCTCAACTGAGAAGATCCGGCAAGAAACTCAGCGGGCTTGTCATTTTATCACTTCTTTTTAAACTGTGTCATGTTACAATTAGATCAGAGCGACAGTGTGTCTTGCCGTTCAAAAGATCAAATAAAAAAAAAAAAACGACGACAACAAACTAAAAGGCCAAAGGGATAGTAGTCGGACCAGTCCCCCAAGCAGCACCCGCGAACGAGTTGACTCGAGCAGCAGCCATCGGAAACCCCTCCATCTTACAGAAGTTTTTTCATCTCCTGTCCGGAAAGCGTCACGGCCGGGTGGAAAATTGCGTTTTCATCTCTAGAGTGAAAAGTTTTTTTTTTAATTGTTACGATTATCCACGGAGTCGAAGATAATTCAGTTAAGTACATCAATATGAGGTAACTAACCACACATGAAAAACAATAACAATTGGCCGACAAAACATTGAATTTGTCTTTTTCAAATTGTATAGGTGAGTAAGTAGGTACCTGTTTTATAAAATGTACGTGTAGTATTTTACTTTCCCCACAGTCGAAATGAAAAGCAGTGTTTAACTCGGATGAAATTACCTATATCCAGTTTCCAGGGTGGGAAGAAATATCTCGCGTGAAATGGTCACTTTCAACCCTTGGTTATCAATCTACTATTTACTAGGTGTAGAAAGTAGGTCCCTTAAGTGGACATCACAGTATAAACGACTTATTCCAAGCAGTTCTACATTTAGTTCTACATGAATGACTATTGGACTTCATTCGTCAGTCCATCACCAAGCAGCAGTGTGTATTGCTGTGTTCCGGTGGAAAGGGTGGTGCAGCTGCTGAAATTACCATCTCAAGCATTAATATAACATGTATTATATCGATGGTAGATGCTTAAAAAAATAATGTCACGACCTTCATTCATTAACTGCCGGTCCCAATATCCTATCGCTCCCTAACTATAAGCCAAAATCATCGATCAAGTTATCGATATCCCGCGATAAACCTCCGAAATGGAGCGATAACTAAAACCCTGACAGACTGTCATTTGAACAACCAACAGTAGGCTGCTAATATGTTATTATTGAAACGGAAATGTCATTATAGCTATCGATAGTAACTATTTTAACTTATAGTAAGGGATCGATAGGATATTGGGACCGGCAGTAAGTCTATTGGCAGGCGTGTCACATAACATCAGTTGAACATTTTTCTAGTTCATTTATCCATGGTCCAGACTAAGCGATTGCTTGCTCGTTAATTATATGTAGGTTCCTTGTATTATTATCCTGCGGCGGTTTTCCTGCCCGATTATAATATGGGTTATTTTCGAGGCAAGAGTGAATCGGCTTTTAATAGGCTAGTGTGCTTTACCTCCATGTGATTACATCACCGCATTGCATCAGGTGGGATTGGAGTCAAGAATTAGCTTTTAATGCGTAAAAATACTGCCTTCGAGTGTTGTTCTTCTGCGGTACGTAAGCAATAATGCTGCTAGAGCTGCATGTCGATACATTTGACACGGGATCTTTATTTTTGTAATTACAATAATGATATTTAAGCTGGGATGTTTCTATCCACCGCTAAAAATTGTGTAGAGCAACCAATAAAAAGTTGGGTTAAAATCATATTTTAAAAAACAATTACATATTGTTCTTAAAACAATATTATACAACAAAAATAATAATGATGAATGAAAGGCTATAAAAAGGCACACGAGTTTGCTACTCCTGCTTGGAAGAGCGTCATGTTTGAAATAAGGCTTACACACACACACACACTTCACACCACCTCCCTATATTATGTAGCTGTCGGTGGGCTGTTTTATTCGTGTTTTATTCCGCTCATAGATTCCGCTTGACTCATTTATTTGCGTAGGTATTATTTTTCATTATGATAACAAATTGGGCATTAAGGAAAACTATAACTGAGAATAAGTCGATTTTGTTTAAACAAAGCATTGTTTAACGTAGCAGCGGCAGCGTTATAATTATTTATTCTGTTTTTACGTCTTATAACTATTTATTCCATGGTAGAGATGGTAAATTTTCGCTAAAATAGTCGTGTCAACACGTAAGACTTACTTATATGTAGGCCGTTTACGATTTACGTTTAAAATCTCATGGTAGAGTCACTGAACTGAAAAGGTTAACCAGAATTACTATTATTTATGTTTATTTTATTCAAATAATACAGAGCAATGAATACCTATTCATTGTTCTCGTTAATTGGAAAGTGTTGAAATTATTAGCATGATGCAATTTCTTTGTTAAATTACATAGAGCATTACATAGATAGATAGATAGATAGATAATTCTTAAGCCAATAAGGCCATAGATTAGATCTTATTCTTACATACATACTTCTTAGTTGAGAATGGGTTGTGCTAATAAGACCTTTTATTAAGACTGCTAGCTGCTACTAAAACACTAGTTTAACTGGGACCTCGTATATGTTATCAAGTAGAGAGCGGGAGGTTGTTGAATAATTGACGAATGATTCAAATATTGCCGGGTGCAAGCAAGTGTTCGTCACTTCGGCAAATTGGTTTGTTGTCCTGTTTACGTACTGGCATGCGTACGTTATGGTGTCTCTGTCGCGCTGCCCTGGCGCCCTTCGAGCTTAGAGCGTCTCCCCACAATGGCCCTGGCCCAGGCCCACATGCGCAGTGGCGCCAGGCGACCGCTTCGACTGCTTGGGCGCTCTGCTGCGTCGCTTGTTCAAAGCGTCTGACGTCAGCAGCTGTATGACCGCCTATTCCAGTTTCGCGGATCTTAAAAATGGTAACAGAAAGTGATTCAGTCGTGTGAGATAGTCGGTCGGTGGCGGAGTGTTCGGTAGTCGGTTGTGCGTGACATCGTGTTACAGCGGCGTGCAAACCGCGCGTATCCCACGTGCGTTGCGTTAACCGGTGTTAGCGATTGATTTCATTGCGGAATGGGTGAAGAAACTCAGGCCAGCGATGGCAAAGTGGTTTTAAAACGTAAAATAACATTGTTCAATGGAGTAGGAATTATTATAGGGACTATCATTGGTTCCGGAATTTTTATAGCTCCTACTGGAGTTTACTTGTATACTGGGTAAGCAGTGATCAAATTTCGCGCCTGTTTCGCTAAACGCTACATTTATAGAGAATGGCTGATATGCGTGCAAATATTCTTCCCACGTTCTTTAGCACTCATTACTATGCTTTTTTTTAGAAAATCTTATTTCATATAAGTACCCAGTAAAATAATAATATTTTATTATTATGCAAAATAAAGTGTGATAATCTTAATAAGTCGTACCTGAGAAAATAATATCAACATAGCTGAAGTCAAAAGTAGAAAAGTTTTATACTTAAATTTTTATAAAAAAAAAATGATTTGGTGTATTAATTAGTAAATTAATCGAAATGAAAAAGGTATTAAAACGGAATATTATATATTAGCTATATCGAACTTGAATATCTAATGACTGTAGGGGTATTTTTTAATAAATCAGTTAGTTACTTTATTTGTTATGTACGTGTACAATTTAAACAGACTCATTAACATATTATTTCTCGTGCAGTAGGTATGTCGACAAGCTAGTATTTATCTATCCGTGAATATAAAAAATATTTTATATTGGTATTATTATTGACCTAATAAAATGAAAAACAGCAAAAATTACGTTACCTGATACGCAAAAAATATCTGTAGGGATGTTTTAGGTGTGACGCCTACGCTTGATTCTGTACATATATCTGTAGCAACGTAGCTCGCAAACGAATAAATGGTTTGAATGCGTTTTTATAATTAATCTTCATGGTTCTTAACTATGGTTGTTTTATCGCTTTTGTATGAATTTATTTTCTTGCAGAGTTTTTTTTTCATTTATAGTCGTTATTTTATCGTACTAAGTACTATGATCGAGGTGTCATTTGATTACGTACTATTAAGTATACCTATTTGATTAGATGTGTTTCGTGAATTCGTCTCATTTTTAGGTCATACCTCACATAAGGTCATGTAATTGTTCTATATTAATGGATTCATACCAAACTTATGATTCCTGATTTAGTTTATCACAAAAATATATAAATTGCCAAAATGAACTATAAATATAATTCGAATTGAATAATTCTATTGAGTGCGATATATTTCTATCACGTAGATTCTAAATTTTACGGCTTATTCTTATAGTTTGCATCTTATCACAAAATCTTCACGTATAAATAATATCCACTGAACGTTTTGGTAACTTCAAAAATAACATAAATAAATAAATATCTTCAACAATTAACGCGTTGTCCACGATTTAATTAACATTGCAGACAAAATGTTGATCAAATTAAGTAAGTCGATTAAAAATAAACAAAAAGGTCAACCTTACGACTTTCGCTCAATATGGCATTGTACGCAAGCGGGTTCGATAACTTTGTTCTACGAAATTGTCGTTACAGCCTATCGTTTGAGAGTATGAGAGTGGGTGAACGTGAGACGGCTTAACGCAACAGTGCCAAGGCTGTATTAGTGTTTACTTTTGCGTGCTAAGCCAACGGATTTAAAAAACGGTCAATTAAATCTGTCAGTTTAAAGGTTAAACTCGTAATTTTTTTATCAGCAAATTTAATCTTGGTGCTGAATACACGGTGCTGACACAAAGAGATTTCCAACCAAGAAAGGTTCACATTATGCATATCATCACAACTATAAAAAAAAAAGTGTAATATAAAAAACAAATATCTATGAAAAAAAGTGTGTTTAATAGAAATCTATTTTCAGCAGTAAACAATACTAAACGTAGAAAAAATAAAGATAATAAACAGGTAATTACAGTTTTTAGGGTTCCGTAGCTAAAAGGAAAAAAAAGAATCCCTAAGGTGTGACTTCGTCTGTCTGTCACGCGTTATATTTCAGGAACCACTCGTGCTATCGATTTGAGACTTGGAATAGTTTTAAATGTTACTTACTCTACCTCATCGCAAATGAAAAAAAATATCTTTTAATTTATTTTTAATGGGGCCCGGAATAGAGTGTCAAAATTTCAAAGTGAGACTACTATATCCAGTGGAGTATCATATGAAAGGGCTTAATTTGCACATTTCAAAACAGATTTTCATTTTGGTTTATGTCACGTAGTTTTTGGCTTATAATCAAAAATGTAAAAAAAAATCCGTTATCACCGAAGCTTGTGGAGAAAAAAAATTGAAATAATTATGGGTAATACATGTATATCTATGTTTTATAGGAAGAATAGAATGATCTTTCAAAGTAGTATAGTTTTTAAGTAATCCTAAAAAACGTCGACAAACAAAATTAGTTTTGCGGTTTGTTTTATTGCTATCTGAGGTGTTAGACGAATAGTACCTAATAGGTCCAAAAAAAGGTATGGAACCCTTGGTGCACGAGACCAACTCGCACTTGACCGGTTATTTAGTTTATTTGAAATAATACCGAAAAAATGAAACTGATTTTCAACTCAGCTCAGCTAATAAAGATAAAAAGCAAAGCAAAGACCAAACCTTCGTTCAATAGTTTGTAATAGAGACCTAAAAACTATCATAACCACGTTAGGTAATTTACACATCAATATATTTTTTTTTGCGCAATATGTATAATATTTTGTATGATATTATGTATTTAGGACATTGAATTAATGAATTGATTACGGTCACGAGCCCTACGACCCTGAAGTAAGGTAGGTATCTTATTTATAATAAAAAGTAAAGTCATTCATTAGTGATCTTGCACAAAGGGAAGGAATGAAATATTTCTTTATACTGTGGCTCGTGATAAAAATATAATTAGGTTTAAGCCAACGTATAAGCTTGGCCATACAAAGGGGTAATGCCGCCAGTCTTTTAAGTGCCCTTCCCTCCCGGTGTGCGGCGACAACTTTGAGGAAGTTTTTTACCTAGTTTAGGTGTACAATGTTAGTAAATAAACTACTTATAAATATTTGGTTTTAAATAATAATTGGGTGTCTAAATGATTGAAACAGTTTAAACAAATTCACTTTCTGCGTCTGTCTGTCTGTATATCCGCGAACTCCTCCTTAACCGCGCAAGGTAATTTTGCGTGCGAAGCCGGGGCGAGTCGCTAGTTTCTTATAAAATAACAATATTTATGGATTGTAGTGTCAAAATGAAGATGATTGCCTTATAGTTTGCTACCTTCTGAGACATAAGCTTATTAAGTCCTTTGGGACGAGTGCTTTCTCCTGTCGAGTGCGTTTTCCAGTGCCTTAAGCTTGGCTGTGATCCAGACTCAGTAATATTTACACACTGTTGTTTTCCGGCAGTATATTTCACATGGCGCCGGCGGTGATAGTATAGGTACCTATTATAGACGGTCTCTACCTACCGAAGGAAACCGGTATCAATGTAGGTACTCGTACGGTCAAGGTCAACAGTTTCTCAATATTTAATAATTGATGTTTTGTATGCAATTCATAAAGACATTCACAAGTAGGTTTTCATTTATCTCTCACCAGTAGGTACGTTAGGTGTACCATTGTGCATACATAGGGCACACTGAAAGTTCTGCGCTCGTAGTAAATATTTGAGTTTCGAAAGTCATATTTTTTTAAACATAAGAAACTCAATCATTGATTTAAATAAATCTTTCTTTTTTAAATTGAACCGACTTCAATATCACTGAAAAGTATAAAATAATTTAAATATTATTGAAGTTGGTGTTAGCTTACCGGCTGGGTATATTTGGCACCAACGAAGTCGGTTCAATTTTTTTTAAAAAGATTTTATTTTAAACTTTTTAGTGATATTTTCATATATAAAGATTAAATCATCGAAGACCGTAAAATGATCTAAGTATGATCACATTATCGTCTACATAGTTTTAGATCATTCATGTTTCTTCAGCAAAAAATATCCGGTCGTAATGAAATTTGCATGGAATCATCGTAGTAGTTTACTCTCTCGAATAAAAAAAGAATCATCGAAATCGGTTCATAATTGTCAGAGCAATGTAATGGAGAACATCAGTTTTATGGTTTTTACCAGATAAATTCCTCTACATCGTTCATGGTCCTCCAGGACGTTCTTATCCGGTTGTGATAAAATTCATACAGATTCAATACAGTGATTTCTTCTTTCGAATAAAAAAAGAATCATTGAAATTGGTAAATATTTGCCAGAGTTATGACCATTTTTGGCCTTAAAAAGCGACATAAAGTCATCTATATAGGCTTTCCTATAGCTTTCCTGCGCAGTCACCATTCTTGTTTTTACAGGAACTACTTATTACTAAGCAATAATTTTTTTATGGGACCCAATCAATGGATGGAAGAAAGATTTTTTCAAATCGGTTCATAATTGCCAGAGTTATGCGCGAACATATATAAAATATATATATGTATATACAGACGAATTGAGAACCTCCTCCTTTTTTGAAGTCGGTTAAAAAATGGCGGAAATCGTTTGTTAATTGTTTTTTATTACAATTGAAGTTAGTCATACGAAAATATTATAGGGCGATGATTTTTTATGATTTTAAAAGTACACTGACTGCTCGTCTTCAAAATGGTGCTTCCCTTTCAAAACGGAAGGAAGCACCTTATTTGAGCACCAAAGGCGTTGGTACGCAGTCTACGCAGAATTGGCCGTGTTTCTCTCCATGATGAAATACGTGAAGGTCGCCCCTCAACTGCGGTCACTGAGGAAAATGTATCTACTGACAGGCAATTATTTCAATAAAACCGGCGTATAACCTATGAGAATATTTGAGGAGTTTTGAAGACTGCGACTGGTATGAGACAAATTCAAAAAATCTTTCATCAACATTCATAAGTTAGAAAACTTTATTGTCGCTGGATTCTTCATGATCACACCCGAGAACAAAAACGGACTCGTGTTGATTTGGGTACAAAAATGTTCTTAAAGTATCACGGACGTTCAAATGCTGTGTATATGTCATACATGCTGCCGCGCAATTTATAAACGCAGTAAAGAACATGGGAACGGTTTCGAGAAAAACGCGGCCAAACTTGAAATTTTTCTTTTTGTTGCCTGCAAATTGTTACTCAAAGATTAGTAAAAATATAAATATGCGCGCAAAGAGCAAATTAAGAAAATGAACTTGGTATTGGGTTTTTGCTTTTTAGTTAATATTTTGTGTATAAAATATTTAAAAAACTGTTCATGTTATGAATTCACATAATTTTCACACGATACTTAACTACACATGAATGCAGTATGAGTGTTGCTTACTGCATTTATCTGTAGTTTCCTGTACTTACGGCATATATGTTATATGATTCAATCTAACGGTAGATTTTACAACATAACATACATGCCGTATTTTTACAGATTACTGCATTTATGAGTAGGAACATGAAATGAAATAACTCAACAAAACTCTTACTGCACAGTAATATTACAATTACACTGCGTTTATCATATGTCAATATCGCATTTACGTTGAACTTTACCAAATGAGCAATGAGTAAATGAAACAAGGATCAAATCAGACTCATTTTGTTTGACTTGGTACATAGATAGATAGATAGATAGATAATTCTTTATTGTTCCACCATTATTAAAAAACACAAAAATACAAGAAAAAAAAACCAGTAAAATAGAATGAAACAATGGGCGGCCTTATCACTAAAAGTGATCTCTACCAGGCAACCTTTGGATGGAGAGGAACTACACATAATGGCACTAATCTCAGGTTTAATGAGTATGTTATATCACTTTAGGAAAGTACCTAACTAATAAAAAAGGTCACAAATATTTTTTTATTTTTTGCGCACAATTCCGCCCACAGCACTACTTTTGGAATATCTTGATGAAAAGAAAAGAAGGCACGATATGCAAAAATAATGTCATCTTGGCGTCTTCCTGATATTGTTTCAGGCCAAATCATAACTATAGGTAAATGTTTTGAGCCTGAGTCCAATGGTACAATACTTTCATTAAGGTGATAATAGCGGTGAAATGCCTGAATTCTTGTTATTTTACGTTAAATGTTCACAATAACTGTAAATTAAATCTGTGTAGAAAAAATATAAAAAGGTTAGATAAAGTTTCGATAAATACGTTTACTTCATTATAAATGTATTTTTGATAACCACTTTTTAGGAAAAAAATCTAAAAAGGACCTATTTATGACATAATTTGTTATGTTCTCTAAAACC
Organism: Furcula furcula; assembly: GCA_911728495.1. NCBI lineage: Eukaryota > Metazoa > Arthropoda > Insecta > Lepidoptera > Notodontidae > Furcula > Furcula furcula. Next base: position 21,142,562 of record OU452245.1, read on the forward strand.
GCTCAAGCTATGGTGTTGGCGTAAGCTATGATTCTTGGACAGACAGCTTTGTATTGGCTTTGTCCATTCTCGGTATTTTCGCATTCTTCATGAACCACCACCACCTTTCTGGAAACCTTAAAATCTGGATATTCGGAACAAAAGTCCTCGTACATAGATTTTATAATAATATCACTGGGCAAGTATAGGCGATTGCATGTGCCCGTCCGTAATGAGATATCATTGGTCTGTATTTTATTATAGACTAGCTGACCCGCGCAGCTCCACCCGCGCTTTTATTACATTTTGCTCCCCTTTTCACCCTCCTCCCTTGATTTATTTCTCTCCATCTCTCTCTCTCTATTATCCCCTCAAGGCCATGTGGTTCCAAAAGGAACAATGCGCGTTTTCTTTTAGGACCCAGCCGGGATTGAAGCCTTATAAGAAAAATGTAATTCTATGCTCTTTCTCGCCTCTCTCTTTCCCCCACCCGCATCGGTCCCCGTCACATTCCCCCTCTTCCTCTCCCCGTTGTCCCCTCTCTGAACCCTTTCCCCCCCATCTCTCTCTCCCGATCCCTCACCCCCTCCTCGAATACCTTCTCCCTCTCTGTCCTCTCTTGCACCCTCCTCTCATTCTATATATCCGTCAATCATGGTATCAGTAGCATGAAATATACTTTACGACTTATTCTCAGACCTACCCGATATGCACACAAAATTTCATACACATCCGTTCACCCATCTATTTAATTACCTTGCCTTATGTTGCTTAACCTTTACCTAGCGGCATGAAATATAATTAATGGCCTATTATTAGACCTACCCGATAATATGCACATAAAATTTCATACAAATCGGTTCACCCATCTATTTAATGATAAGCAACGTTAGGTAAGTAACGTTGCTTAACCTTAACCTACAGGTATAAAAAGTATCCTATGTCCGTCTCCTGCTCCTAAGCTACTTCCCTAACAATTTGCAGCCAAATCGGTTGAGCCGTTCTTGAGTTATAAATAGTGTAATTAACACGACTTTCTTTTAAATATATAAAGTTCTATGGTGATTGTATGTTCAATTTCACCGATAGATGGCGCTGTTCATAATGTAAATCACGCTAACATCGTAAATTACTGTCTAATGATATTCGATAATGAAAGTTCTAAGTTTTTCGCATCTTTTATTGTTGCGACTGTAATACAATACCTATACACTACCTGGACTTGGGGAGTTTCATTAAAATTTCATGAATAATTTCATATTCATGATCTGGTTTGGACTCGCTCGGGATTTACAGATTTTAACTTTTCAAAGATATAATGTCATATTGCTATCAGCAGCGTGCTTAGAACAATACGGAAACCTAATGAAAATGTCCTGGGTGTACCGGACCGGCTTACCCCTTACAAAAATTGACCCTTCGCCACTGCCATATCTTATTCAAACTAAATGTCTGCTCAGTCCCTATTGTATATAGCGTAATAATACATATCTTAATGATTAACTGATCAGTCTATAATTACCCTATTCTCATACAAAGGAAATTACGTGGTAATATGTGCAAGTAATGTTTCACTGCTTAGCCCCTATGAAACATAGCGTCATGTTTTATATACCAATTTATACCTTGACTTCTACACAACACATCAGTGAAAGTCCTATTAAAATCCATCCACGGGTTTTCAAATGATACCTGGACAAACAGAACGACAGACAGACAGACAGACAGACAGACAATAATTCCAAAAAAAATTGTTTTGGCCTCTATGTCGATAGTATAGGATCCCCACATAGAAATTTTGGAAAAATATTCAATGTACAGAAAAAGTGCTCTTTGAGTTTTATTATAGTATAGATATGTTCTTTTATAATATTCTTGTCAATATTTTTTGATCTTGTATAAGATCCCTTCTTATTTTTCTGATCACTGACTGACTTCTAAAATACTGAAATTAAATAAAGTTAATACTAATAATTATTATAATGAAATGTGTAGATATTGATTCTAAATTATATTACAATTATATGAAATGTATTAGATATCTAATCAAACGTTAAAGTTAGTTTATTTTACCTGATAAAACCCTTCTATCGTTGCTTGGTTTAAAGCCTAATGTAGTAAGGAAAAACTTTGTGCAAACTGGTATTTTTGATAACTCTACCGAAAGAAAGTGATAGTCGTATGTTGTTTTTCGTATTAAAATAATAATCGATTTGAGGTAAAGAAATGCGCGCACGTACCATAAATGCCGTAATTGTCTGTTACTGCGTTCATAACATGTTGCAGTTTTACAACAGTCCGGAGAACCTTAATATGTACGCAGTATAATATTGTAATTACTGCATTCATATTAAGTACGAGTCATCTGTTTTTACTATGGAAGTATATCTTGGAGTGATTAAGTGAACTTACTGCGCTTGTACTATGTGCAAGATTAAATTAATAATTGTAGAAACATAACAAGAATGACGCAAATGGCACATACTGCATAACTGTTATGTTGCAAATTCAGTAAGTATGAGTATTCACGTAATATTAAGTTATTAAGTGCTCTTACTGCGATTATACTATGTACATAAACCTAAAATCTGCTCTTTACTGCATTTATGATAATATTTTTTGGCCTTTCTAATAAAGATAGAAAAAAAACTTATAGATTGTAATGTCAGCATCTCAAATATCTAATACAACCATAAACGCAGTAAGTGGTACTTACTGCGTTTATAAAATGTGCGGCAGCATGGGACTGTGACAGGATGATTTCTGATATTTACGCGAATATTACACATTGAAATGAAACTAATTTTACGGATTACAGCAAGAGCTTACAGTATCTTGAGGTCTTGCAGTGGAATGCTTGTCTTTGTATTTGACTATATTTATCACGGGATGCCAAGCTGGTGGTAGCACCTAGCCTTTATTGAAATTTGGATGCTTTTTAATTTCAATAGCCTCACGAATCATCCTTGGCAGGTAGCGGTGTTCTTTTGCGAGGATTTGTGGTTTGTCAAATCTAATATAATGGCGGGTGCGATCCTGAACATGTTCACAGACTGCAGACTTCGTATAGCGTCGATGTTTAACGTCAGCTATATGTTCTTTTACACGGGTTTTTACCGATCGTTTTGTTTGCCCGATGTATGAGAGCCCACAGTCACAATCCAGTTTGTATACTCCTGCATCTTGTAGAGGTATATGGCACTTGACTGATGGTAAAAACTGACTAATCTTCTTTGGTGGCTTGAAAAATGTTTACCTGAATCCTATCAAAAATAAATATCACCTACCATCTACAATACATAATACAGGTATTATCTTAGAGTAGATACCACAATAGTTTCGGATTTGGCCATCCACGCCCACTTGAAAAATTCACCTGTATGAATTTTTAGACGTTAGTCTGAGAGACACTGCTTTGATATAAAGAGGACAGGTGGACTAGTCAATCACACCTCACTATAAGAGTAGCGATGAGACCTTTTTGGTACAGAATTATAAAAAGAAGTACTTAAAGTATAGTACCTATATGATTTAGTTCCTTCTTTTTGTTAACAGATCCGTTGCAAGTTCCCTAATAATATGGCTGGTGAGTGGGCTCCTATCAACCCTGGGGGCACTGTGCTACGCGGAGCTGGGAACTTCTATCGCGAGATCTGGCGGTGACTACGCGTATATCTACACAGCCTTTGGACCCTTGCCCGCGTTCCTTCGTATGTGGATCGCGCTGCTGATTATCAGGCCGACAACGCAAGCCATAGTGGCACTCACATTTGGAGAATATGTGGTGAAGCCGTTCTTCCCTGACTGTAAACCTCCAGAAGATGCCGTTAAACTTCTAGCGGCTGTTTGTTTATGTGAGTATTTTTTTGTACTGCCATGATGTTCTATGCCTATGAATTTGACGTGAGATCAACTTATCTGTGCGGGTGGTAGAAATATGCACTACAAGATGTTTTTGTGACAAACGATGAAATTTGGTAGTTTTTAGTTCAGAGATTAGTTGGGAACACTGTCGGCTCATAATAATTATGCCGACCATCATCAAGCTATAAGAGTAAAAGTGGAGAAAATTAACTGAAGCCTGTATTAGGCATTTAATATCGTTCTCTGTCCTCTCCTCCTCCTCTAATAGAAATACACTTCGATGCACACGGAAGGCACGGAATAGCAATCATAGACTTTTGCTTCAGATTCAGAAGTACTCAGTGTTTTATCTACATTTTGCCCGACTGCCTCAGAAGGACGATGTTTTTCGAGAGTATGTATGTCTATTTCTTTGGCACGGCCTACAGCCGACGGATTTTTACTTGTCTCAGTTGTGGGAGTGACATAGACCATCTATTTATTTTAAAAAGTTAATATGGCAGCCGTCAGTCGCCATTTTGTATTTTTTTTACTTCCAAAAACATCATTAAGGATTTTTATCAAATGAAAGGTTTAACGAGACGAGTTGAAATATAATATACTTTAGACTTTCGCGTTCAATTATCAAACTTTATTTTAAGCGGAATTATCGCCCTTATGGTTTGACTGTCTTGTCTGTCTTGCACACCTATTTATTACAGGAAACACTGACGCTATCGATTTGAAACTTGTAGTTTTAGATCTTGCTTGCCCAACCTCATCGCGAATGAAAAAAGTATCTTATATTTATTTTTTAATGGGAGACGAAATGGGTCATCAAAATTTCTAAGTAAGACTACTATATCGAGTGGTGTATTAAGTATATGAAAAGGCTTCATTTGGACATTTCAAAACAGATTTTTATTTCGATTTATGTCACGTAGTTTTTGGAGGATAATAAAAAATGACAAAAAACTAACAACTAACAAATTCACAATTTAATGAGTAGATATATGTATTTTTACTAATTTGCGTGCTATAGTGTTTATGCACGAAATCAAATAGTTTCAATCAATAATAATAATAATAATAATAATATTTCTTTATTAACCAATAAATTTTCACAATAGTGAGTACATTAGGATGAATGATTAAACATTAAGTTTTCATATCTAGTACTTAGCATCTGTTGCTGTACTAAGCTTTTTAAAGCTTGTATTACGGCTTACAGCGCCAAATCCCCGCGACACTCCAACAATCAGGTGATTAGGTACTTCTAACTAATAAACAAAAAAGAAAAAATAACTTTAAAAGTACTAAACAATAAGTAACAAAAAATTAATAAAATTAATAAACTGTGAGTGTAATTTGGACCTTTCTTATGGCTACATAATGATATTATAACATAAATGTGAAGCACGCATGTTTGTGCTGATGGTGTGTAAGTGTGTGTGTTAGTGTATGTGTCAGTGTGTGTGTATGTGTGCTACTGTATAAGAGAAAGAAAGGGTGTGTGAATACTGGCAGAAATAAAATAAACATAAATAAAAACGAATTTGGTAAATAAATAAACTCAAAACAGATTCTATTGTTGTACAAGCAATAATTGCTCGGTTTCATCATAACTTAATTGTTGTAACCACTTTATTACAATATCTTTGCATGAATATTTATTTAAAGGATACATATTTAGTAAAGCATTAATTTTATTGTAGGTATAAGGACCAAGAAAAAGTAAAAACTTTTTGGCAAACGCGGTGTTATGTTTACGGTTATAGCTGCACACGATGTCTTTTCGACGTTTATTTAATATAGAGGGATCGAATGTAAGTGTACTGTGTTGTCTCAAAATCACTTGTAATATGAACAGTTGGCGAACTGTACACACATTACAGTCTTTATAAAGGTCAGAGGTAGGAAAGAAGAATGGTCTAAAAGTACAAACTTTTAAAATAATTCTCTGCGCAATTTCAGCTCTTTTTAAAATTGTCTTGGATGCACCACCCCAACTAACAATACAATAAGTAATAAGTGATTGTGCGAGTGCTAGATACACTTGTTTTAACTGAGGCCAGTCGAGCGCATGTCTTAAATTTTTAAATACATGTAACAGCTTTCTTAGTCTTGTTGCCAATAAATCAATGTGGGCCTTGAAGTTTAGGTTGCAGTCAACTACTACACCAAGATATTTAAATGTTTTTACGCACTCAATTTGTTCACAAGAACAATTATTTATTAGTGGATTGGGACACCTAGCATCGTGAGATATTATCAGGTGGTCATCATTGAGAGGTACAGGGTTACGGATTGAGAAGGCAGAGTATTTTGTTTTGTCAGTATTCAGTAAAAGTTTGTTCTCAAGAAGCCATTCGTTCACATCATTAAAGCCAACTTGAGCCATTTTAAAGACGGTGTCCCAACAGTCTGCTGAGAATACCAAAGCAGTATCGTCTGCATATGCAATGATTTGTCCAGGAAAAGATGGGAGATTGAGAAGTTCATTAATATATACCACAAAGAGAGTTGGACCCAGTATACTCCCCTGTGGTACTCCATGTGTCAGTTCCTGTTCTTCGCTAAAGTGAGAACCAAGTTTGACACGTTGGCTTCTATCAGTAAGATAGCTCTTAAATATGTTTAATTGAATACCTCTTATACCTAATCTTTCAAGCTTATCAATCAAAATTGGGACAGAGATCGTATCGAAGGCTTTCTGTAGGTCAAGAAGAATTGCAACACATTTATTACCCATGTCTAGACTGTTAACAATAAAGTTGGTTAAGGTTAGAACTGCATCATCTGTAGATCTGCCTCGACGAAAACCAAATTGATTATCAGATAAAAGTTTATTAGATTCTAAAAACTCAATTAATCGGTTATTTAATAACTTTTCAAAAATTTTAGAGACGGAAGGCAGAAGGGATATAGGTCTATAATTATTAATACGATCTCTGTCCCCACCCTTATGCACCGGAATAACTACAGATCTTTTGAGCACTCTAGGAAAAACACCAAGACGAAAACAACTGTTAAAAAAAAACGTTAACGGAGGTGTTAGGAAATTTATAAAAAGTTTTAGAATCTTATTTGATATGCCATCGATACCCACAGCACAATCGTTCTTTAAAGCTGATATTATAGTGTATATCTCATTTTCACTTGTGTCAAAAAGAACAAAAGAATTAATATTTTGATTTCTTGGCAACTTGGCGCCCTTTTGTCTACCTTGGAAGATATTAGCACTACTATCAATCTTATCTGCAATCGATTTTCCTACATTCACAAAATAATTGTTAATTTCATTAACTGACAATTGGGGATCATCAGAAATGGTTAAAAGTTCTTTAGGAAACGCTTTTACTTTACAAGTGTTCGTTATATTTTTAATAACCTGCCATAGCTTTTTATTGTCCTTTCCTGCTTTTATAATTTGCTGTCGATCATAACCTCTTTTCAATTTTCTCAATAATTTATTGCAGTAGTTGCGATATCTTGTATAAGTAAGTCTAATAATGGCATTGTTTGGATCATTCTTCGATTTCTGATGAAGCATATCTTTGTTACGAATACACTTCAAAAGACCAGGTGTCATCCAAGGTTTGATAATTTTTTTACGACGTGACGACGTCAAAACTGTTGTGTTTTTTTCTATTAATGTTTGTAGATGATCACATAAATAAGTCATTGACCAATCCGGATCATGTGATGCATATATTGGATATAAGTCAATGCTCAATACATCGTTTTCAAGGCTTTCCATGTTAATTCTACTACAAGTCATAACTGGAACCGATTGTTTTTTGTCGTAATTTAGACATAGAATGATCGATTTGTGGTCTGTTAAACTAGTTTGAGCAACAATAGTGACAGAATCGTTATTAGTTTTTAGCATCACATGATCGATACACGTTTTACTAACATCCCGTGTAACGAAATTGTGTGCAGTTAAATAACCATGATATGAAATTAATGTCAGGTATTGGACTGCAGCCGGTTCTAATGTTTCTTGCATAATATTAATGTTAATATCCCCTATTATGGCTACGTTCTTAATCTTACTAAGATTAAGTAATATCAATAAACAAGTCTCGAAAATATTTATTAATAACCAGAGTTTGAAAATGTCATCATCATTTTAATACTACAGGAAATAATTGCAATATTTTAACATTATTTATAAATAATACATGCACTTGTTTATGTCCCACTGTTGGGCATGGGCCTCCCTTCAAGATGAAGGGGCTTAGGCCATAGTTCACCATGCTGGCCAAGTGCGGGCGGTTGGACAATACATTTTGTTATTTATACATTGGTTTATGGTTTCTATATACTGAAAGGTATATAACTAGATTAGAATTATGTTTAGACGTAAAAAAAACGTTACGGTTGTTACCTACTTATAATTTTACAGCAGATTTCTATCTCGTTTAATTAGCGTAACTTCGGTTAAAAAGACGTATCTAATGTACCCTGTTTTACTTTACAAGATCAAAAATTGTACAGTAAATGTATGAACACAGGCGTAATGACTGACCCGTGGCCAGCCAAAGACAATTAATAAGATATAGATATAGATTGATTTCAATTAATAAGGTTAAATATGTCATATTCGACCCCACTATTTGGCCATCGGTCTGCCAACATGCATTTATTGTTGGTTTTTTGATCTTGTAAAGAAAAAAAGGCAAGTATAGGCAACTATGCATTTTATTTATCTATGTGATTTCTAAACAAGCAACCACCGGCCCGCTACTTTATTAACTATTATCAAACAGGTACGACGCCATTACCAACCGTTATCCAAGCAAGCTGTATTACAAGTTCTTACTTTAAGCATGGATGAATTTAAGTAAACGATATTATCTGCCGCAGCTACAATCATCAAATTATAGTTAATTATATTTAAGCCATTATTTGAAATTGGATTATTTCGACACTCGACGCTTATTAATACTTACGTAGAATATCAATAATCTAGAACTTAATAATATACAATAATCAAAACAAGCTCTAAGAGTCGAAATAAATAGATTACAAATAAAATATTTAAAAAAAAAATTGAACCGACTTCAATAACACTAAAAACTATAAAATAATTTAAATATTAAAGTCGGTTCAATTTTTTTTTAAATATTTTATTTTATACTTTTTAGTGATATTTTCATACATAAAGATTGAACCATTGAAGACGGTAAAATGATCTAGGTAGGTTATGACATCATTATGATTTCACATTATCGTCTACATACTTTTACATAATTCATGCTTCTTCAGAAACTCAGAAACAATTTATCCAATCGTAATGAAATTTGCATGGAATCATCATAGTAGTTTACTCTCTCGAATAAAAAAAGAATCATCGAAATCGGTTCATATTTGTCAGAGAAATGTAAAGGAGAACATCAGTTTTATGGTTTTTACCAGATAAATTCCTCCACATCATTCATGGTCCTCCAGGAAGTTCTTATCCGGTTGTGATTCATACAGGTTCATTACAGTGGTTTCTTCTTTCGAATAAAAAAAGAATTATTGAAATATTTGCCAGAGTTATGACCATTTTTGTCCTTAAAAAGCGACATAAAGTCATCTATATAGGCTTTCCTACAGCTTTCCTGCGCAGTCAACATTCTTGTTTTTTCAGGAACAACTTATTACTATGTAATAATTTTATTATGGGACCCAATTATAGGATTAAAGAATGGATGGAAGAAAGATTTTTTCAAATCGGTTCATAATTGCCAGAGTTATGCGCGAACATACATAGAAAAAAAAAAAAATATATACAGACGAATTGAGAACCTCCTCCTTTTTTGAAGTCGGTTAAAAAAGCCGCGAATTGTCTCTTCCATGCTAGCGTACATACACGCACGCGCTCTTTCTATGGTACCTACAATCCGCGGAGAGCCTTATTTTAATCAAAAGTGCGATGAGAATTCATAGTGAACAAACCAAGACGTGCGGTATTTTTTATTTTGAGTGAAATGTAATAAGTATAACACTTATGTTACAACAACACAGACCTTGGTGCGTTCATTTTATCACGCACCGTGGTTAACGACTTTCCAAATTGAATTACTAATCAGATTAAGTACTTACTACTATATACTTTTAGACTTTCGCGTTCCATTATAAAACAAAAAAAAAAATTAAAAAAATCCCGATTAAAATAATGTTTACTTACTATTACACGAATAGGAAACTTATAACTATAAAACCTTCGCAGTAATAATTGAAAGCGTAAGTTAAGCGACCTTACATGAGAAAGTTCACGGCCTTAATAAAATACCTATTATGCAATATCTCCTTTATAGGAGTAATGTACTTTCATACCCAATGTAGCAAGTTTTATTTAATCACAAATCTGAATTGCGGAAGCAAAAATTACTAGTCTATACTTATAATAAAACTGTAACAGGTCCAATTCTGTACATTGAAGATATTTTGAAAATTATATTTGAAGGACATTCTATAACCGATACTGAGGCCGAAAATGTAATTTTTTTAATTTTTGTCTGTCTGTCTGTCTGTCTGTCTGTCTGTCTGTCTGTCTGTCTGTCTGTATCACGGCTGAGCATCACGCCGAAACTACTGAATGGATTCAAATGAAACTTGGCATGATTTGAGATCTTACTACGAGGTAGGACATAGGATACTTTTTATCCCGTAATCTAGCACGGTTCTTTCGGGAGAGGGGATTAAAGTCAAAATGGGTACTTGGTTATACGCTTGGTCAGATTTCATCAATTTTTCTTTATAATATAATAAATATTAGTAAGGGAACACTCATAGAGAGTTGTTATCAAGGTTTTGTAATCGATCGGGTTAAGCAACGTTAGGTAAGGTCATTATATAGATGGGTGACCGTTTAACGCCATTTGAACTAAACGGGTCCGTGCTTCGGAGAGCAAGTAAAAAGTGGGTCCCAGTTTTTAACCGACTATAAAAAATGAGGTTATGTTTTCGATGCGAATGTCTGTTATTCAAAGTTTAGTTAACGTAAAAATAGCGCAGGCGGAGCTGCGTGGGTCAGCTAGTATTTAATAAGATTACTCTTTTGCTAAGGGAGATGTCGCAGAATACCTAGTAGTGGGTACGATAATTGGTGCGTGTGCACCGCAACATGCAAGGAAATAACAACATGTTCTCAGAATTATTTTACGGACTGCTTTTTATTTGTAAAACATATCTTCTATATCGATACTTATAAATAATAAACCTGTAACACGTTAAATTCTGTACATTGAAGATATTTTGAAAATTATTATTGGAGGGCTTCAATATAGTTTCGTTATTTAATGCTTTATAGATTATTTTCTTCGGTCTTTTTGTATTTTTCAAAAAAACAATTATTTACCTTTTAGTTATGGAACCCTAAAAATCGGCAGGCCATCAAAATAGTGACTGAGTTTTAATCGTATCCATTACGCATATCGTGTTCCATTGTATCCGTCTGTTTGGTTCCACATTAGATTGCGGTTACTCTACTCATGTGGCAACAGAAATTCCTAATGAAATTAAGACAGTCATATCAGAGGTCAACCTCAGAGAGGTCAACAGCTCTATGAAATATTATAATATCTTTGGGTAATATCATTGCATCTTGATTTCGTCGCCTATAACTTTACGTCGCAGTTATCAATACATAGGTTGTTTTTGTGGCCTCATGGATATTTTTTTACCTCAAAGCTAGTGACTGACTACAACCCTTCTAGGTTGTGATGCAATCGTGAAAGTTCTCTATTTTATTAAAATCTAAACAAAATCTTTCTTTATTTACAATACAAAATATATCTAAAATAATCTCCTTTTACGTTCAAGAAACCTGTATTAGGAGAGCCCCACTCTTTCTTTGAATACAAAACAAATAAATAATACAAAAAAAAAGAAAAAAAAAAAAAAAAAAAAAAAAAGAAGTAAAGTATTCGAAACGTCGGGAAATTAAAAATCAAAAATAAACCGCGATATAATCCGTAAAATTAGTTTCATTTCAATGTGTAATATTCGCGTAAGTATCAGAAATCATTATAAAAAGAAAAAATTTTGCATAAGAAGGGATGAATGTTACAAAACAATATGACCCTGTGGCAGAGGGATCGCTGTGCCGAGATCAAGTAAAAGGGACGAATTATGGTCAAGAGACTACAATGCCGTCGGTACGGCAAATCCTAATAGAGCACTTATGTCACCTTAGGCAACCTTAAGCCGGGAACATACTACGCTGTCGTGTTGTATCGTGGCGATACGACACGCCCTTATAATGTGTCTCTACCGAAATGATTCGAACGGTTCACGACACGACGCGACAAATGAATAATATGATTCCCGCTTTACTTACAGCAGGAATTACAACGCCACTCCAACGTTATGCGAAAACGAACTTGTACCACCCGAGCCTCTTAATTATTTAGCGAGACAATTCGTTTATAGTGTGTAAATGTTTTATTCTTAACTCTCATCTCGAGTGCTGGTCTATATATGTACTTGTTTGTTTGTTCAAACAATCAGTTATATCCGTTGTGAAAGTCTACAGATTCGTAGACTCTACGCAATGGTAATACGGAAGTTAGTCATTCATTAAACAGCGTGGAATTGTAAACATTAAGATAAGTCTACACAGAATACATTGGATTGCATTGAGATGTTTACAAGCGACGACACTTTGGCTCTGTTTTAAGAATCGAGTATACAGGGTGTAAGGGAAATCGTACCGAAAATCGATACCAGGGATCCAGAACATGATTCTGAACACTATAGTGTTGAAATTTTTCATCGGCTTTTTCATGAATTTCCAAAAAAAAAATCCTCTTTTTAACCGACTTCAAAAAAGGAGGAGGTTCTCAATTCGTCTGTATATATATATATTTTTTTTTTCTATGTATGTTCGCGCATAACTCTGGCAATTATGAACCGATTTGAAAAAATCTTTCTTCCATCCATTCTTCAATCCATTGATTGGGTCCCATAAACCTGCTCCTTAAGGTAAAGCTGCTGCCCGTTACCGACCTGTGACATTTAGCTACGCCATTCAGAATGTTTATACCGCCATTAGTCGGTCGTTTCGTTCGTTAGTCAGTAGGACAGGTGAGCACCACCACGGGCAGGTGAGGTTGGCTGGGAGCACTGAGGTGGTACGTGTGTGTATTCACTGGACGAGGAGAGCCGAAGATCGGACTCAGTGGCGTGCCTTGGGGGAGGCCTATGTCCAGCAGTGGACTGATATGGGCTGATGATGATGATGGAAAAATATTTGAAATGTACTTTCACGAGAATGTCAATTGGCTGCTTGTTGATTATACCTACATGACGGACCACTACATTAACTACGTTATTGCTAGAAGAATTCTACTTATTATTTTTAAATATTTTCACCTATATATATAAAAAATCTTTTAAAAAAAAAAATTGAACCGACTTCAATATCACTGAAAAGTATAAAATAATTTAAATATTAAGAAGTTGGTGTTAGCGTACCTGCTGTGTATATTTGGCACCAACTTCAATAATATTTAAAGTGATATTGAAGTCGGTTCACTTTTTTTTTAAAAAAGATTTTATTTTAAACTTTTTAGTGATATTTTCATATATAAAGATTGAACCATCGAAAACCGTAAAATTATCTAGGTAGGTTATGATCACATTATCGTATACATAGTTTTACATAATTCATGTTTCTTCAGAAAAAAATATCCGGTCGTAATGAAATTTGCATGGAATCATCATAGTAGTTTACTCTCTCGAATAAAAAAAGAATCATCGAAATCGGTTCATAATTGTCAGAGCAATGTAATGGAGAACATCAGTTTTATGGTTATTACCAGATAAATTGCTCCACATCGTTCATGGTCCTCCAGGAAGTTCTTATCCGGTAGTAATAAAATTCATACAGATTCAATACAGTGGTTTCTTCTTTCGAATAAAAAAAGAATCATTGTAATTGGTAAATATTTGCCAGAGTTGAGTTGAGTTGGTGACCATTTTTGTCCTTAAAAGCGACTAAAACGTCATCTATATAGGTTTTCTTGCAGCTCTCAGTGCGCAGTCACCATTCTTGTTTTTTCAGGAACTACTTATTACTAAGCAATATTTTTTTTATGGGACCCAATTAACGGATTAAAGAATGGATGGAAGAAAGATTTTTTCAAATCGGTTCATAATTGCCAGAGTTATGCGCGAACATACATAGAAAAAAAATATATATATACAGACGAATTGAGAACCTCCTCCTTTTTTGAAGTCGGTTAAAAATCAATTGCTGTTCGTTAGTCTCGCTAAAACTCGAGAACGGCTGAACGGATTTATCTTATCTTGGTCTTGAAATGTTCGTGGAAGTCTAGGGAAGGTTTAAAAGGTGAGAAAAATTCGAATAATTGTCCGGGAAAACCCAAAAAACAGCCCTTTTCTTTTTCCCATATAAACGTTTTCTAAATAAAATGTAGTCAATGAGTTCATAGTAAATTATAATCACTCACTGTTGTCTAAGAAATGTAGGTGTGTTCCTAACTTCAAAGAGTCAATTTGCAATTATCTATCAAAAAAGTCTTCGCGTGCGCGTTGGAGGATCTAATGTCGCGTTCCGAAACTCAACAAAAGTGATAAATTGTATAGTCACAAAATGTAATACATAGATCATTAGTAGTACTGATTTTCAATTTGGTCGGCTTTGCGAAACTTAATTTTAGCTAACTTCAGTTGTTAATCTATCAGACTATTTTGTTTTATCTATTCTATATCTATACATTTTATAAAACAAAGTACTCCGCCGCGTCTGTCTGTCCCTAATAGGGACAGACAGACGCGGCGGAGTACTATGTATGCTTAGATCTTTAAAACTACGCAACGGATTTACATGCGGTTTTTCTTAATAGATAGTGATTCAAGAGGAAGGTTTATATGTATAATACATGCATAATATAGTAGAGAAACACTGATAATTTGATTGGTTTCTAATGTGATGACGTAAATAAACACATTTTTTTGCGCTTACATTGCAAACGCTGGCTGAACCCTACGAGATAGATCAAATTAAAGTGCTACAGTATTGCACTACTTAACAAGGTCTACAAAAAAATCCAAGTTGGTATATGTTTATCTCTTAGGGATAACCCACAATAACCATTTTTTATCCTTTACTTATTAGGAGAAAAAATTAACTATTAATAAATTGTTATTAGCATGAATTTGTCCCTTCTTCAATATAACGTAAACTTCACTAATATTTACACCACTGACAAAAAAGCTGTGAACGCTGTTAAAGTTAAGCAACATAAGGCAAGTTCACTAAATAGATGGGTGAACCGATTTGTATAAAATTTTGAGTGCATATCGGGTAGGTCTGAGAATAGGTCGTAAAATATATTTCATGCCGCTAGGTTAAGCAACGTTAGGCAAGGTCATTACATAGATGGGTGACGGCGACTCCGAAGAGGACGGTGACGGGGTTGCAAGCCCCGTCCCCGTGATCACGGTGCCAGGTTTCCGGGGGCTATAATGCCCACTGAGGGCTATTTGGTGCAGATCCCACTGGAGGGCCCAGGCCCCCCCCCCAGGGCCCCCCTCATGTGGCGATGCGACAGCCGCAGGGGTTTAAGCGGGTAAGAATCCCAGATACCATGATTGACGAAGATATATAGAATGAGAGGAGGGTGCAAGAGAGTAGAGAGAGGGAGACGGGATTCGAGGAGGGGGTGATGTGTTGAGGGATAGGGGGGATTAAGGTGGAGCAATGGTGGAGTAAGGGGGAGCAAGGTGGGAGAAGAGAGAGGGGGAGGGGGTTCAGAGAGGAGACAACGGGGAGAGGAAGAAGGGTAGTGTGACGGGGACCGAAGCGGGAAGGGGAAAGACAGAGGAGAGAGAGACCTTAGAATTAGATTTTCTTATAAGACAGAGAGATGAAGAGAGAAATAAATCAAGGGAGGAGGGAGAAAAGGGGAGCAAAATGTAATAAAAGCGCTGGCGGAGCTGCGCGGGTCAGCTAGTATGTATATAAATTTTTATTGTAGCTAAATTAAAAATGATTTGCGGATGTCTATCATTTTATTATACATGAAGATTGATTCGTACTTGTAAAAATCAATGTGATATCAATATATTATCGGTATGTAGGTAATACAATGATATTCTACGTATACGCTGTACTTGAGGGTTTTATTGATCATTAATAACACTACTTTTCGTTTTATTAATAACATTACTTTCTTACCATTTGATTGAATTAGAAAGGCAGCCCTTCAACCCTGTCATTATCTCTTTATAATGATATTTTATGCACCTACCCATGTTTTTTTAGTTATCTTAATACTTTCTCTTTAAAAGTGAAAACAATCAGCTACATAATACTAATATCAACAGTCTATCAAATATTAATTATTCGACGTATTGTTCAATTTACATGTAAATTTTGGTGTACAATAAAGCGTATTTTTTTTTCATTTGCGTTGAGGTTGGGTAAGTAAGATCTAGAACCATTTAGTTTCAAACCGATAGCGTCAGTGGTTCCTGAAATATATATGTGTGACAGACAGACAGGCAGACAGATGAAGTCTCACCATAAGGGTTCCTTTTTTAACTTTTAGGTATGGAACCCTAAAAAGGACATTTCAAAATTCAAACTCTACACTATTCTCGATTAAAATAAAGCTTGATAGAGTTCTTTGAAATTTTTACCTGTGGTATATTTTTTATAGTTTCGGAACTCTAAATGCCCCGTACGTAATACATAATGTTAAGGTGCGGCACATTATGTTTTGATAAATTCTGGATGGGAAAGTTACAGGTCACCACTTGCCAGTTCATCAATTGAATAATAGATAGATTCATTGTTCCTTTCTCGCCTCAGAGAGCATTAACCCCCCTCGGCTGTAAGCTGTAACTGATACCACTTGCTTTTACTATGTATTATGAGACTAGAATATTGTTCTTTAATACATACATATCTATGTGTATTATATGTACTGAAAAGTATAATATTTATCATTCTACTATTTGCAAATAAACTCGTGGTTAGTAAATTCCAAAATAATTAGGTATTTGCGCACGTTCAGGGCCCTAATTCTCTTTGACCATTTTCAGAATCCACGCTCAACTTTTGCCTACTAAACCGCGCCCGCGTTTATATAGCTATAGTGAAGTTACTTTGTTATGAATTTATAAACTACTACTTTATAAATTTTGATCTATTAGGCGATATTGACGTGGTTTTAACAGGATAAGACTTAATCGCGGAATGTAAGTGGTCATAGAGAATTAGGGCCCTGGTAGAAAGCCCACAGCTGGGTGCCGATACGCCAACGCTTACCGACACAGTTTCACACTGGCATGGCAGTTGTCGCAGGAAATTTCCATGAAATTCCATGCTGCGAGCTGACCAAACAACAGTACCTATGCGCCGGTAATTTTATCCGATTGGCCTAGAAGGGTTGACATTATTGTACTAAATTATACAGTTGCTACTGGCTTTCATTGTGTAGCGGTATCGGCTTCTTTAGGTGCTGGGTTTACTTGACATGAGGTGGTGATTTTTTGTTAACTTTAGATGCCGGCTGCTGTCTAACTGAGCACGACTTGTAAAACCATCTAACGATTTCCTCTCGACCAAATATGTAATATTGGGTCGACTTTGCATAGTATAACCAAACCTATGCCCTTTAATGGGTCCAAATTTCACATTCCCTACCGAATTTCAACAGAACCGGTTCAATAGTTTGTCGTAACTGGTACATTGTTAACCTTCAGATACATAGATATTTATCAGATAATTTTATTCAAGTTTTCTGTGGTATTATATTTTTAAATATGAATTATTATCGATAAACATGTGAGAAATAGGGTGTGGTACCCGTGGGGTGTCCGGGTAAGAATAGCACCCACCCATCTTCTCCCGTTGGGTGTCCGTAAGAAGCGACTAAGGGAAAACAAGAAGACGGGAAGCAGCATCTTTCTATTGGATTACCATCCATTATATACTTATACTGCGATCCCCAAGCTAAGAGTGGGCATTATGGAAACATCTCCCTTCTACGAGAGAAGCCTTTGCTCAGCAGTGGCTGCTACTGCTGATGATGATGATCATGATATAAGATTACAAAGAGATTAGAAATTTCGTAACTACAATAATAGTACAAACTTAGTTTTCGAGCAACTTGGTGATGAAGGAAGCAACGTTCGCCCGATAGTAGGTATACACACCCTGGCCATAAACAGCTGCACGGCACTGTCGCTATACACATATTAATTAATAATTAAGTCTCTTGAGAGTGGTCTCAAGAGACCGCAGCTTCACCAGCTACAGTGTCCTCCACATTGGACATGTTTGCACATTGCTGTGTGGAGGCAGCTTGTCTGGCCCATTGCACAAGGGGATCCTGACTTATGTATTCTTCCTAAATACCATACATAAGTCAGGCTTCGTCTGCACAAACTACAAATTTTACATAATGATCAAACATTATTGATAATGTAGTTCGCTTTGTTACGGTCGGAGGTTTGCAAATGTCGCAGATCGTTAGGTTTCGAGTATGTTAATACGATTTTAATTGCTATATTGTTAGTCCACCCCATAGATTAAGAATATAAGCAGTAGTGTTGTATTTTATTTACACGAATACTACACATTGATATCAAACTACTTTTACGGATTATATCGCTAAAAAATCCGTAAAAGTAATGTGATTTCAATAGAAGCAATATGCAATTTTATTTATTTTTGTTTATTATTATTTTTGTTTTCTGGAAGATATCTATTATGTTGATATATATAGTGTGCATCTACACTGCGAGCCTAGCGAGGTTGCGATGACGGGCACGAAATATAAACCATATAGACTTCTATTCGCGGTTAAGCACTTGTTTATTTTTCTGGTAAACTTAGCATCAGCTTCGACAGTTAGCGCATGGCCTGCTAAGGCTTGTGACTTGTCTCTATTATGTCAGTATTCCTACTTCATCCACAGGCAATAATCTTATTCAGCACAGACTAAACATGTTTAGATTAACGCTACTTACATGTAATTTATTAGTTAACTAGCTGACCCGCGCAGCTCCGCCCTCGCTTTTATTACATTTTGCTCCCTTTTTCTCCCTCCTCCCTAGATTAATCTCTATCCATATCTCTCTCTCTTATAAAAAAAATCTAATTATATGCTCTTTCTCTCCTCTCTCTTTCCCCCTCCCGCTTCGGTTTCCGTCACACTCCCCCTCTTCCTCTCCCTGTTGTCCCCTCTCTGAACCCTCTCCTCTCTCTCTTCTACGAACTTGCTCCTTCTACTACTAATGACCTTGCCTTATGTTCTCACTCCCCCCTTACTCCACCTAACTCCCCCGATCCCTCACCCCACCACCCCCTCCTCGAATCCCCTCTCCCTCTTTCTCCTCTCTTGCATCCTCCTCTCGTTCTATATATCCTCGTCAATCATGGTATCAGCGGCATTAAATATACTTTATTACCTATTCTCAGACCTCCCCGATATGCACACAAAATTTCATACAAATCGGGTCACCCATCTGTTTAATGACCTTGCCTTATGTTGCTTAACCTTAACCTAGCGATATGAAATATACTGTATAACCTATTCTCAGACCTCCCCGATATGCACACAAAATTTCATACAAATCGGGTCACCCATCTGTTTAATGACCTTGCCTTATGTTGCTTAACCTTAACCTAGCGGTATGAAATATACTGTATGACCTATTCTCAGACCTACCCGATATGCACACTTTCATACAAATCGGTTCACCCATCTATTTAATGACCTTACCTAACGTTGCTTAACCTTAACCTACCGGGATAAAAAGTCCTATGTCCTATGTCCGTTTCCTGGTTCTAAGCTACCTCCCCACCAATTTTCAGCCGAATCGGATAGGCCGTTCTTGAGTTATAAAAGTTCTATAGTGATTGTATGTCCAATTCCGCCGATAGATGGCGCTGTTCATAATGTAAATCATGCTAACATCGTAAATTACTGTCTAATGATATTCGATAATGAAAGTTCTTAGTGTTTCGCATCTTTTATTGTTGCGACTGTGATACAATACCTATACACTACCTGGACTTAGGGAGTTTCATTAAAATTTCATGAACTGGCTTTTAAATAAAATGAAATGTTATTTTTCCCTTGCCTATTTCTTTCCTTTCGGGAATTACAGATTTTAACTTTTCAAAGATATAATGTCATAATATTGCTATCATCAAAGTACTTAGAACAATACAGAAATCTAATGATAATTTCCTGGGTGTACCGGAACGGCTTACCACTTACAAAAATTGACCCTTCGCCACTGCCATATCTTATGCAAACTAAATGTCTGCTCAGTCCACATTGTATATAGCGTAATAATACATATCTTAATGATTAACTGATCAGTCTATAATTACCCTATTCACATACAAAGGAAATTACGTGGTAATATGTGCAAGTAATGTCTGCTTAGCCCCTATGAAACATAGCGTGATGTTTTATATACCAATTTATACCCCTACTTCTACACAACACATCAATGAAAGTCCTATCAAAATCCATCCACGGGTTTTCGAATGATGCCTGGACAAACAGAACGACAGACAGACAGACAGACAGACAGACAGACAATAATTCCAAAAAAATTTGTTTTGGCCTCTATGTCGATAGTATAGTATCCCCACATAGAAATTTTGGAAAAATATTCAATGTACTGAAAAAGTGCTCTTTGAGTTTTATTATAGTATAGATAGATCAAAGATCAATTAGTACCCGTTCAGCGATCGTCAACGTGAAAAGGTAATCACTTTCATTTGTGGAGACTTGTTATGCAATGTGATTAAATAAAATTTTACTTCATCATCAGCCTACAGTCGTCCACTGCTGTACATAGGCCTCTCCATTATCACGCCACTGACTACGATCCTCGGCTTTCCTCATCCAATTTCTGCCCGCCACTTTACGTATGTCGTCACTCCATCTCGCTTGCGGACGTCCCACACTGCGTTTGCCGACTCGCGGTCTCCACTCAAGAACTCGTTTGCTCCAACGATTATCGGGTCTACGGCAGATATGGCCAGCCCACTGCCACTTCAGCTTGCTAATCCGGTGGCCTATGTCGATAACTTTGGTTCTCTGTCTGATCACCTCGTTCCGAATTCGATCTTTCAGAGAAACTCCAAGCATAGCCATACCTTTCCATAGCTCGCTGAGCGACTTTAAGTTTGTGAACCAGCCCTACCGTGAGTGTCCACGTTTCGGCTCCGTATGTCATAACAGGCAGGACGCACTGATTGAAGACTTTTGTCTTCAGACTCTGTGGGATGGGTGACGAAAATACTCGACGTAATTTCCCAAATGCTGCCCAACCCAGCTGTATTCTTCTATTGGCTTCTATCTCGAAATTGTTCTTTCCCAACTGCAAAGTTTGCCAGAGGTAGACATATTTCTGAACAACTTCGACATTACTGCCTTGTACTGAAATCGGTTCCGGTGTAACATGTTTATTGAACATTATCTTGGTTTTATTTAAGTTCATGCGGAGACCGATACATTGAGAAGAATCAGCTAGGTCGTTCAGCATCTGTTGTAAACCCTGCAACGTTTCAGCCACAATGACGATGTCATCCGCAAATCGCAAGTGTGAGATGCACTCACCGTCGATGTTGATTCCACGCCTTTTCCAGTCCAGCGTCTTGAACACATCTTCTAATGCATTTGTAAACAATTTGGGGGAAATCACGTCCCCTTGTCTCACACCTCGATGCAAAGAGATATGCTCAGACAGCTGACCCTGTACTTGGGCGGACATAGTGGCAGTGTCATACAATTTTACTTATTAGCCTATAATTCTTCCCACGAATAAATAATTAATTAAATTAATGATGCAGGTGCCCTGCCGTACTGGAACCAGTCTGTATTACACGAGATGATGGCAAGAGGCCTGATGGTGTCACTTTAATATCATGGCGACATGGAAAGCCGTTGGTGTGGGACGCGACATGTTTCGACACACTTGCTACGTCCCATACCCCGGCAACTTGCAGGGCGGCTGGAGGGTCTGCGGCGACCGCTAGTGATGCAAAGCGACGAAAGAATGCAGCTCTAGGTCCGAGCTATATATTTGAGCCCTTTGCGGTGGAGACCATGGGGCCTTGGTCTCATGAGACGCATGGTTTGGTGTAAGAAATTTCATCCAAACTTATCGAAGTCTCAGGAGACCGTCGGGCTGGTAACTTTTTCTACCAATGTACCTATATGCTTGGCTATACAAAGGGGTAATGGCGCCAGTCTTTTAGGTACCCTTCCCTCCCAGTGTGGACAACTTGGAGGAAGTTTTTTACCTAGTTTAAGTCAAGTACATATTTGTAAATATCTTTTGCTTAATTAATGATTGAAAGCGGAATTATTATTCAGAGTTTTTGATAACACACTAGCCTATTAACATTAGGTACCTATCTATAACAGGTATATATATAGGTATCTATAGCCTAAGCCCCTTCATCTTGAAGGGAGGCCCGTGCCCAGCAGTGGGACATTAACAAGGGCTGGTATTATTATCTATCTATAACATAATTATGGTTATTATCACTAAGTTAATTTTGTAAATTGCAGGCACGATGTGTATGTACGCTTACTCCAACAGCAGCTGGTGGGAAATCATGCACATTGAGCTAAAATGGGAGATAATGGACTGGTGGGTGTGGGCTTCAGTAAGCGTCGTTTTATTTACTCAGTACATTTTGTGATGTTTCATCCGGACTAACTGGTTAACCGGAATTTATTGCACCTTGCGACGACGGTCTACGTGGCCGATTATCTGTATTGTAATAGTATAACTCGTATGTAGGTGCAAGTAGGTATATATTATACTGATCGCTCTAAATACTTTTCCTCATTGTTTGTACTTAGTTTTATTTATTCCTGACACATTTCCTACATATTATATTTCAATACGTGGAAATAATTTAGTTTATTTGAATTTGTATTTCCCCTTACTTAGGATATCTGTGGTATTTCATTAAAATAATATGTGACCTGGGGTTTTTCAGTGCATATGTGTTCATATATATTTTTGACTGCGGCAATGGTTAGTAAGATGGTCAGTATAGTAAATGTAGATGTATAGTAAAGTAATTGCTTATGTTCATTTAAAAATAATATATTGCACGGCAAGTCTGTTAGTTATGCATTAAAGCCATAGACTTCAGAATAAAAGCAGTGTTTTAACAAAAAAACAAAGCATAAAAAAATGTTAAGCTTAGAGTAAACTAGGTATTGTCCTGAATACAAAAAAAAAGAATAAGTAGATCTTATTTTTATAGACAGAAAGTAAATCGATAGATGCTTTTAATTCTTTGATTGCACTGCGTCTCAAGCGGATTTGCCGGCGGAAGCTTCCACTTAACCTAATTACTAGATACAAGGGCCCATTGGAACTGAAAATGAAGTTTCATCTTGGCTTTAATACCTACCAGGATACATTAGTTTACCCATTGAGAAGTGACGCAGGCTTAGGGCTGAAGTGAAATCATTGGTATAGTTAGACATTCTGGTACATTCTACCTATAAGGTCATGGGTTAGATTCCCATCCGAAATAAACATTTGCGTGCATGAACGTCTGTTTGACCAGTGTTTAGGTGTTATTTAAATTAAACAGCCATTACACCGATATTAATGTTACATGTATGATAATTTAATGTTCTTAGATGTAACCCGGAACCATATACAGCCCGTAACTATACATATCGGTACACATTTGTCATATTAGGCACCAATATAACTCAACTGTATGAAACAACTGTAATAATAATAATAAATACACTTTATTGTACACCAAAAGTTACATGTAAATACTACTACACTACTGTATTGTATGTACTACTTCTGACAAATGTGTTAAAAGTATAATGAGATGTTGTACGTGTTGGTGATATTATACAGAGTGGTAAACTCTTCTTCGATCCGCGAGGGTTAATCGGTTTATCTATGTAATTAAATGTATATCTCAGTTGATGAATATAATTTTTATTTCATATATTGTTCCATATAAACGAATCTGATCTTGTATTTCTGGTACAAATTAGGTAAAAAATATGAGATATTTAACAAATGCGTTACATATTGATGAACTGAATAAGACCCTTACGGATCGGACACGAGTTTTTTAAAACTCTGTAAGTATGTAAATTTTACGACACTACACAGGTATCATTACTGATTAGTTAGGCAAGAATCTTTAATATAGAAGGTTAACGGGCAATTATAAATATTAATAATGATTGATCTTCAGCCGGTATACGTAATTATATTTATTTAAATAGTTTGTTGTGAATTTAAATTAATCTGATAGCTTTTTTAAACATTTAAATATTCAAATTGCCCTATCTACATAAAATATATACGTGACGTACATAATACAAAAGTACAGTACTTACCTAATAATAATATGTAAGTACCTAAGTACCTACTATAATTTTTATTGTCATTTAACAAAACTGTCTACAGTCAAGTTGGGTAATAGAATATCAGTTTCGTAAATTTATTCAGTTGTAATGAAATTCACTATTGTTTATAAAATCTTTTTTTTTTTAAATTGAACCGACTTCAATATCACTGAAAAGTATAAAATAATTTAAATATTATTGAAGTTGGTGTTAGCTTACCGGCTGTGTATATTTGGCACCAACTTCAATAATATTTAAATTATTTTATACTTTTCAGTGATATTGAAGGCGGTTCAATTTTTTAAAAAAAGATTTTATTTTAAACTTTTTAGTGATATTTTCATATATAAAGATTGAACCATCGAAAACCGTAAAATTATCTAGGTAGGTTATGATCACATTATCGTCTACATAGTTTTACATAATTCATGTTTCTTCAGAAAAAAATATCCGGTCGTAATGAAATTTGCATGGAATCATCATAGTAGTTTACTCTCTCGAATAAAAAAAGAATCATCGAAATCGGTTCATAATTGTCAGAGCAATGTAATGGAGAGCATCAGTTTTATGGTTTTTACCAGATAAATTCCTCCACATCGTTCATGGTCCTCCAGGAAGTTCTTATCCGGTTGTAATAAAATTCATACAGATTTAATACAGTGGTTTTTTCTTTCGAATAAAAAAAGAATCATTAAAATTGGTAAATATTTGCTAGAGTTATGACCATTTTTGTCCTTAAAAAGCGACATAAAGTCATCTATATAGGCTTTCCTGCAGCTCTCAGTGCGCAGTCACCATTCTTGTTTTTTCAGGAACTACTTATTACTAAGCAATAATTTTTTTATGGGACCCAATCAATGGATTGAAGAATGGACGGAAGAAAGATTTTTTCAAATCGGTTCATAATTGCCAGAGTTATGCGCGAACATACATAAAAAAAATATATATATACAGACGAAATGAGAACCTCCTCCTTTTTGAAGTCGGTTAAAAACAAAGTCAAATTAATTATAAATGAAGTCGGTTAACAAAGTCGCTTTCTGCATCTGTCTGTAAGTATATCCGCTAATTCCTCCTAAACCACGCAACGGATTTATAAGCGGTTTTCACAATCAGTTAGATAATTTTTAACCGACTTCAATTTTTTTTTTTATGTTTGTTACCTCAGAACTCTGTCGTTTACGAACCGATTTGGAAAATTATTTTTTTAATTGAAAGGATATGCTTCCAGATTGGTCCCATTTTTTTCAAAATCAAGTTCTGATGATGGGAACCATGAGTAACTGAGGGATCTCCTTAAATATTATAGGCATACATATAGCGTTTTTGGTATTTTTAGAAACTAGTCAAGCATTTTCATTCAGAAAGTATCATTTGGTGAAGTGGATCTGATGAAGAAGGCCATAGATGGCCACCGGAACTCTGTAATAAAATTAACAATCCATCCTATCCTAGCCGTACCTACTAAGCGTAGAACTACCGAATTTTGACTCGATGGATAGTTCTTGATGAGTAGTTGCTAGAAAAATGGTGATCAGCATCTGATGATGGAGCAAGAAGGTCGTCACGGGATCTCGGCACCAATAAACATAGACCCACCGAGTTTGGGTTCGTTGGGTAGCTCTCGACGAGTAGTTGCTAGAACAATGGTGATCAAGGTCTGATAATGGAGCAGGAAGGTCGTCACGGTATCTCGGCACCAACAAACGTAGACCTACCGAATTTGAACTCGATGGATAGGTCTCGACGAGTAGTTGCTAGAAAAATGGAGATCAGGGTCTGATGATGGAGCAAGAAGGTGGACACGGGTTCTCGGCACAAATAAATGTAGACCCACCGAGCTTGCAGTCCATGGTTCTCGAGAACTACGAGTATAACACCTAGATATCTTCGGTTTATGGCAATTGGTTAGTTTTAGTAAGATATTGTCACATCTACATTAGTGATGGTCCATAGTTGTGTTATGTAGTGGGTGTTTTTAAAATAAATATTAAACTGGCTGTTTGTCAGAATAAAATATAAGTTGTTAAAAGTTAACCTAATAATACACCAAGGGAACCACTAAAAAGAATAAAATAAAAATATTTTTTACAAAAAAAGAACCGCTTGTGAAAATTGAACGGTGTTAGCGTACCTGCTGTGTATATTTGGCACCAACTTCAATAATATTTAAATTATTTTATACTTTTCAGTGATATTGAAGTCGGTTCAGTTTTTTTTAAAAAAAAGATTTTATTTTAAACTTTTTATTGATATTTTCATATATAAAGATTGAACCATCGAAAACCGTAAAATTATCTAGGTAGGTTATGATCACATTATCGTCTACATAGTTTTACATAATTCATGTTTCTTCAGAAAAAAATATCCGGTCATAATGAAATTTGCATGGAAACATCATAGTAGTTTACTCTCTCGAATAAAAAAAGAATCATCGAAATCGATTCATAATTGTCAGAGAAATGTAATTGAGAACATCAGTTTTATGGTTTTTACCAGATAAATTCCTCCACATCGTTCATGGTCCTCCAGGAAGTTCTTATCCGGTTGTAATAAAATTCATACAGATTCAATACAGTGGTTTCTTCTTTCGAATAAAAAAAGAATCATTGAAATTAGTAAATATTTGCCAGAGTTATGACCATTTTTGTCCGACCGAGCGAGTCCGAGCGACTAAAACGTCATCTATATAGGCTTTCTTGCAGCACTCAGTGCGCAGTCACCATTCTTGTTTTTTCAGGAACTACTTATTACTAAGCAATAATTTTTTTATGGGACCCAATTAACGGATTAAAGAATGGATGGAAGAAAGATTTTTTCAAATCGGTTCATAATTGCTAGAGTTATGCGCGAACATACATAGAAAAAAAAATATATATATACAGACGAATTGAGAACCTCCTCCTTTTTTGAAGTCGGTTAAAAATATCCAAAAAAACAATAATAAATAATTAATACTTATCGATTTTTGAATACATGTTCAAAGTTATCCAACTTGACTGTAATATTTAGTTTTTAATAGTAAATTATCTCTCCGATAGTATAATGACGACATGTGCAAATCAAGTCACGTATGACATATTGACCATAACATATATATATATTTTTTTTGTCATTTGTAATCTTTTATTTAACTTGTGTGTTGGTCAAATAAATGTATTTCTTCTTCTTCTTCTTCTATATTATCCTTTGATTTATGTATGTAAATATTTAACTAGAATCAAAAAAAGTTCACAGATAAAATAGAAGTAAGTATAGCACTTAAGACAGATACTTTAACACGGGGCAAATATTTGTACAGAGACAAGACGCCGAAATACGATACAGTATTCATTGTGAAGTACTATCCATTAAATGGTGCTAATAAGCTTGTTTAGAACAATTTATTCCTGGCAATATATAATACGAATATCTCTCCCTCTCTCGAATTTCACACACTAGCTCGCATCGATGAAATAATTTTCAGACTGTCCAGGCAAATTATTAATATCCTTATGCAATATTAGTTAATTTACGTACTTACCTACTTATACATTTTACGTAAATAAATTTCAATAATGCTCATGAAACAGTCAGTCATAGAGAACGTGTCAAACCAGCCACTGTCGAGCGTCAGCCTGCTGTTCTACCATATGTTAGAGGGGTTACAGACAAGATTGGCTACATCTTAAAGCGAGCTTCGATCAAAACTTATTTTAAGCCAACAAGGAAGATTAGTCAGTTTTTACCACCTGTCAAGTGCCATATACCTCTACAAGATGCAGGAGTTTATAAACTCGATTGTGACTGTGGGCTCTCCTATATTGGGCAAACAAAGCGTGCAATAAAAAATGGCGTTAAAGAACACATAGCTGATGTGAAACACCGACGCGGTACGAAGTCTGCAGTATGTGAAGCCGTTCAGGATCGCACCCACCATTATATTAGATTTGATAAACCACAAATCCTCGCAAAAGAACACCGATTCCTACCTAGGATGATTCGTGAGGCTATTGAAATCAAAAAACATCCTAATTTCAATAGAGAAGATGGTTGGGTGTTACCATCGGCTTGGGATCCTGTGATAAATATAATGAAATCCAATATCAATCAAAACACTGCATGGCCTCAAGATACTGTAAGCTCTTACTGCGTAGATCGGACCAACAATAATAACTAAGAAGACCTGAGGGTACACCGGGTATAATTGTGAGATAAGGACGTTCAACATCTCAGTCCTCCCGTGACCATGGGTGCTGCAAAGCATTCGAAACGTCGGGATAGTAAAATCAAAAAATAAACCGCGATAAAATCCGTAAAAGTAGTTTGATTTCAATAGTGCTCATGAGTTGATCAGTCGATAGTTTCTTCAAGTCTCTCGGAAGAAATTCTTTAAATATTGATGAATATAGGTCTTGTTATATAATAATTACCGTAAACCTTGATCAATTTTGAAATTCAAAACGATATATTTTCTTATTTAAATACCTATAAAAGCGGTAAAAAAATATCAAATAATCGGTTTTTTGAATTCTTTCGAGTCATAAGAAATAGAAAAATACTGTTACTTTTTGAGAAAATAAAAACAAACTGCGTGATCAAAGTTGGATTGATTTTGGGGCTACTTTGAAACCCCCTATTTTTAATAAGGCATTTGAATCTAACACCCGTTAAGATTAATATACTTACGAAGAAATAAAAAAAATTGGTGAACTCGAAAAAAAGTTATAGGCATTTTAAATGATTTGGGGTAACATTGATCGGAATGAAACTTCAAGAAATAACGAAATTTTTATTATTCTAATCTAATTAGAAATCATCAAGTATCAAGATAAGATCCTATCAAATAGAAAGAATTTATGTAATTAGGAAAATTACCAATTCTTGTTGTTTTAGTTTTCGCAGTTCTTTTCGGCCACGTCCTCTAGTATGGCCATGGTGACTGTGACATGACATGGTTCTTGCAGCTGTAACATGTTTTGTAGCTTGATTTGGCACGAAGCCAGATTTTTCGTTGAAAACCACTTTCGCTTGAAATCAGTCACGTTTTGCAACACTATTGAATCTTCATTAAAAATTTTAAACAATCAGTAATTCTCATCTTGTGTCGCTACATTGCATTATAAAAAACACAAAGTAACTGTCGACTATGCAGCTATTTTATTACCCTAGCGTAATAAATTAAACCGGATTCACGGGTTTTTGTTGGCGACCGTATATTTATTAACAAACAGATGCATAGGTTGGAAATTGATAGTTAATTATACAAAATAATATGAAGTTGCATCTTCACTATTATTAGCTTACAAATTCCTTATCTAACGGATAATATTAACATTATTTTATCACTCAATTCAGACAAAGCACTCAACTTATTTTAATTAAATTTTAATCATGCATAATGAAAAAATGGAAAAATGAAATTCACAGGAAATGTAATTTTTTTCCAATATCGACAGGTTCGATTCTTGGCTAAGAATATTGAGATTTTAAAAATCAGTCCTGACACCTCTTATTTATCGCCATTCCTTATAGTTAGTTGCGGATTTGGTCACCCACGCCTGCTTGAAAATTTCACCTGTATAAATCAAACTTTCCCCACCTTTTGACATAAGAACTAAGAGGGTTTTAACTGTAAACTTTTACGGAAAATGAAAATTGGAAGAGCAGATTACAATATATGCCTAGAAAAATATATGTACCTATACCATTCCCGAGTTTAATCCAAGTTAAACACGATGGCGATGCTTAAAATTCAAAAGCAAATAAAAAAACTAATGTAGAGTACCTACTCTGTACTATAGACGTAAACAGACTTACATTGATTGTAATCGTTGTGTTGTTTTGCTCTTTTTTAAACAATTAGCTACATCCTAGCTAAATAATTATAAATTTATCTATCCTTTTATTTATTCTTCCCTGCAGGGTTACTTTGATAACCAATGTAAACTTCAATCCAACCCATTTCAAACGCCAATAGAATTTCCAATTCCTCGCCAACGCAGCACTGCCGTCCTTGCTGACAGGACAGCAAAGCAGTGCTACTTGATTAGTGAAGTTTAAAATTGGATTGGATATTGTAATAAGAATAACACTGTCCTTGGAACTAACAGAGCGTTAATTTTGTGTATATTTGTCTTCAGGTATATTGACGGCGATAAATTGCATCAGCGTACGATGGACGATGCGCATCCAAGATGTGTTCACGTCGTCCAAGCTTCTGGCGCTAGTTATCATCATCGCTTCTGGCCTATACTACATTGGAATTGGTAAGTTTCAACCGTGGTTGTATGAATTTTCCATCTATAGCTAGTTTGTTGTTGGGTATAAAACTCCAGCTATCAGCTTGTCTCACCATGAGCTGTATTCTGTTGTGATGGAGACTGTAGCTATTGGGCTCAAGAGACTTAATAAATTGATGTCTCTGATGTCTGCAGCAGTGGCAGCTGTCATGTCAATGGGCCGCTTATACGAGTTAAGTGCGTACCGCCGTTTATAGATGGATACGTCCTGCTCATCTCCTCCCTAAGTTGCTAAAAAAAGTAACTTAATATACGACTCATTTTTGTTAAGCTAGTCTTAGAATTGAAGGTACCCAATTTTGTACTATCTAAAGGTCGCAAAATCCTGATGTATCAGGATCAATAGTTCCGAAACTACCGGATAATATAATACTTGTTATAGATAATGATACGGTAACCTCCAAAGATAAAACCTGGCGGGTCACCTGATAAATGGTTTGTAGATGAAGGTCAGATCGGCACCAAATGTACCACGCTAAATATTTAGTGTGCATGACTTAATTGCGTGATATTTATAAACAGACTTAATACCATAAGTACATGGTTAAGAATGTCAAAACTTAAGGTAAATATATAGTTGTTTTAGAGCGCATAATAATGTAACGTTATTCCGCAGTAAAGGCAGACATTATAATATACCTAACAGCTGTTAAACCAAATCAAAAGATTGAAGTGTATAATGTTATTAGGTAAATATTCCGTGTTGATTTACTATATATACTTTTAGACTTTCGCGTTCCATTATCAAACTTAATTCTAATCGGGAATTAACGCGATTTACCTTATATTTTGGCTTGACGTTTCGGCCGGGTTGCACCAGCCGTATGGTCACAAGCAGACTAAATTAGAATTAAGTTTGATTTACTATATTCGACAAAAATGAAGTCACATTAAAGTTATGCTAACGTTAATTAATGAATGACGATTAAATGCCAATGCCATTAATATAAGTCCAAATCGAAATGATGTTTAGTTTTAGCTGTATTTTTTTTGGAATTGCCATTTCAAATTATACCTAACTCATTTGGAGTTAGCTATAATTTTTAATGGTGAATTTAACTTCGCTGTTTCACGTAAGTATAGATTACTGGTTATACATATGTGTCATTGATCATCTAATATCGCTCGGCAAGACAAGTATTGGTGCAGCGCAGCGCAGCGTGCGACGCGTTATGAACTGCATAGACCACATTCCGTTGAGTGCAATATTAACGAGACTTGCAACTATATCAATTAATTATTGTCCCGACCCTTAAGTAACTTAATGAGAACTTGTACGACTTTACTGTAATTAAGAACAATGTGTGTGTATACTCCATCCCAAATAAGCTTGGAGGCGATTACAAGTTCGTTTGCGGCTCAATAACTACATAACGCATACATTGTCAACTAGGCGCGTCAGCAAAAACAACTTTGTATTACCAATCATTTTTTGCTGCCGCGTTAACGGTCAACTATACAGCGGGGGTGTTTTATGACTGCATAATAAAGTTGTAATCGCCTTCAAGCTTATTTGGTTTGGAGTGTATGTTTGTACGCACGGTGGTATTTTGTTAAAAAGGTTTACGCAATCTGTTAAAGGTTTACCTTCGAGTACTTAGTGTAAGTTTATCCACAGCTATTTATTCAGTTTTTTTAGCTATATAAACTTGACCAATCGCACCTCACGTGTAGTCAAGAATGTTAAGGCGGCCTAGCTAATTGACAACTTATGGACAAAGAAATCGCTCAGTGACTTGCCAATCTTCGTGGCGCAAGTACGTAAATTGATGGTGAAATTTAACATTGGATATTGGTTGACATTGGTTGCCAGAGTGACCGCAGATAAACAAGTAGAAAATGATACTTACTTATCAATAAAATTATATATGTCAACTAAGATTTAGTTGACATAAATAATTTATTGATAAGTCTTGATATAACTTCATCAGACATAGCTTTTTTATTATTAATGTGTCTGGCTAAAATTAGTTTTTGTATTTGATTTCTGTGCCGATGCAGAACTTTTTAACACGATTTACTATAGTTTAAATAGAAGGCTGTAAACAAATATACATAGGTATGTATACTTTTGGAACTAGAAATGTACGGTACCAAACTGAAATGGGCTACGGAAGTTAAATATCTGGGGGTAACTCTCGATAGGAAATTCACGAGGCATAGTCATGTTGAAAATATAACAAAAAAGGCCTTACGAGTCTTCAATATGTGCCGTTCTGCCTATGGCAAAACTTGGGGACTCAAATCAAAGGTAATATACTGGTTATACACTACGGTGGTGAGGCCTATTCTCACATAAGGCAGCGCCGTATGGTGGCCTAGGACTAAACTAAAGATCTGTAAACATTTGCTTAGGAAGGTGCAAAGAGTAGTTTGCATGGCAATTACGGGTGCCTTCAAAACAACGCCTACACAGGCTCTTGAGTGGATACTGGAACTAATTCCACTACACACTCATATCCAAACAGAGGCAAGGAAGTCTCTATACAGACTTGCAAAAGCAGGAGCTTGGAATCGTAACAAGCCCTGTACAAAACACACTTTATTGGATCCCGTGAAAGAACTGGATGATCTAATGGACATGCCCTGTGATAAGATAAATCCAGTGTTCATGTTTAATAAGAGGTACCGAGTACACATACCATCAAGGGATGAGTGGACGTGGGGACTCAAACCGGTTTGGGGAATGCACCTCATATGGTACACTGACGGCTCTAAAATGGAGTCAGGTACTGGGGCAGGAATTTATTCCAAGGACTGCAGGGTGCAGGGTATGGGGCATTATGCATCGGTTTTCCAAGCGGAGACCTATGCCATAATTGACAGCATTAAAGAAATGCAAAGGAGAAATGTTAAAGGTAAAACCATTTACATTCTCAGTGACAGTCAGGCAGCTCTGAAGGCTCTAAACTCCTTCCGAGTTGACTCTACACTGATTAAAGAAGGTGCTACAGGTTTGAATGACCTGGGAAGACACAACAACGTCAGCCTCATATGCGTACCTGGACACGAAGGTGTCGAGGGTAATGATTTTAGTTTGTTGTATTTTCGTCGTATTTTTTATTTTATTTGATATTTTGAACGGCAGGACACACTGTCGCTGGTGCTAATCTAATTGTAAAAAGACAAACTTTGTTTTAAAAAAAAATGTGAAAAAATGACAAGCCCGCTGAGTTTCTTGCCGGATCTTCTCAGTTGAGGCCGCGTTGTGATCCGGTGGTAGCTTTTAAAAAAAATGACCGTTCAAAAGTGCTAGCGTTAAGCCTATTTGAAATAAAAATTTTTGAATTTTGAATTTTTGAATTTTTGAATTTTGATAAGGCGGACAGACTAGCAAGGGCCGGCTCACAAAGACAGTTGGTGCGTCCTGAACAATTTGTGGAGATTCCGTATGGAAAGTACCACCAAGCATTATATGCGCATGCTAGGAATGAACACTTAAAGGAATGAACACTTAAAGGAATGGAGGGAAGCGCCAGGCCTAAACCACTCCAAAACTTTCTCTAGCACAATGGTGGACTGTGGGGTTAAATTATTGAAACTTAACAGATCACAGATAAGGCACCTAATAGGTGCACTCACGGGACATTTTGGTACCAATGTGTACCTTCACAGAATGAGGCTAGGTACTACTGATACTTGCAGATTTTGTAAAGGTGAAAAAGAGTCAATGCGACAAATTTTGTGTGGCTGCGACGCTCTTGCGGGACGCAGGTTAAGTCATCTGGGAGTAGTTTATCCTACACCAGATGATTATGCACAGCTCCAAGCTGGCGCAATCGTTGCGTACCTGAGGGAACTCTTCGACACGCCAGAAACAGAGTAAGGTCTAGAGCATGCACAATGGATCCAACTGGGTCGAAGTGCGTTCCGGTGGTTACCAGGCCCAATTTATAGCCACCAATAGAATATAATGTATAGTTTGCGAATTTACTTCTGTTTTATCTATATGATCTATAATTTCACTGGAACACTCGTTATTCTTATCACATATCCCTACTGCCGTAAATTGATTTATTGAAAGCTGGCCAATCAATGGTTGCTTCATTTAATAATTTATTATGTTTCTTGTCTATCTTGAATATACTGAGGCTATAAATTATGACAACGTTGTGAAGCCTCTGTCAAGAAAATCGTTAGAGGTTTGCGACGTCGGTAAATTCTGCTTCATATTTATAAGTAAACGTAAAAGTTGGTATAACTTTCTCATAACATAGTGGTAATTTCTTGATAAGGCCCGATTAAGAACAGAAGCCTAGACAAGAAGCACGTACCCGTCTAGTTCAAATGGCGTTATACGGTCACCCATCTATTTAATGACCTTACCTAAAGTTGCTTAACCCGATCGATTACAAAACCTTGATAACAACTCTCTATGAGTGTTCCCTTACTAATATTTATTATAATTATGAAGAAAAATTGATAAACTCGGACCAAGCGTATAACCAAGTACCCATTTTGACTTTATCCCCTCTCCCAAAAGAACCGTGCTAGATTACGGGATAAAAAGTATTCTATGTCCTACCTCGTAGTAAGATTTCAAATCATGCCAAGTTTCATTTGAATCCATTCAGTAGTTTCGGCGTGATGCGCAGCCGTGATACAGACAGACAGACAGACAGACAGACAGACAAAAATTAAAAAAAATACATTTTCGGCCTCAGTATCGGTTATAGAATGCCCTCGAAATATAATTTTCAAAATATCTTCAATGTACAGAATTGGACCTGTTACAGTTTTATTATAAGTACTAGCTGACCCACGCAGCTCCGCCCGCGCTGTGTTTACGTTAACTAAACTTTCAATAATACATTCGCATAGAATACAAAACCTCCTTTTTTATGTCGGTTAAAAACTTAGGCCCACTTTGTACTTGCCCTCCGAAGCACGGAGACGTTTAGTTCAAATGGCGTTAAATGGTCACCCATCTATTTAATGACCTTACCTAACGTTGCTTAACCTGATCGATTTCCAAACATTGTTAACAACTGTCTATGAGTGTTTCCTTACAAATATTTATTATAATTATAATGAAAAATTATTAAAATCGGAGCAAGCGTATAACCAAGTACCCATTTTGACTTTAATCCCCTCTCCCAAAAGAACCCTGCTATATTACGGGATAAAAAGTATCCTATGTCCTACCTCGTAGTAAGATCTCAAATCATGCCAAGTTTCATTTGAATCCATTCAGTAGTTTCGGCGTGATGCGCAGCCGTGATACAGACAGACAGACAGACAGGCAGACAGACAAAAATTAAAAAAAGTACATTTTCGTCCTCAGTATCGGTTATAGAATGCCCTCCAAATATAATTTTCAAAATATCTTTAATGTACAGAATTGGACCTGTTACAGTTTTATTATAAGTATAGATAGAATAGATAGATATTTTGGGACAATCCACACACGGTCATCCGATCCCAAACTAGGCAGAGCCTGTACTATGGAAACCAGACAACTGATACTAATACTTAGATACTTTTTTTTTTGTAAATACATACTTAAATAGATAAACAACACCCAGACACTTGGCGGGAATCGAACCCACGACCCATCTGTTAGCAGGCAGCGTGTCTGACCACTAGACCAACGGGCCCGTGTATTGAGTTATCGCTTCATGTATGTGTGGAATGTCATTATCGCTTGGAGCATCGGAAGGAGCAAACATAACTGCCTAGTAATATAAATTTCTCCTTCTTATTGGGTAAATCTTCTTATCGTATTCTTTTCTTCAAAAAAGGTGATTACACTTTATTAAAGAATTATAGACCCATCTCACTCCTGAACCATGTATACAAGCTGTTTTCGAGAGTCATTACGAACCGTCTCGAACGCAGGTTTGATGACTTCCAGCCTCCCGAACAAGCCGGGTTCCGAAAAGGCTTTAGCACCGTAGACCACATACATACGCTCCGCCAGATTATACAGAAGACCGAGGAGTATAATCGGCCATTATGTCTAGCGTTTGTGGACTACGAAAAAGCCTTCGATTCAATCGAGACCTAGGCGGTATTGCAGTCCCTGCAGCGGTGCCACATTGACTATAGGAGTACATCGAAGTGTTGAAGTGTTTGTACAGCAACGCCACCATGTCGATCCGACTACAGGACGAGATCACGAAACCAATCCCATTGCAGCGAGGTGTGAGACAGGGAGACGTTATTTCTCCGAAACTGTTATCAAACGCATTGGAGGACGTTTTCAAGCTCTTGGACTGGTACGGATTCGGCATCAACATCAATGGCGAATACATCACTCACCTTCGTTTTGCCGATGATATAGTCATTATGGCAGAGTCGCTGGAGGACCTCAATACGATGCTCAGTGACCTCAGTAGCGTTTCCCAACAGGTGGGTCTTAAAATGAACATGGACAAGACGAAGATCATGTCTAATGTCCATGTTGCACCCGTACCGGTAGTTGTTGGGAACGATACAGTCGAAGTTGTTGACCACTACGTATACCTAGGACAAACTATCCAACTCGGATGGGCAGCGTTCGGGAAACTACGTGACATCTTCTCATCAGAAATTCCGCAGTGCCTGAAGACAAAGGTTTATAACCAGTGTGTGTTGCCAGTGATGACATATGGTACTGAGACGTGGTCTTTAACAGCTGGCCTTTTGGAAAAGCTCAGAGTCACACAACGAGCTATGGAGAGAGCTATGCTTAGAGTTTCTCTGCGCGACCGAATCCGAAATGTGGAGATTCGCCGAAGAACTAAGGTTACCGACATAGCTCTCAGAATCTGCAAGTTGAAGTGGCAATGGGCAGGCCACATCGCTCGAAGAACCGATAACCGTTGGGGAAGAAAGGTTTTCGAGTGGCGACCACGAACCGGAAGACGCAGCGTAGGCAGGCCTCCCACTAGGTGGACCGACGACATTGTTCGCGTCGCAGGAAACCGGTGGATGCAAATAGCAAATTGTCGTTCATTGTGGCGGTCTAAGGGGGAGGCCTTTGTTCAGCAGTGGACGTCTTCCGGCTGGTGATGATGATGATGATTGGGTAATTCCAAAGAGATTACAAAGAAGAAAGAGCGACCTTAGGAATTGTTTCACAAAACTGACATCACTTCTACAACTACCTACCTATATTAAACTCTAGTAAATATACAAAACCCATATCAAAATAAATTACTATAGTCTCATTCTGTCATTTTATCATAGTGAGATATCACAACATGATATTAGGCATATTTTCTTCGCAAACTTAATTGGTTTCGAGTGTCGAAATTATTCGATTTCATTTATCAACTGAGTTAGTGATAATTAACACTAATTAACGTTTATAAGTTTCTCTACAGAGAGTGACACAGTAAAATTTAAAGCCGTTTATTGTAACGAGTTAATTTTTGTATTGTAGGTCACACAGAAAACTTCCAAAATCCGTTTGCGGGGAACTATAGCGCAGGCAACATAGCGCTCGCTTTCTACCAAGGACTATTCGCCTTCGGTGGATGGAACTACCTTAACTTTGTCACAGAAGAACTGCAAGATCCATACAAGTAAGTAAAATAACTGTCTAAAATGACTGGGGATTTTCCTGTACAAATAACTGTTTACGAAGTTTTTTTATCATTATTATCATTAGCCTGTGATGTCTTCTCGTCGTACTACACACCTTACCTTAAAGGTACTATTCCGAACCGAGCTGCCAAATCCAACTGCCGATAACACTAGCAGCGGCTGCTTATCACAGGCTTTGATTATATATCACAGTTAATATAGGTATATATCACATTGGTTATAAATTAATAATTATGTTTTCGAAAGGTCTATACACAACTAATTAATAATAGTTTATGCACCAAGGGGATAAAGTAGTGTCTTATGTCACGGGCGTTAAATTGAATCGCGAGCATAACGAAGGATTCTAGCAACTCCCGAGCGGAGCGAGGGAGTACAGAGGTAACTCCCGAGCGTAGCGAGGGAGATAATACTAGAATCCTGAGTACAGCGAGGGATTTAAGCTCGCCCAAGACAAAGACACCTTTATCCCCGAGGAGCATACACTACTTTTCACACCTACTGCGAGGTAATAAAATACAAATATTGCTGGAATTAAAATAATAATAATAGCTTGGGACAATCCACACACGGTCATCTGATCCCAAACTAGGCAGAGCCTGTACTATGGAAACCAGACAACTGATATTAATTAAATAGTTAAATAACACCCAGACTCTTGGTGGGAATTGAACCCACGACCTATCGGGTAGCGGTCATGGTGTCTAGTCTAACCATAATACCAACAAGTCGGTCAATAATTTCAAAATAGTGATTTGCAGTGTTAACGCGTTAGCATCTATTATTTTTCATTTCTAGAAGACTGGGTTTTGCTAGTCGTACCAGGTTCGATTTTCAAAAAAAAAATTTTGTGCCGGTCTCTGCTTAGAGTAGTATTATACCTGTGGTAAAAGCACTTCTTTTAGGAGGAATTTTCGTTTGACGTTCGAAATTCAAATCACATTATTACCCAAGGGAGTTTAGTACAACATTATTACCCGGCTAGACTATAGGGATATAATGAGGTACTTTATCGGCCGAACCTACAGTGGGTTAATTGATCCTTATCTCGTTACTTAGTGTAGATGTCAAATTATTTGCGCTCTCAGTGGATTAATGCTTAGTTAGCGCTAGTTAATCGTACTTAACTTTAAGTGGCCGAGAGACGTTACTTAGATTAGCTAAGAATGATTTTGACACATTTTATGGCGGCAACAAACAGCTGATAACTAGATTACTTATTTGTTTCAAGAAGTCATTCTCTATAATTTTGGGCATATTTTAATTGTGATAACATAAATACTGAAAATCATATGTATGATATTATATTTGAAGGTCTCATTGATTCGATTATTCTCTGCGGTACGAGAGAAGAGCGTCAGCGAATGGCGTAATAATCTATGTTCTTCGAGTTTCCTCTGGACAATAAACCGGAGAAGGACTTGCAGATTAACACCAATCGTTCCACTACGACACGAAAAGAATATTGAATTCATTGGGAGATCGAGATATTTAGGGTTAAAGTGCTATAGATACCTATTAGGCTAGTACCTACCTATGAACAGTCGGGTCAGGCTCAGGTCAGGAGGCCCTAAAATAACCTCATAAAATATAATGATGCTATAAATATATCTAAATATCTGTGGGTGTCTGCTGTCACTGACATTTTTTTTAATGTTGTCAAGCGTGACTGCTATACCAACACTGCCACATGATAAAAATAATTGTGAGAATTATTAAAACAACGCGTGTTTATCTTGTATTTGTTCCATATACCATTGATTTTATTACAAGTATTGAATAAATATTTATTTTTTGCATATTATGCCAGTATTTAGAATAAAACTTTTATTTACCCGTTTAGTATTGGCAAAACACAACAATTATCGATAGATTTGTCGCCTTGGACGCACTAGTCGCACACTATGCATCCTTAAATTCTAATATTTGTAAAGTAAGCATTAAATTTTGACAGTGGGCGCGAACGTTACTTAAGAAATTTAATTACAGTTAACTAATTGTGATTAACGCTTAATATAAGTAATGTATGTAGGTTCGGCCGTAAGTCATCTTTATATGACATTTAGTGCGACATTATCGAGCAGGTGGTGTAAAAAAATACATACGATACTTAAGTTTAGCAGATCTAAGTTAGATAGAGCCTTCCTAGGTTCAAGCCTAGGTCAATTTCGATCCCTGTGGTGAGCATTGCGAGAGCGCCAGGAAGAGCTGCACTTCTACTCCCCCGGGACGTGCTCTAGCGAGCGCCAGGCACTGGGCCTGTACCATCACCTATTATTTTCACCTTACCTTCTCGATAGAAAGTGACAGAGCTATAAACTACGTATATTGACGTCTCTACCTCAAGTCAGCAAAATGATAATAGTGCTAATAGAGGTGGTGGCACGGCCTCTACAGACTCTGGCGAGGTCCGAACGGGTTTCCCAGAATCTCTTCAGAGCGTAGGTACCCCGAGAGGTTTTAGTGGGCAAAAATCCAACTTAACCCTGCTATTACCCCTACGGACATATTTTGAAGGTTTACTTTCCGACAGCAAACGCGCATTTCGCAATAGGGTTAAGGTAAATTAATTAGGTATGTACATTTCATTTTATGATTATAAATGATTAAATAATTATTATTTTTATAATTTTTATTAACTCACGGGCTTAGCCCGGTCTTTTAGAGGCTTGCGTGGGGACGGATCCAACACGTAGAGGCCCGTTTTAGAAGAAGTAAATGGTGTCTAAAACACCTCCCGGGGTCAACTGCCACAATGATGAAATTACAGCAGTTGACCTCGGTAGGTGGTAGGGACTATTGCAAGCATGTGAAAAGAATTCTAGGTTTATGGGGTTGAGCATTTGCTGGACTGGCGATTGCAAAGGCCGGGGTCACTTGCCATAATTACATTCATAATTATTTTGTGGCAAGTGGCGGCTTGCCACCCACTAGATGGGCTCCCCAAATGATCGTCCGATGACGACAGAGAGCAACACCTTATTATTATTAATTATTATATACGATTATTATCAATGATAAATGATAATAATGATTAATTATTTTTTATTCAATATCATTTTGTCCCGCGCATTTTCTAATTTTCTGCACAACTTTCATAATTTTTTTTAAATGTAGGATCCTTCTCCGAAGTATTAGAAAACAAGTTATAGCGTGACCAGGAGAAATAGGGGTTCATTTTTATATACTTATTGCTAGTGCTTATAAGCTATTGTTTCACTGGAGTCTCACCTGATGGAAAGGGCGACGCAGTCGAGGATGGAAAAGCACACTAGCCTATTAATAGCCTATTCACTCTAGTGTTGAAGACATCTACATTATAATCGGGCGGGAAAACCGACGCAGGCAAACTATTCCAGTCCTTATTAAAACAAGCAGCAAAACGCTTAGACCGGACTGAATGCACGTTTACCACATACGGGTGCGTATGCGCTGTGCGTCTCGTCGTCCGATGATGGAAGGGTGATGGTCGGATCAAGTCATGTAATTCCTGTGCACACTCTCCAAAAAGCAACCTGTAGAATACCGAGAGGCTGGCTATTCTGCGCTTGTGCTCTTGACTAGCCTTTTAGGCGTCACGCCTCTCCACTGAGTCTAAAGCTGCTAGATAGCATTTTGCAGCACCAGCCCATATATGACTACAGTACTCCACACACGACCAGACTTGCGCTTTATATAACATCAGAAGCTGTCCCGGTGTGAAGTGCCGCCAGACTGTTGCAAGGACACCTAGCTTCCTTGCGGCTACTTTGGCCTTGGACTAAATAACCGCCCAGTTTGAGGAAATATCAACCCCCAACAACTGTGAGGCTTAATACTTTAGAGTTCACTCGTGGTCCATGTTTAACTCGCAATATGTTTTTTTGGTTATGTTAAATAGCAATAAGGATATTGCTATTTATCACACCAAAAAAACTGCAAAAAATAAACTATCGTTAAAAATTTCCAAGCAGTACAAATAAAGCCATACCATTCTTGTATTTTTATTAGTAGCAGCATTTATCAACATGGTGCAAAATGATAGATACTTACGTAGATGTTAATCTGTACAGTTTGGTGTAGTGGTTAGAGACCATGGCTGCTGGTCGTGGGTTTAATTCTCACCCAGGACAAGCATTTGGGTGAATGAACATTTTTTTTTTTTTATGGGGAATGATAGACGCTGTTGGCCGCAGATGGCCATTACAGCTTCACCGGACAATAGGAGGCGAGCGCTTGAAGCGCTCTAGCCTTTACGGCAGAAGTAGCGACGAGCTCAAGGGCACCTCAGGGAGGCACGGCCTCGGCTTGGGCTGTCGCTTAAGAGAGGGCTGAGTTTACCACCGGTTCACAACGCGCCCCCACTGAGAAGAACCGGCAAGAAACTCAGTGGGGTGATGCACGTCGTTGAGTTCGCATACGTACGACCCTTCGGCCTCGCCGGCGAGACCGGTGTCTGATAGCTAGTGTAGCATACGGTTGTCGGGGAGGGGTCGGCGCATCCCGGTCCAATAGGACCGTCATGGGGTCAGGAGGGTCGAGCAGTACGTGCCGTGGTCTGCGGCGCGAGTCAGAAGGACTAGGGGCGTAATCGGCGGCGGCGCGGATTAAACTG
The DNA here is from genome assembly GCA_911728495.1 of Furcula furcula. Classification (NCBI taxonomy): domain Eukaryota; kingdom Metazoa; phylum Arthropoda; class Insecta; order Lepidoptera; family Notodontidae; genus Furcula; species Furcula furcula. The sequence goes on from OU452245.1 coordinate 21,185,191, forward strand.
TTTGCGTGACGGGACGCGGATTCAAAGTAGCGTTTCGACGCTTCTTTGAGGAACTTACGAAGGGGATCTAATTTGAAATCGGAATGCAGATCTACGTTCCGCATGTACCACGGGGCACCGACGGCACGTCGGGGGAAACGATTCTGGATAACCTGGAGGCTATCAATATGGGTGCGGGCGGCGTGCGCGAAAACTACACTCGCGTAAGTAATGATAGGGCGAATGCAGGCTTTGTATAATGTCAACTTATTTCTAAGCGACATTTTACTCCGCTTGCAGAGAACAGATACAGGCGACCTAATACGAAAGCCGCTCGATTGCGGACGGACCTAATGTGCGGGCCGAAAGTCATGGCGGAGTCCAAGGTGACTCCGAGGTACTTAACCTTCCTAGTCCAGGGGATAGGGCGATTGAATAGGGATATTGGGGCTAGTCGTCTGTTGGGCCGAAGGCTCCGCGTGGAGAACATATTGGCGGGTCCCCGGAAGAAGACCACCGTGGCACTCTTCTCCGGGTTCACCTCTATGCGCCACGTACGGAACCATTGACCCAGGGCGTCGACTGCGGCTTGAAGAGCACGCGTTAAATAGGACATGTTCCTATGGGAATAATAGAGAGCGGTGTCATCCGCGTAAAGGGCGAGTTGGACTCTGCTCGAACGAGGAATGTCGTTCGTGAACAGGCTGAACAAGAGGGGAGAGAGCACGGAGCCCTGAGGGACTCCGGCCTGTATAGGATGGGGAATGAACATGTATATTCGTCTTGTGTCTGGGTGTGGTTATCTATATATGTAAGTAATTTATAAAATCATATTATAACATGCATGAAAATTATATTATGAGTCTAGCTGACCCACGCAGCTCCGCCCGCGCTGTGTTTACGTTAACTAAACTTTCACTAGTATACATTCGCATAGAATACAAAACCTCCTTTTTTAAAGTCGGTTAAAAACTTAGACCCACTTTGTACTTGCCCTCCGAAGCTTGGAGACGTTTAGTTCAAATGGCGTTAAACGGTCACCCATCTATTTAATGACCTTACCCAACGTTGCTTAACCTGATCGATTACAAACCTTGATAACAACTCTCTATGAGTGTTTCCTTACTAATATTTATTATATTATAAAGAAAAGTTGATAAAATCGGACCAAGCGTATAACCAAGTACCCATTTTGACTTTAATCCCCTCTCCCAAAAGAACCGTGCTAGATTACGGGATAAAAAGTATCCTATGTCCTACCTCATAGTAAGATCTCAAATCATGCCAAGTTTCATTTGAATCCATTCAGTAGTTACGGCGTGATGCGCAGCCGTGATACAGACAGACAAAAATTTAAAAAAATACTATTTTGGTCTCAGTATCGGTTATAGAATGCCCTCCAAATTTAATTTTCAAAATATCTTCAATGTACAGAATTGAACCTGTTACAGTTTTATTATCTTTAACAAGACCAAAATCTCGTTTTAAGAAGTATATCGATGATATTCGCTAATATGAACATGTAAGTATAATTATTGTTTGTATCAGTTGTCTACTTGCCACAGCAGGGTCTGCCTAGTATCAGATGGCTGTGTGTGGTTAGTCCTAGAATATTATTATTATAATTGAAAAATATTATTATTATATACTTACTGAAAAATATTATAAGTTTCAGTGATATATAGATATAATTACCAGTGATACGGAGTACGTAGGTAGATTGATTTTTTGTACTCGCGCCATGATAGCAAAACACGGACATGCCATTTTTCCGGTAAGTACCGGAATTTTGTAAAAAATATACACTACTAGCATATGTCTTGATTTTAAATGATGAAAATATCATACCATACCACGAAATAGTTTCGAAATTCCGGAAAAAAATACTGTAAACATTTTAAAATTCCGGAAACTCTGAGGCATATCCATATTAACGTATGGTTAAGTTCATCTGCCTACTCTGATTACTGATAATTACCAACTACGCAGGAGATATTGTATTGTAGTGCACAAGTGCTTGCGTAGACACAAGTGCATTCTCTCTTCTTTTATTACTTTTACAATTAGATGGAAAGACACGACTGGGAAGAGGTCAGGCGTATGGATCATTACTGTTCAGAAAATTAGGTGTCCTTACCAGTAAGGAATAACTACACGAAGTTGTTGCTCCGCGGGACTTGAATCCGCGACTTCCACTTTACAAACCGTAAACTAAGCAGTATTGCACTGCGCTAAGGAGGCTACTGAAATTTTTTTTTTTTACATTTTTGATTATCAGCCAAAAACTGCGTAACATAAACCAAAATAAAAATCTGTTTTGAGATGTGCAAATGAAGCCCTTTCATATGATACCGCCAACCCACCCGATATAGTAGTCTCACTTTGAAATTTTGATGACCCATTTCGACCCCCATTATAAGAAAGTAAAAGAAAAAAATATTTAATATTTATATATCTATACTTATAATAAAACTGTAACAGGTCCAATTCTGTACATTGAAGATAGTTTGAAAATTATATTTGGAGGGCATTCTATAACCGATACTGAGGCCGAAAATGATTTTTTTTTTAATTTTTGTCTGTCTGTCTGTCTGTCTGTCTGTCTGTCTGTCTGTCTGTCTGTCTGTCTGTATCTCGGCTGAGCATCACGCCGTAACTACTGAATGGATTCAAATGAAACTTGGCATGATTTGAGATCTTACTACGAGGTAGGACATAGGATACTTTTTATCCCGTAATCTAGCACGGTTCGTTTGGGAGAGGGGATTAAAGTCAAAATGGGTACTTGGTTATACGCTTGGTCCGATTTTATCAGTTTTGCATTCCAATTATAATAAATATTAGTAAGGTAACACTCATAGAGAGTTGTTATCAAGGTTTTGTAATCGATCGGGTTGAGCAACGTTAGGTAAGGTCATTAAATAGATGGGTGACCGTTTAACGCCATTTGAACTAAACGGGTCCGTGCTTCGGAAACCAAGTAAAAAGTGGGTCCCAGTTTTTAACCGACTATAAAAAAGGAGGTTATGTATTCGATGCGAATGTCTGTTATTAAAAGTTTAGTTAACGTATAAATAGCGCAGGCTTAGCTGCGTGGGTCAGCTAGTTATATATAATTATATAAAATACTAGCAATTTCCTGCGGCTTCGCCCGCTAATTTTTTTTTCCGTGTTTACCAACCCCTAACGCACCCCCAAAGGGTGTTTTTGAAAATTCGCGGAACACGTATTGATTTATTTTATTTAGAGAATCTTTTTAGTAAATTTCAAGTCAATCGAACCATACAATAAAAATTTTCATACAAAAGAAAACACCCTATTTAACCCCTTTAGGAGTCGAATTTTCAGAAATCCTTTCTTAGTGGATGCTTACGTCATAAGAAGAACCTACTGTCCAAATTTCAACTTTCTAGGTCCAGCGGCAAACCGCTGGACCTAGAAAGTTGAAATTTGTTCTTGAAATTTATAGGTGTGACAGACAGACAGACATACGAAGTCAGACCATAAGGGTTCCTTTTTACCTTTTAATTATGGATCCCTAAAAATATAATTACTATAAAATATATTTAGCTTGAGTAATAGCAGGCACACATACAGATGACATAAACGAAATACTAATAAAATTTATTTAAATACTTATATACATACTTAAGTCCGCCAATCCACACTTGGCCAGCGTAGTGGACTATGGCCTAAGCCCCTTCATCTTGTGGGGAGGCCCGTGCCCAACAGTGGGACATAAACAAGGGCTGGTATTGTTATAAATACATAATTAGTTAATTATGTATTTATAATAATACCAGCCCTACATGCATTATGATGACAGGCAGTAATATAATAAAGATATATTTATATTCATTTTATTCATCTCCTTGGTAGGTGGGTATCGAAATACATTATTTTACAGGCGTTGTCAGAGATGGCTCTTAATAGGCATCGTTAGTCGTGAACACATACGTCACGCGCCAGAGCCTTCTCCAACATTCAATCTTTTGTGAACATATAAAAATGCACAAAGTCTTTATTGCTCTCGTGTTTATTATCGATCTAAGAATGCTGTATACACACTTTTTAATATTAAAATGTATACCACGTAGTTCACCCAATAAACGAATAGATTGCGTCATCAAAGTGGACCAAATAAAAGAAACGGTGTCAAGATCGGTATAATGTAGAGTTGCACTGCACACTGAATGAATTTGATTTTTAAATCCATCGAACAAGACTAGTACTATCACAGCTTAATGAACATTTCACACTAATAATGTGGGATAAACGTAAGTGATGAGAATAACGCTGAGTGATGCTTGAATGCTATTTGCTTTGTTCTCAAAAAAATCTCAATTGAAAAATAAAGGAATTGTTTTATTCAGGGTCCAAACGTTTCCACTCTCCTCATTGTATGTTTTATTCATGGATAGATTTATTTCACAGCTCAACGGTTTCAGCTTTGTTATACCGCTGTCTGAATTAAGATTAACGAAGATTGAGAACGATGCAATGGTAACCACTAGTCTAGTGGCTAAGTGCGCGGGTGCTGCTTGGGGGGACTGGTCCGACTACTATCCCTTTGGCCTTTTAGTTTGTTGTACTTTCGTCGTATTTTTTTTTTCTGTCTTATTTGATCTTTTGAACGGCAAGACACACTGTCACTCTGATCTAATTGTAACATGACACACTGTTTACTGACAAGACCGATGAGTTTGTTGGCGGATCTTCTCAGTTGAGGCCACGTTGTGATCCGGTGGTAGCTTTTTTTTAATAAAAACATGACCTTTCAAAAGTGCTAGTGACCTATTTGAAATAAACTATTTTTGACTTTGGCTCTAAGCGGGCATTAGGATCTCGCTGCGAGGCACCGCCCACCGGTTCAAGTTCGACCCGATCCTTGGCTGTACCACGGAATGTGATTTCCACTTTATGTAAATCTTATGTTCGGTGAATAGACATTTAGGTTGATCACCTTTAGAACGATAATCGCTTGCACGAGCCGGTCCGGGCACGTAACGTTACCGTGAAACGATTTTGTTTGTAAATCGGTCAACCAAAACCGTTCGTGAAGGCGATAGTACCTAATAATCGAAAGATTTACCATTCCCGAAAGGTGACAGAAAACATTGCGAGAAAACCCAGGCATAAGTACCCCAGATTAACTGGGGTACTTATGCCTGGGTTTTTCTTTCGAAAGGTGTCAGGCATCGATATACTATACCAACAAGATTAGCTGTCACGAACAAAATGACATCGAAAATGTGGTCGCGGTTACATATACCTACACAACTATACACGTACACGCAAAACAATAATATGTTCATATAAAAAGATGACTTACATACTATAAAATAAGGTTCAATAATAATTGCAGACAATTGAGCGACAGCCGTCTCCGTAGCTCTTATTTTCTTATTTTCGTGACCACTTTCCGGGTCGTGACAGCAAATCTAGTTGGTATAGTATATCGATGGTGTCAGGCTTGTGTATACTTTTAGGTTTGTTGTGTCCAATCCGCACTTAGTCCGTTTGATCCTTTTCATCTCTCAGCAGTAGGAGATTACGGATTATAAGAAAATATTAAAAGCTAGCTGACCCATGCAGCTCCGCATGCGCTATTTTTAACCGACTTCAAAAAAGGAGGAGGTTCTCAATTCGTCTGTATATATTATTTTTTTTACTATGTATGTTCGCGCATAACTCTGGCAATTATGAACCGATTTGAAAAAATCTTTCTTCCATCCATTCTTTAATCCGTTAATTGGGTCCCATAAAAAATTATTGCTTAGTAATAAGTAGTTCCTGAAAAAACAAGAATGGTGACTGCGCACTGAGAGCTGCAAGAAAGCCTATATAGATGACGTTTTAGTCGCTCGGACTCGCTCGGTCGGACAAAAATAGTCACAACTCTGGCAAATATTTACCAATTTCAATGATTCTTTATTTATTCGAAAGAAGAAACCACTGTATTGAATCTGTATGAATTTTATTACAACCGGATAAGAACTTCCTGGAGGACCATGAACGATGTGGAGGAATTTATTTGGTAAAAACCATAAAACTGATGTTCTCCATTACATTGCTCTGACAATTATGAACCGATTACGATGATTCTTTTTTTATTCGAGAGAGTAAACTACTATGATGTTTCCATGCAAATTTCATTACGACCGGATATTTTTTTCTGAAGAAACATGAATTATGTAAAACTATGTAGACGATAACGTGATCATAACCTACCTAGATAATTTTACGGTTTTCGATGGTTCAATCTTTATACAGGGTTACAGGAAAAGTCGTGCTAGATCCGTTGAGGGCGTGGAGTACCCATCATTTCTGACTTATTTCACTATGAAACACCCCACCCTAAACTTAACCAAAATAAAAAAAAAAAGTAAAAAAAAAATAAACTTAACTTAAAGAAAATAAAATTTAATAGCCTAAAAATCGGCAATTTTCAATAAAAAATTTAAAGTCGAAAATCTCGAAAAGGGTTAAGTTTAGGGTGGGGTGTTTCATAGTGAAATAAGTCAGAAATGATGGGTACTCCACGCCCTTAACGGATCTAGCACGACTTTTCCTGTAACCCTATATATGAAAATATCACAAAAAAGTTTAAAATAAAATCTTTATAAAAAAAAATTGAACCGACTTCAATATCACTGAAAAGTATAAAATAATTTAAATATTATTGAAGTTGGTGCCAAATATACACAGCAGGTACGCTAACACCAACTTCAATAATATTTAAATTATTTTATACTTTTCAGTGATATTGAAGTCGGTTCAATTTTTTTTTAAAAAGTTTTTATTTTACGTTAACTAAACTTTTAATAACAGACATTCGCATCGAATATATAACCTCCTTTTGTATAGTCGGTTAAAAACTGGGACCCACTTTTTACTTGCTCTCCGAAGCACGGACCCGTTTAGTTCAAATGGCGTTAAACGGTCACCCATCTATTTAATGACCTTACCTAACGTTGCTTAACCTGATCGATTACAAAACCTTGATAACAACTCTCTATGAGTGTTCCCTTACTAATATTTATTATAATTATGAAGAAAAATTGATAAAATCGGACCAAGCGTATAACCAAGTACCCGTTTTGACTTTAATCCCCTCTCCCAAAGGAACCGTGCTAGATTACGGGATAAAAAGTATCCTATGTCCTACCTCGTAGTAAGATCTCAAATCATGCCAAGTTTCATTTGAATCCGTTCAGTAGTTTCGGCGTGATGCGCAGCCGTGATACAGACAGACAGACAGACAGACAAAAATTTTAAAAAATACATTTTCGGCCTCAGTATCGGTTATAGAATGCCCTCCAAATATAATTTTCAAAATATCTTCAATGTACAGAATTGGACCAGTTACAGTTTTATTATAAGTATAGATAGACTATCAATCATCACTAGCCGGAAGACGTCCGCTACTGAACATAGGCCTCCCCCATCGCTATAGCCCCATCGTTAGCTTGATTATTCTTAAATATGTGTCAACCCTGAGGCAGACGACGATGCGGCATTCGGGCGGTGTTCCTCTAATCAGAGAGCAGGGTTAGGCTACGCTTACCATTAAGCGAAAGGCCAAGTTTATTTACAACGTTTATTATGTAAATTCCCCTTTCTACCAATCTTGTTATTTTTTCACGCAAACATATTTGAAAATCCCATTATATTTTAGATGTGAATCTCATGCAGTGGATTTTATTAACAGTTTTATCACAGTTGGAAAAACGCCAATATCCGTATTTTTTAGTTCATTCCTTACGTTTTATTATCGTTATTAGATTAGACATTGGCCCGATTTGTAATGTAGGATATTGAAATGCAAATAATAACATCAAACAAATTCCGTTGCGCAGTAAGTAACATTAAACTGTTAAGCATGTGATAATGTATGGTATGGTAATGAATGGTATAAGTGGAAGAGTAAAACGTGTCCGGAGTATTGAAGAGTATTTATCCATTAATCATTCCTTCTTTCATCAAAATGTAAAGGTACGTGGGAGAAGCCTCCTAAAGGTATGTGTGGTTACCGGAAATTGAAGTTCTTGCTGATGGCCAGTTACATTTAGCCCACCGAGAACCCTTTACATTACGATATAAATCACTCAATATTAATTAGTACCTACTTAGTCGCGATTCTTACTGAAGGTTAATTAGTGATACTTAATTCAAGAAGAGAATAGAAAGTATTATAGTAAAAAGAAGAAGGCAAGTGAGCAATAAAGCATAGTATTAGCAGATCTGTTCGCTATAAAACGAACACAGTTTGGTACAAGCATGAAATTAAAACCCAAATATCTAGGACCATATAAAGTACTATAGCCATTGTGGATGGTAGCGCACTAGCTTACTGAAACATGGACCCTATAGGTGTGTGTCTGAATGTGTGTGCATGTATTTGTGTGTCACCCATGACAACAAAGCCAGTGGCGACAACTGGGAAAGTATGTATTGTATTTTATAGTGTTAATTATCATTTCTGAGTAAAACACTGAAGTACGTCTTTATTCCACCACGCGCACAGATAGAATGAATAGTTTTTTTTTTTTTTTTGGGAATGATAGACGCTGTTGGCCGCAGATGGCCATTACAGCTTCACCGGACAATAGGAGGCGAGTGCTTGAAGCGCTCTAGCCTTTACGGCAGAAGTAGCGACGAGCTCAAGGGCACCTCAGGGAGGCACGGCCTCGGCTTGGGCTGTCGCTTAAGAGAGGGCTGAGTTTACCACCGGTTCACAACGCGCCCCCACTGAGAAGAACCGGCAAGAAACTCAGTGGGGTGATGCACGTCGTTGAGGTCGCATACGTACGACCCTTCTGATCGGTGTCGGACAGACCGGTGTCTGATAGCTAGTGTAGCATACGGTTGTCGGGGAGGGTTCGGCGCATCCCGGTCCAATAGGACCGTCATGGGGTCAGGAGGGTCGAGCAGTACGTGCCGTGGTCTGCGGCGCGAGTCAGAAGGACTAGGGGCATAATCGGCGGCGGCGCGGATTAAACTGTTCGCGTGACGGGCGCGGATTCAAAGTAGCGTTTCGACGCTTCATTGAGGAACTTACGAAGGGGATCTAACTTGAAATCGGAATGCAGATCTACGTTCCGCATGTACCACGGGGCACCGACGGCACGTCGGAGGAAACGATTCTGGATAACCTGGAGGCTATCGATATGGGTGCGGGCGGTCAACTTATTTCTAAGCGACATTTTACTCCGCTTGCTGAGAAGGGGATACAGGCGACGTAATACGAAAGCCGCTCGATTGCGGACGGACCTAATGTGCGGGCCGAAAGTCATGGCGGAGTCCAAGGTGACTCCGAGGTACTTAACCTTCCTAGTCCAGGGGATAGGGCGATTGAATAGGGATATTGGGGCCAGTCGTCTGTTGGGCCGAAGGCTCCGCGCGGAGAACATATTGGCGGGTCCCCGGGAGAACACCACCGGGCACTCTTCTCCGGGTTCACCTCTATGCGCCACGTACGGAACCATTGACCCAGGGCGTCGACTGCGGCTTGAAGAGCACGCGTTAAATAGGACATGTTCCTATGGGAATAATAGAGAGCGGTGTCATCCGCGTAAAGGGCGAGTTGGACTCTGCTCGAACGATACAATGAGGTTCCACCTTAAATACTACTAGACATTTCCCCCCACCACATTGAATGTCATTACAACAACCAATTCCACATTACAAATACTACCTTCCAGATTGTTATTTTTAAAATACATCTCAAACTATTTTGAGTTGCATACCCCCTCAACAAGTTCACAATTATAAGACTACCTGCCACAGAACTTTAAATTTGTGATCTTAAAAATATAGTTTTACAATCACACTAACAATAGCCTCTGGTAAAAGCGGGGATTATTTGTCCCATCTGTCATCAGTGGTGACAAAGCCAGTGGTAACAAATGGGAATAAACAGTGTGAGAACACTGTGACGACTTCCCATAGAGCACAGCCTTACTGCAGAAACATAACATCACTCGAAAGGGCAAAGGTGCCAATATTTGGCTACAATCTTTTGCTGAATGTGCACCCTAGTCAGGCCACCTTTAATTTTGAGCACACATTTTAACGATTATGAACTAACATGAATACCTACGACAGCCATGCATGCAAGAATTCTAAATATTCAATTAGTATATCGATGTATTCAATGCAATAAAAACTTATGAGTTTTTTGTTATTTCAGGAATCTACCCCGCGCTATTTGGATCGCCATGCCCATGGTCACCACTATCTACGTGATGGCGAACTTGGCCTACTTCGCCGTAGTCTCCAAGGAGGAAATGAAATTAAATGCGGCAGTTGCAGCGGTAAATGCATTTCTTATTTAAATATTTATACTGTCACTTGTTATTTTAGACTTAATTGCTACGACTCTAGAGTCCATAATAAATTGTCCAAGTAAAATGTCGAGTGTCGATCATATTGGACCACAACGACATCGATATACTATACCAACAAGATTAGCTGTCACGAACAAAATGACATCGAAAATGTGGTCGCGGTTACATATACCTACACAACTATACACGTACACGCAAAACAATAATATGTTCATATAAAAAGATGACTTAACATACTATAAAATAAGGTTCAATAATAATTGCAGACAATTGAGCGACAGCCGTCTCCGTAGCTCTTATTTTCTTATTTTCGTGACCACTTTTCGGGTCGTGACAGCAAATCTAGTTGGTATAGTATATCGATGCACAACGACGTTAGTTATGTTGTGTATGTGTGGTTCTGGCTGGAGTGCTTTAAGCGCTCGCCCTCTTGTCCGGTGAAGCTGTCATGGCCATCTGCGGCCAACAGTAGGTACTACTCCTACAAAAAAAAGTATGTGTGGTGTAGAAATTTAATATTTAAAGTAGGGTCAATTTAATAAATCACATTTGATACTTTATCAACATTTAACAACTTATTCTTGTAACGGCGCGGCGGGCATATATTTTTTTTTCGATTTTAGAACTGCACAATTGCTTAACTTTTTTCACTACGTATTTATTGTAATCATGACAAAAAAACAGACCGAAGAAAGAAACTGACAGGTGTCAATTGAGATCTATTAAATTGGCCCTACTTACATTAGCTGCTCTATTGGCTGATTACTGGTCTGGTCACTGTCCAGTACATAGTTCGAACTCTGTACTAGCCAGTGACCAGTAACAGCAAAGGTATCAGCCAAGTAACTACTAGTTGTGCAAAGCAGTTGTATCACCGTGATTGTCACACGCTCTGGCAAAAAATCTCTACCAGTCTTGTCGCCTGAGACATCGATCAGTTTGGATGTCTTTCACTCAACTTTACGACGGTGAGACAGGCTAAAATCTCTCAAAATTAATGTTATTTATTTTGTACAGTAGTGTTAGATCCAGAAGTATCGATTTTACGGTGAGTTTTCTTTTGAGTGATTTTCTCGTGACTGCGCGCAACACTAGTGATTGGGGAGAGTTCACAGACGTATTAGGGATGGGAGAGTTTGACATGTTGTGATCTTGTATTTCTGGTACAAATTAGGAAAAATATATGAGATCTTGATACACTGAATAAGACCCTCACGGATCTGACACGAGTTTTTCGACACGCTGTATACATGGATTATCTACTTAGCATCGAAAATTATAGCGGTCAATAATTAAGTAAGTACATTATTAAGGTTAGGAAATAAAAAAAAAGTATTAAAATCACTTCTGATTATATTTGAATTCTTTGCCTATAGCTTTCATGACTGCCATTGATCTCTGCCTAGTAACTTCTGACCTACAGCTGTTAAGATAACATTTATACCTACTTGTTTACCGATAACGCATTTCTACATGTGTAGTAGCTATCTACTTTATTATATAAACTTTAGAATAAATTAATAACGGATATTTTTATCAATTAGAGCTTTGTGCGTGTGAATAATTAATTTGACTAGGTGGTAGATCCCTTGTGCAAGGGACCAGCCAGGTTAGTACCGCAAGGTCAGATTTTCTGCCACCAAGCCGCAGTGTGTAAACATTGCTGTGTTCCGGTGTGAAGAAGAGACATATCTAATGTATTAGGTTACGAGCGGTAGTGCAATGCTGCTGTCTATAGCAAGGCGTGTCGCTTCCCATCACGCGAAAATATTGCTATTCTCGTAAAAAATAAAATTACAGGTCAAGTGCGAGTTGGACTCGCGCACCGTAAGTTCCTTATCTTCATTGAACCTATTACGTATTCCTCAGATAGCATAAAAAACAAACCGCGAAACTAAGTTTGCATTACCTACCTATCGAGGTTTTTTTAGGATTACTCAAAAACTTTATTTTATTTTTCCTGTAAAATATAGACCTGTATCACCCATACTCATTTCAGATTTTTCCTTTCACAAACTTCGGAGATAAATGGTACCTGAAATATAAAGGTGACAGACAGACAGACAGACAAAGATAAGAATTCCTTTTTTTATCTTTTAGGTATGGAACCCTAAAAACGCGCCCTACGGACCGGGAATATTCCATGTAACTAGTGATTGTAGATCCAACATAGGCCGTAATTATCTATGAGCAAATACATACATTCTACGCTAATGTCTTGCCGTGCAAAAAAGGCGTCAATATCGCCTAATAGTTAAGGGGTCGTGCATTAATCACGTGATGTTTTTTAGCAACTTTTTAACCCCTCCCCCCCCTCTCCTGGTGATATGTGGTGAGGTTTTTAAACTACCCCCCTAACCTACCCCCCCCCCCCTATACAAATTTTTTTTGTAAAAAATTTCAATATAGATTATATTGAAATTTTCGGAATATTATCTTTAAATACAGGTACTTAACTGATTAAATGTTGAAGGGGAAGTCGTTGCCGGCAACGGTGAGTCAAGGCCACGTGCCGCTGTTTGGTTTCGAAATCGTGCATTTAACGAAAAATAAATACACGTGATGTCTCATTATACCCCTCCCCCCTCCTGGTGATATTTCGTGATTTTTTCGGAACCCCTCCCCCTTTCGAGCCTCACGTGATTAATGGACGACCCCTAAGGAGTATTATTAGAATTAGCTGAAGTGCCCTTAACACCGGAATACAGCAATGTTTACAAACTGCTGCTTAGCGGCAGAACATCTGACACTGCGGTTGTACCTACCACATAGATAGACCGTTCAACGCAGAAAATGAAAAGCAATCACATATTTTCCAGATGTTCGGCGACCGTCTGTTCGGTGGTTGGAGCTGGCTGATCCCGGTGTTCGTGGCGCTGTCGACGTTCGGTGGCGTCAATGGAGTGCTGTTCACGTCGGCGCGGCTGTTCGCCACCGGCGCGCAGGAGGGCCACATGCCGGCTTTCTTCTCGCTTTTCCACATTGAGAAGCAGACACCGATACCCTCACTCATTTTTACTGTAAGTTTAAGTGTATACATTTGACCATTATTGAGATGCTCATAGTCATCACTGCTCTGCAAACGATCAGCTGGTTAAGCAACTGGCAAGGTCAGGATGCAGGGTGGAACTATCAGCGGGGCAGTGTGGAGAGGTACCTTATCCGTTGCAGCTACACGAAAATGGCCTTAGTAGACTTTATTTTCCATGAAATTTTAGTCCCCATTCACAGATTTATAAAAAATGTATAGTTAGCAAGAAAATTGCCTTTTTAAAAAAATAAAAAAAACGATCCTGTTTCTAATACTGATCAAAAGCTTCTATGGGACCAACCATCGATGAAGTAATAAAAGAGTCTCCTAAGACCATTTTCGTGTAGCTGCAACGGATAAGGTACTTTCCCTTACTGCCCGCTGTAAGTTTCCACTCTATAGACGAGGGATCATTTAGTGGCATTTTAACTAAGTGACTCCGTGCTTCGAAAAGTGCGTAAAAAGATGGTCTCGGTTGTTCTCATCTAGATACCAGTCGTTAAGCTAAGTCAGAGGCGTAAACTTGTGCTACTCTAACACCAGGTTGGTCACTAGTCATACGATAAACAAGTATAAATTAAAAAAAAAATAACCCCCTACCGGTGATTGAACTCTTAAAATGAATTTTCTGCGCCATTATCAGACCCTGATCAGTATCTGTCTACTATCTTATCGTCAAGATTTAACCATACATTCAAACTTTGGTGGATCCATGGTGGATGTCATAAAAAATACCGTCCCCCCCTTATCTCCGAAGTTTGTGGAGGGAAAAATCTGAAATAATTATGGGTAATACATGTCTATCTATATTTTACAGGAAAAATAAAATGATCTCTCTAAGTAGTATAGTATTTTAGTAATCTTAAAAAAATCTCGATAAACAAACTTAGTTTTGCGGTTTGCTTTTTATTCTACCTGAGGTGTTAAATGAATAGTAAAATTACTTTAATACGTCCAAAGATGGTATGGTCCCGGTCGGAGCTTATTTAACCTTACTTGTTCTTATTAAACCTTATGTTATTTCTTGTTTCAGTGTCTGTTCTCTCTTCTGATGTTGATGACGAGCAACATATTCGACCTCATCAACTACTTCTCCCAAACTCTATGGTTGTCTGTGGGCGCATCCGTCGTAGGCATGCTATGGTTGCGACGAGCCAAGCCGGATATACCGCGGCCTATTAAAGTCAACATCGTTATTCCATACCTGTTCCTTATCGCCATCGCCTGTTTGGTCATCATTCCTGCAATATCTCGGCCCATGGACACCGCCATCGGTATTGCCATACTGCTATCGGGAGTACCGGTCTACTACGCTTGCGTAAAATGGCAAAACAAACCAGAGATATACCACAAATTCTCGGGCCATATATTGAGGTTCTTCCAAAAAGTATGCTCGTGTGTCTATGTGGACAGCTCCGAGAAACTCTCGGATTGAACGTCGCAGGAATAGTTTCGTGTTGACTCGGCTCAGTTTTCGTGATTACGAAAACAAATTGATTGAAGTAATATTAGATTGTTTAATGCGTATCAAATGAAGTATAGGACCAATAATGTTAATGTATCGTGGCTGTTTACGCTTATCGTATGAAATTATACAACGTATATTAAAATTCTTCAGGCTACAGGTGTTTAAAATGTAAAGGTTACCGTCCATATCAGAATTCTTTAAAAGTAACCTTAAAAGAATAAGGTCTACCTACTAAAATAAATAAAGTATGCACTTAAAGTGTAAAATATTCGAAAATAAGTAAAAACACATAAAATGTAACATTCTTGAAAATAATAAAAAAGGTATTATTATAATACAGCTAAAGTGATAATTCACTATAGGTATACATAGTTACGAAATGTAATCTTGCCTATTATAATTAAATATATTTCGGTACAATATACACAGTAGGTATTTGAAGACAATATGAAAAGTTATCCTCTATGTTTACTTTTTAACAAAATGAAGTAGATACTTATGGAAATTTCACTATAATTGTTTATAGAAACGAAATATAAACGATACGTTATGATAATGAACAATTCCGTAGGTAATCAGGGATTTCCTAAGGAATGGCGTGTCAGTTCATTCAAGAGTTTATTAGGTTATACAAATAGGTATATTATCTTTCATTTTTATATCACTCCGTGATAAGCAGTTCGTTTCTTCGCCTTATAGTGAGTGAGAGGTACGTTTGCCCTTATCTCACATCACTTTCGTCATCTAATACTTTATTTTTGAACTCCCTGACCTGCCCAGTATTTTTTCCTTTAATAAAACCCGTATAATAAATATGCCATTGTCTAAGTGAGATTCCTGATGCTGAGGATATTTCCATTTCTTTTCGAAATCCTTAAAGTGCATTTATTTTCATGGACCGCCACCGGTTATTTAATTATTTTCAGTAGGTATACTTACATACGTACCTTAAAAATTGTATCGTTGTTGGTATGTCTACTTAATTAGGTGAAAACGGCAATGTAATTATTATTTATATAGACCAATGGCTACGTAGTGAATGCTCTCTGAATATATAATTTAATTATACATATTTTAGTCACTTAGTGTAGACGTCGCTATATATGCATATTAAAAATCTATACCTACTAGGGGAAGACCTGACGGAAAGGCTTTTTACTGACTCGGAGTGCGACAATAAGAGCTTATATGTACATTTTTACTTATTACCTTATTTATGGAACGAACATTCCTACTTCAAAGCTGTTATTTTTATAATCTAAGTACTTTACAAAATATACAAATGGCCTGAAAAATAAACGCGAATATGCGTAAAAAAATAGTTTTGTGTTCATATTTTGCATTATGACAAGATTTAGATGGTAAGAATATGATTCTAAGTAACATGACTGATGGTGTTTTAAAATCATCCATTTTCATTAATTTTAGCTGAGTATCGTACATTATATTCATTCATAACAATAAAATCGACAAATAATGTATAATATTATTAAATGTCTAAAATTTATAATATTTAGCGCATTTGTGTAACTTATATACAAAAATATTTATCGACAACAATTTAAATAAAGCATTAATAATATGTAACTTTTTTAATCAACTCCATAAGCAACCTCTGTGTATGTCGTGCATGTAAGAAGTAGTGTAGACGTAGCGAGGAATAAATACATGTAATTGGAATATAATACAGATAATATCCCGGGGGAATGGTTTTCATAAACACTAGCCGACCTGGGAATCAAACTTGGCATATGTCCTTATTTGAAACCACTAAGGGTGCGTTTCCACTGAAGCCGAGCTGGGCGAAACGGAGAGGAGACGAGCAGTGAATTGTGGCGAGTGTTTCCAATGAAGCGGAGTGAAGCGGAGCTCTACCATGTCCAGCTCGGGGCCACCCGCTGTGATTGGGCAATTCACGGTCCGCTCAGCTCCGCTACGCCCAGCTCCGCTACGCCCAACTCCGCTTCAGTGGAAACGCACACTCACAAGCAGTTGTTATAATACTAATTAAAGATTAAAGAGATAGAAAGAACCATAGATTTAAAAAAATCACTTGGGATGAACTTACTTACTACCTACTTAAAAATACCTAAGTTTAAAGCATAAATACTGGCACTTTACTATTTATCCGAGTCATTTATAACCAAAACATATTAACGACCAAAACCAAAGTTATATGACAGTTACCTATGTATGTCATACTAGATATATTTATAATTTATTGATTATATCGAAAATGCAACATGCAAAACATTTATTTGTCATTAACTTTTTAACAAAAGCACGACCGTTTTCTATATCCGCACCGTCATGTGCAAAAAGGTGGTATCCGGACCCAGAATATGTGAAACAGTTCGCGGGTACGGTGATGTACCCAACGCCTGAAACCGAAAAGTATTACACTAAAGTTTACCATTCTAAGGTGAGACCAGTCGAACGTAAACTTACAAACATGTGGATCAACTTCGGCCCGCAACACCCAGCCGCGCACGGGGTGCTCCGTCTCATCCTTGAGCTAGACGGCGAAACAGTGGTTAGGGCAAATCCTCATATTGGTTTTCTGCATAGAGCTACAGAAAAACTTATGGAAAATAAACATTACAATCAAAGCCTTCCGTTTATGGATCGTCTTGACTACGTCTCTACCCTAGCTAACGAACAAGCGTTCGCAATAGCTGTCGAAAAATTAATGAATATAGAAGTGCCACCAAGAGCCCAAGCTATACGTGTTCTGTGCTCGGAACTGTGCCGCATAGCAAACCATATGCTAAACATTTCAGGCACTGTCCTTGACGCTGGTGGCATAACGCCATTCTTCTGGATGTGCGAGGAACGAGAAAAAATATATGAATTATTTGAACGACTGTGCGGTGCACGCGTACATTGTGCATACTTGCGACCCGGAGGCGTTGCTCAAGATATACCAATAGGATACCTTGACGACGTATATGAGCTTTGTTCAAAGTTATGTGAACGTTTCGATGAGACTGAGGACCTCGCCACAACTAATAGGTTGTTCTATGCTAGGACCGCTGGCATAGGTTTAGTCACCGCTCATGATGCTATGCGTTTAGGATTTACTGGTGCAATGTTACGAGCTACTGGTGTTAAATGGGATCTTCGGATTTCTCACCCTTACGATGGATACGATTTGTATGATTTCGACGTGCCCGTTGGAACTTTCGGAGATAGCTACGATCGATATCTCCTGCGTTACGAAGAGATGCGCCAATCTTTGCGAATTGTAAACCAAATCTTAGATACGATGCCCGAGGGAGAAATAAGGACTGACGACTCCAAGGTCTGTGTTCCTACTAGAAAAGAAATGAAAACGTCAATGGAGTCACTTATACATCATTTTAAATTATTTAGTGAAGGTTACCCTGTGCCTCCTGGAGCTACATACACTTCAGTTGAAGCTCCGAAAGGGGAATTGGGCGTATACATGGTTGCAGACGGTACGACGAGGCCCTACCGCGTTTATTTACGGCCATGTTCTTACACTCACTTATTAGGAATTGCGGTATTAGGAAAAGGTTTGATGCTTGCGGATATCACTGTACTTATTGCTTCAATAGATGTCGTTTTTGGAGATGTTGACCGCTAACAATTTAGTGGGTACCGCTAAGTACCTACTGGTATTTCAATTAGTCGAATACGTTCAGTACCTACAGTTATAGGTACTCGTTATATTTATTTGTGTAAAAGAATAATAAATAAAAAGTGTTAATGACGTCAATTTTTGTTTAGATGAAGCCTGATCTGCCAATAATAATTTTTCAAATTTTGAGTTTTAAACATGTAGGCATCGATATAGATAGTATATCGATACATGTAGGGCTTAAGGTACGCGTCCATCCATTGGCCCGCGCCGGACGCACCGCAGACAGACATTTTAACCATATTATTTAATATGCTAGCTTATGTTGGAAGCATCGATATATAATAAGGTTGGAAGTGTTATACTATTGATGCGTGCTGGGCTGTGCCTATTGAACTCCACTATAGAGAGAATGAGCTGGAGTAGGTATACCACTATCCGACCGATACTATTCCTTTGGCCTTTTAGTTTGTTGTAATTTTATTTTTCTCTCTTGTTTTATCTTTCGAACGGCAGGACACACTATTGTAACAAGACAAACCCTGTTTAAAAATATACCGGTTAAGTACGAGTCGGACTCGTGCACCGTGGGTTCCATACTAAGGTAAGGCTATTCATGTAACACCTCAGGTAGCAAAAAACCAAACCGCAGAACTAAGTTTGTTTGTCGAGGTTTTTTTAGGATTACATACTAAAAAACTATACTACTTAGAGAGATAATTTTATTTTTCCTGTAAAATTTAGATAGACATGTATTACCCATAATTATTTCAGATCTTTCCCTCCACAAACTTCGGAGATAAAGGGGAACGGTATTCTTTTTTCATTTTTTGATTACAGCCCAAAACTGAGTAACATAAACCAAAATAAAAATCTGTTTTGAGATGTGTGAATAAAGCCCTTTCATATGATACCCCACTCAATATAGTAGTCTCACTTTGAAATTTTAATGACCCATTTATAAAAAAAAAAAAAATGTGCGTGCGTGGAGTCCCTCCGCGCGGAAGAAGTGAAACTTCATTCTCGCTCAGTCGATCGGTCGGTCGGTCGGTCGGCCCCTCACTCACTCACTCACTCTCTCACACACACACACACACACTAACCAACTCAACTCAACTCAACTCTCAAACCAACTCTCAAACCAACTCTCAAACCAACTCTCAAACCAACTCTCAAACCAACTCTCAAACCAACTCTCAAACCAACTCTCAAACCAACTCTCAAACCTACTCTCAAACCAACTCAAACCAACTCTCTAACCAACTCTCAAACCAACTCTCAAACCAACTCTCAAACCAACTCTCAAACCAACTCTCAAACCAACTCTCAAACCAACTCTCAAACCAACTCTCAAACCAACTCTCAAACCAACTCTCAAACCAACTCTCAAACCAACTCTCAAACCAACTCTCAAACCAACTCTCAAACCAACTCAAACCAACACTCAAACCTACACTCAAACCAACACTCAAACCAACACTCAAACCAACTCTCAAACCAACTCTCAAACCAACTCTCAAACCAACTCTCAATCCAACTCTCAAACCAACTCTCAAACCAACTCAAACCAACACTCAAACCTACACTCAAACCAACACTCAAACCAACACTCAAACCAACTCTCAAACCAACTCTCAAACCAACTCTCAAACCAACTCTCAAACCAACTCTCAATCCAACTCTCAAACCAACTCTCAAACCAACTCTCAAACCAACTCTCAAACCAACTCTCAAACCAACTCTCAAACCAACTCTCAAACCAACTCTCAAACCAACTCAAACCAACACTCAAACCTACACTCAAACCAAAATCTATGTATATATAAAACAATAACCCAAAATCCGGGCTACATCCAATCTACATACAATCCGGCTTGTAAATAAAAATTATAACCTCAACATTGGAAAGGAAAAATACCTGTCGAAATTACGTTGTCACGATAACATTATTGAAGACAGCGCCATCTGTGTATCTTATTTGCGCTAAGCTATAATTCAATAATAAGTGAGATTGCCATTGTTTTTTAGTAATAGAATGGATAAACAGAAGAATAAAATTAAATCAACCTGTGAAGGATGCCACCAAAAAATCACGGGAGAACACTATATGTCTTGCTGCAAATGCGAGCGAAGTTATCATTGCGAATGTGTCAATATTTCACCAAGGCGATTTTCAAATACTTTTGATACTCAACGTAATGAATGGGTATGTCCTAATTGTACTTCTAAACAACCGAAACGAAATAATGCTAATACACCAATACGCACGTCTACTATAAATAATGCTATGTTTGATATCCAAGATGCAAATATCACTATGAGGAAACCCACTATATCTGGAGGAGGCCAGTCAGCTATATTGAAAGACAGCAATATCTCATCAACGCTTTCGATATCCAATCTTGACGAAAGCTTTTTAGGAGAAACCTTAAATACATCGCCAAACCATAAAGTTGCGAATATGGCCACCTTTACCCTCGACCAGGTTAGTCAACTACTGGATAAAAAACTAGATAGAAACGAAGACAAAATTATATCTTTATTAAAAACCGAACTGAGATCGGTTATACTCGTACAGGAAGAAATTAAACACGCAATTGCTCATCTCAACACAGAAACGACATTACAACTGGAAAATGTTTCAACCGAACAAAACAAATTAAACAATGATATAAAAACTTTAACTGAGGAAATCAACAGTTTAAGAGGAAAATATGAACAACTACAGAATGAAATAAAAGCTCTACAAACCCAAAGCAAACCGAACGAAAGCGAAACTAGCAAAAAATTTGTAATATACGGCATTGAAGAACCTTACTGGGAAACTGAGGAACATCTACATAATCATATCCTTAATGTTTTCTATGACATCTTAAACGTGAACCTGGAAGGATATATTGAAGGATTGAAACGGCTGGGCAAACCAGGAAACCGCCGCCCAATAATGATTGAATTAATAAGCAAAAAAATGACTGGGTATATTCTACAAAACAAACGGGTATTTATGGGATCCGGTATGACTATCAATGTTTTTTTGGAAAATGAGGCATTAAAACAGCATATACAGTTAAGGAAAATACTCCATAAATCTAGAGATGAGGGACGCCATGCTGTGATAAGAAACAATCAACTAATAATAGATGGTCAATTATATACAAATATTGATCAAACAACCAAAAAACCAAACACCCTGGAGGCAAAAACTACGACAAATCATCATAATACTTCTAACAAACAAAATCAGGTAGATAAAACTGTCATAGAGAGATCGTTTTTTCAAGAACATGTATAAAATTATAATACAAAATGTACAAAGCTTAAGAAACAAAATCCACCTGATCGAAAACCTACTTCAAGAAAATAAGTACCAAGCAGTATGCCTTTCCGAAACCTGGATTAATGATAATCAACGCTCTTCCATTCAAATAGAGGGTTATGAGTTCGCTGCATCCTTTTGTCGCCGCCAGCGCCAAGGAGGTGGCGTCGCTATTCTGCTGCCGATCGGGACGAAGTTTACTGAGAGACCTGATCTGGCCGAGTTAAGTATAGAATATGTGATTGAATGCTGCGCTGTTGAACTGAAACCTAACATACTATTAATCAGTTTGTATAGGGGTGATCGGAACATTGAGCTATTTTTTAACTTTATAGACTCTTTACTAGCTAAACTAAAATCACACTATTATAAAAAACATATAATTATAGGAGGAGATTTTAATATAAACTCAATTTTAAACTCTAGTCAATACAAAACGTTGACAGGAAAAATGTCAGAATACAATCTACACCAAATAGTTAATAAACCAACTAGAGAAACGGAAACAACGGCTTCATGTATAGATCTTATTTTTACTAACAACCGAAACTATAAGTTATCCGTAGAGGACGAAGGTATCTCTGTACCTCGAGTGTATTCAGAAATCATTTTTTTAACTTTACTATCACGTTTACGTTTGACGTTCAAATGTATGGAAACGTGAACAGCGCCTCTAGCGGCAATCAGGGTAAACAAAAAATACGAGTGTGTTTCAATTTTATTTAACGCGTAACATGCGTTTTATTAACTTAACTATCTCAGTATCGTTTATCATTGGTTTTAGGCATTTTTGCGAGTGTATTATGTTATTTTGACAGCTCAGACGGTGTTTTAACATATACTGAAAAGTTAAGTTATCTAAACGTGCTCACTTGAATTTGGCTAGTGACAACGATACGATACGTACAAGTTTTAGGGAGTTTGTGTGACAGACGATAATTTAGTGACTGAAATGTTACTTTTAATTAGGATCCTTCATACATAAAAAATAAAATTAATAATGACTACTATAATAATATACTTACACCTTACCTAAATTATTTGATTATTTTTCTGTCGTAATTTTTAGATTTGTAATATAATTTAGTTCATACGTTAGTTGTTTAATTCTAATCTCACTGCCATTAAAGGATAATATATTGTTATTTATAAAGAACAAAGGAACCTTAAACAAAAAATTCTACAAAAAAAAATTGACATCAATTATCCCTATTTATTTCTTTAAAATTGGATGGTATGCTACAAGCCTGCACCCTGCACCCTGCACACGAACAGTTGCATTGCACTGGCCACTTATCACCGAAGAGTTCAACTCAATATTTCTACAAGATCAAAACTAGTAGGCAGGTACTCTTCTTCGGAGTCGCTGGACGTTCGGGGTGTGGGCCCTTTGAACGTCCAGCGGCAGGCTCAAAGGCAAGGCACTGAGGGACCCCTGGTGCAGATCCCACCGGAGAGCCCTGGAGTCCCCCCTCTCATGTGCCGATACGACAGCCGCGGGGGTTTTAGTGGGTAAGAATCCCACATACCCCGGTCGAGCCCCACAGCTCCCGGGGATCTTTGGAAGATTCCCCCCGCGTCAAAAAAAGTCAGGTACTCATAGGTACTTAGGTACGTACCTAATTAAACCTAGTACTTTCCCTAGCTTCAAATTCAAACCGGGACATATGAATTTGTTTTAATTAAGAAGGAGCTAATAATTCATAGTATATTATTTCAGTAAACTTTAATCATTTCAAGTAAAAAATGGATTATTTATTAAAAAAAACAGGTCGTAGTTACAAAATGTATAATTCATATTGCATGCACTTACAGATTTAACACTATTATACCAGGATGAAAAATAAAAAGTTACATGTTGTAAATTTAAATAAATAGAAAGAAAAAAAAACATTTAAGTACTAACACAATGGCAGTATTACAAAAATGAAATAATTTTCTCATTATAAAATGTTCAAAGGCTAATATAGGTCACCAGCTCAACATGATGTCAGCAGATAAGTAAGTACAATAGCACACCCCCGACGCTGGTTTTCTTCTACAATCTCAGAACGAGACACTCACAACACGATAGCACAATACTACACAATGTGTAATTAATTTAAATAAAAGTACAAACAATACATATCTACTTGTGAAGTAAAAAAAACTATAAAATAAATAATATCTAATCCATACTAGTACAAACAAAATAGTAGATTGCACAAAATTAAAGTGACACACTTAATGATTCTTGATTATGGAATCTACTATTGTATTCAATGACTCCAATGCCATTCTTGTTATTTCTTGCCAACTCTGTTGAACCTGCAACTCTAGCTCCCGTATACGCAGCCTTTCCTTTTCTAAATTAACCTCGTCATCATACTTTCTTTGTTAGAAAGTTCTCCATTCTTCATCAGAATGGAGAAAATGTTGAGCAACCGTGTTCTTGTGAGAGTTCTACGACTTAAGCCACGTCGTCCTGTTGGACGTTGTGGTGTGTGCCCATGAAAGCAGGAATAGGGGTTGTCACAGGGGGTGTAGTGTCCTTCGGAGTCGCTGGACGTTCGGGGTGTGGGCCCTTAGAACGTCCATTGAGTACGGCGGCGACTCCGAGGAGGACGGCGGCGGGATTGCGACCCCCGTCCCCGTGAGAACCGTGTCAGGTTCCCGGGGGGCTACAATGCGCCCCCTGGCGGCGGGCTCAAAGGCAATGCTCTGAGGGAATGGTGCAGATCCCACCGGAGAGCCCTCTCATGAGCCGATGCGACAGCCGCGGGGGTTTTAGTGGGTAAGAATCCCACATACCCCGGTCAAGCCCCTCAGCTCCCGGGGATCTTTGGAAGATTTCCCCCGCGCCAAAAAACAAAAAAGGGGGTGTAGTGTGGCCTTCTACGGTGTTTATAAATTCAATAATTGGTGGTGGTGGTGGTGATGATGATGGCGATTGTTCGTGACGAGGAGGAGATGCTGGTTGTGGCACATTATCACGTGAAGATTCGGGAATCGCCAATACTTCATAATCTGAAAATATAAACAAAATCTACTTACTAAATTTTTAACAAAAGTACTAAGTAATAATTTCCTGAGTATCATAATCCTCGGGTAGCTTAGGGATTTCAATATTTATAACACATTGTGTGAGAAGAGAACACATTAAATGTTATTTAAAAAAAATGTGGGCTCAGTTTTTATGTTACAAGTACCTCCTTATTCCTAAACCTAAACTAGCTGAAAAAAAAATAGATTCTTACAAAACTTCAAGAGGGTCTCTGGACATTTTGTCATTGTGCCTCAAGTGTAGCAGATGTAAAATTATACGGCACCTACTATGTGTGTTGTTGTATTTGAGTATGTAGTTTGTGGTATTCCATTGGAAGATATTAGAACCAAAATATTATTACATACCTACTTAGTTATAACAATGATTCACATTTTATACACATAGGTGTACTTACCAAAATGAATGTCTTCTGCAACTGCAGAGATCAGTATTCGGGGGCTGCTAATCCTCTCTATAACTGGCGTAGGTGACAATGTAGCAGTTCTTTCAGGATAATTTTGGGCCTGAAAGTATTATAATAAAATCATAAGTTTAATAGTCAATGAGTAATTGTTGAATTAATTAAAAATACCTTATGTAGGTAGGTATATAGAGTTTGGTTGTTACGTTAGATATAAAGATATAAAATAATTGCAAAGGAACCTTCTTCCACTTTTCTGTATTTTTTTGTTTACCTGACTATTATGAATAGCGGTGAGATCTTCCCAATATTTAATTGTGTTAATTTTACCCATAGCGGTATTTCTAGGTTTGGTGATATCACCGTGTCTGCAAAGTAATAGAAACATACGAAACATAAAAATAAGCAATCAAGAATGTACTTACTGGTCCATAAAAGTGACCATCATTTCAAATAGTGTAGCACTGGTTCTCATGATTGACACACAAATTACAATATTTAAGACTTTCTTGATATATAATTATAATCGAAGACGCATGTAAAACTGGCAAGCAGAAAATAAAACAAAAAACAACTGACTGATGAAATGAAACCATTTAAAATTTGGCTGGCGCAAAGGCTGGCGCCATGGTTGAATTGAAAAAATACTCTCGAGTTGCAATTCCATCTCTTTTTGTGCAACGAAAATAAACGAAATAGAAATAATTCATTCATTAACTACATTACGTACATAATTTAAGTGGTATATAACACAAATGGTTATGGATTCACCAGGGTGTTAATTCAATTTAGCCGTATTATTTACGTTGGAAATAAGAGCTGCCAATATAACAATAACAATTTAACTTAATTACGAATGACAATACATAGACGTTTATGTGAATATTAGTGATGAATACACTCACATGTTCTCACTTAACAAAACGTATACTGTTTGCTCGCTAACTTAAGAGTTACGTATAGCGGTTTTATAAGCATATGATTACACTCGAGGTACTGATCATAAATGTGTCACCTACACCTTTGATTTAAATCCACCGCCTCAAGCGAAAACAATCTATAAAAGAATGCAACAAACAAATAATCCGAAGTACATTACCTCATTACTACTACAATTGAGCAAAATTAATTGGGATACTGTCCTAAATGCAAATTCTAATATAAATAAAAACTACCAATCTTTTGAAAATAAAGTAAAAGAATTTATAAATACTACTATACCTATAAGGAAAACAATATATATAAATAAAACAAATAAAAATTACATAACTAAAGGTTTAAAAATATCCTGTAAACATAAGAGACTTTTAAAAATATTAATAAATCAATCTAAGAGCACAATTTTAAAAAGGCATTATAAAATGTATACTAAAATCTTAAAGAAATGTGTAATTAAATCAAAGAAACACAACTATTCACAAGAAATGGAAAAATCAAATAATAAAACAAAGAAAATGTGGAATATAATTAAACGTATTACACAAAAACCTAAAAATACTCTCTCTGACAATATAAACATAGATACAAATGATAACTTAACGAATCCCTTAGATAACGCCAATAATTTTAATAAATATTTTGCATCTGTGGGCTCCCCAATGGCACAAAATAGAAGTAGTGGTTGCATATCCTTCAATCATTCAGTTCTCTCTCCAACCATCAACTCAATGTTTCTAAAACCGGTCACCGAAAAAGAACTAAACAGCATTATTAAATCCTTACCAAACAAACGTATTACTAAAAGCCTGTGCAAGCGAATTAATTCCTCCCTTAACGCGCCTAATAAACCAATCATTCGCTGAAAAAACATTCCCATCTAAATTAAAAATAGCCATAATTAAACCCATCTTAAAAAAAGGAGGCAAAGCTGGCGATCCCAGCCAGTATCGACCAATAGCATTACTACCGGCTATATCTAAAATATTTGAAAAAGCAATGACAAGTCGCATCTGTAACTTTCTGGAAAAATACAAAATACTGAACCCAAATCAATTTGGTTTTCGAAAAAACCACTCGACAACACTAGCAATATATAAGTACATTCAAGAAATCCTTACCTACATAAATAATAAAAACTACGCGATCGGTCTTCTGCTCGATATGAGTAAAGCCTACGATATGGTATCACATGCTACTCTACTAACCAAATTATATGGAGTCGGCATCAGGGGAGATGCGCACGAGTGGCTAAAGTCGTATTTGCTTGATAGGCAACAATGTGTGCAGATTGAACACTTAAATGTGAGGACCAGTGAAATGGAAAACGTACGTTCTGACACCTTGACCATAAATTGGTCAATACCCCAAGGAAGTGTAATAGGATGTATTATATTTCTCGTGTACATAAATGACCTGCCTAAAATATGTGAACAACTATGTGTGCTCTTCGCCGATGACGTCTCTATACTCTTCAAAAGCCCTACAACCAACTTAGATGATTCCCACATAATAAAAACCTTCAAAATCATAAGAACCTGGCTTCATAACCACAACTTGGAAGTGAATATGAAAAAAACCAAAATGATCCAATTTAAACCTTATCAAAAGCATAACATAAACTTAAAACCATTAACCACAACTATTGGTATTGAGGAAGTCAATGAATTTAATCTTTTAGGACTAACATTGGATACGCATTTAAATTGGAAAAAGCATGTAGAAAAAATTAAATCAAAATTATCACAATTTGCCTATGCCCTGTATGTACTTAAAACTAATACAAACACTAAATGCGCTCTATCTGCTTACTACGCCTACGCCTACGCATGGCTCCGCTATGGAGTCATCATGTGGGGACATAGTACAGATGCAATAGATCTATTCATCGCCCAGAAAAAATGCATCCGAATTATATATAATATAAAACCAAGAAATAGTTGTAGACCTCACTTCATAAAAGAAAAACATCTCACCTTGCCTTCAATGTATATTTTGGAAGTAGCCTTATTCGTCAGGAAACATTTAAGCTTATTCGAATTTGATACAAATGTAAGACGTAAAAATAAATTAACCCTACCAACACCAAGATTAGAAATGTTTCGAAACAGTCCACAGTACCGCAGCATTCAAATTTATAATAAGATACCTAACGCAATAAGGGATTTAAACACAGATAGCGCCTTAAATCGAAGCTTAAATTATTTTTATTGGAAAAATGTTATTATAATATAAAAGAATTTATGGAAGATAAATGTAACTTGTAACTTTTCATATAATTATTGTACTCCCTCTTTGCGACACCCTGCCAGGGTATGTACATATTAGTATAGTTTTAGGTAACTTAACCTTTAGCTTAAGACTGTATGTACAAAACGCAAATAAATGAAATGAAATGAAATGAAATGAAACACTCAAACCGACACTCAAACCAACACTCAAACCAACTCTCAAACCAACTCTCAAACCAACACTCAAACCAACTCTCAAACCAACTCTCAAACCAACTCAAACCAACACTCAAACCTACACTCAAACCAACACTCAAACCAACACTCAAACCAACTCTCAAACCAACTCTCAAACCAACTCTCAAACCAACTCTCAAACCAACTCTCAAACCAACTCTCAAACCAACTCTCAAACCTACTCTCAAACCAACTCTCAAACCAACTCTCAAACCAACTCTCAAACCAACACTCAAACCAACTCTCAAACCAACTCTCAATCCAACTCTCAATCCAACTCTCAAACCAACTCTCAAACCAACTCTCAAACCAACACTCAAACCAACACTCAAACCAACACTCAAACCAACACTCAAACCAACACTCAAACCAACACTCAAACCAACACTCAAACCAACACTCAAACCAACTCTCAAACCAACTCTCAAACCAACTCTCAAACCAACTCTCAAACCAACTCTCAAACCAACTCTCAAACCAACACTCACACCAACACTCTAACCAACACTCAAACCAACACTCAAACCAACACTCAAACTAACTCAAATTAACTCAAGCCAACTCGCCCACGCCTATCGCCTATCGTTTAACACCTATCACTTAACGCGTTAAGCGATAACGCGTTAAGGTGACTCATTTAACGCTTGACGCGTTATGTGATAACATTTTTGGAAGTCGCATAAGAAGTTTCACTTCAAAAAGTACTTAAAAGAAAAAATACTATTTTTTTCCTTTGCGATGGGGTTCGGTGAGTAAGATCTAAAACCATTCCAAGTTTCAAATCGATAGCATCAGTGGTTCCTGAAAAATAACAAACATTATTGAAGTTGGTGCTGGTCAGTCGAGTTCCGATATTATCAAACTGTCAGTTTTCTCCATACATGTCACACCGGCGCGCCCCTAGAGGTAAGTATCAAAAACTAGTAAAATGTACGAGAAAAACTGAGTTTGATCGAGCTCGTAAACTATCGGAACTCGTACCTACTAGACTAGACACCCAGGTGTTAGCGTAAGTACCGTGATTATTTTAGCACCAACTTCAATTGTATTCTATAGTCTAAGCTTCAATAATGTTTAAGTTATTTTTCACTTCGTAATGTGGTGTTTGTTGAAGTCGGTTTATTTTTGGAACGAAGTTCCTTACGACGGGACGATGGATGCGGAGGGGTACCCTAGCCGGGAAAAAAACGTCCGGAACGTAACCATCCGATCATTATTCACAAATATATATCTTATTTTAGTTACCATAAAACTTAAATTTCTGTGATCGAACATAATTAGGCTTAATTATTATTATTGGAACGAAGTTGTGTGATTGAGTGATTGAGTGAGTGAGTGAGTGAGTGAGTGAGTGAATGAGTGAGTGAGTGAGTGAGAGGTGAGTGAGTGAGTGAGTGAGTGTGTGCGTGTGCGTGTGCGTGGGCGTCTGCGTGTGCGTGTGCGTGTGCGTGTGCGTGGGCATGGGCGTGTGCACGCGCGTGTGTGTGTGTGTGGTGTGAGTGAGTGAGGGACCGACCGACCGACTGACCGACCGACTGACTGACTGTAGAAAGAGACAGAGCGAGAATGAAGTTTGACTTCTTCCGCGCGGAGGGACTCCACCATGAAGCTATTAGGGTCAAAGTGGAGGAAACACTCCCAAATACATGCCTGAGGTCAACGCTATCCCTTTCATTGAGGTCGGATCTCTCTTTCTAAGAGGGCAACCTTAATGTTTCATGAAAAATCAGGACATCTTTTTAACTTCGTCGCATAATACGACTTACTTGGCTTGTTTACCAAGTGTCTGGGTGTTTTATCTATATAAGTATGTATTTACAAAAAAAAAAGTATATAAGTATTAGTATCAGTTGTCTGGTTTCCATAGTACAGGCTCTGCCTAGTTTGGGATCAGATGACCGTGTGTGAATTGTCCCAGGATATTATTATATTATTATAATATTATTATTATGCTTTAAGTTTAAACCGATTAAATATGTCTAGTTGCTTAATCAGTCTGATTATGGGTTGGAGCAGCCCAAATACGGAAGAACTGTGTACAAGAAGAACAAACTGTGATTGATAGGGAAACAGATGATAAATAAATAAGGACCTCCATCTGGCCGATATGACCACAGTGGGTATTTTGAAAGATCTCAGTCTACGCAAAATATATTATAGTGCGCAAGTGCTTGCGTAGACACAACTGCACTCTCTCTCTCTCTCTTCCGTTTACCTCTCAAAATACGATGGGATGAAAAACCGACACGACCGGGGAGAGACCAGGTGCAGGATCAACATTTTACATGCCCATCTTACGCATGGAGCATCTTACTTTACAGAAAATCAAGGGATAAATAATAAGCTAATGGTTGTGAAAATAAAAGCATATGAAGTTATGATTAAAAAAAATATTGTGCTATAAAATCATTTATTCAGTACGTTTAACGATCTCCGATTAATCACAAGATACTGAATAGCAATTAGCATTATATGCAAACAACTAAAACACCTTTTAACCAACACATTAGACGATAGAAAAAGCATTCGCGGTAAATTTAGTTTTCCATTGGACCAACAGCAGATCATTGCAGCTTCATCAAATTTATTTTCCAATGGGACAATGGATAGTCATAGGTACATTCCTTCACTCAATATTTTTAGGAAATCTACAAGAAAATAAAAAATGTATTAATATTGACCAGGGGTAAATAAAACAGTATGTATATTTATGGAATGATATAGGTACTCTCGCCGATACGGCCAATCCAACCACAGCGGCTAATCTTTCGCAAGATCAGCCATCATCCAGTGCACAAATGCTTGCGTAGACACAAGTGCACAAGTGTACTTTACATGCCTATCCGACGCATGGATCATCTTACTTTACAGACAATGACCGGCCTGCATTATCCTAGCCAGTGAGGAACAACTACACATAGTTGTTGCTCCCCGCAGGATTCGAACCTGCGACCCCCGGTATGCAAGCAAGCGGTTTCCCACTGCGCCACGGAGGCTACTAGACGCGACAGGACTAGGAGGCGACAAGAATAAATATGATTTTAATAATATGTATCTAATAAGTTACAAAACTAACTGTACCTAAGCTTAACCTACATACCTACACACTTGTAAAATTAATGAACATACAATATGTTTTCAATATCAATCCTTTGAACTACACACATCAAAAGTGTCTAGGGATCAAGCATTTTTAAGCGAATTTCTTGAGATTGAGATGTGGCTTTGTAATAAATTTATGATTTTATAAATTTATATGGATCCTTTTTGGTGCATTTCATAATTTGAATCAGGAACTGTGAATCAAATTCGAGTAAAAGATGAAAATCAGCTGTCAATATTTTCCCTATAAAAACATACAACGCATTGAAGACATTATTAGTGCTACTGTTTCCCTACTACTGATTAAAACCAACGTTATTATGGAGCGGCGACGTCATTTAAGCAGGGAAGAAATGCTCAGAGCCGTGGGAATGATAGAAGCTGGTTCCCGGCAACGTACTGTGGCTTTAGCTCTGAATACAAGTCAGAGTGTTATCAGTCGACTTTGGACACGTTACCGAAGCACTGGTACCGTGGCTGAGCGCCATGGAGGACGGTATCGCTGCACCACACGGAGACAAGACCGATATATTCAAATCTTAACTCGAAGAGCTCCAACAATAACTGCCATGATGTTAGCCGTGAGGCTTCATCACTCTTCAGGGAACTTAATTAGCGACCAAACAGTCAGAAACCGCTTGCATGAAGTGAACCTTCATTCCCGAAGACCGCTACGGGTACCACCTATAGCAATGCACAATCGTAGGATTCGATATCAATGGGCTCTTGAACACAGAAATTGGGCAGAAGAACAATGGCGTTTCGTGTGCTTTTCTGATGAGTCTCGTTTTGGTATGAGACCGGATACAAGACGTATACGACACTGGAGAACCCCTGGACGCCAACAGCGATTAAAATCCTGCCAGGAAGTCCATCCTTATAGTGGTGGAACCATCATGGTATGGGCGGGTATTTGGATCGGCGGAAGAACTGAGTTGATTTGGATCAGAGGCAACCTCAACGCTCAAATTTATGCTGAGACGATTGTATCAGACGTCATCGTTCCTCTACAAGTGCAAATCGGTCCCTTATTTCAGTTAATGCATGATAATGCACGACCGCACACCGCAAGAGTTGTAAGACAGACTCTCGCCGCAGCTAACATCAATGTCCTGCCCTGGCCTGCTCAGTCGCCAGACTTGAACCCGATTGAGCATGCATGGGATATGCTACAGAGAAGAGCTCTGCCGAATATGGAGGGTATCCAGTCGCAAGAAGACCTTTTTTTGTTGTTGCAACGAACATGGGCGGCCATTCCACAGCGTGATTTGGATGAACTCATTTTGAGTATGCCAAACCGATGTTCTTGTGTTGTTAGTGTTCGCGGTAGAAACACGGATTATTAATTGTTTAAGTTACCCAATAAAATTTTAAAGATAACTGTTATTTCAGTCTTTTTTTCGAACTTTTGTGTTAGTGGTTCAAATGTCAAAAATCCCTTTATTAGGAAAATGGCAAATTTCTTTATTAATGCAAAGGTGACTTGGTTTATCGTTACTGTGACAAACGAAAACACTTTATTTGATGAATCCTTAAAGAAAATTTTAATTAATATCAATCAGGAGAAAAGTTATTGCAAAAATATATGTTGATCCCTAGACACTTTTGATGTGTGTAAATACATCGTTTATTTTTTGATCATAAAGTGGCGGTAAAAAATCCCCAAAACGGAAAGTCTTCAAAAAATCTTTACCATGGTTACTCTATTAAAATAATGTGAAATATTTTAAAATTAAATAATTCAAGTACAAATTAATATAAACTTAAACCCAATACTAACAAACGAACTGAAAACGTGTTATGTGCCTATCGAAAGCAGAACTGATCGAAAATATGGTGCATAATGCACAGGGATCATCGGTAGGTAATTATTGAACAAAATCGCACTTACGAGTGATATTCGGTTTTAAATACTGGATACAACATATTTTTGCAACCAAGTACTGCACATTTTATCACCATTTTTATGATTTTAATTCACTTTATCGTGAAATTATGGTATTTAAATGTTTGATCGATTTATATGACAGACAGTTTCATGCTGACAATAAGCGACAGTGTTGCCACAAAGTACGAACCCTTAAAATCGGTAATTAAAATTGCATTTGAGTATAATTGGCGAAAACACAATAGAGCATTATTCTAATCGAACTCGCAGAACAGTACCAATAATTTTTTTATTAGACATGATTGTCATCGTATTTTAAGTTTTCGGGTGGAAAACATTCTTTTGATGTGTAAGTAAAGCATTTCTATATTAGGGTATCCATTTCTCGGGTAATTTCAATTATAACATGGACCACACATCGGACCTCAATGAAAGGGATAGCGTATGCCTCAATCAAGTATTTGGAGTTTGGGCTCCATTGTTGACCTACTAGCTTCATGATGCTACCCATGAAGATATAGGGTCAAAGTGGAGACACCCTATATCTTCATGAGTTTGACGCACAGGTTTGACGTTTTTGCCAAAGAGGATGGTATTTGCTTGCATAGAAATTGAAATGGGCGACACTGACAGCCTGTCTCAGCCTGACAGCTCACTGATGTTTTTTTTCTTTTTACCGAATATCACTCGTAAGTGCGATTTTGTTCAATAATTACCTACCGATGATCCCTGTGCATTATGCACCATATTTTCGATCAGTTCTTCTTTCGATAGGCACATAACACGTTTTCAGTTCGTTTGTTAGTATTGGGTTTAAGTTTATATTAATCTGTACTTGAATTATTTAATTTTAAAATATTTCACATTATTTTAATAGAGTAACCATGGTAAAGATTTTTTGAAGACTTTCCGTTTTGGGGATTTTTTACCGCCACTTTATGATCAAAAAATAAACGATGTATTTAGTTCAAAGGATTGATATTGAAAACATATTGTATGTTCATTAATTTTACAAGTGTGTAGGTATGTAGGTTAAGTTTAGGTACAGTTAGTTTTGTAACTTATTAGATACATATTATTAAAATCATATTTATTCTTGTCGCCTCCTAGTCCTGTCGCGTCTAGTAGCCTCCGTGGCGCAGTGGGAAACCGCTTGCTTGCATACCGGGGGTCGCAGGTTCGAATCCTGCGGGGAGCAACAACTATGTGTAGTTGTTCCTCACTGGCTAGGATAATGCAGGCCGGTCATTGTCTGTAAAGTAAGATGATCCATGCGTCGGATAGGCATGTAAAGTACACTTGTGCACTTGTGTCTACGCAAGCATTTGTGCACTGGATGATGGCTGATCTTGCGAAAGATTAGCCGCTGTGGTTGGATTGGCCGTATCGGCGAGAGTACCTATATCATTCCATAAATATACATACTGTTTTATTTACCCCTGGTCAATATTAATACATTTTTTATTTTCTTGTAGATTTCCTGAAAATATTGAGTGAAGGAATGTACCTATGACTATCCATTGTCCCATTGGAAAATAAATTTGATGAAGCTGCAATGATCTGCTGTTGGTCCAATGGAAAACTAAATTTACCGCGAATGCTTTTTCTATCGTCTAATGTGTTGGTTAAAAGGTGTTTTAGTTGTTTGCATATAATGCTAATTGCTATTTAGTATCTTGTGATTAATCGGAGATCGTTAAACGTACTGAATAAATGATTTTATAGCACAATATTTTTTTTAATCATAACTTCATATGCTTTTATTTTCACAACCATTAGCTTATTATTTATCCCTTGATTTTCTGTAAAGTAAGATGCTCCATGCGTAAGATGGGCATGTAAAATGTTGATCCTGCACCTGGTCTCTCCCCGGTCGTGTCGGTTTTTCATCCCATCGTATTTTGAGAGGTAAACGGAAGAGAGAGAGAGAGAGTGCAGTTGTGTCTACGCAAGCACTTGCGCACTAATATATATTTTGCGTAGACTGAGATCTTTCAAAATACCCACTGTGGTCATATCGGCCAGATGGAGGTCCTTATTTATTTATCATCTGTTTCCCTATCAATCACAGTTTGTTCTTCTTGTACACAGTTCTTCCGTATTTGGGCTGCTCCAACCCATAATCAGACTGATTAAGCAACTAGACATATTTAATCGGTTCAAACTTAAAGCATAATAATAATATAATAATATCCTGGGACAATTCACACACGGTCATCCTCAGAGTAATTAGAATGGAGCTAGTATCGCGTCGATTCCCCGAACAAATTTTTCGTGGCACTTTTGCGGGGTGCGGGAGGCGAAGTAAACACACACAGATATAATTTTACGCATACCCACACTATAATAAACTCGCAACACATTCAAAAAGTTACGCACACAAATAAAGAATGACCTGACCATATGACCAAAATTTGGCAGAGGGGTTAGCGCATCATGATCTCTCCAGTGGTATCTCCTCTAAGCGGTCATCTGATCCCAAACTAGGCAGAGCCTGTACTATGGAAACCAGACAACTGATACCAATACTTATATACTTTTTTTTTTGTAAATACATACTTATATAGATAAAACACCCAGACACTTGGTAAACAAGCCAAGTAAGTCGTATTATGCGACGAAGTTAAAAAGATGTCCTGATTTTTCATGAAACATTAAGGTTGCCCTCTTAGAAAGAGAGATCCGACCTCAATGAAAGGGATAGCGTTGACCTCAGGCATGTATTTGGGAGTGTTTTCTCCACTTTGACCCTAATAGCTTCATGGGTAGCATCCATAATACGTCAGGAAGGTCTGTCTGTGGACATGTGGACATAATAAATACTCTTTACTATAAAAACCCATCATTAAACCGAAGTTTTAGGTCCAGGGTTGCCAATATGTGGAGAATTCCCCAAACTATGGGGGATTTAGGTCAATGGGTAATTTTGTGGGCCTGGCCACCTGACACTATGCGGGTAAAACGTTGCAATCCTAACTAGTATCTCTCAGTACCAGTAGTCTGTGATTCTAAGGTTCCCGCACACACTCAATAATATTGTCAGTGAAGTACATATTGTCAAAAATATGTGTTTGCGGCCCGTATTGCGGTATTTTACAAAACATATAAATATTAACATTAATATTGAGCATGTGCGTCTGGCAAGCCTAACATTCTACTGTTTGATCAAACTATCGATAGCTGAACGATTTTATTGATCGTACTGGTGTACGATGAATAAAATCGTTTTTTTCGGAATGCGTGTCCTATTGTACAGGTCACTAATGCAGGCAGTTGAGCTATCACGTCGAGAGCAATTTAACCGTAGTTTATGTTACTGAATTGATTTTTTGATCAAGCTTTTTTTTTATTTTGAGAATTCGTAGGAAATTGGCACTGTTATCTACTCCCCACTTAAAGACTCCCCAATTTGGGACATTTAATCTAGATTATTTAGGGATTTTGAAAACTGGAATTGGCAACGCTGTGCCTATAAGTGTCAAGTCAAGTTTTGTTTTGTATTTAGTAAAATCATCAAAGGAAAAGGATAGGTACAAAGCGACTGTGTACAAAACTTTAAATCTAAATTTTCTTCAAACTTATTATTAATAAAAAAAAAACAAATATTGAAAAAAATGCTGAAGTTTGAAATAGTATCGTCACGTACAGTGGAAGGTTATGAAAAGGAGAAAAAATTCGTCGCTTACATGTTACAAGTGCGACAAGACTCCACAGCATCTACGGTGTTTGATCCAGACCCTGCGAATGTTGAGAGACGGTATACACATTTCCTAGATTTATATAATGGTCTGAAAAAGGATTTCCCCAGTTTGTTAGGCACCATGTCATTTCCTAGGAAGGTATGTACATATCAAAGATTATTCCTTTGTTGTGACTCATTAATTATATTATGCAAACACTATACTGCCTTTTGTGTTGATATCTTCTATTAAAATTAGTGATGTTATTAAACATCCAGTTTAGTAGATCAGCTATACAATATTATATGAGTTTCATGCACATCTGTGACAACATAATAATATATAAGTTTATGAATACCTAATAATAATTTTGTTTTTTAAAATAATTTAGGAATACTGTAAAATATATCAACCCTAACATATATTTTTATATGATTTCAGATTGTCGTGGGTAATTTTGATCCAAATTTAATATCAACTAGATGCTCAGCTTTTGAGTCATTGTTGGAGTTGGTCGCAAGTGAGTCACGATTGAGGGATTCCCCGGCTGCCATTGTATTTTTCCAAGACATTGAGTTAAATGAAGCACGGCGGCTAATCGAGGAGGGAAAGTTTGACCAAGCACTATCAGTGCTGGAAACAAGTTTTAAATTATTGAATAAGGTATGGGTTAGTCTTCGTAAAGTTATTATCAGTATGAGGTGTGTAGTCTTTAGTTGATTTCATTTTGAAAATGAAAAATATCTTTTATTCAGATAAAAGACTGCTTAATAGTCAGATTAGGTCGCCCTGTGTCATGGGAGACATTTTTTGTAGCTTGTATCATGATTCAGGTAATGGCTAAATAATATCATCATCATCATCAGTAGCGGATATACATCCACTGCTGAACAAAGGCCTCCCCCTTAGAAGGGAGGGGTTGCCGTAATCCTCATGCTTGGCAGGCATCTTGGGGATTGCAGCATAGGTGGTAGGTAATCCAATAGAAGGTCACTGCTGCCAGTCTTCTTGTTTTCCCTTAGTCACCTCTTATGAACACCCAACGGGAGGAGATGGGTGGGTGCTATTCTTACAACCAAGTAACAAATTAATATAACATCTGGCAATTATAAAAGGATTTCGAGTAAGACAGAGTTTTAAAAATAACTTTGTCCAATCACTGAGGATATTTTTTGGTGTCAGATTACAAAACTATGCATACTTAACTCTTGTTAGAATATCTCGAATTTACACTCTGGGATAAACATATATTTTTGTAAGATAACATCTGATTGTCTCTTGTGCCCAATGAACCTTTTTTATGTGTGGTAATGCTGAATACATGCTATATAAAAATAATAATATCGGCCCTTGTTTATGTCCTACTGTTGGGCATGGGTCTCCCCTCAAGATGAGGGGGCTTAGGACCCGCACTTGGCCAGCGTGGTGGCCAAGTGCGGGTCCTACCCGGGTTGGCGGACTTCACACGTCATTCGAAAGCTAGTTAGGTTTTCTCAGATATGCTGGTTTCCTTATATATGTATATATTGTCCTTCACCAAAGCTAGTAACAATCGCACAAAGACGATTCGCACATGATTTGTTAAGGAAATCAGAGGTGCGAGCCAGGGTTCGAACCTGCACACCTTGTTTCCCAGGAAAGCACTTGCCCACTGAGCTGTTACTGGAATTACATGTAATATATAGATGACAAAAATCTGAGGAAGGTTTTCATACTTTTACATTTCAACTGATGTCAATGTTATAATTTTACAATTGGGACTTCCCTCTTGTTCATCAGAGAGATAAAACATATAAATTGAAAACCATTTTAAGGCTGGAATAACCAAGTATCAGTAATATTGGAGTAGGTACTGTTTACATATCTCAACTAGGTCGATAAGTTATAATCAAATTAATTTAGTTATTCTGCTATTGATGACCTCATTTGAACAGCATTCGTGTGCATTGTGTGATAAGTCGTGATTATGTAACAGTATTTTTAGAATTTGCATTTCAACTTAAAAATATTTATTGGCCTTGATGATACAGATTACAAATACTCACGAATAGCATCTATTAGCATCTATTATAATATCCGTATTGTTGAATTTACATGTAACTTTTGGTGTACAATAAAGTGTATTTATTATTATTATTATTATCCTCGGACAATCAACACACCATTATCTAATCCCAAACTAAGTAGAGCCTGTACTGTGCCTGTACAACAGACAACACAGACAGGACAGGAGACAGGCGTTTGGTTAACAGACAACTCATACTAATACTTATATACTTTTTTGTAAATACCATAGAGTTAAGAATAGAGTACGCGTTTGTCTATGGACCCATTACACAAAGCGTAGGCAGATTTTCCTCGACGGGACAGGTAAATTGAACTATTTATAGTTATATTACAAGAGTTATATTGATATATAACTGATATCTGTTACGAGCGCAAATGTCGATAAATACTGCTAACGGTATAGTACATATTGTCGTGTACCTGATATTTATGTATTTTGATGTTCTTACCTGTGCCTACGGTTCTTACTTGCATTTAAGCATTCTATAGTACTTGTACTGATTATTGTTCTGTGGTAAATACATACTTAAATAGATAAATAACACCCAGATGGGAGGTGGGAATCGAACCCACGAGCTATTGGGTAGTGGTTTGATTCCCACTGCTAGGCCAGGCACTGGCCACTGCCAGGGTATCTGAGTAACAGGCCATTGAAATAATATATATAACTAGCTGACCCACGCAGCTCCGCATGCGCTATTTTTACGTTAACTAAACTTTTAATAACAGACATTCGCATCGAATACATAACCTCTTTTTTATAGTCGGTTAAAAACTGGGACCCACTTTTTACTTGCTCTCCGAAGCACGGACCCGTTTAGTTCAAATGGCGATAAACGGTCACCCATCTATTTAATGACCTTACCTAACGTTGCTTAACCCGATCGATTACAAAACCTTGATAACAACTCTCTATGAGTGTTCCCTTACTAATATTTATTATAATTATGAAGAAAAATTGATAAAATCGGACCAAGCGTATAACCAAGTACCCATTTTGACTTTAATCCCCTTTCCCAA
Organism: Furcula furcula; assembly: GCA_911728495.1. Lineage (NCBI taxonomy): Eukaryota > Metazoa > Arthropoda > Insecta > Lepidoptera > Notodontidae > Furcula > Furcula furcula. The sequence goes on from OU452245.1 coordinate 21,225,542, forward strand.
AAAAACCGTGCTAGATTACGGGATAAAAAGTATCCTATGTCCTACCTCGGAGTATTAACTCAAATCATGCCAAGTTTCGTTTCAATCCATCCAGTAGTTTTGGCGTGATGCTCAGCCGAGATACAGACAGACAGACAGACAGACAAAAATAAAAAAAATTACATTTTTGGATTTAGTATCGGTTATGGAATGCCTTCCAAACATCATTTTCAATATATCTTCAATGTACAGAAATGGACCTGTTACAGTTTTATTATAAGTATAGATAGATGAATATTGAATAAGTATAATGTTACCGATGTGTAGATGCTAGCCAATGCAGCGTAATGTTTCACTGAATTAAAAGGATTTGAAATACCTACTTCAGAATAAATAAATGAATGATTATTGTTAAAGTGAATCTGGAATGTACATAATACTTGCAGAGTAAGAATGAATCCTGGAACCAGCCATTGTTAGTAGTAAAAAGATACAAAAAAATATTTTCCTCATGTTTAAAAAAATATTTTCAGGTTTACACGGATAGATCACGTGTTGTACTTAGCGCTCTTTGTCGCATCGTCGCATGCGCAGGCGCCAGCGGTGGGGAGCTGTCCGGCCCCGTGGAGCGATGGGCTCAATTGGCCCTCAAACGATACGAAGCAGTCAGTGACTCTGATCTCCTGCTCATATATATACCATTGTTGCACACTTGTATATCTATATGGTAAGTACCTTTTGTATGTACTATCGCGGACACGAACGGTGTACCAGTTATCAATCAAAATCGTTTGAACAACATTACGTGTGCTTACCCCGCCCGTACGTATTTTGGGCCGGCTCGTGCAAGCGATTGTCGTCCTAAAGGTGGTACACCGTTCGTGTCCGCGAGAGTACTTAAATCAAACTTTTCGGATTATTTATTAAGAATGATTCAAATCTATATTTACTGACACACTAAAGAGTATGGACTCTTTCTTTTTATTTTTTTCTTGGAATAATGGTATTTAGCCATTTATATCTCATCCCATAGTAAAGATTTTGTATTAAAAGACTAACTGCTAAAAGCTAGACTAATGGCTAAAGCTAATTAACGTTTATAAAACGTTAATTAGCTATAGCTGCAGATTTCGACACTGTTCCATTTATGCTTATGCAATCAATAACTATACTCATTAACGGAATTTAAAGTATTAATTTGGCTTTAAGTGTCGACATGAAACACTGGAACTGGATTAATGATAATAATCACTAATTGACGTTAGTTAGTGCGGCTGTAAGAGGCAAAGCTATGACTTTTGAACGGAATTGAGAGTGGATTATAGCTAGTTTTTGATAGTAAAGCTAATGAGTCTGATTGCTTGTAATAATGTAGAAAATATGCAAATAGAATAGAGATAAAGATAAATCGTTATCCTATATGTTAATGATTTGATTGAAATAAAATGAATGTACACATCCTTGAAATCTGTGAATTAAGCGTAATGCATTTGATCCACAACACGTTTAGAGGCATGTATTTGAAAAAAAAAAAACACGCGAAGACTTTATTACCCGTGGGGTGTCCGGGTAAGAATAGCACCCTCCCAATCCTCCCATCTCCTCCCGTTGGGTGTCCGTAAGAGGCGACTAAGGGAAAACAAGAAGACTGGCAGCAGCGTCTTTCTATTGGATTACCTACCACCTATACTGCGATCCCCAAGCCGCCTGCCAAGCGTGGGGATTATGGCAACCCCTCCCTTCTGAAGGGAGAGGAACTCCCTTTGTTCAGCAGTGGACGTCTTTCGGCTACTGTTGATGATGATGATGATGAAGACATTGTTGTAACTGTTGTATGTAGCGTCTCGCATTTCATTTTGTTTATATAAAGGACCATGCCCATATTTGTATGGAGCCAAAAGTCAAAAATGCCATGCAATGCCCAAATTGCAGCTCTATGTCATATGATAGCTTTTTAACAGTATTTATATGATATCTAGATTTAATGTCATATAAAGCACCGGTTCAAAAGATATTGGACATTAAACATGATAACCTCCTACTGGTTTTTTATACATTTTATCGTTTATTGCTATTAGTTTTTCACTAGGAACTTCATGATCATCATCACATAAGCTAAGCCAGATTAGTGTTCTTTTATATACTTATCTGTATGTTATCAGATAAACATGTCTGTTATTTGGAATTTACCTAGTCTGTCTCCATCGAATAGAGTCAATATGTATGGAAAACAAACAACATATTCAATTCTGAGCCAAATAGATAAAATTATTAGGAACTCTTGACGCATAGTTGTAACCACATGCCTCTGTATACGTTGAACGCGTAACCCGCAGTTCAGGCAACGCAACATTTTGTACCTATCACAAAGAAAACAAGAAAAGTCCAAATCACAGTCAAGTCACAAAAAACAGCAGCAGATGTCAAACAGGCAGAGTGAAAGCATGAGTGACAGTCATTTTAGTTTTTTAGAATGTTTTTAACTTGGGGCTAAGTCTTTTGAGCCATTACTTCATTAGGTTTTTGTTTGAATTATATTTGTTTCTTTGAAGCCTAGATATACTTACACACTACCACAAAGTACTTTTTTACATTTGAGTGTCTGGAGACATCATTTAGATCTTTATTCAACTCGTTGATGATTCAAAGGTAAAATAATAATCGATATTGGAATCGATTACTTAGATCAATTGATCAAAAAAAAACGATTCCTTTTTCGAAGATTTTATTTAACATGCCAATTATTTAGCCCCGAACTAAACAAAGCCTAAGATTTTATAATTTAAGAGGCTGTCAATGAGGGATAGGTTAACAAACAAATAGTCCCATAAATGGCGTTGGTAAAAAACTAGTCTGTCTCTGGCTTTTGATAACAAAAAGGAATGCTTAACTGGGCCATGTTTTTTTCATCTGATGACGTTTATTATAAAATCATATTTTTATTTGGTTTTGTTGTAAAGCAGTATATTATTATTCGATTATTTAGTAATCACTTTTATGACTAATATCAATCATGTTGAGTTTTACATGGGCCAAAGGACGTGATTCCAGACCGTAATAAATAAAGCATGAATTAATGATTGAACGATGGATGATACGTACTGCAATGTCAACAGAACGTCTTATTTTTTATTATTTTTTATCCAGTGCTTCATATGATTTAAAATTAACAACATAATTCTAGTTTTTATTTATTAGAGCAATCTTGTAATATACTTTATCTGGGCATTTCTGGGGCACAAATGGGCATGGTCCTTTGAATAGGTTTCTTCTTTATGCCACTACTGGTAGACTGCAGGAGTCTGTAGACGTAGTGACATATTCGAAATATTGACACAATACAAAACCTGCATTCCCGTTATCTCCTACGCCTCCAGGTGACATGCCGTCATATGTGGGGTCGTCCATTAATCACGTGATGTTTTTTTAGCAACTTTTTAGCCCCTCCCCCCCTCCTGGTGATATGTGGTGAGGTTTTAAACTACCCCCCCCCCCTATCCAAAATCACGTCAAAATTTCAATATAGTTTAAATTGAAATTTTCGAAATCTTTAAATACAGGTACTTAACTGATTAAATGTTGAAGGGGAAGTCGTTGCCGGCAACGGTGAGTCACGGCCACGTGCCGCTGTTTGGTTTAGAAATCGTGCATTCAACGAAAAATAAATACACGTGATGTCTCATTATACCCCTCCCCCTCCTGGTGATATTTCGTGATTTTTTTCGGAACCCCTCCCCCCCCCCCCCCTTTCGAGCCTCACATGATTAATGGACGACCCCTGTACCCTGTGATACATGCGAAATGTAGATTTTAGTTTACATGGTCTCCGATCCTTAAAGACCTTGAATAGATTAGCTGTTAAGCCATATCGTTAAGTTGTGTGGGCCAAATACGTGTTGATAGATTACTTGGATTAGTTTCATCTTTGGAACATGTTTGCGTTTCCTCACGAAGTTTTCCTTCTCTGTTGGTGATAGGTAAATATTTGCATTTTACAATTAGTAGGTACTACTTATCATAGCGTCACGTAATTGTGTGAATAGTGACACAGAAGTGAAACTTCTTGGTTTGACATAGTAATTATAACCTGCCGTTTTTAGAAGTATGCTTCTAACACAGACGAACTTTCTTAGTAGGATTCCGTACCTAAAATGTAAATAAACTATTTAAAAAAAAAAAAAACGACTTATTTTATTTTATTTATTTATTTATTTAAAAAAAACTCAAACCTACCTATTTTGCTAAAATAAAAGTCACTAAAAAGTGTTAAATAAACTATTTTTAAAATAATAAAAACCGACTTCAAAGTAAATTATCTAAAAAGTATAAAATAACGAAAATATATTGAAGTCGGTGCTAGCACATCATGTTAACTAAGACTAGCAAGAGCTGACACCGACTTCAATATAATATTTTCGTTATTTTATACTTTTTAGATAATTTACTTTGAAGTCGGTTTTTATTTTTTTTAAAATAGTTTATTTAACACTTTTTAGTGACTTTTATTTTAGCAAAATAGGTATCAGCACTATCACGCAACTCGAACGTCCAGTTACAGTAACTTACTCAAAACATAAAAAGTTTATATCTCTTAAACTACTGGACCGATTTTGATGAAACTTGTACTCTACCCTAATTTGAAAAATACTCTAACTACTGCAAAAAGAATTTTTGAAACCGGACTTGTAGTTTCTGAGAAATACGCGGACAAACCTACATACAAACATACATATATATACATACATACATATAGTCTGTACCAATCAAGACCGAAAATTTTGTAAACAAACAATCACTTAACTTAACATCGTCGATTACACAATTATATCACCATCAATAAACTCAAAACTGATGTCAGAATCTTCGAAAATACTGTATCTTTTATTTAAAACTTGTTTTGGATTGAAATTGTAACATTTAAATGGAAAAATATTAAATTATTGAAAAAATACAATGTCTATCGTTTTTTTTTTACAAAAGCTCTAGTGAAGGGGCGATGTATATGAAATCCACAGATTATTAAACGATATTGAGTGAATGAAAAACAGACTAAGGGTGCGTTCCACTTAGCGTTCTCAACGATCACGCTCACGATTGTAGTTCTTCCCGTTCCACTTGCTTGTGAGCGTTACTGTCGTAAACTCAAGTGGAATGGACTATAGAACGTTTTGAGCGTGGAGGTAAATAATACAAACGGCGAGTTAGTAAAAAGAAAGCAAAACATTTAAGAGGTTAGATTATAATCTGTAAGTCTTGACAATAAACTTAAATAACTACTGCTTAAATCGATTTATTTTGAAAAAAAAATATGATTGATTTTTTTATATATAATATTATTGGTGTCTTCAATTAATTTACGTTCAAATGTAATTAAAATGTCTTTTGCTGAAGAAAAGTTCACTTCTAGTAAAATATCTCTGTCCGCATGAAATAACGTAAGTTTGATGCTTTGAGTTTTAAAAATGCAGCTAATTTTCATCACTACGAACCACCTTTTTAGATGACGACGACCCGTCGTGAGCTTTTCGCAGCTACCACAACGATCGCGGTCGTTATGTGGAAAGACTAAACGAGCATTTTGATCATTGTGGGCGCTAAGTAGAATGCACGCTAAATAGAACTGCTCTAAGCAGTTCTAAGGAATTTAGCCTAAATAAATTATGAATATTTATTTATTTCTGTTCCTATCCGTCTAAAATTAGAGCCACATCAAATACTCTTTTTACAAATCGCAAGACAATATATAACGTTCCGGTTAAAATAACCCCACCTCGGAGATAGCTCCGAAATTGGTGGAAGGAAAATTCTGAAATAATTACAGGATATAAATGTTTATGCTAAGATTGCAGGAATAATAAAATTATGTTTCTGAATATAACGGTTTTTATTAAACGGTCTGGTATTTAATTTTTATTAATTGGTTTTTTCTGTTTATTTCTTTGGGTCATTATTTATTCATTAGGATAGACTGATCTAATATTTTTTGGTGCGAACCTTTAGTTCTGATGACAAAGCAATTTAATATATTCAGTATCATTGTAAATCCAAGATGGCCGCCGCTATAAAATGGCGATGGGTATTAAATGTATGGGAGCCCTCAGAGCTTGACTAGTAGGATACTGTACAGTACGACGAATTTCAAATAGTAAGAAGGCGCTTGAAATTTCTATCAACACTCAAACGCTCATATCGCTGATCAATGCCCTAGATTGATGAGGAGTGGTGTGTTGACTGGTACCTAAGACCTACCGAATAATTTGTTAGCTTTAGTACAAGTAAAACCGTTTAAACTAACAAATACACTTGTTTATACGGCTTGGTATTTTTGCTACCTGAGAGCTATAAATAGCAGTAAAAAGTGTTGTGACAAAGAATAAATTAGCCAGTACCATTTACCACCACCCTCGATCTTTCCAGGAATCGGAAGTAGTCAACCCAGAAATGCAAGTTATCTTTATTAAAAATAGATGCGTCGTAAAACACGTGCATTTATTCAATTACCAAATTAGTAACTTATACCTTTTTTATACAACTACCTGATAACTAAACCTACTAAAGTAATTGCGACGAAACGAATAAGCAGTATGTTAACCCGTTGTTAGAAAATTTTAACGTTATGGTTTTGAGGTTTTATTAAAAGGATCATGAAGTTACCTTGTTACGCTATTATTACCGATATAATTAACGTTACCATGTTCTACATGCTGGTGGTGATGTGGTTCGATGTCATACTTTGTGATTTCTTTCGATTCCATCCGATCCCGTGCAATTATATTTCATTCAATAAGATACCCGATACTAAAGACGTTATGATTAACGTTAATATTATTTAACAATACCCAAAATTAACGTAAGATTATTTATTTATGTTTTATGGTTCTTTACATTTTATTAACGATATTATATATTACCGTTAACGTTTTCAAGTAAACGGTAAGATTTATTCCATTGAATTAAAAACTATCCATTCACTCATTCGTTCAAAGTTGTAATATGCAATGGGGACATCACTAAAACTGTTAAAGGTCATTGACGTTCCTTTGTTTACAAAATTTTTTGTCTTGATTGGTACAGACTTTACATACATACACTCATAAAATTTGGTAAATTTGTTTAGCATTTTTATTCATATTACATACATACGCGTCGAATAGAGAACCTTCTTTTTGAAGCCGGTTAAAAAAGAACCCTCATCGTGCGATTTCGTCTGTGTGTTCTATTAGTCTGTCACACTTTTATAATTCAGGAACTAATAATCTTTGAGAACCCAACCTCTTGAAAATAAAAAAAAGAGTACTTTTTTGTTCGTATGATGATTGCGAGTAAGAAGTAGCCTTAGAGATTCTGGGAACTGCGTTCGGATCATTCCAGAATCCGTCCAGTGCCAGATGCTCGCTAGAGCACGTCCCGGGGGATCAGAAATGTACACTCCTCCCGGCAGTTTCGCGGTGCTGGCGACGACACAGGGCCTACACCGCGTTGTCTCTGGTCTCGGCGTCGCAAAATTTAGGAAGGACAACGGCCTGAGCCCCCACCATGTGCGTCCGCGACCCACGAGCCTTCTTTAAGGCATACCTCATCATATTTCTATTAGGCTCCTGCCAATAGGGCTGGAGTAAGAAGTAACCTAACAACATTCCAGTCCATTTCGTTAGATATCGTTCTTTTGATTCATACTTCTTTTTTTTCATAATTCCAGGGAAACGTTGGGCAGAGATAAATCCAAATTAGTTGAGGAACTGAACGACCTGCGCAAACGCGGTATGAAAGTGGACTCTGTGCCCAGTCTGATGGATGCCGTCGACAGCCTAGGGACAACCGTCTAACCAGAATTGATATTATGAAACACTAAATACACAGTTTCATTGTTATTTACAATGGAAAGAATCGCCATCGACATTTAAGGTACGCGTCCATTATCCGCGCCCCGTCAATTTCCGATGCGGGCGCGCGGCGCGGATAATGGACGCAACGCTATGTAAAGTCATACAAAGCAAACTAAAATCCGTTGCGTGCCGTGCGTGCGGTGCGTCCGGCGCGTGCCAATAAAATTTTGAAAAAAAAAACATATTTACCGATTATTATACTAGTTTTCTTGGACCAAAGCTGATATTTTAGTAGAAGACATAAATCGCTGTTTTGCTTGAGAAATTTTGGTTGAAAGTATCAAATTGATGGGTTATATTTATCTCGATATGAGTCATATTCTATTTGTTGTTTTATTTTTATGTGCATGTATTTATTTAAATCCGAGTTAATTATTTTTTAGCCATAACTAAGTATAATGTTTATATTATGTCTTATTAGTTTATAAGTAAAGTTTAATAATGTGATATGTATAAATCGAGCTAATAAAATAATATTTTTTACATTATAAAAGGAATACGGTGGCAACTTATTATTGGTTTTAATATGACGATGTGTTTTATTATTTAATTAATAATTTAATTATTTGGTAGAGTAATCAATGCCTAATAATAGATCGATTTTGGATTCGATTGTAAATAATAATACCTACCGTCTAGAGTTATGATTTAATAATCGTCAATTTAAACATTATTTATACTTAGTGATATTAGAGAAAGATGAGGCAATAGAAGCCCACTGTGTGAATTATTCCTACAAAACTAACATTATAATTTATCTTTTAACTTTGTGATCATTATGTCAATAGATAATTGTCTAGTCTAATCACAAATAATCCTTAATTGTATAATAATTCACAAAATAATTATTAAATAATATGAAACTAGGACTCGCGTCAATTTGTGATTGCGTATGTAGAATGTTAAATAATGCCCTAGTAATTCATTGCTTTTGATTGAATCAATTTTTATGTATATAAGACCGCTTTAGACTTTAAGCTCACAAAAATTTGACGATCTGAATAATATTACAAACTTACGAAGAAAATTCTTAGTAAAAAAGCTTTAAAACGATTTTACAACTGTTTATTTATTTATAGTTTGTGACGTTTGCTAAGATTTGTTTTGGGAAAACTTTAACAGAAGTTGAGAGGTTGGCTGATAAATAATTTACAAGTAACCGTATTTTCACTAAAATATCTGGTGATTAAATAATCACTAAAATATCTAGTGATTATCTAATCAAATGAGATTCATCTTCTTTTTAAATTCATGTTGGCTAGAGAGATGATGAACTCTGCCAAACTTGTATCCTTTTAAAAAATAATCATTAGGTCCCATAGGCAGGTATTGGTTATTTTTAAAGGCTGCTCTGCTTATCATATTATATATCTAAGCTAAATGTTTATTAATTCTTTATTTGCATACGTATTTACTCGCGCGTATTATAGAATAAGTAGATTATGTATTATTTAAATTAAAATGACATCACTACGATTTTAGGGTAGATGACGAAAAGTTAATCATAATGACGTGCAATATCAGCATAATAATCATACGAGTCTAAACTTTTCCGATGTCTATATTACCTATGTTACCGATGATCTATATTACCGATGTATACATACTGTGTACATACCGATGTATAGGTACTGCTATAGAGCAGTGGCTTGAAGTCCATACTACTAAAGATATTCAATATAAGCTATAGAGAGCCCTTTGGAATTCTTTAATCCAGTTTGGAGGGAACCAAGCTTTGGAAGTATTTTCAATACAAACGATGTTTTTCTTCTTTAAAAGTGTCACCTAGCGAGAACTAGACGAAACATTTACTGCTAGCTTCAGCTATCGGTAGATAGCGTAACTAAACATCTATGTGTGAAATAAAGATACAATAACTATGTACTGCACCATCGATATACTATGATATGATATCGATGACTGCTGCTACCTAATAGATTGTCGGTTCGATTCCCACCATTTCTCTATATCAGTATGTATTAAAAAAAGTTGGTACAGAAGTATTTGTATCAGTTGTCTGGTTACCATAATACAAGCCCAGCCTATTTTCTGAGTGGATTGTCCCAAGGTTATAATTATAAATAATGTGATTAATACCCGAAAAAATATTTTAGATTTACTTATATTATTTAAATGATAATGCATTAATTCATATGAGCTTTTAGAAATTTTACTATATTAATTAATAATGTAAAGGTGACTGATATTTTATACACTTGTAGCCATTATAGAAATTAAAAAATATACTTTTTATTTTGTGGTTTTATTGATGCACACACGACCATGGTTTTAAAAAAAATTGTAGCGTTATATTCCTGAGTCATTGTATGACTGAAACTGAAAGTTTGACATAATTAATTACATCAACGAAGTTTGACCGTTTTTGTAATCGATATAATATTATTGATAGTTTTCGTTCACTGTATGTTTTCACATTTCGTCCATTACCACTAGATACGAGTTATTACCTTAGCATAGTATTACCCATCGATATAATATATCGGTGGTATTACCAATTGAAACTTTCGATATAAAAACAGAATCTTATATGGTAGCAAAAAAATTCAAAAAAATATTATATACTTACATATTTAAATAAGTATCTATTTTTCGTTTTAGATAAGTATGTACTATTGTTAATATTTTTTATTCGCAAGGATTTATACTTATGGCCGTTACAGTATTGGGTAAAATCATACGATATAGAATTTTGTATTATGAAAAAAACAACTGAAAGATTTTTTTTTTATTGAAAAGTCAGTGGATCATCAACCCCATAAATTATACCTAAGGTGAAATAGTCCAATATTTATATTTAATTGTCAAGCAAGGTATTCGAAAAAAAATAGATATTGTTAAAAACGAAGTGGTAGAGCTATCTGTCCTCAACTAAACCGTATTACTTTTCCATTACATCAGCATTACCTAATAATGATAATGATGATACCTACGTATAATATCCCCTCTGTCATAAAACCGCCTATCAATTTAGTAAATTGATTGGGGATTCACCAAAACAATTTGCCGTTCATAAAGGTGAATTAATTCTGTTCCAATTATTCGACGTAGACGGGCCCTTGCGTTCCTGTAGGTATCTTAGAGAATTCTGTCTACGGTAGGTATACTATACTCCTTCGGAGTTCGTACGTACGTTCGGGGTGTGGGCCCTTTGAACGTACATTGAGTACGGCGGCAACTCCGAGGAGGATGGAGGCGGGGTTGCGACCCTCGTCCCCGTGAGTACCGTGTCAGGTTCCCGGGGGGCTACAATGTGCCCCTGGCGGCGGGCTCAAAGGCAAGGCACTGAGGGGCCCCTGGTGCAGATCCCACCGGAGAGCCCTGGGTTCCCCCTTCTCATGTGCCGATGCGACAGCCGCGGGGGTTTTAGTGGGTAAGAATCCCACGTACCCCGGTCGAGCCCCTCAGCTCCCGGGGATCTTTGGAAGATATACCCCGCGTCAAAAAAAAAAAAACACTATACTGTATTGAGCCTGCGGTATTCACCATTTGGCTTAGGTATGTGAGTGAGCAAGCATTCCCAACATTTTTAACCGACTTCAAAAAAGGAGGAGTTTCTCAATTCGACTGTATATATTTTTTTTACATCACGCCCTGGACTATAGCTGAAATGACTATTATTATTATACTTATAGCTTTGTACCTTACCGTCAATCGTCACACGCCCCTCTTGGGATCTCTGTGCCCAACCCCGTCACGCCCCCCACCAGGAGAAGGGGGCGGTTGTCTGTTGACGGGGTTGGGTTGTCCTGATCTAGAGATTTTTTTAACAGCCCTTGTTTTTGCCCCACTGTTGGGCACGGGCCTCCCTTCAGGAGAAAGGGGCTTAGGTCATAGTCCACTTCGCTGACCAAATGCGGGTTGGCGGACGTCACACGTCATTCAAAAGCTTTCTCAGGGATGCAGGTTTACTCACGTTGTTTTCCTTCACCGACAGCTAGTAACAATCGCACAAAGAAGATTCGCACATGATTAAAGAAATCAGAGGTGCGAGCCAGGGTTTGAATTTGTGCACCTTGTTTCCAAAGCGAGCGCTCGCCCACTGAGCTGTCACGTATTTTGAATATTTGAAAAAAATGTTTTTATACTCTCGCGGTGACTAGCGGTGTATCACATTTAGGACGATAATCGCTTGCACGTGCCGGCCCAAAATACGTGCAAGCGCACGTAACGTCGTGCAAACGATTTTGATTGAAAACTGGTACACCGTTCGTGACCGCGATAGTACGCTTCACTATGTGATGGTAAGTGAAGATGTGATCAAGGATAGACTGCGCTTTCCCGTAAGATTCCCTCCAAATAAATTAATAACCCCAAGTTATAATTTTCTGGGAATTTATCGTCGTAATGTTGTCCCGGCCATAGGTATCCGCGGCCACTCTGGCGGGGCTCGAAAGGATTGCCCAGTTTCAAAGTGAGACTACTATATCGAGTAGGGTATCATATGAAAGGGCTTCATTTGCACATCTCAAAACAGATTTTTATTTTGTGTCACGTAGTTTTCGATTATAATAAAAAATGACAAAAAAAATACCGTTCAGCCAGTATCTACGAAGTTTGTGGAGGGAAAATCTGAAAGAATTATAGGTACTTAATACATGTCTATCTATATTTTACAGGAAAAATAAAATGATCTTTCTAAGTAGATACAGTTTTTTAGTAATCCTAGGTAGGTACAGTTTTTTAGTATAAAAAACCTCGACAAACAGACTTGGTTTTGCTGTTTTTTTATTGCTATCTGAGGTGTTACATTCTGATGTACCAACATAAGAATTACTATTATTTGGGTGCCTATTGGTTGATGCTTAGGTATTTCAATTTGTGATTAAGATAGTTTGTTAAAGGGTCTATCCGCGAAGCAGAGGCGGACCTGCTGTAACCTGTAACACATAGATTCTTCATAGAGTACGAGCATGCTAATGTTACTCAAGGCGGGGAAACAAGGCTACCCCAAAGTATCTACTACAGTAAGTTTAGTAGGTGCTAGGTTCTTTGTGCAAGGAACCGTCCAGGTAGGTACCACCGCAGGATCAGATATTCTGCCACGAAGCAGCAGTGTGTAAACATTGCTGTGTTCCGGTGTGAAGGACACTGTAGCTGGGAAACAAATGATTCAATATCTAATGTCTTAAGGGTCGGTGATGCGCAAGTAATTCTTCTGGTGTTGCTAGCGTCTATAGGCTACGGTGACTGCTTACCATCAGTGGGGCCGCATGCTCGCTTTTTTTGGCTGCGACCTTTTCGTAAGCTGGAGGTTACATTCTGAGTCGTGTTGCTCCAAATATTGAGCAGGCGGTGTTGTGTCTGTGTATGACCTCAAAACATCTTACAATAATAGAAAATTATCTGTTATTTTTACCTACATAGCTATAATTTTATAAGGTACTAGCTGACGCACGCAGCTCCGCCTGCGCTATTTGTACGATAACTAAACTTTTAATAACAGACATTCGCATCGAATACATAACTTCCTTTTTTATAGTCGGTTAAAAACTGGGACCCACTTTTTACTTGCTCTCCGAAGCACGGACCCGTTTAGTTCAAATGGCGTTAAACGGTCACCCATCCATTTAATGACCTTACCTAACGTTGCTTAACCCGATCGATTATAAAACCTTGATAACAACTCTCTATGAGTGTTTCCTTACTAATATTTATTATATTATAAAGAAAAATTTATAAAATCGGACCATGCGTATAACCAAGTACCCATTTTGACTTTAATCCCTCTCCCAAAAGAACCGTGCTAGATTACGGGATAAAAAGTATCCTATGTATCTCAAATCATGCCAAGTTTCATTTGAATCCATTCAGTAGTTTCGGCGTGATGCGCAGCCGTGATACAGACAGACAGACAGACAAAAATTTAAAAAAATACATTTTCGGCCTCAGTATCGGTTATAGAATGCCCTCCAAATATAATTTTCAAAATATCTTTAATGTACAGAATTGGACCTGTTTCAGTTTTATTATAAGTATAGATATAGATAAGTTTTCGCTTGGAAACAACCCTTTTCAATGTCATTATAACAAAATGACATATATACTTACTTTTTTTTTAACCTTCGCCTTTTTTTTAAATCTTCAAAAGGTCCACGGGAGTTGTGAAGTTCAACCGGGGTATGTGGGATTCTTACCAACTAAAACCCCCGCGGCTGTAGCATCGGCACATGAGAGAGGCCCAGGGCTCTCCGGTGGGATCTGCTCCAGGGGCCCCTCAGTGCCTTGCCTTTGAGCCCGCCGCCGGGGGGCGCATTGTAGCCCCCCGGGAACCAGTCACGGTGCTCATGGGGACGGGGGTCGCAACCCCGCCGCCGTCCTCCTCGGAGTCGCCGCCGTACTCATCATCATCAGCCGGAAGACGTCCACTGCTGAACATAGGCCTCCCCCTTAGAACGCCCGTACTCAATGGACGTTCAAAGGGCCCACACCCCGAACGTCCAGCGACTACGAAGGACATACCTACTTATATCAACTCATTATTAGGAGGGGATTATCTGACTACCGCACTCAATGTCGTTTAATGTGTAGATGTCTAGATAAAGGTTCACTTAAGAACCCTAAGTGCGTCTATGATTCCATTAATCATATTAGACATCCAGACTGGGTCTTTCTATTTTATCTCCTTTGTCATGAGAGTTAGGAAGGTTTAGACATTTTGATTAAAATTAGCATTTCAATCCTACATGAGTGAACTGCACTTACTATTTTCCCGAATGCCCCAGGAAGAGGGCTGTTTTTCGAGAGTAGGTACCTATGTATGTATGTCTATTTCTTTGGCACGGCCTACAGTCTAAACGGCTTGATGGACTGTGACCTTAGATTAGAAAAATTTGAAAGTCCATAAGATAAAGAAAAATACTCGGGAGATTATTTCAGGTACTGGTAACTCTACGCACACACAGGTAATTGTATCCGTACACAGAAATCGCAGCTTACGCACACACCGGCAAGGTCAAACCGGCGTCACTTATTTGTTCCGTGCGCGTGGTCTATGTATTCTATAGTCTAAGACTAAATCGCAGCTTACGCACACACCGGCAAGGTCAAACCGGCGTCACTTATTTGTTCCGTGCGCGTGGTCTATGTATTCTATAGTCTAAGACTGTGACTTCTATTATGTCCTTAGATTCGTCTCAGTTGTGGGAGTGATATACTTACTTAGGCCACATATTTTTAAAAGTAAAATGAGAATGGCGGCCGTCAGCCGCCATCTTGTACTTTTGTTACATCCAAAAACATCATTATGGGTATTAAATGAAAGGTCTTAACGAGACTACTTAGTTGAAATATATATACATGTGTATACGTTTTATGTATGTAGCCCATTTCTTTGATTGCAGTCGGGCTGTTTGTGCTTTTATAATTTATACTTGTTTTATCGTAGTCTGAAAAATATACGCAGGTATAAGTAGGTACAATGTATACTCTCGCGGTCACAAGCGGTGTATCTACTTTAGGACGACAATTGCTTACTTACACGATCCGGCCCAAAAAAATGCGGGCGGGTTACCACGCCGCGCACGTAATGTCGTTCAAAGGATTTTGATTGAAAGCTGGTACACCGTTCCTATCCGCGATAGCACCTACTGTATTTCACTCTGATAAAAATATTTAAGAATCCGCGATTTTGCCCTTACAAGCGCTATTTTGTCACTGCGGATGCCATTAGAAATTCTGTCTGGAACTACCACATTCAGCCTGTATAACTACTTGGAATATTTATTTCCAAACTGCCCGATGATCGAACTACTAATCGGTGTGCTTGGAATAAACGATATGCACTGTGTATCTATAACACTATTGTTGATTCAGTGGCGACTGGCGATGTCTCGACACGCAACGCCCGCAACCCTCAAATCACCTAATTGATTCGCGTGGCCTGCCTCCACAGACAAACGGGCACTCAGGCGCAGTCCATGGGGAACTATTTGCGATCCAGTCAGCTCCCTGCTTGTTAATACAGCGAGGAAGTTTTTAGTGACACGCGATGCGATAGCCACTGATTCATCAATTTAGCTGATTGAGTAGATAAATAAGGTCTGGTAGTTATACTTAATAGAGAATACCTATTCTCTCTAAAAAAATCACATGGGGATGTGTACGGTGTATAGCTACCTACTTACTATATCTATATCTATACTTATAATAAAACTGTAACAGGTCCAATTCTGTACATTGAAGATATTTTGAAAATTATATTTGCAGGGCATTCTATAACCGATACTAAAGCCAAAAATTTTTTTTTTGTCTGTCTGTCTGTCTGTCTGTATCTCGGCTGAGCATCACGCCGAAACTACTGGATGGATTGAAACGAAACTTGGCATGATTTGACTTAATATTCCGAGGTAGGACATAGGATACTTTTTATCCCGA
The DNA here is from genome assembly GCA_911728495.1 of Furcula furcula. Taxonomy (NCBI): domain Eukaryota; kingdom Metazoa; phylum Arthropoda; class Insecta; order Lepidoptera; family Notodontidae; genus Furcula; species Furcula furcula. The sequence continues at coordinate 21,241,801 of OU452245.1, forward strand.
CATTCGGCACGGTTCCCTTGGGAGAGGGGACTAAAGTCAAAATGTGTACTTGGTTATACGCTAGCTCCGATTTTAACAATTTTTCATTATAATTATAATAAATATTTGTAAGGAAACACTCATAGACAGTTGTTAACAATGTTTGGAAACCGATCAGGTTAAGCAACGTTAGGTAAGGTCATTAAATAGATGGCCGCCTTCTGCGAGACTGTCATGTCCCAGAAGGAGGCCGCCGAGCGGGAACGCGAACGCGCTGATCCCGCTCGGCGACGAAGGCGCAGGCCGCGTCAAGCGGCCGCCCAACGTCTCGCTCCCCAGCCCTGAGCCCGGGGCTATAAACAACGGGCAACCTTCGGAGTCGCTGGACGCTCGGGGTGTGGGCCCCTTGAGCGTCCATTGAGTACGGCGGCGACTCCGAGGAGGACGGCGGCGGGGTTGCGACCCCCGTCCCCGTGAGCACCGTGACAGGTTCCCGGGGGGCTACAATGCGCCCCCCGGCGGCGGGCTCAAAGGCAAGGCACTGAGGGGCCCCTGGTGCAGATCCCACCGGAGAGCCCTGGGGTCCCCCCTCTCATGTGCCGATGCGACAGCCGCGGGGGTTTTAGTGGGTAAGAATCCCACATACCCCGGTCGAGCCCCACAGCTCCCGGGGATCTTTCGAAGATTTCCCCCGCGTCAAAAAAAAAAAAAAAAAAAAAAGGTCATTAAATAGATGGGTGACCGTTTAACGCCATTTGAACTAAACGTCTCCGTGCTTCGGAGGGCAAGTTACAAAGTGGGTCCAAGTTTTTAACCGACTTTAAAAAAGGAGGTTTTGTATTTTATGCGAATGTATATTATTGAAAGTTTAGTTAACGTAAACACAGCGTGGGCGGAGCTGCGTGGGTCAGCTAGTTATTAAATAATCATTTAATATTCATACAAGCAAAGGACCATCCGAATAGGAACCACGGCAGTGTCAGATGTTCTGCCGCTAAGCAGAAATGTGTAAGTAAACATTGTTGTGTTCCGGTATGAAGGCCACTGTAGCTGGTTACTTTACCGGCCGTAAGAGACTTGGTAATACATGTCTGGGGTGACGGGCGGCAGTGCATCCGTGTCTTTTACCATCGGGTAATCGTCTTACGCGTGTCTTCACTTGTCTGAAAAATAAATCCATATGGAAGTCAAATAATTACAGATGTAAAATGATGCCTGTCTTATAGGTTAACCTACGGAAGTACCTATCTAGAGCGTCGGTAAGAAAGCCTTTAAGAAGGAACTTTGTTTTAAGCGCGCCCTGTAACCGCCATAAATCAGCCGTTCAGAATTTACGAGGGCCCTCCGCAAATCGGTTTATATTTTCGATAAATAAAATTGGCGCGGGTTTTGCGAGGTAAGCAGAGGCCGTTAGGAGCGCGTCGCCGCCCGGTGCTACCAGCTGCCGCGTGCACATAAACCCGACTACCCTCGCGTTTTCTTGCTGACAATTTTTTCCTGCTCCGGTCATTACGCAGCTGGGCCCCGAGACAAAACGGCGAATCGTTTAAGCCCTCTCCGGAGACCGTCCAATTTTATTGTGTGTACCTAGTCGAAATTGATATGCCGAGCGAGCGACGCGTCGTCGGCTCGTCCCATATGACGGACAGAGGTTCCGCGCGGGCCCATTTGCTGCCTCACGACTTTGGACAGTGAACCTTACGTAAAGCCATTGCTTCTTTGATGTCTGTCGTAATGTAAATACGATGGTCGCATCAATAATTCTGTTTTAATATGGTACATATTTTTAAGTGCTGCCATAAGTTGTGTAGAAGGCGAAGGAATGAATACCTAGTGTAAATGTTTGATCATATAATTATAACGATCTACGAGTATATAGCTCGTACCCAAAAATAAATATCAACAATACAATACGTGATAGGTACGTGCAATATATACAAGACGTGTCTATTATACATCTAGGTCCTAGGCTCGTCCAGGTCCTAGGTAGTAGTAGAAAAGAGTATTATAAAGTAGTAGGTATACGCCCTTCATTAGAATCACACTATAATGCCGTGATTATAATCCTTCTGAATTTATTGACCTGATCAAAGTGGAATAGCTTGTTCCACTTTAATCACCCAGGTGATCAAAGTGGAATAGACCACCTCAGAGATCTGAACCGAAGTTTAATTAGTATAACTAACCTATAAGCTTCATGATACTAACTTACCCCTTTGCGCTTTGGCATCGCTGCACAAGCACGCAGAAGCAAGCACGTCAAAATTTACTCTGTGGTAATTTTGACAATATGACAGCTTGATGACAATAGCAGACAATTTTATATTAATTTATTGTAATTTGAAAACTTTTCGAGATTATATACGTTGATGTGAATCCAATTTAAAATGCTGTATCCAACATTTAATCGTTGCAGATATGTCTGACAGATATGAGATCGACACTGCCGTGATAGTGGGGATCACAGTGGTGTTCGGACTGCCACTAACTCTGCTGATACCAGACTTCTCAGTATGGCGCTTGCTGCCGAAGGTGAGGGTGTCGCGCTTCCATGTCTTCAGCCAGTCCCTGTCGTGGATGCAACTCAACGGCGCGATCTTGATGCTTTTGCTGTTTTTCTTCTGTTTCTACCTTGAAATCCGGAAGCGAAAGTAAGCATTTTGTTTTATTTAAGTACTTAGTATATTATTAAAAGTAATAATAATTTACACAATATACTTACAGTGATTCATAAATATAAAACTTACAAACCAAACAACAAGGGCCTTGCCCTTATTTTTAGGCCTGTATTTTTCTCTATTATAATAATCTACAACGACAAATAATTTTTACTCAATATAGAATAGACCCGTTGTGTGTCCGTAAGAGGCTACTAAGTAGGGAAAACGAGCAGACCGGCAGCGGCGTCTTTCTACTTGATTACCTAGCATACTATACCTACTGCGATCTCCAGGACGCCTGCCAGGCGTGGGTAATATTCCAATCCCTTCTCTAAGGGGGAGGCCTTTCTTTAGCGGCTTTCTTCAGCAGCCAATAGACGTCTATTGGCTGCTGATGATGATGAATATAGAATAGAAAATAGTGCTGTAGTAAGATATTCACGCAGCAGAGTCTTACAAATTTGAACTCGATGGAGGCGTGCTAAGAGGTTTATTGGTGACGCAGGGTTAGAGGCCCTTTACAAAGCCTAGAGCACAGGCGCAGAGTAGCCAGCCTCTCGAGCCCCTCAGGTCTTCTAATAGTCAAATCCAAAGACAAGCATTCCACTGCAAGACCTCAAGATACTGTAAGCTCTTTCTGCGTAGATCGGACTAACAATAATAATTAGAAGACCTGAGGGTACCCTAAGACAACTATGACATATGGACAGCTACCACCTCAGTCCGCCCGTGACCATGAATGCTGTAAAGTATTCGAAACGTCGGGAAATTAAAATCAAAAATAAACCGCGATATAATCCGTAAAATTAGTTTCATTTCAATGTGTAATATTCGCGTAAGTATCAGAAATCATTAAGAGGTAGGTTTTTAAAACTTAATACCTAAACACTTTTAGAATTTCAAACTTTGTTGCGCAGACTTGATGAAATGGTGGAAGAAGTCCTCAAAGTGAGTCAGGCCACGGACTCGGCGATGCTAGTGGAGCGGGAACGGCAGGCCACCACGATGCGGGTTTGTGTGGAGCTCCTCGACTCGTCAGCCGAACATTACGAGAACCTGGTGCTGCTGCGGGACCAGCTACGGCAACGAGAGCAACTGAAGAAACAACATCCACCGGAGATTGAACCCAGCTGTTCTGACATTTAAAGATATTTTTGCACACAGAAACATTATACCCGTATTTAGTATGTCCATTTTATTATTTACACCCAATAATTTCTTCCATAACGGAGTAATAAGGCTCAATTCACACCAAGATGACAGCCGCCTGCGCGCCGCGCTTTTCAAGCGATAATGGTCTTTTACGTATTGACGTATTGTAGATAAAGTTTAAAATTCTTTAACACTGAAAGTGCGCTGCCGGACGCCCCCATCTTGGTGTAATTGAGCCTAAGGTAGGCACTCGATTGGTCTCGCATTTCAAAAGTGGTAGATCGTCATACTCAAAATATGTCAATAAACATATATTTTTTAAATTTAATTTACCATATTTATTAGTTTTTTTAAATAACTAAGTTGGCAAACAAACATGCGACCCACCTGATGGAAAGCAGCCACCGCAGCCTGTAGGCGCTAACATCACCAGAAGAATCACTAGCGCGTTAGACATTAAGTCTCTTGTGTCCGGCAATTTCACCAGCTAGAGTGCCATCTACACTGTACCACAGCAAAGTTTACACACTGCTACTTGGCGGCGGAGTATCTGACACTGCGATGGTAACTTTCTAGAGAGATCCCACTTGAGCTCATCCTTGTTTTCGCTTTTGGTTTAAACTCCACCCTTTTTAAAAGGTTATAATAAACAATAATGGGACAACCAGAACTAGATCCCTCGTGGTCCCATTGTGACAAAATCTTGGGACCACTAGAATGCAGTCCTCTCAATTACCATGTGGCGTTCAATAGTGCAATATTTACTCCAAACTGCAATGACCGCAGTACAACTAGTATTTTTATTCGGAGTCTCAGTACTAGATGCTTTCATTAAAGCTAGCATCGTCCCGGTTCTCCCGTGGGACGTTCGCCGACGCGAAAAAACCAATCTGGAGCTGGCAATTATGGCAAATGACCTAATTAGACCCGGTACACCGCTTCGCCTCGCCACCGCAAGATTTTTCACCTCCGTGTTCCTTGCGGTCTCGGAGAGAATTGCCATTTAATATGCGTCGAATCATGTTGTTTTGTGTTAATTTTGGCTAAGTAAGAAATAACATTTTCTTATGTTTACTTAACACGGCACTGCACAGCTTGAAATGTCAAAATGTTAGTTCAAATGTGGGAATAAATTCAAAGATTTACCTATTTGTAGTAGGTATCCATGTTAGCGGAACTATGCTTCCGATTCCAGCGTTATCAAAATTCGTTTTATGTGTTACACAATCAGCCAAATAGGTAGTACGCAGGATATAAAATGCACAAGCGCTTGCGCAGACACAGGTGCACTGTCTTTCTTTACTCTCACGGGTTGTGAGAGTAAAGAAAGGACGTAAGACCTTTAGATTAGATCCTTTTTGGTAAGATTGACATTGACACGGCCGGAGAGTATAACAGGTGTAAGGGACATCGTACCGAAAACCGATACGAGGGATCCAGTAGGTACATGATTCTGAACATGATGTTGAAATTCATCGGCTTTTTCATGAATTTCCAAAAAAAAGAATTAGTTTTTTTAAATAAAATTACTTAGTACTTATAACATTATTATTGGTATAATAGTAAAGACTAATTTTAATTTAAAAACAATAAATTAATTATTTGTTTTTTTTTTATTTATTTATTCTTTATGCACAAAAACAGTGCATAGGCAATTAATTATTTTATTTATTTTATTTTATTTTATTATATTTGGGAAACATACAAATAATACAACTTATTACTAAATTATGATCCGATAATACAAAAATCAGTTAAATTTCCACTAATAACTAAATCATAACACTATAGAGCTAACCACGTACGTATGCATGATATTAGATTTAAAAAAAAAACGTATTAAATTACAAGTTAAAACAATAAGAACTAAATAAATCAAAATAATATTATCTGTAGACAGCGAAAGTGACAGAAATTTGGAACTGCTTAGTTATTATAACATACTATACTTACCTAATTTTGGTTTTGAACTCTTTTAATTTCATATTGAACAAATCAATGTTTGAATAATTATCATTATGACTATGACACGCTCGATACAAAAATGTGTTTTTGGTAAATTTCGACTTACACGAGGGTACAGAAAATAGTGATTGACTACGTGAGAAAAAACGTGGACATTTAAAACATAATAAATGTTACTCATCAGAAATGGTGAGTCCACAAAATTATTAATAATTTTAAACAAAAATAATTGATCTCTTTCCAAGCGACGCTTCTGCAATGTAGGGATATTGGGAATTATTATATTTTCAGAATGGCGGTTCTGTGAACATCTATAACATAGGTGCTTCAAAAATTTTCTCTGCAAGTGTTCAATGCTATCAATATATATTTTATATTGTGGGTTCCATACAACTGATGCATATTCAAGAATTGAACGAACAAAGGCATTGAATAACAAAATTAAAGTAGAGCATAAGCTGAATAATAGGCAATTAACTAATATTTTTTAGAAAATTAGCAATGTAATTGAAAAATAAATATTATTCCGCATACATTCATTACATGCTCAAAAATTAACAAGTTACGTCATTTGTCATTTACCGTATAAATGGTTACTGTAATGATGTAACGGACATTATTTGACGTCTTATAAAAATCGTTTCGGTATGTGGTCCCTTACAGCCTGTATACCTCATGGATCATCTTACTTTTCACTCAATAAGCGGATCTCTATTGTCCATACTAGTAGTTAAGTACACAAAGTTGTAGTTCCCCACACGATTTCTAATTGCAATCTCCGGATTTTTAACCAAGTGGCTATGATAACGACTCATTAAACTTACCATTAGTGTGGCAGGGAGTTGTAGAAAACTATGTAGTATTTAGATACTACAGTCAGTTGCTATGCAAGATGACACAAATCGCAATGTGTTGTAGTTTATGACGCCGAAAGTCTGCTTTACGACCGGCGCGATCGTTAATTTGCGACTAAATAAACTCGCCCAGTATCTTCTTGCAAGATTGTCGCCATTTTGTAACTGTTACTGTCGGATATATAAATAAGATTTATATATACGCGGATCGGGAAATTCATGGTGGCGAGATTACTTAGTTAATTAACAAAAATCATGACCTAACTGCAGAAGTACGCTTTAAATAACTTTAATTTCGCCGTTAAATATCCAATCCAACTTGAACATTAAATTACATTATCATTCCAATTAGAATTGTCATGGCGGAATTGTGTAGGTACCTTTACAGAATACCACCACGAATGTTCAGATCTGATTTGAAAACGGGAATCACCGACGGTTGTTAATAGAACTATTGTACTTTAGATAAAGGTTGCTAGTAGATGAGGACTTTCTGTTATACAGAGTGAGGGTCCACCATACCTCATATCAGCTACTGTGCTTGAAATGATATCATTATCATCATCACCAATCGGAAGACATCATCACGAGTCGGAAGACATCAACACTAAGTCCACTGCTAAACATAGGCCTCCCCCTTCGAACGCCACAATGGACGATAATTTGCTATTTGTATCCACCGGTTACCTGCGATACGAGTACAATGTCGTCTGTCCACCTAGTGGGAGGCCTACCTACGCTGCGTCTTCCGGTTCGTGGTCGCCACTCGAGCCACCTTTCTTCCGCACCGGTTATCGGTTCTTAACTTGGAGATTTTGAGAGCTATGGTGACCTTGGTTCTTCGGCGAATCTCCTCATTACGGATTCGGTCGCGCAAAGAAACTGCGGGCATAGCTCTCTCCATAGCTTGAGATGTAGTCATGAATAATTATTATAGAAAGCTAATGTGCTTTACCATCTTCGATTAGGTCGCCGCTTGTCATCAGGTGGGATTGCAATTAAGCACTCGCTTATGTGCAGAAAAAGAAGGTACTTTGGTCTGAATTACTAGTTAAACATTATGTACTTAGACCGACCTGGACCCGAAAGAGAAAGGTATGAAGGTAAAGATCATCATCATCATCGTCATCAGCAGCCAAAAGACGTCCACTCCTGAGCAAAGGCTTCATTCTTAGAAGAGAGAGATTGATCCCCAAGCCTGGGAGGCGTCTTGGGGATCGCAGTATAGGTGCTAGGTAATCCAATAGAAAGAAGCTGCTTACTTATTTCCTTTAGTCGCCTCTTACGGACGGGTGTCTGTTGCGTAACGGGAGGAGATGGGAGGGTGCTATTGTTATCCGGACACCCCATGGGTAAGTTATAAATAATATCCTTTTATCAAATTGCCAAACGTTGTCTGAGATTGTATCAATCCCTCAATCTGCGTGAAAAGACACATACATGTCCCGGGCGCAGGTTGAGCGCGAAGGAGGTAGCGGTGCACGACATTGCGGGCACGAGCGTTTTCCTCCATTTTCATTAGACAAATCCGCCGGGAGCGGATCAGCCGCTCGCAAAAATAAATAAAACTGTTATTGAGATAAGCATCTACGCGGCGAGGCTTTCCGCTAAGTCCCGCTGTGTCGCGCTGAGCAATGTACCGAGATGTGTTCGGATTACGGCGCGCCGCAACCGAGATGTGCCTTCCTTCGTAACAGCCGCTTTTCTTCAGTGTTTTGCAGCTGAAACCTATTTACAGAAGTTATTTTTTCTTTCTGGACTTTTATTGTGTCAATAAATTTATTAAGAGCCGCACAAATGCTACCCGCTTTGTACCTTACCTTTTTTCGCTCGCTGAAAGTAAGAAAAATTAAAAACAATTTTAATTAGGTATACGGTGTAGCGTTTGAGTACTCTCACCCGAGTGACAAGGCTGAAAACATAAATTGCTTGTTTTATTTGGCGTATGCGTGGAAACGTAGACGTTTGGTTTAGTCGTGCACTCATGAAGATGCTGCGGCTCGGGCGGCTTATTATTGCGGGAAATTGCCTCATGCTACACCTGCGCCCAGCTACCCACCCTGGGATTAATTTCTCATCATACCGCCCGCCTTCCCAGGATATAATGGACACGACATCCTCCGAAAAAATTCCACTAAGTGTAAAAACGTCGCTCCACTTGATTAATAAACTCTGTAATAGGTAGCTGCTGTAACCCAAACATGGTGACGCTTTACCAAAAATATGAAAGAAAATCGACTTCCAATGTAATTAGTAAAAGGAGTAGGAAAACAGATTAAACGGATGTCGCAAATCGGTAACACAACGTACCTACGCACTTAACAGTGTTCTCGACGCAGATGGCAATTTCACGGTTCACAACTCCTTGCCTTGTATCCCATATTGTTTTTTTATTACCCTTAAAAAGTACTTATTACACAGATACACAAGATAAGATATACAAAATTGCAGATTTTACTTGTAGATAAAATGTAACATCGTTTTTAATTGCAAAATTGGTCAAAATTACAGAAACATTTTATGTTGTTAATTAAATTTAAAATAACATTCGTCGTCACATCGTTTACACGACACCGGCAGCGTGGGGTCGTTACAGACAATTTTGCTGACATTATATTACCAAAATTTGATCTTTAAACGGCGACATTGTGACCACAAAGTCACCAATGTTGCATGGTTGCATGCGATACTTTTGCCGCGGTTGCAAGATGGCCGCAAGCATCTGTCGGTTTGTCGCTCTTGCCGTACAAATAACCGTATTCTTAGTATAATTATTGCTATGTCATTATTATTGCGGTTCAAGTATACTTTCGTGTGAATAAAGTCTTCAAAATGCGACGTTAAGTAAAAGGTTTATGATGCATCGAAACTTTGTTTACCGCTATACAGGGAAATTAATAAATATTTAATTCAGACTCTACATACTCGTAATTATGTCATACGTATTATAAAGCGATCCATATGTATGATAGGTTGTCCATTTCAACGAAAGCAAAACGGCCTCTACCATAGTTCTAGCTCATATCCTGGACATAGGAATAAGTCAAACCCAGGATCAAGCTGCATCTCATACTTGACAGCCTCCGATAAACAAGTACCACTTCACGCATGGGGTAATAATGAACAAAAATATCAGTGGAATAACTTAAGAAAGTATAGCTGTATAAATGACATAAAAACATGCAATCTGTGATTTATTGCTTATTTCTAGCATGCTTAGGCTACATTATACTCGCTGAAAAATTACTGTTGTTTTACTATAGTTATAGGTACCTAAAAGTTAAACAAGAAGACGGGCAGCAGCGGCTTTCTATTGGAAAACCTACTACCTGTACTGCGAACCCCAAGCCGCCTGTCAAGCGTGGGGATTATGGCAACATCTCCCTTCTAAGGGAGAGGCCTTTGTCCAGCAGTGGACGTGTTACGGCTGCTGATGAAAGGTACCTACACTAAAATTCTGGGTATTGTCATAGTGAATAGGTAATGGAGGATTTACAAAAATGTGCCTATAGGCTGAACCAAATCCTAAACCTATTATATAATTTTGACAAGCCCGTTGGTCTAGTGGTTAAACACCCTGTCCGCAATCCAATAGGATGTAGTTCGATTACCGCCCAGGAAAAACATTTGTGTATATGAATGAACATGTCTGTTTGCGCTGTCCTTTTTGGCTGTGAAAATATTGCCGCCTAGAAAAAAATGCTGCCATAGGCTATAGCTACCCTATTATAATATCTGGCACTGACCCTAGGACTATGTAAACAAAATATCTACTTAATGTGAATATCAAATCTCACAAATCAGCATTTGAGATACTTTAACACATACATACCGTAACTCGTAAGTAACATTTTACTATATAAACTATTCCGGTTTAAAAAATAATAACATATTTTTAATGTCCAAATCATTCAATTTGAACACCTAGTCGCTGCTTCAAAGACAGCAGAGTATCTATATAAATTTAAATTGTCTTCTGTGCGTTCTCTCGAAATTATTTATGTCACTATTTATTGTATTAACATAAATTGGACATGAGTTATTTTATTGGTCCGAATGCGCCGTGAACACGATGGACAAAGGTTATGAT